>CM046469.1:2655000-3332500 GCA_025506415.1 Flaveria robusta
CAGTAGTATAAATTTTTTATATATAACGAGTTCGGTCCCCTTAAAATAAATTAATTTTGCTCTCGCCCCCATACAAAAATTTCCACGCTCCACCACTGGCCCGTATCAAATTTGGGGCATAGAATCGGCAGCTAATAAGGTAATCAATTAAATAACTATATTAGTCCAGAAGAGTTCAAATTATTCAATCGAGTGTAACATATCGATTAAGTAGTAAAACTTGGTTAATGTTTGGCTGAAATTAAACTCGAGAAAACTCATATACTCATATGGGATGGATGAGAATAAAAGATAAACAAATAGATAAACCAATTGATCCATATCCAGTTTTGATTTATAAGAAGAAATAAATTATATATCTAGTCATATAAACTTTTTTTAGAATTGGAGGTCCCAAATGTTTAGGGGCCTGGACCCTGTTTCATATTTCGGATGACGAAAGTTTTAAATGTTTTGATATTTCTTATGATGGACATGAACAATGAGAGAAAATATCTCTTTTAGAAATTTATTATTTTATTAACAACTATGGTTTTTTAAATAGTAACTTATAAAGCATACCTAGACCCGCTTGTATCCGACTATATATCGTACCTACTCCATCCTCACGTTCTCAGCTACTTGCAATAATTATTACTTTCTAATATTTTAAGAAGGAAAATCTTTAAGCAATCCATTAACGTGCTAAATATGTGGAACCCGCATGCTACATGAATGAATTCAAAATTAGATATTCCTGAATTTAAATAAGTTTCTTTTTTAGGAGAGTGCAAGTTTAATGGTAAGCAATGTTTTCATCCGGCCAAGGATTGGTAAGGTGAACGATCTGGTTTGTATATTATTCGTTTAGTCTTGAACGTGGGGTCTAATTGAGTGCGACAAACACACATAAACATGTTGTTATAAACAAAAGGTGTGTTGCATGTTAAATAAAATAAGGATTCTAAGTCAATTACTCAAACAGAGGACTAAAAGTGAAAATGTAAACAAATAACATATTAGTTGCTTGATTCGTTATTAGCAATTAGAGTTTTAATAAATGTAATTTGCACACTCTCTTTTTTTTTTTAAAACTAACTACCAATCAAATTGTGTTGTATCATTTCGGTCCTAAACTTCCTTAGAGGATGAGCCATTCATCTTTCTTTCTTAAATAAAATTATTAAAGAGAACTCAAGAAAACAAAAAATATAAACACAAATCAAAACGCCAATAGTAACCCTCGCTCCCTCGCAAAATGCCTATTACCCCCCCCCCCCCCCCCCCCCCCCCCCCCCCCCCCCAGTTCTCTCTCTTCTCTTCCTATTTACAAAACTCATTTGACCCCGTTATTTTACGCAGATGTGGCTCCTAAAACCGTCCCAAAGCTCTCTTAAAACAAACAATCATGAGTGCAATGTGTGATTAAAAGTCTACATAAATTTCAAATAGACCAATTGGGTCATGTGACAAGTGATGGCACTCAATATGAGACTCCTAACATTCTAATATAACAAATTAAAATATTTAGTCTTTCATTAAAATAATTCTTTTTTTATATTATTATAATCTGCCCTCCATGAAAAAAGAAATCCTTTACATTTTTCGTACCTACCACAAGATTAATTACGAGACAAGGAGTAGGTGCGCGAAAGTGTGTCATCGAGTTCCTAATTTCTGGCTGCTAATTATATTACTAGGGCAGCACGTTTAATTGATGGGGATTAAAATATAATACAAAAAGAAATCAATTTAAAATCGTAGGTATATGGAAAAAATAATATAAAATTGTGCCAATGACCCACACATTACCTGGATAAATGATAATATAAATAAGTGTTATTGAATTTTAATAATTTTAAGTTTCATTTATTATTCGGGATTAATCTCAAATCAGAAAATATTTACAAATACGTTCAACTTTTAACTTATTTTATTCCAATGATCTCTTACTAGCTAAGAGTTAATATCGTTAGTTTTTCTGATAAAATGGGACCAACATTGAGTCATTTTTCAACTTCGCCGCCGCCCAGCCTACATCAAGTCCTTTTTCGGTGTCTAGTCTCCAACCTCACCTGAAATCTACCTCCAATGAGTTAAGTGGTTCAGATTAGAAGGTGAAGATTAATGGGTTTTAGGGTGCAGAAGTTTAATATTGACGGAACAGATGGTTGATTTAAACTTTTTGCTTAGTATTTTGGTCATATAAATAGTCCATGTTATAGAGAAACCAACAGCGTTAAATTTCAGTTAGTAAGAGATCGTTGAAAGATAATAAGCTCAAAGTTAAGAGTGCTTGTAAACATTTCTTGAGTTGTGTTTAACTTCGGCCAATAAATTAAAGTTATGATTATTAAAATCTAATAACACTATAAATAACAGTCAACCTAGATCATATATTCAAGTTTCACTTAAAACAAAAACATTTTAAGTTAAGCCTAAGGTTTTTTTCAATTGTGAATTTTCTCATGATATTGTGTAGAATAACGTAGCATTAACACCCCATTCAATCATTCATCATTCTCATCTAATCTCTATATTACATAAAAAAATCAATAAATTTTTCTCTTTTTTTTAATTTCTTTTAAAAACTTTTATCATTAGTTTTTTTCTGTTTACACACAATCATATTCATAAAATATTAAAAAATTATAAAAATTAATAATATTACTTTAAATATAAAAATAAACAGCAATATCTTCACTTTTTGTCAATCTCAATTCTCAACTATACATGCAATCATAAATAAATATAGCTGAATGCTCTGATAAGAAAAGTCGGATAAACAAATCTATAAAAAGAAAATTAATTCAATAAGACTATAAAAGTTCTCCATTTTAGAAAACCAACCAAGACAAACCAATACAACAACTCCTCTTCTTCTTCTAATCTCCATGTGAATTCAATTGTGAAACTGATATTTTCTTCCATTTGGGTCTGAAATATTTCATACCCAAATCAAAAAGATCCTCAAAGATCCATTAAAGCTCTCACCTTGATCATCTTTCGGAGCTTAAAGCTGCAAAGATGATCGGAATACCAGCAAAGGCGAAGACTTTTGTGAACAACAGATGGCTAGTGTTTGTGGCCTCTATGTGGGTTCAATCTTGCTCAGGGATTGGGTATATGTATGGAAGCATATCGCCGGTGATCAAGAGCACCATGGGTTATAATCAGAGGCAGATTGCTATTTTGGGTGTTGCTAAAGATATTGGTGATGCTATTGGGTTCATCGCCGGTAGTTTGTGTGAAGTTGCTCCGATTTGGGTGGTTCTGTTCATCGGAGTTGCTCAAAATTTCTTTGGGTATGGTCTCGTGTGGCTCACTGTTAATCACACATTGCCTCAGTTGCCTTTGTGGGTGGTCAGTCTCTCTCTCTCTCTCTCTAATAGACACATAGAAGGTCAAATGGTCAAACCTATGAAGTTTGATTTATGAGATCATAAAAATGGATCTTGATACGAGATTGTAACCAATTATTGGTGATATTTTGTACTTGTTTACCTAAAGAGTCCTTCGGTTTGTCTTTTTATAAGATTTTTATAGGACAAGTTTGTTGGATAACATATAAATTTTTGGAACTCAATTTTGACTTTAAATGTCAAACGGTTTAGTTTGGAGTATCATAATTGCGAGTTATTGTTTTTGTTATTAATGGAGTACCAATAACAGCATCAATCTATAGGAAAGAAATGGTTATAGTAGCAAATTTACTTAACAAGAGTAAATGCTAGATGCCTAGATGTAAATCTTGAATCTTGAAAGTAGTAGGTTTGACTTTATGAAAATTAAAAGTTTAAACTCTTGTGGGATCAGAATCAGCATCTTGATCAACCCAAATCCATGTACATTTTTTATGTTTATCATGTTAAGATTCCAAAATCACTTAAAGTTGAGGTTTGACTTTATGAAATCAAAAGCTCAACACCTGTGGGATCAAAATCAGTATTTGATCTACCCAATGTTAAAGTTTCAAACTCACCTAAGAGACTCTTTTTTTTATTTTTTTTATTTTTATTTTTCCCTAATGGTTCCAACTTTAATTGCAGCTTTGTGTTTGCATATTTGTGGGAACAAATGGTGAAACCTATTTCAATACAGGAGCTCTTGTATCAGGAGTCCAAAACTTCCCAAAAAGCCGCGGTCCAGTGGTAGGAATCCTCAAGGGTTTCGCTGGTTTAAGTGGTGCTATATTGACACAAATTTACACCATGTTCAATTTCCCTGATGAAGCCTCCATCATTTTTGTGGTGGCTGTGGGTCCCACAATCGTCATTACCGCGGTTATGTTCCTAATTAGACCGGTTGGTGGTCATAAACAAGCTAGACAGTCTGATAACATGAGTTTCTTGGCTCTTTATGGTGTTTGCCTCATTCTTGCTGCTTATCTTTTGGCTGTTTTAATATTACAAGATCTAGTTGATTTGAACCAAAGCATCCTCACCACGCTCACAATCGGGCTTGTGATTCTTGTGTTACTTCCTGTTGTAATTCCTGTTACATTAGTGTTTTTCTTCCCCAAATCTGATTCTGAGGAAAGCCTTCTTAATGAGGAAGAGACACAAGCAGTGATTAATGATGAAGTTATTTTTAGTGAAGTGGAAGATGAAACATCATCTGGGGCCGATTTACTACCATCTGAAGAACGCGAAAAAAGAATATCTCATTTGCAAGCAAGATTAGTGCAAGCAGCTGCTGATGGAGCTGTGAAAGTTAAGAAGAAAAAGGGTCCAAGAAGAGGGGAAGATTTTACTTTGATGCAGGCGTTGGTGAAAGCCGATTTCTTGCTCATGTTCTTTTCACTAGTTCTTGCATCAGGATCAGGCTTGACTGTTATTGATAATCTTGGTCAAATGTGTGAATCTTTAGGTTATGAAAATCCTCATATTTTCGTTTCCATGATTAGCATTTGGAACTTTCTTGGTCGTGTGGCAGGCGGATATTTCTCTGAGCTGGTCGTAAGGTGTGATTGTGGGCCCACACAAAATCTTTAACCTTTTTGTTTTATTTCATGCGCATGTCCGTATGTGCAGGTCGGTTGGATTGAGCTAATTGGGTACCCAATACGACCTGCACATATGTACATGTAAATATGTCAGATTTTTCAAATGATTTAACATTTTAAGTTTTGAACTATTTTGACAAACAGGAAGTATGCATACCCAAGGCCTGTGGCAATGGCTGCAGTTCAAATAGTGATGGCATGTTCACTTTTCTACTATGCCGTCAGTGGACCGGGGCAAATATACATCGTCTCAGTTGTAATGGGATCGTGTTACGGTGCCCATTGGGCCATTGTGCCCTCTGCTGCTTCAGAACTATTTGGGCTAAAGAGTTTTGGTGCATTGTATAACTTTCTTACACTTGCTAGCCCAGCTGGTTCACTAGTCTTCTCTGGTGTCATTGCTAGTGGCATTTATGACTATGAAGCCAAGAAACAAAGTGGTACAAGTCATCACCCGCTCACGGATGGTGAAGCGCTCACGTGCTATGGAACCATATGCTACTCCATCACGTGTGGGATATTGTCTGTTCTCTGTCTCATGGCGTTCGTCTTGAGTATGATTGTAGTTTACAGGACTAAGAGAGTCTATGCACAACTTTATAGGAGCCCAAGAAGTTAGATTGTGCTCTCAAGGTATGCCATGGTTGTATCATGTATGTTAGGCTCAAAGATTCAAATATGATAAAGATGGAGCCATTTAGTATTGATTCTTTTGTACACTGCTACAGTACTATATTCTGTTTGTATGTTGTGCTGCAAATGTAGTACATCATACATATTTATTTGTAGAATTTGTAGAATGGACAAAATGAACCTGTTTGATTATAGTGTTGATGTCAATAAGTTTTGTGATTAATATCTAAAACAGATTGTGTTTTGTTGAGATTGAACCATTTTTTGGAAATGGTGGATTAGAATGCATGATTTAGATAGCTCATAAAATGATCATATTTAACATTTTTATTCTCTTTTGTCATTTTAGTAATTGTCTTAAATTTTGTAGTGAGATAAAGTGCAATAACTTTTTATTAGAGCATTCCACAAAAAAATTTAACAAAAATTTTTAAACAGTTTACACTCTACTTCTTTTAGTCACGTATTTGATTTAAACCCTCGATTTTTCACATGAATAAAATACATTTTTATCACGAGGATTTCCTTGGAGATAACATTTAAAAAATATCCAAATGAAACAATCATTCCAAAATCCATAGGACGTTTAAAGATCAACATGCATTTATGACCTCAATTATGTCAAAATTGCCCAACAACCACTCATCAAACTTCATTTCTGTATTAACAACAATGCACCTTATTCAGTTTTATCTTTATTTTTAGCAATTCACAGATCGTTAGCTTTTTTTTTTTTTTTGAACGACAAATGTGTGACCCTGCTTCGGAGAATAGGTGTTATCTTAATCGGGCCCACCTATTTGTTTCCCAGCTGAGACCGCACCCCCAACCCCCTCAGGAGGAAACCCATTGCTGAGAAAACCCCCTGGCTCAACCCTGAGCAATTTTGCTCAGAGTGAGACTTGAACCCATGACCTCCTAATATTTACATGTCATGAGCACCTCACCTTAACCAGTTGGGCTAAGGATCATTGGTAGATTGTTAGCTTTTAAATACTATTATTTCTAAGGCAATTTACGGATCGTTAGCTTTTAAATACTTTTATTTCTAAGTAAAACTCAAAAAAATGCATTTGCTAATACATCTATAATTTACTATATTTTGTGTTACTTCTCACACCAGTATAATATTCCATAAAGATCGAAGATTATCCACCTCTTTATCTCGAAGCATCTGTATTAAGAATGAATGCAACTTTATTTTCCAAAAGATAATTGAAATATGAAAGCAATGCAATATTCTTATCACTTATGAAGGATATAATGATGATATCCTTACCGTTTTTAGGTGTGGAGATGCTCACATTAAGGATGTTTTAATGTGCAACAAATCAGCTTTAGCTCGTGTTTGAGATAGAAATTAACCGCCTCGGCTCAACTTTAAACTCTCAACGAGATGATATTATAATTAGGGCTCAAACTTGATGCACCTAAAGCTCAAACCAACTTCTATATTTTTGTAAATGGGTAACGTTATAAAATAATAACAAACTTTCAAAAGTATTGCAATTAGGTAACTCAAGTTTATAAATTATTCTAATTAGGTCGTTCAGTTTTTATGTTTTATTTAAATTATAAGTTTTAACATGTTTTTTAGCGTGTCTTTCTTTTGGTTTCAATTAGGAAATATTTTTATCATTATCTTTCGGTATAATTAACATGTTCTTTTTATTTTTTAATGTAATTTCATATATTAAAAATTTTGACTTTCACGTCTTCTCCTCCATTACTTTCTTGAAATAAGAAAATCCTATGATTACCCGATTTGATGGTTTAGTTGTTCAATTTGAAAAAAGGGAGGGTTCCTAAGAAAACCAATAGTTATGTGAAAATCAAATAAAATCACGTAAACCAATAACATAATTCGTAACTTTTTTGTCATTTTAATTGTTAAAATATTACTTAAGTATTTAGTATATATATGTTGTGCATACATACGAGAATGAAGAGTCTTACGTATACGTAACACTATGTCGAATGAAAAATGGTTACGTATACGTAACCTATGTGTGACGTATATGTAAAACCATGCTACGATTTTTATTTGATCCACACTCTTATTTATATATACGCACACACATATATACATGGTAGTGATAAAAAAATTTATAAATCATGTAACCGGTTTAATTGGTTTTATATAGTTTTATCATAACATTGTATTGATCCATCCTCTTTAAAAAGATATACATGAATGACTAAAGAAAAATATTTAAAAACTTGATTATCATTTTGTCACATTTTCCTTTTTGAGAAGAGAGTTTGGTTATTTGTATTCGCAACACGTCACAATGGTTATGTTTGGCAAACTAACTTTTTGATTAACTGTTGACTTATTAACTTTTGAAAAACCAATAAATTAATAAGTATATTTGACAAAAATTTAAAAAAATGATTTTAAAATATTAATAAATTATTTTTAAAAAATTAATAGAAGTAAGAGTTAATTTCAATTTTACTCCCTAAGGTTTGACAAAAATAACCATTTTCATCCAAAAGATTAAAAACATTAATTTACCTCCAAAAGTTTCATAAGTTGTTTTAGTTTTAGTCCAAAAGTTTTATTAGTTTCGATTCAAGTTGAAACAATGATGAAACTTTTGGACTAAAATTGAAACAAATTATGAAACATTTGGAGTTAAATTGATATTTTCAATTTTTTGAAAAAAAATAATTATTTTTATAAAATTTTAAAGAGTAAAATTAAACTTAACTCTAAAAGTAATAAGTAATTCCAAACATTCACATTATTTTTTACACACAAAATATAAAGAAAAAGCGATATCTGGCGCCATTCAAATCACAACTATAGTCTAGAGAGCAGTAGAACACAAAAAGCCAGCGGTTGCTTTTGAGAGATTATTTTCATAGGGTTTCTGTAAAATATAAAAGTTACTGATCGCTCAACGGAAGACGTTGATCAGAGCGAAACAATGGATACCGATTTTAGAGGCTATTTTCAGTTGGCGCCTGATCGGTCCGGTTGCCTGAAAGTTTTAGGTATGTTTTCGACGTTTATCTGTTTTGTGTAATCTTATTACGTCTACATGTTTCTATGCCTACTATGTGTTCGATTAATATTTTCCTTGTTCGGATGATGATTTCTGTTTCTAGGGTTGTTTTCCTTAAGAATTTAGGGTTTGAGATATCTTGCGATTTGATTACCTTTTTAATACGCTCTACTTTGTGTTTAAGATCTAATACACTTGCTATTGCGGTTTTTGCTTCTTTAGGGTTAGACTTTGAGGAATCCTTGATAATAATTGTTGAAGTTTGTCTCTACGTGTTTTATGTATAGAAATTAGCAATCATTGTGTACTTTAGGCTATGTTGCGTCTTTTTTGCTGATAATTGAAGATTTGTATAATGTCATATGATGCTAATCAATTTTATTCAAGCATTTGGATATGTAATGTTATATCTTGTTTCTCCACCCAATTTCATGTTATCTCTATTACTATAGGTTTAGTACGACCTAGTGTTTTGCTTTTCGTAATTGCAGTGTTTTCCGGTTTCTTGTTCTCATTCGTGAAATCATTTGTTACCTTTGCAAAGCCTTTATCTCCCATATGTTGAACTTGTTTTTATAAATCTCGCAATCTCATTTGCTAGAACAACTAACTGTTTTATGCAAATGACAGGGTAATCAACATAGTGTTTTATGCATGTTATTGTGGTTATAGTGTATCATAGCTACTTTGTGCTGCTGACTGAATTTATGATTGTTGATCTCAATCACAATATCTTTCTCACTTCACTTTACCTCTAGTTTTTCTTTTCTTTTTTTTTTTTTTTTTTGTATCAAGATTTGCTCGATGAAAGTTAAGTTCTTTTTGTAGAATGGAAAAGAAGATCAACGGCGAACCAGAATGGGACAACAATCTTAGTGTTTGGGCCCTATATGGGATTTTGTCTCCTGGCTGATTTGAGTTCAGCTCAGATGACTCAATACATAAAATGAATGTTTGACAGGTCAAAGTTGGTTTAAGTTGTCAGTTTCAAGTCTGTGTTCCATGAGCATTTGGGCGTGACAGGAACTTGGATGGCTCCTTGAGAAAGATTTTCAATCTTTCATAAGGTTCGTGTTTATATTCATTCCCCACATAGTCGTTCATCATTTTGCATATGTTTTCTGTCCAGATGCACACAGTGATATCTTAAAACTTCACAATCTCCAGAAGGTAAATTAATCTTGCCTCTTATATACAATGACTTTGCTAGACAATTTTGTGTTGAAATCCAGATGCTTGTTTATATCAATACTCTAGTTAAGCGAATAAGATGATCTAATATCATACTATATGCGCACAACATTCCAATAAATATAAGTTACCGAACAGGATACTAAAAGTTAATAAAATGGTACAGACATTTTATAGCAATCTGTTTTGTGGTTTTCCTTATCAGCTATTAATTATATGGTTCTTGTTAACGTTAAGGTATGTATGTTGGCGTTAACTGATGTTATTTATGTTTTTTAATATTTTTTTGCCTTTCTGCCCTTAATCACTTGATGGACTAGAATGTACAGAGGCCACGCCCTGTTCGGAAGGAAATTAAATGCTATTTTTGAAGATTTACCTTTTACAATAATTAAATGACAACTTTACTGTCAATGAACTGATTCACATTATACTGCATATTGAAAAGCAAATGTCTATACCACCGACATCCTATTTCCCCCCCTTTCTTTCAGTTTCTATGGTTTATCTTCTCTACGTTTTGATTCCTTTCCTTCTTCCTTTAACGCCTAAATGCCTTCCCACTCTCTGATTCATCTTTATAGTATGGCTTCAAATTCTCCAGCAGTCAGATTGAAAGAAGCCTGATAAAGATATGTTTTGCCTTATCTTAAGAACTATCTATGTCGTGGTGAAGAAGAATGTGAAAAGAGAGTAGAATAAAACCCTAATTTCAGTCAATTGTAAGTTTCGAGCAGGTGTTTGTTTATTGCTTATGATACTCTTAGGGCTTCTTAGGAGGAGTTTTCAAAAACCAAAGTGAAAAAGGTTGTACGAGAAATGGAAGAGAATCAAGTTAGTAAAGGACTTTGATATTGCTATGGTGATGTACAAATGTGTAATCAATAGTCAACAGCTAATAATTTAGGTTTAGAATATGAAATAGATCTTTAAGATGAACAAAAAATTATGGTTTTTGATGAGGTCACAAGTTTGAGAATGAAATGATTCATGCTATACTAAATATCATGTTTCTGCAAGAATATACACACATAAATGTAAACACGTGCAACTTGATGATTTCATATGTGTATTTGATGATTAAGTTGCTAAATTTCATATGTGTATTTAATGATTAAGTTGCTAAATATAGAGGATTTGGGTTTCAAGAGATATTAAGCTCTAAACCATTCAAGACATGCATTTTGGATCTTTTGACTTTAGATATGCACTTTTGGTGCCAAAGGTCTTCTGGTCTAATGGCATGGGGGTAATGGTTTGGGTTTGAGATCTTTAAGGTCTCTGGTTTAAAAATGACTCAAGGGGGGGCTTCCACAGTGGGTTTCCTCTTTGATGGTGTTCTTGGGCGAGTTAGGCTTTAATTTTGAGAACGAAATGAATCATGCTATACTAAATATCATATTTCTGCAAGAATATGCACACATAAATGTAAAAACGTGCAACTTGATGATTTCATATGTGTATTTAATGATTAAGTTGCTAAATTTCAGGTTTAAAACAAGATGATAAAATCTAAGATTTAGGTTCCAAGAGATTTTAAGCTTTGAACCATTCAAGACATGCATTTTGGATCTTTTGACTTTGGATATACACTTTTGTGCCAGAGGCCTTCTGGTCATGAGGCATGAGAGTGATTATTTGGGCTTGAAATCTTTAAGGTCTTAGGTTTAAACCTGACTCAAGGAGGGGTTTTTCACAGTGGTGGGTTTCCTCCTTGATGGAGTTCTTAGGTGAGTCAATCATCAAGTTTGAGAACGAAATGAATCATGCTATACTAAATATCATGTTTCTGCAAGAATATACACACATAAATGTAAACATGTGCAACTTGATGATTTCATTTGTGTATATAATGATTAGGTTGCTAAATTTAGGTTTAAAACAAGACGATAAAATCTAGGATTTGGATTTCAAGAGACTTTAAGCTTTGAAGCATTCAAGACATGCTTTTTGGATCTTTTGACTTTAGATATGCACTTTTGGTGCCAAAGGCCTTTTGGTCTAATGGCATGAGGGTGATGGTCTGGGTTTGAGATCTTTAGGGTCTCAACCTGACTCAAGGGGTTTTTTTTTTTCCATAATGTTGGGTTTCTCCTTGATGGTGTTCTTGGGTGAGTCAGGCCTCAGTTTTGAGAACGAAATGAATCATGCTATACTAAATATCATATTTTTTGCAAGAATATACACACATAAATGTAAACACGTGCAACTTGATGATTGCAGATGTGTATTTAATGATTAAGTCGCTAAATTTCAGGTTTAAAACAAGATGACAAAATCTAGGATTTGGGTTTAAGAGATTTTAAGCTCTGAACCATTCAAGATATGCATTTTGGATCTTTTGACTTCAGATATACGCTTTTGGTGCCAAAGTTCTTCTGGTCTAATGGCATTGGGGTGATGGTTTGGGCTTGAGATCTATAAGTCTCAAGTTTAAACCTAACTCAAGGTTGAATTTTCACAATGGTGGGTTTCCTCCTTGATGGTGTTCTTGGATGAGTCAAGTCTTAAGTTTGAGAACTAAATGAATCATGCTATATATCATGTTTCTGCAAGAATGTACACACGTAAATGTGAACACGTGCAGCTTGATGGTTTCATATGTGTATTTCATAATTAAGTTGCTAAATTTCAGGTTTAAAACAAGATGACAAAATCTAGGATTTGGTTTTAAGAGATTTTAAGCTCTAAACCGTTCAAGACATGCATTTATGGATCTTTTGACTTTAAATATGCACTTTTGGTGCCAAAGGCTTTTTGGTCTAATGACATGGGGGTGATGGTTTAGGCTTGAGATCCTTAAGGTATTAGTTTAAATCTGACTCAAGAAGGTTTTTTCACAGTGGTGGGTTTCCTCCTTGATGCTATTTTTGGTTGAGTGAGGCCTGGAGCTTCAAAATCAGTATGAACGGTTGGAATCCCGTTTTAGGCTCACTCGGGTATTCGGGTAGTTCCAAATGTCGTTCAAAAAAAAAAAAAAAAAAAGATAATGCACATTAGGTGTTATTTTTTTTTTTCTTTTTCCACGTACTGCTTATCATTGAATTACTTTGTAACCAATTTGATATACTTGAACAGGTGTGTTTGTTTCTTTTATTTCATGTAATTTTGATTTTGCAGGGATAAGTTAGAAAGGTTGACAAAAACGTCTAAAGGTTGTTTTACGTTAATCTCTGGTTGTAGTTGTTTATGAACATTTTAAGTTTTGCACAATGTACAAGTTATCAATTAGTTAGTTTGAAACCATTTTGATTTTGTTAATATAGCTATTGTTCATACAATAAAAGTAGGTGTTAACTTAAATTTCCATGAAATATGTTCTAATGAAGTCAACCTTTTGCAATTTTTGGCGGCGGTTTAACTGAAGAAAATCTATGACTTCAAGTTCCGAGTCAGGCCTTGCAGCATTTTAAGTCACCGCTCAACATTAAGACTTGTGATTTGTGAACTGCATATATATTTTACCATGAGAAGAATATTTTAACCACAAAACATGTTTGGACAACTGCTCTGTTATTTTGTAACATTTAGTAACATTTTGACCATACATTATTTACCAGGTAAAATATATTTTGACCATAATTGTATATATCGTGAAATTTTAATATTTTATTTTGTTTTTTAAAATCTATATAGACTACATAATATGTTTTTTTACTGGTGCAAGTTATAATTTAACCTCTATATTGCTAAACTGTGTAAGGAAATTGTCGTTTAAGTTGGGCATGGGACTGAGGTGAGTACCCATATTTTAAAATCGAGAATGCATGCTATGAGTAACATCATGTTGTTGCATATTACATGAACTATTTGTATGCATTAAATTCTAAATTTTGTTTGGCTTTAGAATAAGATAAGGAGGTATTTATATTGTGAAAATTTTCATTAAAAAGATTTACCCAATCCTCAAATTGTTAGACAAATTTTGTATGCCATTTGATTTTGAATACTGATGCATGAACATACATGTGTGATTTAAGCAGAAGTATATGGTGGTTTTCACCAGTACACAGATTCTAAAAAGTTTCCATTTGGTATATTAAGGCATGTAAGGTGTGAGTCATTAATTGTTATGCAAAACAAAACATGTTTCAGGGCCTACTTTTCAGCAAATTAAGCTGAAAAAGAAAAATGGAATGGGAAAATAGCAATCATGTTACGAAAATATTTTAGGAAATTATATTAAGCTTATACATCATCATACAGGATCATGAATCATAACCTTTAGCGACTAACATCTTAGCTGTAGGTTGAGGTAAGACAAGTAAATGGTGACACTTTTTGTTATTCAGTTCTTAATATTGTTGTGGTCATTTAAACTTTCTTTTTTGTTGAAATTGTATATAAAAGGGAGCTACTGTAAGTGTAAAGCAAAGAAAAGAATTCTCACTTTGGTTCTGCATATTGAAGATTTCAGGTGATCATCTGATTCCTCAATGTCTATATCCATACAAAGTTTATTTTCTGAATTGACTTTTGACCCTAACATTTATCTCCTGTCTGTGGATTAATCCATTCAAAGTTCTTAATATTGTTAAGTTTTATCTCTTACTTTCGTCTTGAAGAGTCTAGGTGTTTTTCTGATCTGCATGTTGCAGGGCTTTTTTTTTTTTGTTTTCAGTTTTTATCAGTTAAAAGTGCTATACTTTTCTTCTATAATTTGAATTGATCTGAGGATACTGTGTGGTATTTGATTCAAAGAGGTTAGGATTATCCGGTTATGGGTTTTGATAATTGAGATGAAAATTAGATATGGAAACCAATTAATCTATCTGCAAATATTTATACTGTTTTTCACAATTAGTCTCTACTTTGAAGATTGAACAGAGAGAATAAGAAAAAAAAGGAAGTAATTAAACAGTTCCTCCTATAGTGAAAAATATTTTAATGTAATTTCCCTGCTACATTTGATTATACTCTTTAGATCTTTGCAGAGTTTTCATTTGTAGATTCTGATATATAAACTTATGCCTATGCCATGTCAGCGAATCATGGATTGTAACCATGAAACAGCCCGGGCGACTAAGGAAATAGCCGAAAGAAAATTTGCCGAAGAAGATTATGTTGAGGCAAAGAAACTTGCTCAACAAGCAAAAGATCTGTTTCCCAAGCTCCACTTTATATCACTATTTATCACGATCATTGACATTTATCTCTCCCGACAGAAAATAGTCAACGATCAACCCGATTGGCATGCAGTTCTGGGGCTGGAAAATCCTGCTACAATCGAGGAAACATGTAAGGAATACTGCAATTTATATGAGGATGTTAAGAATGGTAAAAATGATGTTATTGGTGCAGAGGGAGCCCTTCAAATCTTATCAGAGGCTTTTTGCATGTTGACAGGAGTTTTTTGGAGCATGTGTCCTATGTGTCAGTTCAAGTGCCAGTATTCTACTGATAGAATCAACAAAGAGATGGTGTGTTTTAACTGTAACAAGTTTTATCTCGCTGTCCGGCTTTCTCCTGAGACCCACCCGACAAGTCCAAAAACAATGTGTCATGTTCCGAGGCTGAAAACAAAAGTGGTTCTTGCATTAAAGGCACCCTCAACTGCGGCTGCTGGTGAAAGTGGGACTTCAAAAGTTGATAAAAGAAGAGGACGGTGATGGTGATTCGTTTGTTTTAGTGATTTACTTTGAATTTGTAACTGAAATTTCTGGTAATTTTGCATTTGTGTTTGTTATTGATATTATGCTCGGTTTATAACTGTTTTCGTTATAATTTCTTTGCCCATTAGCGTTTTGAGTGCATATGATAAATATATGTTTCTATATATTATCAAGTTCTTTCTGTTTTTTGCTTGATTTGGAATGATGATAATGCATTGTTTTCCTCAAATTCAAAACATGACTTTGATTAACATTATGTATGGTAACCTTGGTACCAGAGGTGGTTATCCAATCTGGTTTGCAAACCAAAACCAATAACCTGAAGTGAATCTGAAACAGTTTGGAACCGTTACTATTTGAAACTGGTTTAGAAAACGATAGAAACCCTAGGTTTGGAACCGGTTTATAATCCTTTTCATTGAAACAGATTAAAAGTTGCTTCAATAGAATCGAAACGGTCAAAAACTAACCAAAACCAGTCAAAAGCCGGTTAAAGCATTCAGTATATTTGTATAATGGGTTTGTGCGCCTCTAGTTCGTATTAAGATGCAATGGATTCTTAGGTGAGGATGCTAGCCTTTTGTCAAAAGTATTCATTATATTTATATAATGAATCGTAGATAACAACTTTTTATCTTGTTAATCCTTAATAAGATGATGAAAGATGCATATCTTTATAGAATATAAGCTATTTTATGTATGAGATTTTTTTACTTCTTTATGTAATAAAGAAACAAAGATATGCTTCTAACTTTTTACGTTAGTAAGACGCATTTGAGTTTGTTTTTTAATATCAAAATGATACCTTCTGGACCTAAGATCTAATGTATATGTTCTTTTAGGTTTATTTTTCCTTAGCATCATAACAATGGTAACGTATTTCTCCCAAATTTTCATGTGTTGTTCTTGTTAGGCATCATTTTTTAACTACTATTGCTTATAAAAATCTACAATCCGCATCTCCTTAAGCATAGTTCGGCTTTCAATTTCATAATTTGACGACTTGTCTACCTTGCATCAAATTGTCTTCAGATTTAAGTATTATTGCTATGACTTTTGTTAATATGTTGTATATTTCTTCTTATATCTTTCAAAACTTGGATAGTTTTCTCTGTGACTCGACTCTTAACGGCCTAATCAGGACTTTGGTTGATTATAACTGATAATGATTTTTGGCATTCTACACTAGCTAAATTTGCAATATGCTTTTGTAATATATTTCCCCTTCATTAAGTTGGTATGATTGTATGAAACAATACACATAAATAGGATATTATTGCTTCCCTTGAACAAATCTCTTTGGAATGGTAATCTTCTGAACCGATTGTTTGGATCTAGCTAACCGGAAAAGAAAAAAAAAACAGTCAATACATTAACACATTTATATATTTATTTTTGTTAATAGTTTTAAATGTGCTTATGGTTTGTTTAGCTAGAGGTAAAACAAGTATAACGTGCTGAAGGATTGATCAGTAATTTCTTATACTAATTACTATAAAGAGCCCCTATTCATTCTTACCTGCATATACACCCTTTCTCTTGCTAAATTCAAATAAGATACTAGTTTATTACTTGATCTGCATTCTACAATCATGGGCTATTCTACATGGACACAAACCTTAAAGATACTATTTCTAGTAAAGCTATTTTGGAAGCAGGGCCGACTCTATAATGTAATCTGTGATGCATTAGGCTTTGGGCCCTCCTAAAATAAGGGTCCTTGTTTAAAAAAATTATATTGTGTTTTGGTATTATACGAGTTAATGAAATTTGAAACGAGAATAACACTTGATAGTTAAATCCAAATGAAAATTTGAAGAATTTGATAGGTTATTCAAGAAACACATTCACACAATTCACAAAGCAAACGAACCTTCCTAAGTTCGTTCCTCTCCGATTGATTTGATCGGTATTGGCTAATCCTTATTTGCCTCTTTGTTGTTCAAAGAAATCAACTACCAAGAACTCAATGTTAGTATACCAAATTTTATTTGATTTATTGTTTTTGTTCAAAGAAATTGTGATTGCTTTTGTTTAGATTGCTTTTTTCAAAAGTGCCTCGTTAAGTCGGCCCCATTTGGGAGTGTAAGGTAAAGTAAAAATCTGGGGTTGTTTTGCAGATTTTATTGTTAGCACCTAATTAACTTATAAACAAATTAATAATACCTAATCAAGTCTCACCAGACAATCAATTTGCCTAATCAAGTCTATAGATGGCGGTCATATGCTGTAAATATGACATCTAGGACTATCCCTAGAGCTAAAGGCTTGACAGTCAGACTAAAATAGAGATGTTTTCTTAATGGAGCTTGTGATTGTAATGATTGTGATTATGCTGAGTTTGTATACCCATCTAGTATTAAATGGAGCTGTATAATTGAGAAATATTGAAATGACTATAATCAATTGGCAAATAAAGTTCACATGGTTGGTTAGTGGTCGTGTTTTAAACGGCGTTACTGTTTATGTATTATGATGGCTTGTTAGGGTGGTGGGGTCCTTCTACCCTAAGGGCTCGGGTACTTGTGGGTAACCAAGGGAACAACGCCGCTAGCCATGCGGGTAGTCTTTGGCGTGTTGATGAGCGGGTACTACAACTTGAGTAGGAAGCCATGAAAAAAATGAACTTTTTGACTGTTCAACGGTCTAGTGACCATTAGAAATGTGGTGGGGGCTCCTAAAAAGTATTCAAAACTACCCAAATCATCAACCAATCATAATGGATTATCTTATTTTTACCTAAAACTAATAAAGTAAAAGAGAAAACATATCTTTTTTTTTCAACTACCTTAGCATTTTTTAATCATAAAACCATTAAGAAAACACCATTTTCATTTATTAACATTATACATAAATAACTTAAAAAGAATAAAAATAAAATAAAATGCATTTAAATATTAAGACTAACCACTCATCATCTGAATTTGATACGGTTAAGTTCTAGATTTGCAAAGTGTTCCACAAGATCCTATCGAAGTAAGCGTCTTATCATCTCTTTTGGTTTTTGAACAAATTAAGGTGGCAAATTAGAATGAATTTGAGAAGGTGGCAAATTTGGATGTTTTTGCAGATTTTGTGGTGGTAGTCTATAGGGTTGGTCTCAATTTTTATTTTATTTTATTTTTTTTAACTTATCTAAACACTAAGCTTTTAAACTGAAGTTTCTAGTGGTTTATAAACTTGCTTATAAAGCCGAAACCTTATTTCTAACTTTAGCGCTTTTGAAGTTGAAACCTTTTGATTTGGAATCTTCCAAAGTTCTCTTTCAGGCTCAAATTTAATTTAAGGTTTAGATTTTAAAACAGGCTTTTGAGCATGCCATATGAAGTTAGATTGTAGACTCAAACTTAGTTTCTAAAGCTGTCTTCTTTACAATTTCATATCATATTCTCTACCATGAAAATCTAACATATTTCATTAATTTTGGCTTCACTTTAAAAACATTTTAAAAACATCTTAGCTCGTTGTGAAGCCCTCATTTAAGAGAGTGCAAACCAAAGGTATAACTAAAAGCCATTACTTTTTTAATATAATTATTTATGTTAAAAGTCGATTAAAAACCATATATTTTATTTCCAACAAATGTAACATTGAGAGTTTAGTCAATGTAAACACACGATCTTTTTAAAGCATTCACATCTTACTTTTCATCTTCGTCTTTATCATTTTTCATAAAAATTATATATTTTTTTTCAATTAAATAGTATTTTTATATACCTTTATCATTACATTTTTTCTCTACTCAACTCACAACCAAATTAAAAAATATTAAAAAATTAATAGAGATGAATAGTGTCTTGTAAAATAAATGAACAATAACATATGCTCTATCTTATACTCACAACCATTTATAACCATTTTTTTATAATATAAAAAACATATTCACAAATATATAAAGAATGTGTTCCGAATGCTCTTAAGCCTTGTTACTCTTTTAGATAAATAGACATACATTAACATTATTTATGGCAATATACTAAAATATTTTTAGAAAAAGGAGATCTAAAATGATATGATTTTTGTTGGGTAATAGTGTAATACAGGTTAGATGGTCCATGGCTGCGGGAGTGGACGAAATTGACTCAAACGAATGCCATTTATGTTTACGCATAGACCCTATCTAGTTGTTTTATTTTTTTATTATTTTTTTCGAAGGCATCTAGTTGTTTTACTTATATCCTTTAACATTAATAATAATGTTTAGGTGTTTACTTTAGTTACATATGTTTATGTAATATTATAAACTTTCTGGGAACACTTGAGGTTAAAAAATCGGAGTAAATTACATAAGCTATTAATTTGGTTTTGTTCAAATTTACTGAACAACCCTTGATTAAAATTATATACTGATTTGATCTATATTTTCAATGGTTGTTTGTAGTTCTTATTTGTTGTCCGTTGTACTTAACACTGAAATAATTACTTTAACCATTTTAAATAAAAAAGTTGGTTTCTTGTCTAGTCTAGTGCCCGTTAAACTCAACAATAACCCTTTAAATAATTTAAAATGACTAATCTTATCATCTAAAATAAAAAAGTTAGAAAATGCCAATACCATCACATCACAAAATGCACAAGGACACACAATTTGGCACCACTGACAACCCTAAGTCAAACGCACACCAACAAACAGTATGTGGTGAACAATTTCATTGTCTAAAATAACGATTTTAACGATTTTATCTAAAATAACGATTTTTGTTGCTGCAACAATTTCATTGTCTAAAATAAAAATTTTAACGTCGAATTCCATATGTGTCTCAAACTCGAGAAAAATAATTTAAAACTAGTATCTAAATATTAGTCTAAAATGTTTATACAAGGTTTTTCCTATCATAATTCAACATTTAAATTTCCTCCTGGTTTTTAGTTATGAAAAATACTCTATGCTACCTTATATTAAAAAAATAAAAATAAAATAAATAATCTTAGTCATAAAATATTAGTGTGAAAAGTTATAAAGACAAAGACATAACTCGAGATGGTCTTTGGGCGGGCATTAACAAAGACGAGTACTTTATTATTTAATCATAAGTCATTTGTCTATAACCCTATATGCTCTAAAATGTTACATGTCGGCACCTTTTTCTTTATAGCAAACGAAATATATTTACAAACAAAATGCAAATTATTTCAAGTCCATAACCATAGTTTCTCCCAATAACGGCTTGCAATTCTTAATCTTGCTTCAATGAAAGATGCAAGCACAAAAAATATCATCATGATCTTATACGCAAGCAAATACTAGGCCTGTGTATAAATTTGAGAAAACTTATATTTTCTTTTGTTATTTAGTAAAGGTAGAGTCGTCTGTTTTTTTATTGCTTTTCCCGTATAACATATCAACGCTATATTAGTTTTTTTCTTAGTTTCCTTTAACTTGGAGCGCGTCGCCCCATTTTTCCCAAAAATTCATAGTCTGCATATGTATGTTGTATGATACACGTCAAATGTCAAAAATAACTGGTGAGTATCAGTGAATATTCTTCAAATTAAAAAAATATTTTTAGAATTTTGGTCACTAGAACTGGGGGCTAGTATTCCCACCTGGGTCCAAGCTTTCACCACATCCTTTCGGGTTCCACTCTGTGTGCTCTTATAAACATTTAAGAATGTAATTCTAAAATTTATGAGAGAACAAATTGCAAATAATAATTGAAATTTATAGAATACGATGTGATGTGGGTATGATTTTAAAGATTCAAGAACCACTCCCTCCATTCTTATATAAAACAACTCTAGTTGAGGATATTTACTAACTTTCAAAAATCAATTGTATGGATTTTATAAAATTTTTTTACTAAACTACGTAGCATGTGATTTTTCTTCGTAAACAATTTCTTCGTTTTACAACCGAGAGTTGTTCAATATTTGAATCAAACATTTAAATCAAACTTAAAAAACTCGAAATTCGAATTCGAATCGAATTTGATATTAATTTTCAAACTCGAATATGAAATCTATTTTGAACTCCCCGTGTATAGAAGGTTAATTGATCACTTTCAAATTGGAATCCATTTTTAAAATTCTAAATACTAATAGTTCGATTTGATTTGACAAAACCTACTTCAACATTCTATTCCATTTTTGGATCCCAGAAGTTCAGGGACTAAATCTGCACTTTCCCATTTTGATCTCCATTTAAATATTACTATAACACATACGTTGCATAATCACTCCAATTTAATCAACCCCATGTTTTCTCACCATCACTCATTTTCATTCACACTCTTATTATAACCTCAAGAAAAAAAAGAAACAACACACACATAATCACTCCAACCCTAACACTTATTATTCAACCATGGCGGCCGTCGCTCCTCCAAACCCTTCAATCACCACCGCACCACCGTCGTCCTCCGCCGCACGCCCACCGTGCACCACCCTCCGCCACCGCTTCACATTCCGACTCGCAACCACTCCCCACACGCGCCACCGTCTCCACATCACCAGCGTCCTCTCCGACTTCAAACCCACCACCACCACCCGTTCTCCACCGCCGCCGGAGCTTTTCATCTCCCGATTCGCCCCCGATCAACCCCGCAAAGGCGCCGACGTCCTCGTGGAAGCCCTCGAACGCGAAGGCGTAACAGACGTCTTCGCGTACCCCGGCGGCGCCTCGATGGAGATCCACCAAGCCCTCACACGCTCCGCCACCATCCGCAATGTCCTCCCCCGCCACGAACAGGGCGGCGTCTTCGCCGCCGAGGGCTACGCACGCGCCTCCGGCCTCCCCGGCGTCTGCATCGCCACCTCCGGCCCCGGCGCTACCAACCTGGTCAGTGGCCTCGCCGACGCGTTGCTCGACAGTGTCCCCATGGTCGCAATCACCGGTCAAGTCCCCCGGAGAATGATCGGAACCGATGCCTTTCAAGAAACCCCAATTGTGGAGGTAACACGTTCAATCACTAAACACAATTACCTTGTTCTTGATGTTGAAGATATCCCCCGAATCGTTCGTGAAGCTTTCTATCTCGCGTCCTCGGGTCGACCCGGACCCGTCTTGATCGATATCCCTAAGGATATTCAGCAGCAATTGGTGGTTCCTAAATGGGATGAGCCTATGCGATTACCTGGGTATCTTTCTAGGCTACCGAAAACCCTAATCGATGGTCATTTGGAACAGATTGTTAGGTTAATTGGTGAATCGAAGAGACCTGTGTTGTATGTGGGTGGTGGTTGTTTGAATTCGAGCGATGAATTGCGTCTATTTGTGGAGTTAACGGGGATACCCGTTGCTAGTACTCTAATGGGGCTTGGAGCATACCCTGCTTCGAGTGATTTGTCACTGCATATGCTTGGGATGCATGGGACTGTTTATGCTAATTATGCAGTTGATAAGAGTGATTTGTTGCTTGCCTTTGGGGTTCGGTTTGATGACCGTGTGACCGGAAAGCTTGAAGCTTTTGCTAGCAGGGCTAAGATTGTTCATATTGATATCGATTCTGCTGAAATTGGGAAGAATAAGCAACCCCATGTGTCGGTTTGTGGTGATATTAAGATTGCGTTACAGGGTTTGAACAAGATTCTGGAGGAAAAAAGCGCGATAACTAATCTTGATTTCTCGAATTGGAGGAAGGAGTTGGATGAACAGAAAGTCAACTACCCGTTGAGTTTTAAGACGTTTGGCGATGCTATTCCTCCACAGTATGCGATTCAAGTTCTTGATGAGTTAACGGGTGGGAATGCGATTATTAGCACTGGGGTCGGGCAGCATCAGATGTGGGCGGCGCAGTTTTACAAGTATAACAATCCTAGACAATGGCTGACCTCGGGTGGGCTAGGGGCGATGGGCTTTGGTCTGCCTGCTGCTATCGGGGCGGCTGTCGCAAGACCTGATGCCGTTGTAGTTGATATCGATGGTGATGGGAGCTTTATCATGAATGTTCAAGAATTAGCCACGATTCGTGTTGAGAATCTACCTGTTAAGATTTTGTTACTTAACAACCAGCATTTGGGTATGGTGGTCCAATGGGAGGATCGTTTCTACAAGGCGAATCGGGCTCATACCTACTTAGGAAACCCGTCAAAGGAGTCTGAAATATTCCCAAACATGTTGAAGTTTGCTGAAGCTTGTGATATCCCAGCTGCCCGAGTGACCCGAAAGGCAGATCTTCGGGCAGCTATTCAGAAGATGTTGGATACACCCGGGCCTTACTTGTTGGACGTCATCGTGCCACATCAAGAACATGTTTTGCCTATGATCCCGGCTGGCGGAGGTTTCATGGATGTGATCACCGAGGGCGATGGCAGAACGAAATATTGAGCTTCAAAGTTGCTAGTTAATTTCAACATCTGTATGAGTGTTACTTCTGTAAGCAGTTTGTCGGATTTGAAGTTGATGTTTTGTTGTGTAATTTAGTTTCTGGTTAAGTATGTTATGGGTCACGTTATCAACATTTGTTTTAATAGTTTTGTCGAATAAATTTCCAACTTTGTTATCTGTGATCGTCTTAGAGTGTATTATAACTGTGCTAGTAATCTTTTGCTACTTGTTTATATTAAAGACCATGTTTATATTTGTTTCTGGCTTGTTGCTATATTACATTTGTTTTTGTGAGCCATTAATTTGTTTTAGATCTCTTGGGCTACTGTGTTTGGGCTTTTTCATTTAGCCCAACAATTTCTTAGTGCAGTGGTTTCACTCTTTTTAGTTAATAGGCTTTGGGCCTTATGTTTAAAAAAAAAAAGGTTTCTCGAGTGAGTGTTTGGTGAATTGGTGGTTTGTTTAAACAATGTATGTTTATAACGTTTTAATACAATGATAAACTATTTTGATGACGTTTGAGCTTGCGTATCAAAACTGATTTTATTATTCGTGACTGAAACGAACTCTTTGGACCAAGTACAAGTTTATTTCAAAAAATAATAAGCAACCCGAAACATTTATGGGTGCCGTCAAGCCAACATTATCTGTAGCTCGTTGTTTTTTAACGGTGAACAAACATTTTATAAAATCTACTTTTAAAAACTATCTATTGCTCACTTTATGAGACTTGAGCTCGCGCTTTAGTTAGTAGTTAATCATGTCTTATAAAATCTACAATCCTTGTTGCCGGTACAAATTGGACAGCTTTTATTAGTATTCAGCAAACTATTTTACATGCTAAAAACAATGAAGTAATTAAAGTTAAGCCAAGCTCATACAAGTTAGAACACTTCTACGTTTTTAAGCCACAAAGCTGTCTTTAAGTAACAGCAAACATCTCTAGTGCTCTTACTGTTAAAACACCTGTGGTGTCGATGTAGTTTCAAATGATTGTTTTCTAACAAGCAAGCAAGTAATCTCTGAAGAACGAGTGGTCGTGTTTTCAGGGCTGCATAGCACAAAATCCGGCTTATGGAGTGCTAAATTGAGCCGATCTTTACCCATAACCATAGCGGTTGCATCAAGCAACACATGCCATGAGTTTCTATGTGCTTCAGAGACCCAATGCATCGAGTAGTGGGTCCCATTTACATTCGCCGGATAAGAGAACAATCCTTTTGGGCTATGCTTGCTTTTCCTTCTGAAATACTGGCTAAGTTGTGAACCTTTGATCCGTAGATCTAACCACGTCTCGGGTGCTACAATCACCTTTGAGTCTTTGTAGCCTGCAAATGCTCTTATGTAGTCGCGCTCTTCGTTTATGATTGTCATGTACAAATTCCCCCTGAAAAACGGGTAGCTTTCACCAACCAACATCATTGCATCCCGATAGCTCGAAGTGAACAAAACAAGATATTCTTCATCAGGTAATCCACAATGCCTCAAAACTTTGTTTCTTGCTTGAATTTCAGGTATTGAAATAAAACCTCCAAGATATGATGATTTCTTAGTGAGGATATCGAGTAATCTTGATGGCTCGAGTTGGATTCTTACTAGATCGTGAAAGTTACTTCCTAGCGATTCCCTAAACACCCCTCGTGGTGATTTTCGCTTGTCATCTGGTGAAGGTTCTGAAGGTTCTTCTTTCACACAAAGCTCATAAAGGTCAGTTTTTTCTTTCCCTTCAACGAGCGCATTTGAATATTCGGGGTACTTGGCGACAACATATTCTTCCACATATTGCATTTCCGCCGGTGTAATAGGTCCTGACCACCTCAGGTCTACACCATGAAGATTCGATATGGCTTCTGCTATGATATGAGGAGGTATGACCCTAGGTGCTTTCTGTTATATATATATATATATTCATCATTAGATCTTCCTTAAAATCATCAAAAATCTTAAAAGAATGTTCCAAAACCGAAAACTTAAAGCTTAAAACATACCTTAATGATCATACTGTTTGGCCTTCCGGTTTCAGTTAACTTGAAAAGAGATTTCACCATATCACGCTCCACTCCACCCTAATCCATATCAAGATTTTCCACAAGTTAATATATAATCATATAACAAGTTATTCACATCATTTGAAGAAGAAAGATTAGTAAAGCTTGTACCTTTGGTCTAGTTTGAATGACTCTTGGCTCTTCATTGTTTCTTCCCATTGCAAACAAGCAAGATTAACGTCTTTCGGTTGTTAACAACAAGATTTATCTATCTATCAAACCGAAACAAAGGCTAAAAGTGGATGATCTTTAACCTCTATAAATCGAAAATTTGATAATTTATAGACGGGATGAACATATATATGCAGTTAGACTTATATTCTTATTACTAAGATAAGAAGTTGCCAGGAAATGGGATCTGCAAACAAAGAGACTTGGTCAATACTTAAGCCAAAAAGTCCTACATAATTCTTGTTTTAGATAGTGATTTAAACGAATAAACAATCATTAAGCTTGTTTAAACAAGTGGTTCCCAGGCTGGTTTGACTCAGTGAGTTGTGAATGAGTCGGGATATGATGGATTGTCAACCAATTAGATGGTGACACGTGTGTGATTGTGATGGGTATATGCGATTACATTGGAAGTGAGTTGGAACTTTGGTTGTGGATCCGAGTTGGGGTTGGGTTCCCACCTCCGCCTATCCAATTTAAGGGTTTAATATAGTTTATGAACCCACTAATCATATTTAATTAAGAAATGTCACCACTTAGCTTATAATAATGATAACAGAAAACGACATTTTTCCCCTTTTAAATAGAATTCGACATTAACATATAGTTTTGGTTCATGGACAAGAATACGTATATTGCATGATGTTTTGATGCTTTTTATTTTTTTTATAAAGGCTTTTAATTACTTCTATCTAGAGGCGTACAAACCGGTTTAGGTTTTAAATCGAACTGGTTTTTTTTGCATGTATGTCAAACCCGGTTGCAAACCGGTTTGGTTAACTGAATACTCGAACT
Organism: Flaveria robusta; assembly: GCA_025506415.1. Taxonomy (NCBI): domain Eukaryota; kingdom Viridiplantae; phylum Streptophyta; class Magnoliopsida; order Asterales; family Asteraceae; genus Flaveria; species Flaveria robusta. The sequence goes on from CM046469.1 coordinate 2,681,712, forward strand.
TATCAAACCGATTTGGACCCATTTGAAATCATTCATTATGACAGTTAGACTGTGAATGAGGTTAAAAATGTTAACCTTTTCTTTAATATCATATTTCAATAAACAATTGAGATCTTTAGTCTCCTTTATCATGAATCTGACGCATTATAAATCTAGTGTTGGAATCATTTAATAATCAGTAAATATCTTAATAACGCAAGAACTTTTATTAACATTTAATTTTTTTTTATATTTTATATACAAAAACGACTGAAATATAATACATAAACGTAGCTCTTGAAGTTAAAAAAGAAAACAATAAATAAATTTATAATCTACACATATATAAATCAAACTTAGGTTATACTATGTACACATGTGTAGCTAAATAAATAAAAATTTTAAAAATATATGTAAACATTAGTTTGATGAGTTTTATGTTATTTTTATGGTTTTTAATGTATATAAACATACAAAATTATGTGTAAAAAGAACAAAATTTTAAAAATATGACCTATTTATATTTGTATTCGCAGGTGTTAAGATATTTATTAGTTTTCAAATGATCCTAACATTATAGGCTTTAAATTTTAATTCTTTACGTAGATACATAATTAAGTTAAAAAAATAAAATACTAATATGTCATCATAACAATATTAATCATATGAACATTACAACCGCTAATGATTTGTGTAGTAAAATTGTCTTTCATGATGATAATATCGATGTTAATCAATAGTGATAGATAATAGATGCCGTTCGAAAGATGCTTTTGGTAGGAGACAAGTTGATGGAAGAGGCTAGAGAAGTACAATGTACAACCCATTTTTGGAGATGACATACTTTAATATTGATATATAGTAGCACACAACTTAATATCTCTTCTTGATGATTCATTTTAAATTTCGCTAATTCCAACACTCATCTTACATCCATTCTTTTTTCCTTCGATCTTCAATATATGACTTTCATTCAGCATTACGAAATAAAATTTTGTAGCAGTATATTGTATTATAATATAAAACACTTTTAATAATCAAATTATAACAACAATCAAAGAAAAGCTATGAAATCGTAATACAATTACAATTGAAAGAAGCAAAATACAAGAACGAAAGAAGAAAAAGGTCGTGATTGAGTATTTAGATTCAACACTTGTCTCTTTTTTAACTGTTATACTCTGGAAAATAAACAAATTCTCTTAAAAAGAAGCAAAAATAGATAAGACTTGGATATGATAACCTAGAAAACTATATAGAGATCAAAAAACTATTTTTAATCAAAATGATGTAGTTTCAATTGGTTTTTCACCAAAAAGTTAGATATTTAACATTATCATACTTACACATATATACTTTGAGAATCAATATTGGAATACCCACATAACCATGTCAATATACAGGATCATAAAACATAACTTCCGCCAGACAATCTTTAGAAGAGTTACTGAATTCAAACCTAAACCATTAGTTTAAGGACTTAAACACATACTCAGGGGCTGTTTGATTTGCTTCTGATCGGGTCAAAACGTCTTACCCACTGACCCGGTTAGACATTTTGGCCGGTCAGCTTGTTTGATTTGCACTCTTTCGCCTTTGACGCGGTCCGACACCACTGACCCATGCATATTTTTCCACTTACCCGGTCAGTTTTGAAACAAACTCTTAGTCCTTCACCACCCTTTTAGACTCCACTATATGTTGTAATTTTTTTTTCAATATGAAGGATCCATGATAGCCGTCACGTCACACCATGTAATTTTACATAGAAGGTGCACATCAAGAAGCACATTATTATACGTTACAAGCTGCATCAAATGAGACCTTTAAAGAAATTAAAATATTGTAGATGAAAGTCGTCACATCACAGGCAACATATACTTTGGGTTGCTGTTTTAATACATATTATCGCCGTACCCGGTACCCCTCTTTCTTTCTTTTCTTAATTAATTTTATATTGTTTTTTGAACTTTTTAGTTTTATGTGCGTTGTTTTGTTTTTCTTCTTACCTTATATTTTGCTTTTTACAACCATTTTATATTCTTTCTTGTGTTTGTTACCCGTTTGTTTATTTTGTATATTTGCAATTGATAAGATAACACTGTCTTGATGGGTTTGTATTGTTATATATTTTTTAAAGTTTTATAAAAGTTTTAACATGTTATATGCACCTGGATGATTTACCTACCAAGTGTAGCCATGTAAGCATTAATACAATTCAAACTATAAAACAAGTCCTTATTTAGTAATTTATATGATTTTTAATAAAATAAGATCATCTAGTTTTCTTAATATCATATGGGGAAAAATTCTTCTACGAGTGCGGCCTTATAACCCACTGATCAACCTCTTTTAACTACCAGAATAATCAAATAAAAAAGTACCAAATAAAGTTATAAAAGAGAGAAAAGAAAGCACCATAACAACCCAATTTTCGCTTGAACCCATGTGGGTCCATTTTGGTGAGTTCGACTGTCAACTCAGCCATATCCATAGGTTTCCTCGAACCCATAACGCCATTAGGGCCACCTTATTTTTTGAAGGATTTGTGCACATAGAACGATAGATGAAGAACACGAACCCAAAACATTTGCAATAAGTATTTGAGTATGTGATTGGATATGAGATAACTTATAAAAAATTATAGTGCGAGATAGGTATGGTATTAGATATACCCGACCTGATTATTCGAAACATGCATACTGTTTACTCGAACTATACTTGTAAACATTTTATTTTTATTCCTCTCTTCTTAGTGTGGAGTAATCCACTGACAACTTAATTTGTACATTTATAATTTCTTAGAGTAAAACATTTATGTAAAAATTATTAATAGTGTAAGAAATATTTGAAAATCTCAACCAATAATATTTGACAAACTAAACAGTATACCAGATGCCAGACGGGTAATACATAAGTTTACCTGACATGTATGGGATTGGGTATGAGAAACAATTTTATAATAAGATTTGAGACTAGGGATTACTAATAAACGTCCCATCATCCCTTTGCACATATTTTGTAAAGTTTAATGTTACAAAAATGAATGTATTACAACTCTTCCAGAATCAAGAAAAGACAGTTTCTTATGTAAAACACAGATTATAAAAGGTTAATAATTTAATAAAAAATATAAAAATATTTGATAATAATAAACACCATGTTATAAAGAAAAAACGATATATTTTCCTTATAATATTCAACATACTAATTTTCTCTTCGCTTATTGCCTTACTAGATTACAATCACATATAATACACGGCCTAAATAAATTTACTTCTAAATGATTAATAATATACATAGTTACGTCTTAAATATTGTATATTATACGGTTTGAATAAACCCATGTATTACACATTTGAAAATTTGAAGTTAACATATTTGAAATTTAAAATTATGTATAGTTATTAATTAATAATTAATGAATAGCTATTATAGATTTCATAATTAAGAGGTGAGAGAAGCAGGAAAACCAATTATTAGATGACCTACAATGATGATAAGTGTCCTGTTTTATTTTTATTTATTAGTATAGAGATTAGTATAAAGATTGGTTCTCTTGATTTTATTTAAGAGGTTATCACATTACTCTATAAATATAACATTAAGAAAAATAATAGTAAGCCAAATAATGAGGGTAAAAAGTTATCCAAGTTAACACACTCCTTTCACCTTAAGCCAAAAAGAAAGACACCAAAATAATGTAAACAGCAAGACAAATGAACAAATATGTAGATAAATGATAGTATAATGTTGCATGCTTTAGTCACTAAAAAGTAGAACAGACACCCTCTAAAAATTAAGCAGCAGTTTGGTGATCAATATTCTATGCTTCAAATCACAGCAATAATCATTAATTCCTTCATTTTCACTCAATTTAACAAAAGTACTTAGTTTTCTTAAACTTCCCCTTATTCATTCTACTACTGTCACTACCTAAAATGCCCCCTCAAGAACCAGCTTCTAATTCTCCATTGTTTCATATTCTCTCCCAAAAACCTACACTAAACCTTACTAAAACTATACAAAAAACTTCATTGAGAATGAGCCTTACCAAGAGGAAATTAATCCTCATCCTCATTTTCATCCTAGTAAGCGCCTCACTCGTTCGAGTACTCCGAATCACCATTACCACTTCTTATTTCCTGAATCTAGAACAAATTCCAAACACAAGCCATATGAGGCCCGACTCATACGGAGACAAAAAAATATCTGAAAAAGAACTTCGGTTTCTCTCGGATATTGTTTTACAAAAGTCTCCTTGCAATCTACTTGTTTTCGGGCTTGAAGATCAATATCTCAAACTACCAGCAATCAATGAAGGTGGTAAGACAATCTTTTTAGAGGACAAACCAGAAAAGCTGGTAAAAATGACGGGGAATGTTAATGGGTCGACACAGGTTTTCAAAATAAGATACAAAACGTCCGCAAAGGAAGCCTATAAGTTGCTAAAGCACGCGAGAACACACTCGAGTTGTTCTTTGAGGTCTGGAATAATAACACTTACCGCCAAATGTAAGATTGCATTAACCGGGCTTCCTAAGGAAGTGTTCAAGACTAAGTGGGATGTTATTGTTGTGGATGGGCCAGGTGGGGATGGCCCCGAGTCACCAGGAAGAATGGGTGCGATTTATATGGCTGGTGTTCTTGCACGGGCCGGAAATGGGACCAATGTAGTTGTACATGATGTTGATCGAATGATTGAGAAATGGTTTTCTTGGGAGTTCTTAAGTGAAAAGAATTTGGTTTCTTCCAAAGGGAAGTTTTGGAACTTTAAGATAGCTCAAAAAACAAATGTGGTTTCTTTGAAACACATGTGAAAGTGTATTATAGCATTTGTTCAAATCTTTTCAGGTTTTCCCCCTTTTTTTCAAGGTTAGGCAGTAAAAAGACATAAAAATCATATGAATTTAGTTAGGGGTGAGATCTGTGTTTTGAAGAATATTTCTTGATATTCTATATGAATGTAATTATATGCTGTATAATAAAAGCAGTTAGCAGAATGCAGATATACTGTTGTGAATTTAACTATGAGGTCGCATAACACCCTATGCAAATCCCACATCAATCATACATAAATGATGATGTTGGGTTCATATGAAACGACCACCTCAAATACCACCAGCAGATTTTGGATGCATTGGTTGTGAATGAGAGGATGCATTCACAGTTGAGCCTGTTTGGTGTGAGTTCTTAGTGAGCAAACAGACAATATTGGGGCTAGAGGTCAAAAACATGAATATAAGTAGTTCTTTGCTATTGTCATTAGTTTCTTCCACAAATCAGATCCTTATAAAAAAGCTAATGAAACAGAATATGAAAAACATTGAGCAGTTGTTACTTGCTAGTGCAGTGTGGTCATTTCGTTACGGATCGCGTAAAACCTCTAATATATTCTTTATAATACATACTTGGAGCATCTTCATTAAGAAACAACATATTAATAAGGAATAATGAAAGGGAAAGAGAAGCAACTGGCTCATAGTATGATGAAATTCTAGGGCTAAATTAGGGCTACTAACTTGAAAAACAAAACAGATCATCTAGTGCATCTTACAGTTTCATAAGTTTGGGGATATCGTAAAAGTGGATATAGATTAACTGATTCCTCTTAGTTTCATAAATTTCTTCAAATTCAACAGTTAAGGGCAAAATTAACAAGTTCGAACACATGACCTTCAACATTTCATTGAAGATTATAACCGTTTTGCGTTATTTCTGGCGTTAATCATGATATCGGCATTAACAATCACCACAAAATCGAAGCTAATAACCATAATTTCACATTAGTTGATGTAAAAAATCAATTTCCATCAACATTTGAACATATGATAAACATACTGTGTGTGCAAATAGAAACTTAATAATTGGCTTACCATGCGAAAAGGCCGACGATATTTGTAACACCGGTGATGACGTAAGGCGCCGGTTGTGAGACGGCGGCTACTGGCTCTGCAGCGGGGAGGACAGGCCGCCGGGGTTCTTAAGGAAATATAAAGTTAATTGCCATTTTCGTCCCTAAATTTTAGTATGTTTTGTCATTTACATCCAAAAAGAAAATTTTCCCCTTCTAGCTTTTTAACTTTTTTAAAAACTTATCGTTTTCATCCAATCTGGTTAACCAAGTTATCTTGGGTGTTAAGTTTTAGTTAAATGAAGGGCAATGATGTCATTATACATTGCTTTAATTTAAAAATTATAAATTATAATTTTTTGTTCTATAAAACCCTAGATTATAGAAGATCAAATAGGAGATTGGCCTGCTCATGTTCGAGGACTTCACTGTTGCTGTTCATCTCCGTTGTTCTACCATGATTCCAAATCTTTGCTCTTCTCATGTGGATCAACAATCATCAATCGCACCTCGTGGACTCCCGCGATCCCTAGTCTTCGTTTTCATTGTTGCTTTAGACGGGTAAGCTTAATGGCTCCTCTACTCGATTTTGATGGTTTTTTACTTAAATTCTGTAAAATTGATATAACAGGGAAGGAGATGTGGGTTTCTTGCTTGGGCTAAGCCTCCAATGTGTGAAAGGTCAATTCAAATCATACAAGGGCGTTGTGTATTCAATCAATTGACATAAAGAAATCGGAAGAACGATGGCAAAAGAGAACAAGGGATTGAAAGTAGTAGTAGGGCTTAGTTGGTTGTTTTTCATTATGTATTATCTTTGTAATTGAGCAAATTGAAATGAAATTTGATTAGTTTATGTTGTTGTTGAATTTGAAAAAATTGAAGTCTTGACTATTTGTAACCAATGATGTTTGTGCAATTAAAAGTTGACTTTTTGGTCATCTGTTACATTGGATTTTGAGATGCATGTTATATGAGATGCTTTGGATTAGAGTAAATAATGGTCTGAAATGCGCAGGGGGTGGATGGAACTAAATGGTAATTTACTCTTTTGGTTTCATATGAAAAATGGCATGTGAACCAATTATGCAGATTCTTGAACCAATTAGCAATTAACTCTTGAGCTCATTTTGTGCAGCCTCGTTTTTTTTTTTGCAGAATTCTATTTCGTCATATGAACCAATTGGCAATCTAGTCTTTTGGTTTTGCATATGAAAAATAACATGTGAACTAATTGAACAGACCTCTTTTTTGAACATTACTCCATCTTAATTGAGACCTATGTTAATGGGATGCTATTATGAGATGTGCAGACAACATATATTGGGTCATATGTCTGAAATCAATTATGGGTTACATAAATGAAATGAGCCTGATCAATTATTGGGTCTACAGTATTCGCATAAACTTTTTTCCAAGTCTCTAACCAATAAGCCTGATCAACCCATTTCTCTGGTATACCATCACCAATTCCATTCATTGCCATATTCCAAATACATGCCACCGCATGCTTGCATGGTATCCCGGTCAACTCCCATTTTCTACATGAGCAACTCCTCTGGTCCATAAGAACTACACATTGGTCATGTTCAGAACCACTAACCTGATACTTAGACACCCCATTCCAAATGACAGTGTAATGTGTGGCATCAATCTTGATTTTTTCAAATATTTTCGTAACAGTAGGTGTTAAAGGTCCTGGAGACTTTGCAATCATCTTGTGTACCACCACAATTCTTTTCATTATGTACTCTCTAATGAATTCTAGACAAGTAATGATAGGCTTGTCCCTCCCCCCCACTAGTTGCCTATTGAAAACCTCACACAAATTGTTCAACAATACATCACACTTTGCCCTACCTGCATATGATTAAAAATTCCATTACATAAGATATAAATTAACACCATAGGATTAAATTCAACTTACCACTAAAATGAGCTCTTGACCAGTGCCTTGGTGGAATTGCTTTCAACCAATCATGTGCTGCTTTATCTTCTTTTAAAACTTCATTCATAATACTATCAAAGCCTTGTGTTGTGGTTGCACTTGCACACTTCCAAACAAGATCTTTGTACAATTGGCCCCTCCATTTTAGTTTCATGTTCTCATGGATATGTCGCAGACAATATCTATGCTCAGCACTTGGGAACACTTTACTTATGGCAAGAATTATGCCCTACATTGAAAATAGAAACAAGAGTATTTATAACATACATGAATATGCATAAACAAATCAAATTAAAATACCTTCTGTCTGTCACTAATAAATGTAAAGTTAGAGTTTGATGAGAGGTCCAAATCGTCTCCTAAACACTCTAAAAACCAAGTCCAGGAACTTGCACTTTCAGATTCAACAATTGAATAAGCAACGGGATAAATCCCATTGTTTGCATCCACTCCAACTGCAGTTAAGATTTGACCTGGATAAGGCCCTTTCATGAAACACCCATCTAGTCCAAGTAGCTCTCTCCCCACAAATCTTAAAACCAGCCTTCAAACCACCTAAACATATGTAAATCCTCCTAAACTGTCTTGTTTGGCTGCTTGAGTTACATTCTCTTTCAACATCAATCTTCACAGTTGTGCCTATACATAAGTATAAATTAGATATACTAATACAACAATAAATTGAATAAAAGTTAATACTCACAGTTAGAATAGATATATTATTACCTGGATTAGATCTAATAAGCTCTTCTGAGTAGTCCCTAAGGATTTCATATTAAGCCTTATAATCTCCTTGAACCATCTTTGTTGCAAGCATCTTAGCCCTAAAAATCTTCTGAGATGTGACTTGAACCTGGAATTTCTCTTGCATCAACTCTTGTAAAGCTCTCAGTGGTATGCTAGGGTTCATTCTTATGGTTGGTTCAATCTCCTTCGCCAACCAACTTATGGTGCATAACCTAACATTTCTTGTTTGTAGACATTGGTGTTCATTGATTAAAGTTTTAACAACCCAAGACCCTTCTCTTTTCTGGTTTGTTATGTGCAAGGTCCAAGAGCAAGTGGGTGTGGGGATCTTTTTTTTTAGGTATAGACCCTTCCTTGTTACTTTCACACCTACCTAAATTTGGATTTATTCCTATACACACCACACGAAATCTGTCTTTATCATTCTTTGTGATATACAATTGTCTTCTAGAATCAATCGCAAGTTTTTTTACCATAACCTTTATATCATCTCTATTGCTAAAAGCTTGACCAAGATAAAAGGGACAATTGATAGATTCTTTTGCTTTCTTCTTCTTCTTCCTAATGCTACTCAATGCTATTTGCAATGGGGGTTCATTATCATAATCACTTTGACTGTCAAAGTCATCAAGGTCAAACTCATCATCTATTAGATTTTCATCACAAGCAGGCTCTTCACCTTCATAATCAACAACAGCTTTAAATGCAACCATATCTACATTAACATCTTCAACCAAATTATCTTTATCTACCATGAAGTCAGATTCTTCACCATCAACATCTCCAACATGCTGGACGTACACCTCAATAACTTTATGTTTCTCAACATATTTCGTCAACATAATAACATCAGTATCATTAGCTAATGGTCTTAAACCAAAATCTAGTTCCTCTCCTGGAATTTTAAAACACTGTCTTTTAACATCTTCTTTTGCAATACCAAGTTTTTCTAACATATCATGAATGATACTAACAGAGAATCGACGGGAATCAACCATGTCAATAAAACTAATAGTACCGTTGTGATATATTGTATCAGGAAAATCGCTAAACTCTCCCCCATGATGAAACTCCAATGTAAAATAGTTAGGGTTTTTACCTAAAACACAAACATATCATGTAAGCTTACGTGATTTCAACAAAGATTTCACAAATAGCGATAATACATACCATAATTGCAGCAATATCATGATTTTCACCGGTTTTACGTAAAGACCATTGACAACCATGTCGAACATCCATTATTATTTGTGCCCTTCCTTGCTAGTCGATTTTAGTGGATAAACCCTAGCTGTTGATCGATTGCACTGGACAAACCCTTGTTATTGATCGATTTATTGGAATCCTTTTTGTTGATCGACAATGGAACAATGTAGGCATATGTGAATAGTCGATCTGGGTTTCTTATGAACGATGCATGTTTTTAGATTAGGGGTTTTTACATGGATATTACAAAAAGACATAATTACCCCTCTATTTAACACCTAAACTAACCTGACTAACGAGATTGGATTAAATTGGCAAGTTTTTAAAAAGTCAGGGAGCCAGAAGAGAAAAAAAAAATTTTGGATGGAAATAGCAAAACAGACCAAAACTCAGGGATGAAAATGACAATTTACTCGGAAATATAAAACTTAGGGGTTGTTTGGCAATATCCGAATAATTAAACGCTGAACCAACAAGAGGTCTGAATCATTAAGTGCTGAACCATTAAGAGATCTGAACCATTAAGAGCTAGTATATCGTTTAACTATTCAAAGGCAAATGCCTGACCAATTCAGATAAGAGGTCTTAACCATTCAGCATTAGACCTCTTAACCATTCAGTATTAGTATAATACTTAACAATTCAGAGGCAAATGTCTAAACCATTCAGACATTTGCTCGCGAAATAAACAGTCTGAACCATTAAATGCTGAACCATTCAGACATCTGAATCATTAAAAGGTTGATTAAAAAGCTGTCAAACAACCAATGTTTTTAAAATCAAATATCAAAAATCACTTTAGAAAATAGTAACTTAAATTTTCAATTGTTTCACAGACAACATTCACACTTCAATTTTATGATAATCTTTCAACTTTAATAAATAGCAACTAGCTGTAACATATGTTAAAATCAAATTCTTTCTACGTTTTTACCGTTTTTTTCTTATATTAAATAATCATATTAATTACTAATAATATTATTTAATTTTTTTTAAAATTAAAATAGTTTTTAATAAATTAAGAAAGAAAACTTTTTATTAATATTATTTCTAAGGAACTAAATTTTATAAACTAAGAAACTTTTTCAAACATCAATTTTTTAATAATTCAAATATTTTTAAATTAGTTTTTTTAAAATGTAAAAACTTTTTATAAACAAAAAATAATTAAATAGATAATTATAATAAGAAGGTTTTAAAATGACAATTTTTAAACATTTATTTTGAGATAAAATTTTATTATATTTATAATAAGGAAAATTACAATAATTTCTTATCTTAAAATATCATTTTAAAATTAATAAAATTTTATTATATTTATAATTATATTTATTTAACCAGTGTAATCACGGGTTTACTAAAGCTAGTAATTTTTATATTACATGTTGTGAGTGTAGTTTCTATATTTTATAAAATGTTTGTGAGTAGAACAGATATGAAATGTTACTATTTATTTGTTTATTTAATAAGACACAGATCAATTCTTATGATTTTTTTAATATTCTTGACAGTGATTACGAGTAAAGAAAAGAGAAATGTAATGATAAATATATAAAAATGTTAATTAATTAAAAAAGAAAAAAAAGTGAGATGTGAATGCTCTAAACACACTTCATGTTTTTGTGTCCATCTAATTATTTACAAACGCTTAATTCTTACCAGGTATTCCAATCCTGTATAATATATTTATAAATTTTAAAATTTTATAAAGTTAAGTCAGGCAAATGAATCATATATAAATTTTAGTTACTAGTTAGTGATCAGTTTTATGAAGTTTAAATTAAATCTAACAGTTTTGAAATTGTGTTATCACGTTAAGATTTTTTTTCTTCACTATTACTTCCCAATTCAAGTTATTTAGAAACAAATTTCACTTATCATCAACCAAAATTCATATATGGTTTTTTAGCCTATCTTTATTTAAAGAATGAAATATTTGTGAAAATATTATATAGAATTAGAACGAAAACCGAAAGTCAAGGGTCTTTAGAGAAACAAAAAAATTTTAAACCTTTGAAAAACTTAGTTACTATTGTGTTAAGTTTTTTCAGTAAAATAATAGATAAAAGAAAAATATACACATGCATATAATACCTCAATCCGGGGTTGTCTGTAATAATTCTAATCAGATTTAAATTCAAGTGATTTTTAAATAGTGTTTAAATTTGACTTACAGCCTACCAGCCCTAATGGCCACATGTAACATAAAAATTTAAATATATTATTATAAAAATTAGAGTTATTTAAAAAACTATAAATTATTTTAAAAAATTACAAAAAATATGAGTGATTGAATTGGAACACTTCTAAAACTTTAGTAACTTGATTGGAACAAATAAAAATATTAGTAACCTGATTGGAACAAATAAAAATAAGTGGTGTACTTGAAACATTTTTTAAACTTGCTTACTATTCTATAATTTTTTTTTTATTTTTTATTTTTTTTATTTTTATTTTTATTTTTTTGAAATTACCGCAAGTTATAAAATGTCAAAGAGTTTACCTAAAATATTTGATGAAAAGAAATTCGAAATTAAGCTTCTTTGGACCACAAAGATTTAATTTAAAACCTCGCATATGAGACAATGAAAATTATATATTGATTAAAATTCATCATCATAGTCTTACTGTAAAATTCATTTATAGTTTTATACGGAAAGACAAAACTACCCCCACTACCCCCGACTCATGTCTACCCTCTTCAATGTAACATAGCTATTTCTATATCGATGTGATCCATAATTTCCATATTGTATAAGATTCCTATAAGAACCCCACAACCACCATTTATTGCTAAAAGACCATTCTTTTCGTTTCAATAGAACTAGCGTTTTCTTCATTTGTTTGGTTGTTCGAAGGTCATTTTAAAAAGTTATTCGCTCACTTATTTGGTCATTCCTTTCTGTATGTAGATGCATTCCTTAATTGTGCATCGCCCTTCATGTTTTAGCCCTCCCTAGTTTGACTCAACCTGTCACCTCCAAAGGGAGTGGCAACCCTTAATTAGACCGGACGCAATGGTAGAAAGATGAAAGGGGATGCTAGGCCGGTTGATGTGAGACCAAGGAGAACACTGGCCCACTGGCCCACCCTCTCGCAATGGTCTAGATGTAATCTTTATTTTTTTCTTGCTTTGCATTCAACTTTTGAATGTTTTTTGTGGGATTTAGTGATTTTGCTACTTTGTTTTTAACTTTTGAATATTTTATCTTCAGATGAATATTAATATACAAGTAGTTGAAATTGAAAGTTACAAATCTTAACCCTCGCATCATATCTACAATTTCGAACACACAACGGTGTGCATGGTATAAAACTAGTTACACATATTACTTATACACATACATATCATTTGGTCACACATACAGTACAAACTTAATTGCTAAGATGGTGTTTCCATGGGCTCTTACCTAGGGACACTGGTCTGTTTACATATGATGTGGTTTCCAATTAAGAGGATATAATTAAGCTCAAGATTGATTATCAATGGTTGAACTTGTTAACACTCAGGAAATAAAATGACAAACTATCAATGAAAGTCTGAATCTTAATGAAGAAACACAATAAGTTTGTTTTTGTTGTTACATTCAAAAGGGTATGATTGGAAATAAAAATAACAAAGATTGAACTGTAAATCCTCACATGGAAGAAACACCTCCACCATTTTTTGTCCCTTGCCAATTTGAATTGCATCTCATGTAGCTATTGTCCAAACTAATTGTTCCAAATGTTATACTGAAAAAGGAGGAACACCATATTGTGCAAAAAAACTAAAGATTTCACCCATGGTGTTTGGGGGAACTCTTTACTTTAGTGGTCTTTTCATCATTGGTCACTTTGACTAGGGTAAAAATAGGGGTACGTCTTAAACCATCTAAAGTTTGTATAGCAACACATGTAATAAGATATATAACAAATAAAGGTTTGAATCCTAGCAACAAACTTGCTATATATTTGAGCCTTAAGAAAACATTTTATAATTTCTTTTCTACTTTATGATTGTTATTTTTAATGGTTTTGCTTTAAAAACTTTTCGTCATTCTATAGTGTAAAGTGATTTGACTATATTCTTCTACTAATGTTGGGTTTATCTCACCAACATCGACGGTCGATTCTAGGGTTGCTTCGAATCTTAGTTCATGATGGATTTACACGTATAGTTTTTGAGATGATTTCAAAATATACGTGCTAAACTTTCTTGGATTGAAAATCAATAATGTGTGTAAATAATTGTTGTTAGTGTTTGTATAACCACACATCACCATCAAATAGAGATGGGAAAGCAACATTGCACTAGATAACAAGGGAAAGAAAGATGACAAGAAGAGAAAAGACAAAAAGTTAAGGATTGATAATGGTGATAGCCTAAGGGGTTCATGATTATTCAAAAGAAACCATGTCCTACATTCGCTTCTATTCCATCAATGTATCCATATCAAACATAGAGACAGATCGTGTTACAAATATGTGGACTTGTTTATAATTCATAAAATTTACATATATGTATATTTTTAAAATATAACTAGGGGAGTCCAAATTCAGATATTCACATTTCAGATATCTGAAATTTTCGATAGTTGATTCCACTATTTGAATTTGTATTTCAGATTATGAATCGAATATACAAAACAATTAAAAAATAAAAAAAGTTAAAGATATATACAGACATATTATTTTTGAATTACAAAAAGAAAAAAAAAACAATTAAAAAACACACACACACATATATATAAATATAATATTTTGGGTCTTAATTCGGATTTTCATATTTTAAATAATAGAAACAAATCAAATATATATATAGATATATAAATATAAAAATATAAAAATTTAGATAATTTGTATATTCGATTGTATCCGATTATTCAAAAATCACTATTTGAATCCGAATTCGGAAATTTTGATAACCGAATTTTTAGATTTTTCTATCGAATTTAGGTATTTTTACACACACTAAATATAAGTATAAATTACACTGTTAGTATAAATTAATTAAATGATGGTATTATACTATTACACAAATTTTAGATTGTGTATTTCCATTTTCCATTTGTTAACTAATTGTAGTTATTAAAGTTGGAACTCCAAAATATCTATTGCTACATGTTGCAATTCAAATATAGACATAATTAAAACCCATATATCTAGTTTGAATTTTAATTACCAATCGTATACTCATTATATACACATAAACATTTACTTATACACATATTTCCTGCTGTAAATTCATATGTTGTTCTCAGATGTGGCACTTTTGGACCAGACTAGAAGCGGGCTGTAAGGGAGGGCTGCTCTACATTCAGCCGGGCGAGCAATTAGTTGGGTAAAAACAAAATCGTGAGTTACTGGATTGGTAACCCATCAAAACCAAATCAGATTATATCATGCACGATTTACTTGGGTTGTTAAAACATGCGATATGAGAGCCAAAGGTTAGGCCGATGTGCTAATGAGGACGTTGAGCACCCTAAGTGGGGTGGAGAAGTAAATTCTATATCGGTTGATCAGATGGAGAATGAAGTCTATGTTATAAGGGTGGATACCTTATCGACCATGACACGTTTTACTAGGACGAACAATTCGTCGAGAAAAAAAATTCACGAGTCAAGAATGAGCAACCCGTCAGAGGCAAACAAAAATGTATTATGGTATAGTTTATTTGTGCTGTTACAAATGTTAGTCTCACATCGATTGAGTAGAAAAACAAAACCTTTCTTATAAAGTGATTGGTAGCCTCCTTTATCAAAACATGTTTTGCATTTGCGAGTAATTCGTTAGGTGATTTACTAGATTAATAACCACCCATCAGGAGTAAAACGTATAATATTATGGCATTGGTTGACTTGGGCCACTGCATATGCCCGTTCTTTTTCTGTATTAGTTTCCTAAAACCTATAAAATGTAATATTTTTTGACCAAGTATAATTTGTTAACTTGAACCGTATTAGCCATTTATTATCTTCTATAAATCATTATTTTTAGTTTATAATAAATACTGACCGTTTTAGCTGATAAATTTTATAAAAGTCTATCATTATAAAATATATCATTACTAACAATATATATAACAACTTTAAGTTTTTAATATATTGGTTATTATAAATTTATCTAAAGTTTTAAATAGATAAAGATAGTGACTTGAAAGTGAGATTGTGAACCAAAATCTAATACCCTCCGAACGCTTTAAAAAAGTCGGCACGACCAATTTTCCATATTCAAATGTACCTGGATATATTACTCGTATTCTTTAATTATTTAGTGATACATGCATGCATGTCAAGATATATAGTAGTATATAGTACTAAATATAAAAGATTTGTGGGATCACGTTATTCGGAAATATCAATGTTATTTTCGCATGTATCATTTTCAAAGTAACAATTGATGTTAGGTACTTGACTACTTGCAAGCAATATATATCACATTTACTTTTGGTCCATAATCACCATCATTGTTACTACCATACGTACACTCCCACCATCTACATAGATGCAAGTGTATATTTTTAGGGTTCAGTCTATACAATAAGAAACCTCGATAATTAAGTTATTGTGTATCATTGATCAATATTTTGTAGGAATACAAAGAGAAAAATTATAAAAATAGCATTCAAAAATCATACATCTTAATATGATAGAAATCATTGCAATAATCATACATCTTAATATGATAGAAATCATTGCAATAAACCCGTAACTGATATATTCTTTATAATAAGTTCAACAACAATGAGCACCTCGCACCAAAAATGAACCTTTGGTTGATAAGTCTTGATTATGTTGAATTTCAGTTCTTGACAAGGGTTAGACGTCCATTTAATATACTAGGACTAGGCTAGTGCCCCGTGTATTACATGGGTTGAATAAATAAAATATTAAATAATTAATAATAAAAATTTATGAATTATAAAATTGTGTTTGAAGATAAAATATGATTATATGAATACATACTTTAAGTAAATAAACAATAATATACTTTTCTTAAAGTTTTATTTTATAAAAAAATATAGGTTTTAAATATTTCATCTTAAGAAAAATGAATTTATTTTAAAAAGAGTTTGTTATATTCTGTATTTTATAAAACTTTTATTTTTAAAAAGTGTGTTTTTATTAAAAAATAAGTTTTAATTTATTAAATTATATATTTTTAATATGAAATAGCATGATTAATATTATTGGTAGTCAATAATAATAATAATAATAATAATAATAATAATAATAATCATAATAATAATAATAATAAATGAGAAAGTTTGTATGATAAAATTTACAATTGTATCAAGTCTTATTTTAAATTTTTATTTGTTATAGATAGATAGATATATAGATAAATAGATATTCTAGAAACCCATATATTAAACGGATTATAAGTTAGTAATAAACACGAACAGTTATAGTACGATAATTTAATATAAGATATGATTAAAATTATATATACATAATAGTTCAAGAAATAAAACAATTATACTATTTATTTTAACTCTCTTATCTAAATAGTTTTTTTTAAACATAGTTTTAAGATTTAAAAATCTTGTTTATTAAAAACTCGGGTTTCTTATTATTCTGGTTGTTTTAATAAAATAGCTTTTAGAAAATTTCATATTTTTTTATAATTTTTTTAAAAAAAGGACTGATTTAAAATATTTTATTTCAAAAAGATTTAGTTTTTTAGAAAATTTTATATTATATATAAATTTTATTTTTTATTATTTATATTTTAATAAAAAGATATTATTTTTAATTTCCTTAATGAAATTTATTTTTTAAAAACATAACTTGATTTAAAAAAATATAGATGAGAGAGAAATATTACAATTAATAAAATTAACTTTTATTAAGAGAGAGAAATTAATGTGAGCGTTAAATTACCATAATATTCTTTTGGAGAGAAAATGAAATGAGAATGTTTAGAATAATAACAAGTGTTAAAAAATGGTTTAAAACAATGACAAGTGACAAAAGAAACATTCTTTTATTAAAGTTTATAGATACGTTAACGCATAAACCCCATTGATTAGCATTACATGTTAACTGAAATAGTCATCGGAAAATTAATTCTAGAACGTGGATAGCTCGCATTAAATCAAATTGAGCGCTTAGAGAAAAAAAATATTTTTGGAATCTCACATGCATTTCAACCAACTAACCCATTTGTTGATTTAAATGTATACATTTGTTTTGAAAACCGGACCTGACGTGCCGGTACGACCGGTTGAACTAGGAACCAAACTCCAATTTAGTACGGTTTGGTGTTGAAAACCGTTTTGACGTTGAATCGGTGGACTGACCAGTTGAAGGGGTCGAGCCGGAAGTCGTACCAGTTGAACCGGTTATATATATATTCTTTAATTTTTTAGTATCTTTTACATGTATTTATTAAAGTAGTTATAATTTTATCTGGTTCTTATATCCAATCCGATCGGTCGAACTGGTCCAACCAGCGAACCGGTAAGACGTCCAGTTTACGGTTCGGTCCGGTTATGGAAATATTGTATGTATTTAAGTCTATTTATATGTAAGTGCTAGTGTAGGGTATAATGAGATTATAAAAGTTAAAAACAATAAGATTAATTTTTAAGAGAATTTTACATATTTTTTTTTCTAAAACCATTGATTGTTTTCCCAAATAAAAATCAATTACATATTTTCTAAACAAAAATCAATTACGTATTTTTCCTACTTAATACTTATATATATATATATATATATATATATATTACATATTTATCTATTTTGTTAAATTAACTTAATAAATAACTATTTTACTCTTAGTTTTATAAATGGATTTTTGCATATTGACTTTTGGTATTAAAATTGTTTAAAACATTAACAATTGTTTCTTTTTAGTATTTGGAGATGTTACATTGATTATCGATGATTGTTGTTTTAAAATAAAATTTTAAATTATTGTATCTAGATATGTAAATTTATTTTTTTGTTTATACAGAAGGATTGAACTTGAAAAAAATATGTAATTGATAGTTTTACAAAGAAAAATATATAAAAAATCTTTTAGTAAAAATAAATATAAAATAGTAGTTCAATAGAATGGATAAATATGTAATATACTAGGTTTACTAAATCCTTGTATTACACATGTTGAATAAATAAAATATTAAATAGGATAAAAGCTTTTAAATTATAAAATAATATTTTAATATAAGATATGATTAAATCTTTCATATTATAACAGAATAAAAATTTATTTTAAAATAAATATTTTAAAAATGTCATGTATAAAAAGTTTCTTATTATAACTCCCAATTTTAATTATTTTATGTTTATAAAAATTTTACTTTTAAAAAATCAATTTTAAATATTTCACATTTTTAAAAAGTTTGGTTTTATTTTTTTTCATACTTTACACAAATTTGTTTATTTAGAAATAAATTAATAAAATGATATCTTTTTTAATTTATTAAAAACTATTTTAATCAAAAATATTTAAATAATATTATTAGTAATTAATGTGATTATTTAAAATGGAAAGATGTAATTGATATTTAGTTTAATAAAATATGTAATTAATGATTTAAGCATATGTGTAAATTCTATTTTAATCAAAAACATATTTAAATAATATTATTAGTAATTAATGTGATTATTTAAAATGGAAAAGATGCAATTGATATTTAGTTTAATAAAATATGTAATTAATGATTTAAGCATATGTGTAAATTCCACTTATAATTAATGATCACGCGTTCTTATATGTTCAACACATGTGCCATAACATTTGAAAGTGAATAAATAAATTACACACATTAACTAAACCGTAAAATTCATGCTTTTAATTTTCTCTGGTTTATTTGACTCTTCACTGATAAAAAAAAAAAAAAAAAAAAAAAAAAAAAAAGGAAAAGAAAGAAAGAAAGAAGTAAACTTGATCTGGTTTTGATTAACATTTAATTTTGTGCTTACCGTAGTTCTTGTCTATCAAGTTGTTTGAAACTTCCCCAAAGTATTAGGGAGTGTTTTTATAAAAAGTGATATTTAATAAGAATGTTTAATTCTTTTATTACTAACCACAATACAAGTATTGTTAAGATTTAGTGATGGTAGGATTTGGAATTAATAAAAGAAAGTTAAAATATATTATTGGAACGAAAAAGAAGGAAATTAATGCAAAAAGTTAACACATTATAATGTTAGTATCAAACTCGAAATAAAGCGCTCAAGAGGGTTGTGTCCTCTTGAGTGGATAAAGCAATAACCCTTCTATGGGGTTAAGAGGCAATGTAACATCGGATTTTACATATTAATCAATAATGTTCGTTTTCCTACATTGAGCTAACAAATTTGTTTTCTAATTGGACAAATAAAAACTTAGACCTCATCATAGAATTATTCCCATCTAAACATTTTAACCTTTGACTTTTCTTCTTATCCACAACTATTGCGCCGAAAACACGGTAATATCTAAGACGAAGCATTGGTTATGAGTGTTGAACCTGATAGCTCTTCTCTTCACGGCAGATGTGAAATTTGCTTTGGTGTTACATGCAACACCCCTTAGGCGTGACCCGGCCTGTTAGCCTATCAACGAGCAGACTCAAGGGTTACTTCTCTTACAGAGTTTGGGGTTTAACCTGCAATCTAGACTTAATAAACATATTAAATACTTTACAGTGATACGTTAAATTGCCCAATTCAATACACAAATTGATAGCCCTTTTTATCAATCCTTAGAGTTTGATTTTCAATCTAACACTAAAAAAGTAATGTCTACAAGGTACACAAGTAAAAGAAACCACCATGCATGTTTTTCACGTTGTAATTGTCACAACAAAACTTCATTAGGAACTGCTGAATTAAGTTTTATGTTTCTATATACGTTACACGCATGTGTTTATCCACCGTAGATCAACGGATGAAAATGTTTCTAGTCATAGAATTGGATAACTAAGTTATATGGAGTTGGTAGGGTATGGTATTAATAATCCATACGTGAAGGTTCAATTCATGATAGGCCCATTTATTTTTGGAAACTTTCATGAAGATTCTTTTCTGGTCCTAAATGTTTTATGTGATATAGCATTATCATTATTATTTTTACAAAAAGAAGTTAATAATTATTACTTGCTGTTAAATTTATGGGTGGAAAAAAAAATATGAGATAATTTTTACAAGTGACAATTATATAGCCAATTTACTAGAAATCTATAATGTTAAAGTTGCATTGCATGCTGTTTTGGTGTTCAGTTCTGGTGTTGTACTTTGAGCATGAAAAGCTGTACATCTTATAACATGGAGGCGTGTGAGTGTGACAATGTTTATAGATTTTAGCGTTTGGAATCAAATTATCAAGGGAGACAAGGATAGTGGGTGTTTGGTTTGAATGCCTAAAAGCTAACAAGGTGGACTCCATTTCTTTTTTCCATTTTCATTTTTAACCTTATCATGTGTGATTTCCATACCGGTTTCGTTTAAAACCGAATAATGTTTATAAACATATTTATTCGATATATTAATATATGTACTAGCATATAGTTAGCATAACTAATAATATATCTTTTAGTTTTTTCGAATGAGAAACTCTCCGGTTGAAGATGGTGTAAACGCTAAAAAAATAATTATCTATCTTTTTGATCCACCTAAAAACCCTTTCACACAAGCATCTCCGCAACTCGAGCATCTTTAACTTTTTCTTCATCGTTAGCTGTTAGTGGCCATGAATTTCTTCCTTTGGACAACCCGATGTTGGTAGTCTTTCTCTTTTATATTGGTGTAACATTCCTTACCAATAACCAAAAATCATCCGATTGGAGATGCTCCTAGTGATACACTCTCTGACCCATCTTATCCTTTGCTTTTACAAACCATTTATAAATATTTAAAGTGTGAATCTAGTAATTTTCTAATGCTTATTAATATCAGTTAAATTCCTAACCCTAAGTATGATCAAAACATGGCCACCAAAAGTAATGCATTGCGTTGTAGTTGTGGATGGGGGTACACGTCGTGTAATCAACGTTAGGTGACAGAGCTAGAATGCATTGTTAAGAGTTGACAATGATATGTTTTTTATGTGTTGTACATGTTGTGTTTTGTTTTAACATATGGTCACATGAAATGTCTTCTATGGATAAAAATGGCCCGAGACGTTGAATACGACAAGCAAAATATTTACTACGAAGTATAAAATGAATTACAAATGACCATAAGATGTTCGCGTTCGGTATATGGGTGAAGTTACTTAACAAATTCCACCTTAACTGCTGACAATCTTAAAACTAAAAAAAGGTAGACTCGAATAGCAACTTTTTTTAAACCTCACAAACAATTTTTTACATTAACTATTATTATTGTTGTTATTATTATTATTACTTCTCTACTATTTAAACTTGTGTTGTTATTTTTACAATTTGTCTTTTTCTATATATCTTTTCGCACAAGACCAAAAGCTCGATCCAGTCGAGCTTCTATTCTTCGGGTAAATTTGCTTGAAAAAATATACATATGATTTGTATTATTTTTAGATTTATCTTCTTAACATATTTATATTACGAAATAAAAACTAATATATTAGTCATGAACATATTAAAAGAAAATAATTCACCCTTCTCACATATAATCAACATGCACAACATATATAGCATACTCATCACACTCACATATACATTATGTTGTCATCTTTTGTTGATTTGCTTTTTTACTTTCAAAACCGTCGTCCTCCTTCTACAGTTTAGCCGTTCCCTTCAGTTCTTCAACATCGTTTCTTCTTTCCAATATTGCATATGTGCTAATGTGAGCAAGCATTTCGTGTATAAAAATATATACAACAGTTCGTGAAAGTTGAAAAGTTAAATTATTATAATTACCGTTAGTAATACTATTTACATTTATTATTTTTTTTATTCTTTATTAGCAGCATATTGATCAATTCACAATAGTTAATAACAGAATAATAGTGATATACTAGGTTTAGGGATTAATATGACAAATAAAAAAATCTTAAAATCACATAGTATTGTAGTTCTAAAAGTATAAGGACAAAATCAAGATGTTCTTTGTGCTGTTGCAGCTGCTGGTGGTGCATGGTGTCGGTGCGATTACGAGTTAAAGATTCTTTTATAAGTCTAATAAGTGGTGGAGCTTAAATATTTTTATAAGAGGGGGGGGGGGCCGAAATTAATTTATTTTAGGAGAAGGGAACTCGTTGTACATAAACAAATTTGCACAACCGGATAAAAAATTCACACTACTAACGAAAAAACGATTGGTTGGGGGGGGGGGGGGTCTTCCCGGCCCCTTTAATGCTTTGCCTATGAGTCTAGTCAAATTATCTAATAAAAAATTACAATATTACAGATAAAATAAATGTATAACTATGTACTAAAACATCATAACACCATTTAAGTTCTAGAAATAAGTTTGAACTTTAAATCCAAGCTCAAAGTTCTTTTAAGAAACTCATTAAAGCACCGAATGTATCAAATTTAATATTCAGTTAACGTTGTTGATGGAATGGACGTAAAGTTCTTCTTAGTCGATCTCTTGCAAAAGTATCATAATTTATCAATTTATAAGTGCCCCTTAAATAGCATTATTATAGCCATAAAAGGATATTTTGGCATTGTAATATACACAAAATTAGGTCCACTGGTTATATATTGTATATATAACAAAAAAAACAGCATAGAATAATACATTCTTCTACAAACCTTTAAAATTCGTTGTTCTATTTAATAAAACGACGACATTTGTCATTTTATTTTTCTCTCGTCTTTTTATTTATTTCTCCTTTTACATTTTATCTTAATCTTGTTATTAGAAAGATTATTTAAAAACATCTAACATTATTATATTATTTTCATTCTTTACAAAACCACAACCGAAGGGTCGAAGGGATATGCTTATTTTGCATATTCATTGAAAAACTTTTGTAACTTTATTACCTAACGTCAGATTGAAATAAAGATATTTTAAGTTATCTTCAACTCAAAGCTAAACTATATATTTGAGTTAATTTTATCCGATGTTTTAAGGATGGTACCAGACAGTATGGTCGAATAGAATCGGAATGTTTAACCGGTTCAGCTATACCTATTTGAATTGTTTTCTTTTAACTAGGTAAATCGACTCGTCGAACAAATTTTCAATATTTTCATTTAGTCTAAATCTTTTTTACTGGTTAATATAATACTTCCTGTCCTATTTTTTTTTTTTAATCTATTTAGGTTTTTAAAACTACATATCTATTTGCAAAACATAATATAATATATTTTTTGTTTTAAATTGGATAACTACAAATTAGACTTCATTAATTAATATTCATGAGTTCATCGGTTTTTTAAATTCAATCTAACAAGTGTACAGGTTAAATAAATGGTTCAATATCCAGTCTAGTTTTGAAAAGATTTTATATGACTATTTGACCTCAATGAAGATGGTTCCGTAAAAAATCCATTTGTGATTATATTAAACAAAATATAGGCGGTCAGGATAAAAAACGGTTTCAATATTGAATAGAGATATAATCAACCAGATTTAGTTTCAAGTCCTTCATCATTCTGTATAAGAGAATAATGGAATAAGATTGATCTCTGTTTATTCATATTCACGTACGATAAAAGGTACAAAAACAAATTGCTATTTGCTAGCAGTTATATCCCAATTCGTACATCAGTTTTGTTGTTATTTGATCGAACTGAAACTTAAATCGCAAATAATATCATCCCAATAAATTAAAAAGAATGATCATCCAGTAATAATTATTAAACACACAAGTTCATGTCATGATCATGTGCAGGTTAATTATTCCCCCTTTATCACCCCATTTCTTCCGATTCCAAACTTACCATCGGAGCAATTAACCAACCACAACTTATACTCCGATGATCAATCCTTTGATTTCTAATGCATCTAATCGACGAAAATATGATATGAAACTTGATTAAATTGAAATATTCACTGATTATTGATCAATAATCATCAATTAGTGTCGAAATTTTTGCCTGCAAGCTTGACAAGTGATCTCCATACAATTCGAATCAATTCGTCGAGTGGCTCGCTCCTTCATCTTCTCCACACGTTCAACCTCTTCTCGTGCACGCTCCCAAATGTGCCTCGCACGTGAGAACTCCGATTGCGCTAGCTCCATCTCGCGTTTCGTCATCTCCCTCACACGTTCGGCGTACGCTTTCTCCATCGTCGCGATTCGGATTTGATCCGCCGCTTGCCATTTCACCGCCTCGAGTCTTCCTCTTTCGCAGTGATCGGCCGGCGGTTGGATCGGCCGGAGACTTATCGATAGCTGTAAGTCGAGCGACGGTCCGGCGGTGCTCTCTATCGGAAATTGAATGTTGTCTGATCGGAATCTCACCGGCTCCGCCGACCACTGCGGAGTTCGTGAGTATGGGCCTCTGGTGTACGGTGGCGTAGGGAGGAGCTGTAGCTCCCGTTGATCATCTTCCATTCTAGAGAGAGAAAGTATATATTTGTGTTTGTGGGTGAGTGTTTGTGTGTGAAATTGAAGGTGACAATGGTGGGTGTTCGACTTTATATAACCCATTTCATGGAGTTGAAATTACGAAACTACCCCTAGTTGCCATGCAAAATGACAGCCGAAGGAAATGACGGATGTACCCTTCAGTGGGTTTTGTTTGGTTTTGAAAGGGGTGACGTGGGATGGGTGTTTTCGTCAACTCAGGTGAAGTGGGTACATTTTCCGTTGTACTGCGTTGAAAGAAACGGATCGCGTTATTTGGAATTAAGCCGTTTTCAATATTGATTTATAGTAATTCTTTTTACAAGAAAGGAATTGTCTCCTAATCTCATTCAACATATGTTTATTTGAATATTTAAATTATTGTTTATCTTGTGTTCTAAGTTAGATGAATATAATTGAAATATAAACATGTTACAATAATTGATGTTAATAATTGTGTTATTTATTTATTTATTAATTTTGTTTTTGTTTTAGTTAGATGTTGTATTTGAAAAGTAACCAAGCTCGGTTATTGTTTTTCTTTTAATAATAATATCATGTAGGTAATTGTTCTTTTCCTTGTTGTGATGTTTCCCACTTTTGTGGTAACATCTTAACTTGAAGTGTCAACTAACTTTATAGATTTTGATTTAGAAGTTTGAATTTCAAGTGAAACTTCTATCATGATAGCCTAATTCGGGACCCCAAATTTAATCAAGAAAGCATTCAACGTACGAAATCGTGACGCAAACCTAACATGATATTCGTAACTTTGGCACGTGTTTAGCTAAGTGGGCAGTTGCGGCTGAGCATATTTTAGGACATAAAGCGAATTATAAAATCTATGCCCTTCTTTGAAAGAAAAAAAAAAGAATTGTTCTTTTTTTTGTCATATAGAAAAATTATTAAACATTTATTTTAAATACCAATCAATATGTGTAACCATGTTACTTTTTCACAAGCATGTTTTTTCAATTCTTCCTCATCAACACTCTTTAATATAAAAAAATAGTTATAAAAATCTCATAAGTTAACCGATAATCAATTTGTTATATCTTCTCATAGATAAAAGCTGTTTTTTTCCTAGTTTTTTGAACCCTAAAATCTAAAGGCCTAACGTAATTGTTTTATTTGCTTGTATTGTAGAGACGCTCTGTAAGTAGGTTGTGTCTGGGTTAACGAAGTTCATCTTAATTAAAAAAAAGTATGTCATAATTTAAACTATTGACTTATATACCACAAATTGAAACATAAATGGGAAGTTTTAGTTGTAAATTTGAAATTTTAGAATTTAGAGTAGTAACAAGTACAAAGAACAGTTAAATAAAATTTTAAATTTAACATGTTCTGTTCATGTCAAAAAGTCATGTTGTGTTTTGGTTCAACCCGCCAACTTGATACATCTACTTTCTTTTTTTTTTCTTAGGATAGATTAGTGGTTAGCAAGTTAGTAAAATAAGTTAGTAATTATTCATTCATATCAAGGATTGATACATCTACTCTTACTTTGACCAAAAGACTCGAATTAAGTTGCATATGTTCTAATTTGAAATTAAATATGCTTTTTCACATTTTAATACGATCATTTTGAAATTAAGATACATGTTTTATGGACAATTTAGTTGAAAAAGTAAAGTTTTGATTCTAAAAGTTCGGTACATAGTCCTTTTACCAATGTAGCAGTCCACTTCGGTTTTTCAACTTTGACAACAGAATCCTCGCATGTGATCCCAGAGGATGGAATATACGAAGTTAAGTAAATAAACAATAGGTTTTATACATTCATTTGTTAATTAATTAACAAATTATGGTTGATAAATTAATTTAACCAAGCAATTCTCTTAGTTTCACTGTAAGCTTCTCGATTAATATCTGTTGATGAAAGAAGCTATTGGAGCGATATCATCCATAATGGATAAATATAAGATTTATCTACATCTTCAAACCTATCAATAGTTAGTTTTATTATGAGTATGATTTACTGGGTATATTTGTTTATTTTTTTCAAAAGCGATAGTGAAATTTCCAACTAGATTCATAATATACTATTTTGGAACTAGATTCAAGCAACTAACGACATGTGAACTCCCATCTCGAAATTTTCAAATTGCTTGAATAAAATATATTTATATGAAAATCTAAAGCGATAAACATTCATGTTAAAAAGGTGATAATTAGTGAAAACATAGAAGTGGCTTTATTTGTGGGGCTTGAATTGTCGGGTCGGGCCTTTGCTAGCAAAAAAGTAATCGACATCTTTGTGATTAGCAGCTTGGCACGTGGGTTGCCATAGGATTATGATGGATCCGGGTCGGAGCATCAATTCACTACTTGGGTCAGGTGGATGTGGGTCCCCAGCTTTTTATTGATCCAACAACATCATATGGGAGCTAGATGAAAGATCTCCTAGCACGTGCACTTCTCGTGCCTCACTTTTTAAATTTCTTGAACTAGATTTTCAACCGTCGCGCGTTGCGGCGGCATCATACACGACGTGATAAAGTATAGATTACAATCGACCCGACTCGTTCCGAACGAAATTATGTCAGAATGTATTATATTTGACCTGACTATTTTACAAACAAAATTTATGTTGAAATATAGATCAACCCAAAACATACATGAAAAAAGCACATACAACAACAACGTATACAACATGATAAAGTATATATTACAATCGCACCCGACTCATTTCTGAACTAAATTTACGTCAAAACGTATTTATACCGTCGAATGAAACGTATTATATTTGACCCAACTCGTTTCTGAACTAAATTTACGTCGAAACGTATATACCGTCGAATAAAATGTATTATATTTTACCCGGCGCATAAATTTACGTCAAGACATATTTATATCGTCAAATGAACATATTATATTTGAAATGACCCGTTGTCCCATACAATAAACAAATTTCTCCAACCAAAACAAATATAGTAAAAGATTAATTAAAAAAAACTATTTATTTAGTTTTTAAATAAAATAGAAATTTTAAAGACTTAGTGGTCAATGTTAAAAGATTAATTAAAAAAAACTATTTATTTAGTTTTTAAATAAAATAAAAATTTTAAAGACTTAGTGGCCAATGTTGAAGAAACCATAAAGTAGGGCTAAAAACAGAAGTATTAAAAAGTGTTGTGGTCAGATTTAAAAAGATCAAACTTTCCTATTCATTCATTTGGTCTATTTACTATTCATTCCATTCAATTATTAATAGTATGTGGCCAAACTTAAAACTAAAAAAAGTTTACTATTCATTCCATTGCTTTATTAATAGTATATAATTTTCGAGAACTTTTTCACTTGATGCGACGCAATTGTGTGTACGTATGTTATTGGCAAAAGGTTGTCACATTGTACATTGAGCGTATAAGTGATAACCATTGTCATGACTCGGTTTAAATAAAACTTATACAAAAATCATGCACATAAACTAAAAAAGTTATAATATTATATTTGATATTTTATAAAACATTAATTATATATCCAAAGTTATAAAAAAATATATAAAGTTGTATATAAAAACCCTCATTTGAATATTCGGTATAAAGAATATATGACAATCTGTGGTTAGTTTGTTGACTTGTTTGGATCTTACTTTTATCACACTTAAATATACCTTGAAAACTTAATCATAGCAAAATTTAATTAAAAAATATTCAGGAAAACATTGTATAATTAAAATTAGAATTTTTTTTCAGTTAAATTATGTAACTGTAAAGGTGTTAAAATGAATAAAAAACAATATATAAGCCTTTAACAGATCATACACTATCCTCACGTCGTAATATATATTGGATATTTCTTTTGGCTATGTAGCCTTTTGTTGCTCTCGAGTGTTTTTTCTCGCATGCATCTTCACGTTCTTCTCTTTTATTTAAATTAATTTACTTTTTCCTGTTTTGAAAAAACAAATAACTATTTCAGTAAAATTTTGAGTTAAATAATAATTCCTGGAAAACCAATCAACATGAAGGCTAATCTTATTAGTGATTTCACACCAAGGAACATGCAGACTACCCGTATCATGATGTGTAATATAGGTGTTTAGTCCAATGCTTAAGGATTTTTAATCCTATGATGAACGTTGACGTGAATTTAGAAGTACGCTCAAGTATGAATGAGTTAGTTGTTAAAAAAAATTAGTTATCTTGCCACCCAGTTTGTTTATTACTAATTCATTTTTTGTTCTTCGACTTCAACTTAAATTAACTATTTGAATTTTAAAAATGCTTTAATTGATGTTATAAATATAAAATTTATATAATAAATATGTATATACAACTTTAAACGTGAACTATTAATATTAGTTTTCGCATTAAATAAAATATTTATGGATCCTCAAATGATCCTAAATTTAGAATTAGGATCATTTGAGAACTCATAAATATTTTAAGAACCATGAGAACTATACCAATAGTTTATAAGTTTTAAATTTTATACTTTTTACACAGTTATGTGTGTTTATATAAATTAAAACCATCAAAATAACATAAAGCCTCATCAAATCAATGTTTGCATATATTTTTAAATTTTTTATTTGTTTGATTACACATATGAAGATAGTATAACCTATATATGATTTATAAATGTGTAGATTATAATTTCATTTATTGTTTCTTTTTAAACCTAAAGAGGGACGATTAATATTACATTTAAATCAATTTTTATATAAATTATAAAGCACAAAAATAAGTTGTGTGTTGAAGGATTTTGCAGTTTTGAAAATATTTATAAGTTCTCAAATGATTCTAAAACCATATCAATATATACATAACAAAACTTGTAAACACCTAATTAGTTAAATTTTAAAAGGTAAGCTATAAACCATAAAAAAATGATTGACATACCAACATCCCTTTGGTTCTATTAAATATAAATGTTTACATAACACATACAGTCATAAAAGATAAATTTATTTGTACCCAACATGATTGCAAGCCTGCAAGGTTAAATAATAGAATAATAATCTATTTTCTTAAATTAAATAATTTAACTTGTTGTAAACACTTTGACTTATGTTTTATAAACTTCAAAATAACTTTAATATAATATTTTATGACTTGAAGGATAACTCATTTTTACACAAAGGAATTAAATTATAAGTGTCACTTGTACTCAGAAAAACTGGCTGAAAGAAACTTGGGGACCATATATATTTTTCTTTTAACAGCAACACCTAGATTAACTAGGATAGAATATGCAACACCTAGATAATTTAAGAGTTGCCTCCACCAAGACTCGAACCCACAACCTTTGGTTGGGGTGAGCACACCAGAACCCACTTGGGGACTATATAGGAAGAAAAAATAATATAGGGTCCATATATATATGTAACAGAGCCATGAAAGAAATCATATACTTTTTTAAGGAAAAGTCTAATCGATACCGTATCCATATCCAATCATATTAAAAGATTGTCGGCTTCCATAAATCAGTAAAGAGTCGTATTAAACGATTATCTCTTTGATTGTTCTTATTGAGCTCTTTATTATTTGTCAGCTCAATAATATGTTTATATTTTTAACACTAATGAAAAAAGATAAAAAAAACAAAATTTTTGATTTATTGCTTTTAGGGGGGTTTATAAGCTTTTTTTACTTTTGTTTTTACTCGGTATTTGAGTCATGTGACTTAAAAGGTTATTTTTTCTTTCATTGGTAAATTTGGTAATCTAGTTGGATAGATAGTTTTATGGGCAAGGTTAAGAATAAACTGGAAATTTACTAGTTTAAGTTTAGGATTGAAATGTTTAGTTATAAATTTTTAAAGGAAATGTTTTTGTTTAAGATTAGTTCTAGTTCGAACCTACAAACATGTTTAGTAAAATAGACAAATTCGGATCAACCTGATGGATTGAACTGTTTATTTATAAATTATTGAAGGAAATGTTTTTTGTGTTCTACATTGTGATTTTGTTTTTTTCAATGGATAAAACTTAAAGAGAATGATGCATCATGCTTTGCAATTTAAACGTAATTGTTTTCTACAAACTTTAGAGTATAATAATAAAATATTTTTTACAGGTTAAAAGAGTGTGCTTATGTCAACATATGAATACACATATCGTGTATAGTTAATGTATTAGGTTTGATTTTTGGGTACCATCGGATTTAACTCGCCAACCCGAAAACACTACTCATTTTTGCTATAGCACTCCGTTGATCGGTTTCAAGCTCTATGTACGTACGTAAACCATAAACAAGAGTCATATCCTTAGATCGATCAAACCCAATCCCCGTATTAAAAATACATGCTTTAGTCATAAAAGTACAATCATAAAACAACGTTTATAAAAACACAAGTGAGAGACCTCCCCATTACAATGCATGTTCTAGACTTACGACAAACCTAACTAAAATAACGTTCTTAACTTTTTAAAGTAAAAAAGCAAGCTCTGGTTACAATTTTCAAGTCCTAATAGTTTGAAGATATAGGAACTGTTGACAACGAAATATTAATGGCGAATTATCTCATAACTAAAATCGAATTGTGAAGTCATTTGCTCCCCATTACGTAGGACACATGACCTTTTCTTGATTAAAGTTGCATAACTGCATTCATCCCCAGAAAAAATAACAAAAAAATATATATATTTTACAAAAATAAGGTAGAAGTAGACACACAAGTTCAATTATATTTCTAAAATATATGTCAAAGATAATGGAGTCCGTTAGGTCAATTATAAGGGCAAGTTGAGAAAGACCCTAAAAAATAAGTTGTTGGTAAGTATTTGTCTCATGGATGGTGCACTAAAATTCATGGAAAAAGGTCTCACTTTAACAAAATTAAAGTTGTAGTATGGGTCGTTGAGATTTCAATTATTATTTACTTAATTAATTTATTTTTTTAACTCTATGCATTAGAAAAATTATTATGCACATAGGTATATGTTATATGTTGTATTTTTATTATTGTAGCATTTCAAGTAAAAAAATCTTCCTCTAATAGCCATCGTCCCCTGAATTTTAACAACCACGTTCTAAAGTAGGTCCTTGAAATGAACATTTTGTATATGTAAAAAAATGTTCATGATACATTACGAGACAATTTGAAAAAAAAAAAAAAAAAAAAAAAAAAAAAAAAAAAAAAAAAAAACTGCTATTAAATATAGATAAATATAAAGTTTAATTAAACAAAGACAGAAAAGGAACATTATCTTAGTTGGTAAAGGACTAGAACCCTAACCGCTCATTGAGGCTAAGATTCCTTGCTAGTAAGTTGTGTTGTTAAGCATCGACCGATTAGAATTTTTACCTCTAGACCATTTGATGAGGTATCAACTATCGTGCAAAAAACCCAGGGTTGTTGCGATTGAGTAACTAACACATGCTAAAATCCAAGCCTCCCTTTAGTTTAACGTGAATGAAAATTTCAAAAGGGTTGGGCTATATATACCCCCCTTTCCTACTTGTCATACCCCTCCCTAGAAAATTAATTTTAAAACTTTTCATATTTTCCCCTTGTAAAATCAATATTTTTAAAAAGACTTTTGTATTACCTATTTTATCTTTACATTCAAATCAAATCAAATTAACCTTTGAATTTTAAATCAATCAATCTTATTTTTTATTTTTTAAAATAATTTTAAATACTGTATAATTATATTAAATTAATAATACATCTTATTAAATTTATTAATACGAAGAGATAAGTGTTAAATAAGAAAATTAATTAATTGTAAATAATCATATTGATAATAAATCATAAAAAAAAATAGTTTTTCTTTTAAAATAAAAAAGTTCAATCGAAAAGCATGTCAAATAAGAGTAAAAAAACAACTTTATTCATGTACAACAAAACAGTTTGATCGTGATGAACATAATTTGTACATGCTCATGTCAAATAATTTGACATAAATAACAAAAGCTTACAATCCTAACTTCAACCTTTACCTGATTAGTAGAAAACGCAGACATCTTTTCTGTATAGGCGTTAATGTCTTGAATTTTTGAAAAAAATAAATTACAGGTTATTAGAATAAAACAAAATTAAAATTGGTATAAAAGTTTATTGGTTATTATCACAATAAATGTCAAAACAGATAAAATGAAAAAAAAGGATCAAATTGTATTTTTTAAAAGCTTGAGGGGAGGGGTATGACGAGTAAAATTAAGATAAAGGAGGGTATGTATAGCAACACCCATTTCAAAAAACTTACTTGTGACCAAAAGAGTTGTTTAGAAGCAAAAAGGTGATTAAGTCTATAACCATACCTATTTCAAATGCAAATACATTGATGCAACTAATGATATCCTGCAAGTAAATGGTAACAAAAACTAGTGGAGGAGGCTATATGGTCTTAGTGGTGTTTGGTGGCAGAATTGTAGTGACGAGCTCGCATGTTTTTATAAAAGCTAAAAAGCTTTATATAAGTTTGAAAAGGTAGTGTATCTAGGAAATCTTAAGCAACTTACTATCATGTCATGTAACACGCCACGACAGATAGAACCAGAGCAACCATGAGCAGAATTAGAAGGGGTCTATTGACTTATGTTCAGTAATATTTTATGTTGGTAGAGGCATTCAGTGTTATGGTTTTCTTATAGTTCGATTATTATAAAGTGATACAATCATTAAAATAAATGTAAAAACAATTAGACAACCATCTAGTTATATAACTTTATGGTTCCTCCATCAATAATGACGTATGTTTTACTTTTAATAAACGTAAGTAATTAATTATGCTATTAGATGTTGAAACTCTCTTCATTTTGATTGGTTTACATTTTTTTTGTCCTGTATTCTTCTTAAATTATGTATTTATATGATTAGGAATTTAGAATTATCGTATGAATAGATTAAAAATGGAAAGCATGTGATAAGGAACATTAATAAAGATTTAAAAATTTATTTTTATGATCAAAATTGGAGAAAAGGAAAAAAGGCAAAACCTAAATAATTTTTTGGGAAAGAGCAAGGGAAAAAGAGAGTATTACAAATGCAACTTTTTTTCCTTTTAAAAGGAAGTTCCAAAAGTGAGGTTTAATAAGTAGAGATTGAATCTTCATATGAGGGTGTGATGGGTGCAATGATGTCTTTATGATGGTGCCCAACTAAGCTAATTGTTTCTTCTTTCTTTTTAATTTTAGTCAAATAAGTGCAAAAAGCCCAAGGGCCAAAGGGTAGTGGGGGTACTCTTCGATGGGTGTGGGTGTGGGTCACCTAATTCTTACTTGATACTTGATAGTTACAAAAAGACAACTCTTTTGAATCTCCACACTACTAGAACCATGAAGCACATTAAGGGTTTTTATTATTCGGTTCAAACTCAAGCATACCAAAACAAATCGAATCAAAATCGACTAAAATTGAACCAAATTACAAATTCGGTTTTAAACTAAATCGAACGTAGTTTTCAGCTTTAAGTTTCTTAAAATCTGAATTTTGTTTGAAACAAATAACTCGAATACACAATACAAACCTTTTGTAACAGCCAAATGCTTTTGTAAAGTGTAAGTTTGTAACATCACAATATGTCTCCCTTCTTCTTCCAGTTGACGACGCACTATCCCTCTCATTTGAATTGCGTCCCTCCAAGGAAGTCCGATATCTCATTTGACTCACTCGGTGATCGGTCTTTTTCAATCTCTCCATTGACTCAAGTGTCTCAATCGATCTTCTTAAATCTCGCCTCCTTGACTCAATCGATACCTCAAGTGTAAGTCCATAGTAGAATATACAAATTGGTCTACATCGTATGGTAGAATTGTATTATTGACTTCACTGACTTTCAAATTAAGTAGGTATTTGCCTTCTACAAGGCAAGGTATACGAGTTTGAAAGTACTCTTATAGACCAATGCTATTACATCAATACGACTAATTCTAGTAAAAGAACATTAGACTATTAAAGTTATTTTTCAGTTAAGTAGATATCTATTTTGATAAAAATGTCATGTGTACCATATGGAAATGATACATATAAATAATGCATTTATCCCTTTTTAGCATTTTTTTGGTTTTGTATGTAGTTTAGGTTAAGTTTATTGTATGATATAGTATAAGAGTATTCACAGTATGTTCTTTTTATTTATGTGAGTGTATTGTTTATATTTTAAAAAATGATTGTAAGCAGTTGTGAAAATAATACCATTCATCTATATATTTGGGAAATCAATGTTTAATCACTATAAATTTTTTGATATTTTTGAAAGTTGTTGTGAGTGGATGTGAAAGAAAAAGTAATGATAAATGTATAAAAAAAGTATTATTTAATTTAAAAGAATAGAGAAAAAATAGTGATTATTAGTATAATTATAAGAAAAAAAATAAGAAACCTTATGTGAATGCTCTAACAAGATTTATACTTTATATTACTATATTTTCTTTTTTTCCCAAAGTTTATAAGACCACACATCTTTCCTTGTAACTATTTAAGAGTAGGGTAAGCATAATGTGGGTAGACCCGAAAACCGATTGATCGGATGAAAAGTCACATAGTCTGGATCATGATAGTTTGAATGGAACCAAATATCAATTTGGGTAACTCGTATGATTTCATGTTATTGTAATTCTTTTTAGCCCCACCCAAAACTCTAGTTAAATAATTTATATCATAGTTGGTCCCATAACCTTTTAAATGACGTTTTTGAATTCGGTAAGTGTTAAATATTGTTATTGTAAGACGTAATATGATAGGAATCATATATTTTTATAATAAATCATAGCAGTTCCGTTATATCTCATGATAAAATATGATATATTGATCAACTATTAAGAAAAGAACATAATAGTAATGATACCATTCGTTTCAACATATAATCAAAAATCAAAATGTAAAAAAATAGTTAAAAAGGAAAAACACATCAAGAGATCACGTCACTAATCTATAGAACCATATATCTACAAACTGTCGAAACCAAACCTTACATATTTAACACCTTCATCGCAACACTATTTCACCTACTAGTTAGTGTATATATTTATGTTAGATGTATATAAACCAAAATATAGGATTTTAATTATTTGAGAACTCCTAAATATATTCAAAGCTGTGATAATTACTATTAACACATAACTTTTTTATGTTTCATACACAAAATAAATAAAACAAAATGTTTAATCGTCTTTCTTGAAAGTCAAAGCAAAAATGATGAAATAAATTTTAAGCTACACATGTGTAAAACATATGCATATAGCTTATAAAATCTATACATGTGTACCTAAACAACTAAAAATTTAAAAAAAAAAAAAAAAAAAAAACATATGAAAACATTACTTTGATGGTTTTTATGTTACTTTAATGATTTTTAATGTAGATAAACATATAAAATTTTGTAAGAAATACAAAATAAAAAAAATATAAACTACTTATATTAGTTCTCAAAGTTTTTTAGACTTTTATGAATTTTCAAATGATATTAACCCACAAAATATATGTACACATAAAATATAACTATGGAGAATGAGTAATTGTTCAAATGGTTTTTGTTTGTTAATATGTTCACTCTCAAATTTCAACTGCTCTTCTACTTGTTGTAACTATAAAGATTAAGGCTATTGTGTAATAGTTTAGTGAGTGTAAACATAAAGTGCGATCATGTGGATGTCATGTAGGCAGAAATGGTTGCACCCCTTACACTTAAACTAAGGCTATGTTTAGTGTCTTCACCAAGACATAGTCCAACTCAACGTCATATCAGCACAACATAATTCTCCTTTCTAGCACTTTAGTGCTATCATCACGCCACACCACATCATTTTCATATTAAATAAAGAAAATGTAAAGCTATGTGAGAGGGAAAAAGAAAAAAACAAAAATATATGGTGGCCATCAATGAGCGGCAACCGCGACACCCACTCACCAATTAAGACATGGTAGCGGTGTTGTCACACTACTACCAATTGTGCAGTGTGCACAAAAAAAGCATTGCAGATAGCCTAAAAGCATATAATGATTTTTGTGTGAATGTGATGCTTAAATTAAATAAAAGATGATTTGTTTTCTCTTGTGATTGGCCCGTAAAAATAACGCTATGTTCTTTAGCTTAATAAATAAAAGAAAATAAAGTAAATAAAGAAGAGAAAAGAAAAGGACGTAAAGAGAAACATAAAATGTAACTTCGGGCTCTACGGTTCAAAAAGAAGAAAGATAAATTAAAGATTTAATGTTTTCTCGAATTGAAAGAAATGAAAGAAAAATTTACAAGCTTACTATCATAACCTTATTAAGCAGGGATTATAGTTAGATTGGACATGTAAAATATTAATTAGTAAAAAATATAATATTACTATCACATCCTTATTAATGATTAATATAATTAGATTGGAAATTTGATATAATAAATAGTAAACTCTTATAATTGTATTTAGGTATTTTCTATCCAATCATTTCTATTTAAAAAGAACATTAATAAGTTTTCTTTTTCTCTTCTTTCGATTTTTTCTAGAATATATATTTTTTACAGTTTACTTTCATAAAAAGAAAATATATTAGAAAACATAAAGGAAAAAGTTCCCCATCACTGTCGTTTAGAATAATTTTAAGAAGTTATTTTAAAATGTGGTAACTTTGTGGAATATAGCATATAGAAAACATATATACTTCAGAGAGTTTCACAGCTGTAACTATGAAGAACAAGACTAAATACTTGACTAAAATAATCAATAGGACAAACCAAGAAAACGTTTATATTTCACAACTGTAATTACGAGATATTGCATGTCGGTTTTAAATATAAGTTTGTTGGTTTATACATATTATTACTTATTCTATAAAAGCATACTTAATATGATTATGAGGAATATTACCAATAAATCATATGTTAACAACATTTTAAATGAATTTTAGTGTACTTTGAAAACCTTTTTTCTTTTGAAAAAGTAAGATCTTATTTGATTACGGATCAAAGGAAATGGGGTTAATAATGTGCATGAATGGGTTCATAGACAACATGATTACGTTTATTTCGTGGTCCATTCTTCCAACATGCACAATGTCATCGTAGTTGGCTTTGCTCTTTTTATAATAATAATTATATTATTTTTACTTTTCTCTTACAAAAAGATATGATGCTTTGGGAAAGGGTTTTTTTTATAAAAAAAAAATTCACAAAGTCAAAACAAATACAATAACAAAACATTTTTAAGTTTTTCGATTTATAATGTTTTTATTTATTTAACGACAATGTCTTTTATTGGGAAATAGAACCAAAAATATTATTTTAAAGATAACTTTTATATGTGTGTGTGTATGTGATTAAAAAACTATACGTAATTTATAAAGTGTTAGGCTATACGCACACCTCTTTATTATTTGTCATACTCCCTTCCCAAAACATAATTTTAAAACTTGTCATGATTTACCCCGAAAAAAAAAAGGTTTAGTATTAGAAAAAAATTTAAAAATAAGTTTAAAAAACACTTTTTATATAATGATATAAAAACTTATTTCAATATTAATAAATTCTATAAAAATTTAATATAACAAGTCCTAAAGCAAAAAAAACTTTTAAAAATAACTTCTAGAATTAAAAATAGAGTTAAATGAACCTAATTCAATCGATTAACCATTTAAACCGATTCGGTTCGGTTATCCAATTAAACTTATTAAACCATTTATTATTCGGTTATACGGATAACCAAACCGAATAAGGAAGATTTTGTGTAACCGTTAACCAAAGTTGAAACCGAATTTACTATTTGATTCGACTTTTTGCGGTTATGCATACAATTCGGTTTTCGATTATTTTCTGTTTTTTAATTTTTTTTAACACTCGTAACCATTACAAATAAAAATAATAAAAGACAAAAAATATAAAAACAAAAAGTAATAATAAATAGATAAAACTTAAAAAATTTAGTTTAACATATTAAAAGATGATATAATAAATAAAAAAATTATAAAAGCTAAAATTAACTATTTTTACAAGTTTGGAGAAGAGCCTAATAAGTAAAAAGGTTATAAAGGAAGGTATATATAACATCACCCTTTATAAATCTTGAACACATTTCGATCATAGTAGTGAAATTTTCTCATTTGAAAATATATAGCTCATAATGTTACTATGTATTTACGCTTTTATAAAATAATACTTTTCTAAATTAATCGTTATGTTATGTTGCTACTTAAAAAATGAATATTAGTTTTGTCTTCATACGGGTTTACCTATCAACCACCCGCCACCCCCTCCCCCTGTAGACTTTTTCATTAGCACACAAATGTGTGGGCCATGTCTTCACTATTGAACCGGACCTACCACTCAGACTAAGAAAGAATTGGCTATGTAACATTGTAACTAATCACTCGGACCCATTTGAACCGTTAATTTGAATCGCTAACTACAAATAACAAGACTTGTTAATGTGGGCTAGTTCATTTGATAGAGGTTTTTTTTTAGAGGGGAGGTCCTTGGTTCAAATCCAGACATGATGTAATATGAAATAATTTAGGAGTAGGAGTAGGAGTAGGATAGATTTACCGTTCAAAAAAAATAACAAGACTTATTAAACCAACGAATCAGGTCTCAATCGGACTTAATTTTCCTTTTAAAGAGTTTAATCTTAAGTTCATGTTTTGTTAACATTCTAATTCCACGTCAAAATATAGTTTCGGTTTTTGTTTTAAAATTAATTGCATGTACATTTGTAATTCTTAATTATCTATGACATTATCTGGTTTTTTAAGTATCTTAATACCATAAGCTCACATACTGTTAACATTATATTTCCACACTAAAATAAAGTAGATCTGTATCTTGCTTTAAATTAGTTACGCATATAATCTATAGCATCTAATAAAGCAAGGTTTTTTTTGTCACTTGTGCTTCTCTTATCCCACTTTTTTGTCACATGTCATTCTTCTAGACATCCACACATCAATTTTCTCTCCAAAAGGTTATTATAGTAATTTAAATATTCATACAAATTTCTCTCTATTATTAAAAATGAATGTTATTAATTGCTATATTTCTCTCTCTTATTTAAATTTTTTTTAAATCAAACTATTTTTTTAAATAGATTTTATTAAATAAATTAGAAATCAAATCTTTTAATTAAAATCTAAATAATAAAAAAACTAAAATTTTATATAATATGAAATTTTCTAAAACACTAAACATTTTTAAATAAAATATTTTAAATCGTTTTGTTTTTAAAAAGTGTTATAAACTGGTGAAATTTGTTAAAAACTGTCTTATTAAAACAACCAGAATCATTACAAACAAGCGTTTTTTAAAAACAATATTTTTATAAAAAAATCTTAAAACGAATGTTTAAAAGTGAAACTATTTAGATAAGAGAGTTAAAAATATTATAATTGTTTTATTTCTTAAACTATTACCTATATATTACTTTAATTATATTTTATATTAAAATATTATACTATAACTTTTCGTGTTTATGATTAACTATAATACGTTTAATTAATGGTTTTTAGACTATCCATCTATCTATATAAAAACTTAAATAAGCGTGAAACAATTGTATGACTTATTATACTTACTTTCTTATTTTTCTATATTGTTAATAATAATATTGAATACTATAATATTACTCATAGCATATTCAAATTAAAAATGTATAATTTAATAAATTAATATTTTATTTTTTTTATTAAAAACACACTTTTTAAAAATAAAACTTTTATAAAATACAAAATACGATGAAAATTTTTTTTATCATTTTTCTTAAAACAGAATATTTAGAAATCATAATTTTTGATTATAATACATAAATTTTTAGTACTAATTATTTGATATTTTATTTAGTCAATCCGTGTAATACACGGGGACTAACCTAGTATGTGTATACATTTTAATTGTTAAATGATGTCATGTTATCAGGGGGTATGAGAAGCATAAGAGAAGTATGTTTGGCACGCATCAATTTATATAATAAGTTACTGTCTGTTACTATCTGTCTCTATTGCAGTTTAATATATATAAGTTATTTGTAGACTGATATTTTAAACCTATTGCAAAATTTCCCCGATTGTGGTTTATCAGTAAAGTTTTGATCGGTTACAAAACAATAAGTGAAAAAAGGTTCATAGTCCAAGCGGAGAATGATACGGACTATCCACCGTAGCCCGTCAAACCACCCGGTCAAACTTTGGCTCCATGTCCACGTTCTTCTTTGAAGTAGTCGTACCACTTGCATGTAGTTAGAAGAGCCACTTGCATTGTTAGTTAAATTTTCAGTACACTTCAATGTTATCCACGATTCCACTAGCACGTAGTTCATGCATTTTATTTCCTATAAATTGTACTTGCATTTTATAAAGAAACAGAGAAGAAATTTGCAGCACAAATCTTTTACTTTACGTATTTATAATTTTGTTTGTTTGGTAGACCGCCGATCTCGAATCCGGTTCTATCAGAGAACCAGACCATTGGACTCATGGACGTTTAATCATTCTTAAAAAAAAATCCAACTCATCAATTTTGACCCATGTCAAAGAAATGAGAACAGCTTATTTGAGTTAACGGTAAAACTAGAGGTGTTAAAAAAAAAATAAAAACATAAACTGAATCCCATCTGTAGCCGACAATAAACAAAACCAAATTGTGAATTCAATTCCTAACCGTATTCGAATTGT
Source organism: Flaveria robusta (assembly GCA_025506415.1). Classification (NCBI taxonomy): domain Eukaryota; kingdom Viridiplantae; phylum Streptophyta; class Magnoliopsida; order Asterales; family Asteraceae; genus Flaveria; species Flaveria robusta. The sequence goes on from CM046469.1 coordinate 2,723,414, forward strand.
GAATTTGTTTTTCGTTCCACAAAATTTTACATATTCAATTTGGTTATCTGAATACAACCGAATCCAAAGTGTGAATTCAGTTTACTTGGTTGAAATTTGCAATTTGGCTCAGTTCATTTAATGGATAGTCAAAATTTTCATAACCAAATAAACCGTTAACCGAACCGTTAGACGCCCCTAGGTGAAATAGACATATAGCTTCATTACTTTTAGCTAACTTTAATATACTTTTCATTTTAACAAACATATAACAAGAATTGAATGAATAAAATATATTCAAATAAAACTTGACCCGTTAATAGAAAGCTTGCAGAACACACTGATAACATAGGTTAAGATGAGTAATCATAGTCAACCCATTTAATCTGTCCATTTAATCTCTATGACTCTATTGTTTACGGTATAGTTGACTTAATCCGATTTCATACATCTCTAATTCAACAAGTCATGTATTCGATGACTAAGTGTTCGTGGCTTAGCTCAAATAAGTCAAAAAATAAAAAAACATGTCTTCTAAAACAGAATACACACATAAACCTGCAACAAGATTAATTTCTTCATACCTGTGACCAACTTTAAAGATGCTATTTTAGCTTGTTAAGTAGAATAGATGTTCTAAACTCAGCATCATCCTTGATGAAACTCCACCACAGATAAGTAAGAGGAATGGTTGTTGCATGCCACGCAGCATGTGCATCCACAAATCCTTTGTATGGAGGGAAATCGTATATTTCCAACAGCATCGCAAGTGCACCCGACACTATCACAAACCATAATTTCCATCGAGAAGGGTGGCCACTCACTCCGGCCCATATTGCCCAGATTAATAGCTGGGCAACCCCCATTGCAACGCACACTTTCATGTTCCATCCTGCCAGTTTTCATTAATAAGAAGCCAGGAAGGACAAGAAGAGCTAACAGATTGCAGCTTAAAGAGAATGGTCAAATGGGCGGGCTGGGTAACAAAACAAAACGAGTTTGGGTCAAATCGATTGGTTAAGTTTTGGTAAGGTTGGGTCAAAAGTTGTGCGCAAAATAGAGATACAAAAAAGTAAATGTTGACAAAGTCCTATTTGCTCTTGCTGAATTACACACAAGTCCATGTACTTCATTAAAAAAATTCAATAAAAGTCACTGGGCTTTATTTTTAAGAAATAGGCCTTTCTTTTTAGCATGATTAAGTCTTTAAACATATAACTATTAGTGAACAGGTCCTTCCTTACAGCATGATTAAGTCCCTAAAATTTGTAAGAAGGATCGTTTTGTTGATTTTTTTATAAGTTGTGTGATTTAAGCGTGCAAAAAAAACCACGGACTTGTATGTGAATTCAGCACAGGTTTATCTCTCGATGTTTTCCTTTCCCTCATAAAAACTAGATTGTTACAATTTAATTAGTTTTTAATAATAAAGTGTGGGTGATTTTCAAAATGTTTGACACGTTTTCCCTCATAAAAACTATTTGACCCACTAGAGATAAAAATAGAACGAGATTGGACATATTTATAAGTAGATGGGTCAAAATTTGCACATGTGGTTACAACAATAGCTTATTGAACCATGGTTTGGCATAAAGTTGAGTTAACAATAACATATACCCTTGGGTTAAAATGGAGATATGAAAGATACCGTAATCGAGTTTGTAGTTGTTGAGGTACAATATGTGGGTGGTAACAAATGCAAGCAATGGAGCAGAAACCATGACTCTTGCAGCCTCAAGCCTCACGTTGAAACTTCTTAATATGGCTACAATGAGTGAGTATCCAAGCAATGCAATTGCAGAGAAGTAATCTAGTCTTTCGGTCAATTCTACGTCACTGTAAACAAAAATTATTATACAAGATGAGTTTTGAAATACAAACATTAATTGTGATACATTTTTGCTTACTGGAGCCCCTAAAACTAATGCAGTTCCGGTTGTAAATATGGTTACAAAACTCTATATGACTTTATTTGTGGTGTAATATCTTTAAATTTTGTTAAATGTACTTTTGTTTTTTTTAAACCACTTTGCCCTGTTCTCCCCCAGGGTCATCCTCTACCTAATTCCACCCTACATCGTTCAACCACAGATGCCTGAAACAGTAAATTAGCTAATCCTAGTGATCTAAATGAAATATGTTCAAAATACAAGCACAAAGCAACAAGACTCATATCGACTATTACATGAACAAGGCATAGTACATATTAACCATTTAAAAGGCACATGGTTGAAACTTATTTCTAAAAAAGAATATAACAGGACTAAAAAGATAGTGCACATATTATTAAATTTCAGCACATTCCCCTAGTTTTCATCATCCACAAATACGATAATCTCCTAGTTTTGTTCATCCAGACTAACACTATATGATCCACATAATTTCAGGGCTAATATTGGCTATTAAACAGAAAGCCTTACCATACTCTCTTTTTGGTTCATCTTGATAATATAATCATAGAGATGCTAAAACAGGACAGAACTAAAGTCTTTTTTCAACTTTCTACATGTTTTAGGTCTAGGGAAGAAGTTAGGGTCTTATAATTGAATAAAGTCCTTACAAAAGCAGTGGCATTTTTAGTAATTTGGAAAGATATTCATTAAAACTTACCGACTATGGAAAACAGCACTCCAAAACCACGAATTCAGAGCTAGGAGCCCGTATAGATGCCACAGACCAGCATAATCATAGTAGGGCTTTTTATCTGATTTCACAGGCAGCTTGTAATGTAAGAGGATGAAGAAGGATAACCACCCATGAAAATGCATTGCCAGGTTAAGTGCAGAAAATACTACAGAAGCAGGCTCCTAGACAAAATACAAGACATTACTCAAATTGAAGATCAAAAAAGGAATTTAGAATCTAAGTTAAGCTCAACCATAATGGAATTTTGAGGTATAAGATTGATGATAACAAACCTGGATCCCAAATACCCGCTTGAAGGGCCATTTACCATGATATTTCACAGGCTCATACCCAGATGATGCTCTATCTTTCTCTCTATTGATCATACAATGATACTTGCAATCACTACGACAATCCCATTGTTTCCACCTTAAATATTGTGGTTCTTGCATATACCAAGGGCCATCAATCGATGCACCATCAGATGAAAAGTTGCAGTGTGGAAAGCATATGTCACCCACACATCCAGTCATCTCACAGTCATTTAGGCAAGACCTATATCACGAAACAGCATAAGTGTAAAAACAGTGGGGCACTACACAAAATTACCAAATTTGCTGCAAGGCCTTTGAAAATTAATATCAAGATGAGAAACTTTCAATGGGCACAGCAAGGAACAACTAAGACAAGAATAGTTAATATAGAAATATCATTATGTTGGCAAAATACAATCTTTACCTATATGAGGGGTCAGCATCACCAACACTTGCATGAAGAACCCCCAAGAAACAAGAAAATGCCAAAAATAAACTGATCCAGTAGCAACGTACCATCTGCTGATCAGAAATAGTTTATTCTCCAAGACGTTACAAGGAATAAGAGAATGTAACTTTTGCAATGTGTTAAAGCTGAAACACCAAAAAGATTATAATCCCACCATATATGCACCGACATTATATTGCATATATGCTAGCTTTATAGTTTTTTTAAAAGAATTGAGGAAAGAGGTGATAAAATCAAAGAAACATGAAAATTATAGAATCAAACCGTCCTCTTTTAGTTTTACTATTCTTGTTGTAGTTTTATGTGCATTTCTTATGCGGTTCTTAGTAGTTCTTTACATATTTGTGGTTCTCAATTGAACGCTTCGCTATGACAGTAATCATACAGATTATAATTTTCTTTTGCTCAAACATAGACAAGTAAAATGATCTTGAATACTACAAGCTTTTTGTTAGAAGTATTTGCTTGGTTAGGGCATCATATAATCACTCAATGCTCACTAAAATGGGAAAAGTTATATGAAGCCTAGACTTCTCAGTTGAGCACTTCAGCTATCCCAATATAGAGTCTAATGATCTTGAAATTCAAAATAAATCACTTCACAAACTATTGTAGTTGTTGTTGTAATACAACCATCACTCTCATGAAGATACAAAAAATTACACTTATCAATCTGGAAAAACATTATTCGGACCTTTTAATCAAAATTCACTCTTACTGCAAGTAGTATTTTGTATTATGTTAAGAACTATGGTTTGTTTACTTTGAAAATCCAGGTTTGTCGATAACTCATTTCATATCACCGCCATTTATACTTAAACAACTAATGTAGGGGTCCTCTTTGCCAAAAGATGCTTATCGAATTCAGAAAATGACTGAGTTAGGGAATTGTGCTTACTCTAATGATAGAATTTTCCACCAAATCAGTCACAATAGCCTGAAAAACAAATTAAAGTACACAATTAAACACAGTCGACCTCAGTCAACCATACTGAACTTTCCAGACCTTCATAAGCACAATACTCTGAAATCACACATCCAAATTTACAAAAAAAACTAAGCCATGTGATAAGCGAAACCAGCAGACTCACTCAAACATATATATCCTCCACGAAATTCAGCATTAAATAAGAACTCTCCCCTACAGTCAAAACACACAATACGATCTGATGGTATAACGAACCAACACCTGGTTTGGATCCTAAAAAAACAACCGTAGTAGATACCTAATCAACGACAATGGCTCTAACTGCTCAATTTATGCGATTCAAGAGCTTGTAACCATGTGCGAACACTAATTGGCAACTTAGATCGATTCCGGTGCACTAATCACCAATTAATCACATACTAAAACAGGTTTTCTGTATGGAGTTTGTAAATCTAATTTAAGATACAGTAAATGAACAGATCTGAATCGAATTTGAGACGAAGAAGAAGTGATCTAACCGGACTTCACCTGATGAAACTTCCGGCAGAAAGAGTCACCTCGTCAATGCTATGTGTGTGAGTAAATCAATGCAAAGTGTGTGAGTCGAAGAGGATTTGATCTGTAAACTACTGAACTTCTTTCTTACTTTTCAATAGCACAAATAGTCCCTCATGTATACACAAATATTCATTCCTATGCTTAAGGTTTTGTAGGTTAACATTGCTGGTCCTTTCTACTTTTGGTGTATTTACATGTTATCTTTCACATGTCTCAAATGAGACTTTCACGTGTCTCAAGTGAGACTTGAAATTATCACTTCAAGAACGAGAGCCATATTATACGGTTTGGTCATTGGAGTTTCATTACTCGTGTCCGTTTTCTTTTTTATTGTAGTAAGTGATTTGGGTTGCTTATCATGTTGAGTCATTTTGATTCAATCAAAGTAACTGTCTATGATTTAAATTTGATTAGATTTAATAACATCCATCTAACATAACCAATTTTGGTTTAACATGCTCAAACATGTAGTCTTGTTCAGATTTGGTCAATAATATAAAACCCGGTCAAACATAGTCAAATTTGAGCACTCGTGGTCAAGCTAGGTCAACTTTAGTCGGGTTTCATCAATCATGGCTAAACAATGATCAATCTGACAACCTGTGGTCAAACTTGATTAGTCTTAATCGAATATGATCGATATAGTCTAACACAATAAATTGTTATGGTTTGTTACGAGCCAAATCCATAGCAAATGGTTAGTGTTGTAGTAGTGCCTAACCTTTAACTCACTTAAGAATAATGTATCAATTGGGCTAACCCACGCGTCCATTTTGTTTTTATTATCCGGCTTTTCGAATACATTTTTGTAACTGTCATGTGATCTTTGTTTTTATGTGGTATATAACTTTGTAAGATATGTATGCGACCCGGATTAGTTCATCGCATTTGACTACAAAATCAAATGTAGCTCTCACTATATTCATGAGTCATGATTTTAAATTGCACTCTATCATAATTCCTTAGTAGTTAGTAACACGCTAATAATAACTTGTCGTCTTATCTTATGAAACTTAAAATCCCCAAAATATGAGTTTGAAACCGGTTAATCCATCGTAATTTACCATCAATATAACTGCAAAATCCAGACTTCCCAAAAGCCCAATAAGCCAACCTATGTATTGTCCAGTGTCCACTACCACCAAATTAAGACAATGGGCCTATGAGGCCCAATCCATTCCATAACAGTACAAAGAAATAAAGAATAGCGGTTATCAATCTATGGGGGTACTTATTTATGATCTTTTTTAAACAAAAGCATACCAGCAGTGACGGATTAGACAAGAATCTAAGAAGTTAGAAATTTTCCCAGTGGTGTTACTACTTGACAGCTTTGTAGGTTAAACAACGAGTCAAACCATTACGAATGGTTGTTAATTGTAAGCCAAAGCCGAGCCGTCTAAAATTAGTACTAAACCAAACTAACCAAACCATACTAATGGTTTAGCCTCGATTTGGTCTCTCAGTTTGAGCTAATTTGGCATTTATGAAAATAAAAAAGTTACATAAAATACGGTCGAGTGAGGAAATGATAGCGTTCTATCAGTTAAAACTTAAAAGACCGACTCCGTGTTTTGTATGGCTAAGCGAAACTCAATCACGTGTGGAATGTGGACCACAACTTATAAATTATTAAAGACTATAAAAAGATACGTAGCCAAAAATCCTATGATCCAGTTATGTTATTTTCGAACGATTTTGAGTACAAAACTACAAACCATAAACCTTCAATACAGTTTGAAAAGTCGTTAACTGACTCAGCGAAAATTTTACCCCAAAATCAAATCGAAGACTGGTTCGAACGATATCACAGTTTCAAATCGAACGGTGAAAACCTACTAATTGTGGACTAGAATTGGGCATTTTGTTATGAATCATTAGCAATTAGCAATTGTTACATATTATTTCTAGGTTAATTTGGAAAATATAATAGTATTATAATATAGGTCTAAAACTTTATTCATGTTTGCAAGTAAAGTTGAAATTGACTAGGAATATTTGGATACATACAACACCAACTCCCACCAACTTTTGGTGATAAACTTCAAAAAAATAAACTTGCATGACATAGGATCCATGGATTACTAGCATGCTTCACGACATGAAAGTAATCATTTGGTAGACCATTACGTTAAGTGTGATTAAATGGTTTGATACCAACCTCGATCTACCACCGAATAATTCTCACAAAACATGCCTTCGAGTGTATAAAAGATAAGCTAAAACTTATAAAATATGAACCGTTAATAAAAAAAATTGAATAAGTTTTTTTTACTATTATCGTAATAATTTATTGTTTTGTAATAATTTTTACCTTACACACATATAGAAGGTAGAGGTGTTTCAGATATCCAGATTTTCGGATATCTAAATTTTGAAACTTCAAAAATTTTGGATCATGAATTTCAATATCAGAACCTGATTCTAAAATTTCTAATATCTGAAATTTAGGATTCAGATTCGGATATCCAAACTTATATCCGAATTCTAAAAATACGTTATTATTTGATATTTTTTTATAAAAATTTGACTTACTAAAAATTATTTCGGATATCCGAAACTTTTTAAAAAATATCCAAAATTTATAAATAATAATTATCATTTAATAGCTTTTTTAAATAAAATATTTTGAATGATCCAGATATCCAAAATATTAGAAAAACTGGTCAAATCCTAATCCAGAAATTTTAAATATGTGAAATTCAAGTATCCGAATTTTTAAATATTTCAAGTTTGAAATTTCAAAACATTCGAATTTTGTTTTGGACTCAGATATTTTTATATGCCCCCAAGAGAGATAGGGGGAGAGAGGGAGAGATGTATGATCAAATACAAAACATTATTTTCATAAAAGTTGTAGAAAACAATCCAGGCCTTTAATCAAAACTAATTTAATGATCATCATTGACGTATTGACATATGATACTTTTATATATAATCAAAAGTTAATTATGGTTAGGATGGGTAAAAGACGAAATTAGCCCTCTTTTGTTGAACTATTTATTATTTTTTACGGGAAACACATACTTTACTCTACATCCAATCTACATTTAAAATCAACACTTATGCTATTTTAGAGTTTGAATTCACAACCTTTAATTCGAGAGTTAATCACTTTAACTACTTTCATCAAATTTTCAAGGGAAAATTTCACAAAATAATAATAAAGTTTCAAAAGCACCTCAATTCAGTCGCTCATGCATAATTTGATCAAATTGAGTAATCATCGGATTTTTTGTGTCAATAAAAATTAAAAAAGATGTGAAGGTCGAGAATTTCAATATATGTAACTTGTTAGATGCCCGGGCGCGCGTTGCGCACTGTAGCTATCCAACGGGAGCGGTGTGAAGCTCTATTCTTTGGTTTGTGCATAAGTTCTAGTCTGTATTGTATTAGCAAAATCCCAGTTTGCAAACAAAAACAAACTGAAGTAGGCCTTGGTTTCTTTATCGGGTGGGTCATTTAAGAACCGTAGATTCTTCCACGGCGTGCAGCATATTTCTTCTTTTTGGCATATATTAAGGCTACAACAATACCGTTAGCCATATCCAGTTGCACACCAGAACTTATTTATTAAAGCATTGAAAATAACAATATAGAATAGGCAACCTCAGTTGATATATACCCGTAAGACTACAAAAATTAAAGTAAAGTTGCATCATCTGAGCTCCTATCTACTTTTGATCAGGGTAATCTATCTTACCGTCACTTTCCTGAAGTGCTCTGATGTATAGGTGGAGCCTTATATTGGAATCAATAAGCATCCCATTAGAATAACATACGGGAATAGAAAAAACAAAACCACAAGTGTCTCGCCATAAATTTAACCTTTAATATATTTTTTTTGAATGAGTATATAATTAAATCACTGATGAGTTATTGACACATCTGATTGTTAATCTTTCATTTTTTAATGTACATATTAACTGGTTTTCTAGAAATAAAATATTCAACAAATCATTAAAGATCTGAAGGCTTGTAAAATAAATACACTCACGTAACCCGATACACCAAATAACATAGTTTGACCTTCTGTAATATAATCGATTAAAAGGGAACAAAGTTCTCAAGCAAGAAACTATTCCACCTAAAAAATTAATCTAGTAATTCAACTTTTAATCCAAAGACATTTTAGAGAAACATAAGATATAACTATTAGTATCAAGAAGTCAAGTAATAGGCATTGCATGGTTTGATTTTAAAGATTAAAGAAACAATATATATCTTGATCCATCTCTAATAAGCATGAAGATCTTCAACATATAATCAACAACTGCAAGCTAATTTCCATATAATTAACCACTGCACCTAACGTGCAAAAGTTTAAACCCATAAGCACAAACCCTTAGGAAATTACACCCATCTTACACCAAGTGGAATAAATAAACACAAATTTAAAAATCAAATCACTATTGTAACAATCATATCCAGAAAGAGTTGTTGTACGTGTGAAAGTCTAAATGCAAACAAAAAGCTGAATGTCGTAGTGTTGAGTAACGCATGAAATACAACAATATATATATGAGAAGTAACCCATAATAGATAGGATAATGTAGCAACATAACTACTGTACATAAACACACACACACACAGAACCTATTGTGTACCGTCAAAGGAAACCAAGCCGAATGATGCGCAACAGCGGTTAACGAAGACCGGTAGAGGAGGTGAAACTGGAAAAAAGACGGAGAGGGAATTTCAGAAAATCGCATTAGGTGCTCTCTTGGGTCTCAAATACGGATCCGAACTTCTTCCTCTTTCTACTCCTTTCAGCGACACCGACATGCAAAAGTGACGGAGTACCAAACCGCAACACGGGATCTTTTTTTCCCTCTCTTATTCGCCATCGCCACACGTCGAAGGTGGGATCACTACGACTGCTAAGAGGAATCAGATGCAACAAAGCCTCCATCTCCAACGTCGTGAAGGTGATTTGTTCCGCGACTTGACAGTTTCGGATTTGTCATGATCGAATGAAAAACAAAAGATGGTGGTGAATGAAAGCGAAGGTGTTCTTTTGGATATGATTTTGTGCTTGAGAGAGATGATCATCCTCATGTCACCTCCATCTCTTTCTCCCTCTTTCCTCGTTTTGTGCGTAATTCCCACAAACTAACTCCAGCCACACACGTAGTGAAGCGCAGCTACGTGTCTAACATGACACAAATTAAAAATTCCAAAGCCAACCAATACATGCCACATTACCCAAACAACTGTTCATCTCATTGCAAAATTAATAGATAGGTAAATTATACTAAAAAAAGTTTTAAAAAAACTTGTTAAATATATTAAAATTTTTAAAATACCCAAAATCTATGCCACCACTCTACATCAGCATCAAAAAAGAAAAAAAAAAATTCTAAATGAAACAAATGGAAAATCATGTTAAAAAAACATGTTAAAACCTATAATTTAAATAAAAATAAAAGTTTAGTGATTTAACTAGAACATTTTTTAAATTTGAATGATTTAATTAAAATATTTTTATAACTTGGTTAATATCCTGCAAAGTTACCCCAAATTTAAATTTCAAATAACTTTTATATCGCTCGTTGTTTTTTATAAAAAAAATTATAGTTTAAAATCAAGCATGTTTCCATCTTTACAATATGTACAAGGTTGCTAAATTTTTTAGAGAAACGACGCTCTAATATACGCTATATTGTGTTTGCTTTCCTAATTTACACAGTATGAGTACATGCCTATTGAAGTTTGCATATAGTCAACCCAACTAATTAGTTAGAATTGCATAACGGAGAGTCAATTAGGCTGCCTACCGTTCTATCTTATGAGATGCACTTGTTTTCTTTACGTACATTTATTAGTAAAGTAAAAGAGTCGTTAAAAAATTTAACCCAAAAGCAATAAATCTATAAATCAAGTTTGATATACATCTGAAAACCTACTGACCCCGTGGAAAAAGTTTTTGGGTCCGTCGTGACCCATGTAAACTAGCTAAGTCTCTCATTATAAACCGTAAAGTATAAAGAGTTAATTAGATCGTTAATTTTTATTCTAGACCTTCTATAATATAATGATTATGGGTTTTAGTTGCTTAACTTTTAAGTTTAGTTACTTATTACTTTAAGTATTCCCAATTTGATTTCTACACGAGAGTTCAAATAAAAACAACTAATTAATTAATAGTCAAAGTAACTATTTATTAGAGTTCTATCATAGAACGAAAAGGGAGAGTGATACGTACCACTAGCCCACGTCCACCATTCACGTTTGTTTGTATTCATCGAATGTTAGTAAACTGTATTTACTTAGCTAGGAGCCACGTTTCCATTTCTTGTATTGTATAATCTCGATCTTTTGTTTGCATATTTAAGTTGTTATTAGAGGAAAAAAAAAAAGAACAAAAATTTACCTAAGGCTAAATCGTTTGAGAAATTAACCATCTTGAATCGGTATATCATAGAGGGCAACAAACAAATAGGGAATAAAATCTCAACAACCAATTGAAATAAGATCTCACGACTAAAAGTAGTAAATTTGATTTCTATAAAGTTTAATGTTTATCATTTAAACCTCCACTTTGGTTTCTATTTTTTTTTTTTTATTATCTTTTAACTTTTACATAGATGGTCCGTGAAAGAAAAACGGACTTATCGTCATAAAAGTTTATTGTGAGAGAAAAATAATAAGAGAGAGAATTTTTATGCATTACCTTAGGTTTTTTTCAATTAGGTTTGTTTTTACATGTATAGTAAAAAAAAGAGTGATTTATAAAACCATATCAACAACACGTAAAGTACACGTTTTTATTTACTTATATTATAAGAAGTTTTTACTTTTTTTCATGACAAATCAACATATCAAAAACAAGCACATTACATCATCCACTAGGATATCATGATCAATGCTCAACAAACAGTACTACTCAAAACCCTAACAAACCTTTACAATCATGAACAAACCATGTCATCACTCACCCTATACCCAATCATACAATCACCATAGCATATCGTTATCGTGATTTATATCAAACTATACTACTTTAATAAACACTTATTGTCTCAATAAGGGGTAATGATACAACTTATAGGTTTAAATGCATATATATACAACATCCAATAATATATAAAATTAAAGGTGGCCGGGTACAACATGTCTTTATAGCATTCATGCATTTCTTCTCTCCTTCGATGCCATAAGTACTAATGGGCCATGGTCACCTCTTCTCACCGATTTTTTCCTTCCGGTTTTTACCCCTCTTCTTCTCTACTACTATATGACACCTTGGACCTAGCATGTATATACTTATTCTGTTTTTGACAAGTCATGATGGTATGTCTCGTTCCCCTCTAACCCTAATGCCATCTTACCTCTTCTATGTATGTCGTTGTGGTATTATACCACTACAAACAACTAACTGATATTTTCTAAATCTACTATATAAATCTACAACGACATTATAACTATAACACTACTACTATCAATCACTTGAAATGAACACTTTACTACACACCATTACACTGCTAGACTAACAACTATTTGGTACTAAAAAATATATTACTTATCTTTAAACACATAATAAAAAAGATTAAATAAAATACATATTTATAGTTTTTTTTTTTTTAAGAAGTTAAGAATAAAATTGGTGGAACATTCAAGGGCCTCTTTTGTGAATATATTAATCATGGCACGGGAATGGAAATACATTTCCTTATAATGGTTGCGAGTTCGTAAAGGCAAGTGTGACATGCAATATGCATTTAATGCTAGTTTAGCTTAGATCTTTTAGATGACTGAAAGTGATACTATATCACGAAACACACCATTTTTATTAGTTACTTGTCAATGTTTATTTTATCCATTTATTTCAAAACAAACCATTATAAAAAAATATATTTAAAAAAGTTTGATTTTGTTGAAAAGTTTCTTATATTATAAAAGTTGTTTATTTAGAAATAACACTAATAAAAAGATTTATTTCTTAAATTACTTACAAAACCATTTTAGATCTAAAAATAATTAAATAATATTATTAGTAATTAATATAAACATTTAATAGAAGAGTAAAGCGTGAAAATTTTGATTAAAATTAATGTGGTGTTGCCACGTGTCCTCATAGATACATTTTTATTAGACTGGAAATATATATAAAATTCCGAATAAACAAATAAAATCTTATTATAACAAGAAAAAACATTTTGAAATAGATTGATCTTTAAACAACGATTAGTGAAATGATATAAAAACTTAGAGTAGTCTATGTAAGGTAAATATCAGGGTTTTATTACCCTAAGTGATGTCTAGTGAACTTTTCCAAACTTATATGTTGTACATTTGGGTTATGACAACGGATAGAAATTGAATTTAAAAAAAATAAAAGGTAAGCAACGGTAATTCAAGATACGTAAACGCTACCCGAACTAACAGTTGAAGAAATTCTAAAGTAGAGTTGAGATACAATTACACCACTCAATTCTAATCTAGATTCCAATAAATACTAGCAATTGAAAGATCAATTAACTCGTAATCTCATAAGATAATTAAAGAAAAAATCTAATTTATAAACTCACTGTCCTCTCTTTCCATTCCATGTGAATTATTGAGTAAAATAAAACAAACACAATCCCACGTATAGGATATAAAACTGAATTTAAACAACTGCCTAAAACATGAGAAATAAAGAAAATAAATTAGACATTAAATTGAAAATTAAAATGCAGAGTGTAGAATCGTGGGTTGCATCTGCACGGGTTGTTTCCGGGTTATGGTTTGGTGATCCGCTTGGGTCAAATGGGCCCAAACGTAGCCCCGTTTTGGCTCGAATCGAGATTAAACGACTAGGGTTGGTTGGTTCGAGAGGCTGTTATTAAATAGTTTCATCTAACTACTAATTTAATATTTTAGCATGGATTTTTCTTCTTTTTTGCAAATGCACGCAAGTACATCTTTGCATATGTTTTACTTTCAAACATTAATAGATTATTTATAATACTTAATAATCACCTTTTTGTTAATGTACAAGAAATAAAGCAAGCGCTATGCAGCAGTTAGAGCATTATTAGGTTTAAGTATACAAAAGGTGTCCTTCCAAACTAAAAAAATAAAAACGTAATTATATGGCCGTCATAGATAAAAATAACATATTAAACAAATGATGATGATAGTAATAAAAGCTAATAAAAAACCTTATCAAATAATTATTTTTAAAATTAAGAAATATTAATGATATTATATCGTTGTAAAACTCTTTGATGCTAAAATAATAATATATAAGAAAGAAATAAAAAGGATAAAACTATTAAATAATTTGTTAAAATAATAAATTAATGAAATAGACGAATCCAAGTGTGAGTCAAAAGAAAATAAAAACAATTTAAAGATTTTCAAAAAATAATTGATGAAAAATTCAGAAAGAAAATAAAAGTGGGGCTGCATGGAAGGACAGATGTTTAGCCATCAATAACTTATATGCTGTCATTTGAATACTTGTACCACAAACATTATTTGTTGTAAATTACTATAGAGTTACACTTGCAATTATTATAATATAAATATTCTTTTTATGTGGATTGAAAGATGTATAAGTTCTTCCATTTGTATAATGTTATTCATCATTCTCAGCTTATTCTTTCGAATTAGGTTCTTGATCTATATATGCTCTTTTGTAGTCCGAATTTTCACACTCACGTGTGTATGAATTAGAGTAACACTCATGGGGAATTACTTATCAAGTATTTTTGTTCACTTATCGTCTAAGACAACTTTAACTCACTCCAAACGTTTAAGTTATATTTCAAATGCATCATACATCTAAACTCTATTTTATAAGTATTGTATCTTGTTTTGAATCTTACATCGCAGAGTAAAAAAAATAATAATAAATTATTAATTATATATCACACTAAAAAATAACTATCACTTTTATAATTTGTACAAGTCACATTCACATTAGCACGTTTTGCATAAACCAACAAATCAAACCGTGTTGATTAGCAACATATATTGTTTTGAATTTTTTTTTAAGAATTGTTACGTACTTAAACCATTACAAGGTATGAATCATGTTTCACATTAATTATATGAGCAATTGATAAGAAGCTTAGATCAAATGAGCTATTCCACATAACATACTAATCTTTTGGGAATGACTTCTTCTATTTGGTCCGTAACAGTGGTATTACAATCAATTCAAAGTAATGGCCCATGGAGCACGTGATGGTCTAGTGGAGCCACTCATGACCTATGAGGACATTGGGTTTTAAATATGTTCGAATGTAACGGAATGAAACTATTACAAGGCATGACACTTATCACACATTAATTATATGAGTAACTGATCATAAGTTTATAAACCAAATGAGTTTTTTTTTTTTTTTCGTCGTCGTTGTCATTTAACATGCTAGTCTTTTTGAAAATGAGCTTGCATGTCTAGTCTTAGGATTTATTCAAGTACAAATAGTTATTTACAGACATGCATAATTTTGTTTAATAGTTAAGCATCAGTTAAACGTTAAAACATAAAACTGAAAGATGAATGCACGATCATAATATTATATATATGGAATTATATTAAATAAAACTATAGCCTTTTGACTTTTCTTTTTGCGTAAAAAAATTCATGGTGTGATAAGATAGAAAGTAAAAGTAATCACAACTGTGATTCGATTGGAGGTTCCAAAAAATAGGGAAAATTTACCCTTATGTTTTACTTTATACCTACACGACAAAAAGTTATTTAAAGGTCACTATTTTGAATGAAAAACTCATACTGTATATTTCTAATGTAAATGCGTACACATAAGTGTATTTTAAGCACAAACAGTAATCGAGTTTGAACAAATGTATAGGAAAACCAAAAGTCACAATACTCAAATCAGGAAAATCGAACTCAATATGTATAAGATGTTCAAACGAAATATAAATGAATTTCCATTTTAGAACCAAAAAAACAAAAGGGGGAGAGGGGTGGGGGGTCACAACGAGACCCAACAAAGCTTTGCCTATGTATACAAAATGTGCAAACTTATCATACAAAAAAGATTATAAGAGTTGCATGATATTTCAATCATAAGTTTCTTGAATGATAAGTCTATATTTATGTGATAATTTCAAAACACTTGGTATGTTAGAGCATTACATTAGATTTTTTATTTATATTCTTATAATAGTATCAATATTTTTCTTTTTTTAATTAAACAATATGTTTTTATATTTTTATCATTATATATTATTTCTTCTTTACTCATAATTACTTTAAAAAATATTAAAAAAATTATAAATATTGAATATTATTTTTAAAATTTACAGATACACAGTAACGTTTTCTTTATTTTTCGCTCACAACCCTTAATATTTTTTTCATATAATATAAGGGTTTCACATGTTCTTAAAAATTCTATTGTCAATGCTTAGCAAGCAGTAAATTGTATTCGGTGGGACATGTATATCAATTACTATGAATTTCACTATTTTTATAAATCTGAAACTAAAATTATAAAATGCAATTATTTTCATGAAATTTATAAAACGACACGTATATTTAACAATATTATAAAATACAATTATTTTCATGAAATTTATAAAACGACACGTATATTTAACACCATCATAAAATACAATTATTTTCATGAATTTTTATAAAACGACACGTATAAATAACACTAAATAGATTGATATTTTCCGTTTATATTATTGTCCGAGATATCTTTATTATTACTTGGCTATAGCAACTTCGGTTTCCTAAAATATTTATTCAATCCAATCACTATAAAATCTCGTGGTTCCCTTTGGCCTTTTGATTTTCTCCATTTCAAAATCAACTTCTCTCCTCAAGCAATAAACGAATGAATCAACCGTTTCGAGATGCACACCCCTTCACCTCTCATAAATTCCCTTTCAGTTTTACACACAAATCTCTACATAAACCATAACTTAATTTCATCCTTGTAGTGATCAAGAGATACAGAGATCAGTGACTTTTGTTGATGAAGAAGCTAAGAGCATATGCAGCACCCATCGATCTGTTTGAATTGTTACATGACGATATTGTTATATCTATCCTCTGCAAACTCAGTTCTACAGCATCTTCTCCCTCTGATTTCATCGCTATCCTTCATACGTGCGTTTAGCGTTTTAATTCACATATACTCGTTTGTATCAATTCTTCTGAGGGTTAAACATTTACTTAATCTTCAACGTTTTTGCATTTTTGTGTTGACAGATGCAAGCGCCTGAATAAATTAGGCGTTCATCGACTAGTTTTATCAAAAACGTGTTCAGAAGCGCTTACGGTCAGAGCTAAAAATTGGTGTGAAGAGGCTCATAGCTTTTTGCATCAGTGCGTTAACGCAGGCAATACGGAGGCATGTTATATTCTCGGAATGGTAAGCATCAATTACCACAGATAAGATGTTTTGTCTTTATACTAAATATTAATGATTCAAATCCTACAAGTAACAGATATTAAAACACGGTACAAGTGACAGATAGTAAAACAGATTTGTAGTCGTTCTTAAAAACAATATTATTATACAAAATTTGGTTTTAGCCTTTTGGTATACTAAAGTACTTGTTTCATTATCGTAGATCCGATTTTATTGCTTGCGAAATCGAGGGAGTGGAGCATCGTTAATGGCGAAAGCCGCGGTTAAATCACACGCTCTAGCACTGTACTCACTGGCTCTGATTCAGTTCAACGGTAGTGGAGGTTTAAAGAACGATAAGGACCTTCATGCGGGAGTCGCTCTGTGTGCCCGAGCAGCGTACCTCGGGCACACCGACGCTCTCCGCGAACTCGGTCATTGCCTCCAAGACGGTTACGGGGTACGTAAGAACGTCCCCGAGGGCCGTCTGCTTCTCGTGCAAGCTAACGCACGAGAAGTCGCATCGACCCTTAAAACTAAATTATCACCACATCCCATTCAGACAAACTTTAACCACACGGATAGACAAGTGCACCCGGTGAATGGGTTCATGGTGGAATGGTTCGGGTCGAGGGAAAGCGGGTTGTCGGGTCAGGGTTTGCGGGTGTGTTCTTATGGGTTATGTGGGCGTCCGGAGACCCGAAGGAACGAGTTCCGAAGGTGTTCGGGTTGTGGGAAAGTGAACTATTGTTCGCGTGGGTGTCAGGCTCGTGACTGGAGGGTGCACCATAAGGTGGAGTGTGCACCCATGGAGGTGTGGTTCGGTCATACGATTGGTGACGTTGGGGGAGAAGACAACGTGAATGGTGGAGATGATGTTGTTGGTGATCGGACGGTGGAGATTGAGGTAGGTGAAGTTGTTGGGATCGAGATCTGAGTGGTTACTGTTTCTATATTCAGTTTTTCCTTTTTTTTTCATATTGTTTTTGCTCTTTCTTGTAGCTATTAAATTTCACTTATGTACTAATTTAATGTGAAAATTACTCAAATGACTAATTGACCAACTCAATTTACAAAACTAACCATCGACCATTTAAATTACGAAAATGAACTTTTGACTTTGACCCTCGTCACGGGCGAGAAAAATTCATGAATCCTCGCCCACGTGGATTAAACTCTCTCGCCCACGTGTCCGTATCTTGCCCACGTGTATATTGCGTATTTAAAAAAAAATAAAAATAAAAAGCGAGGGGTCCGTTACCCGAGGCGAGAGATTTGACCAATCCCTTGCCCACGTCAGCGAGCCAAGCGAGGGATTCGAAAACCTAGGCGAGGGATTCGACCTCTTCCTCGCCCACGTCAGCGAGGTTTCCGAAAACCTAGGCGATGGGCGTAAAAATCGAGGCGAGGGATTTAAACAAAAAAAGTTTAAAAGTAAAAATATTTGTTCTTTTAACAATTTGTTTAGTTTTAAAAGGAAACATATATTATAAAAAGTGAAACAAAATAAGTCAGTTTTGGATTTTGATATGCACATTAGTGTTCTAATAATTATTTTAAAACTTGTTATAAAAAAAAAAAGCCATTCATGTTCATTTAAAAAACTAAAGAACCAATTCATAAAAAAAATTGAATGACTCATTTTATTAATTGATTGATTATGTATTCATTTCACCCATAGAATGCTTAAATTATAAGAAAAAAATACTTGTTATTTAAAAAACTAAACAATCAGTTCATAAAAATTTTGAATGGCTTCTTTTATTAATTGATTGATTTTGTATTCATTTCTTAACGTATCGAGTTTTTTTAGATATCTATGTATTTATAATACATAATTATTTCAATAATAAAATTATAAAAAAATTCTCTAAAAATCTCGCCCATCTAGAGTTCTTCTTATTATAAATAAGTAAAATTTTTAATATTATAGAATTTATATTGTTATATATAAAAAAAACCTACCGATTTTTTGGTTAAACACATTTTAATTATTTTTAATTATAATTAACTAATATTTTCCATATCGCGTAGTTATACTAATTATAATTAACTTATATTTTCCACATCTTGAAATTATATTTATTAAAATTAAATTATATTCTTCATTTCGCGTAGTTATACTTATTATAATTAACTAATGTTTTACATATCTCGAAAATAAGTTTTGTTACAGCTGTTACTGAGATCAAGATTATTGCAAGTGAATTTTAAGAAGAAGGTTGAGAACAATGTAAGATTTGTTAGAGGTAAACATGGTATTATATATAGGGTAAAATTAAATTAAATTAAACTTTTAAGTATTTAAAAAATGATAAATAATTAAAAATCTCAGATTTTTTGATTAATTTTTTTTTTAATTTTGGCGAGGGAGGTATTTTCGTAATTATGGGCGAGGGATTCTCATAATCCCTCGCTAACTCAGCGAGGAATCAAAGACATGTCGGCGAGGGTTCCACGTGGGCGAGGGATTATGCCATATCCTCGCCGGGCACACTTTTCGGGGCGAGGGATTCCCATAATCCCTCGCCACGTCAGCAAGGGATGACACTTGGCGGCCTTCGATTGGTTGTTTTTTTGTCAAAACTTCAAATTTGACCGGTTATTTTGATAATTCCATTTGGTCAATTGGTTAGTTTGATAATTTTCTCCTGATTTAATTGCAACAGGTACATCTGACGGTGAAAATTTTGAAATTTCCATTTTTATTTAGTATTTTAAACCTCTTTTACCTCTTCAATAGGTAAATCTTAAATCCTATTTGAGTAAATTTAAATGTGATTCTAAAATTAACTATGCGGTTAGTAGCCACTATGGCTTGTTCATATTTTGGATTACTCTACACATGTCTAGTATTAATGGTGGTTATTTTTTTTACATGTTCTTACTTTAAATACTAAAAGATAAAATAATTATAAAAAAAAACTTGCGAGACCAATTATGCTTACTAAATGTAATTTTACCGTTAATTATGCGGTTAACAATCAGTCGTTATGGCTTGTTCATATTATAGATTAGTCTACACATGTCTATTATTAATGGTCTTTATATTGGATGGAGGTAAATTTTTTTAGATGTTCTTACTTTAAATACTAAAAGACAAAATAATTTAAAACTAAAAAAACTTGCGAGACCAATTATACATACAAAATGTAATTTTACAGTTAATTACGCTGTTAGCAGCCACTATGACTTGATATTATAGATTAGTCTGCATCTATTATTGATGGTCTTTATACTAGATGCAAAGTTAATTTTTTTAGATGCTCTTACTTTAAATACTAAAAAACAAAATAATTAAAAGAAATAAAAAAAAAGGTCGGTGTGTTTTTTTTTTAACTTTTTTATTCCCTCTAAAATCATCTTATATTTTATGTTTCAAAATCATTAAGTTTGTGGTTGAATCTACCATCCCGGGTTCGAACCTAATTAGTTGCAACTTTTGTTTTTGTTTTTTTCTTTTTCTTTATTCCTTTTACTCTTTTGATATTTCTTTTTTCCAATCACTTATATTTTTCTTGAGTGATTGTCACGTCAATGTTAGGTTTTATTTACGCCGCAACATACTAGACATAGTATTTTTTCTATTTATATTAAATT
Source organism: Flaveria robusta (assembly GCA_025506415.1). Classification (NCBI taxonomy): domain Eukaryota; kingdom Viridiplantae; phylum Streptophyta; class Magnoliopsida; order Asterales; family Asteraceae; genus Flaveria; species Flaveria robusta. The sequence continues at coordinate 2,744,210 of CM046469.1, forward strand.
GTCACCAATTCACACTTTTTTTTTATGTACTTAACCACGTTAATGTAATCGTGATAACGCGCACAAGAAGGTTTGAAAAAGCACCGCATCAATCGAGCTTAATTAACAAAAAAAGAGTTGCTTTACGTCTCGACATTAATAATTTAGTTCGGAAACGAACAAGACGACTGTAAACTATCCTTTATCATACCGTATATGGTGTTGCTGCAAGTGTTTTTTTTTATGTTTAGATTTGTTTTGCGTTTCGACATGGATTTTAATTGAAAAAGATACGAGTTTAATATAAAACGTGTTAATTCAATGGTATAAATTCGAGTTCTCTACCTTTTGACGTAAATTTAGTTTGCAAATGAGTTGAGTCAATTATAATTTATCGTTTATCACGTTAAGTCCGATGCCGCTGCAACACGCGGCGGGTAAAAAAAAATAGTTTAAATTTAAAATGTATATATTATAAAATAAAGAGTGTTGCTTAACGGGCCTGTATAACTGTTTTTCACCATCTATATGATCATTTTAAAGGCATCACCTGGTGTATAAGTAGTGACCTTTGTTTATAAAACATATCACCTCTTACATGATATTTGAGGTTGATATTTGATGAAGAGTTGATCACTGAGATGACCATGGACACAATAAGTCCTAATATGTTATGTAAGTCCAAAAAAGTTTTAAATAAAAACAAAACTAGGTATAGTTGTAAAGAGTAATGATATTTATGTAAAATAAACATGTGAACATATTCTTCTTTTTTTAATTATTAACTTTAGTTTGGGTTAAATCTTCTTTTATTTCATATTAGAAATAATTATTATATACCTATGTAATTTTGAAAAAGCAGGTGTAACTTTTTTTTAATGGCAAACGTGCGATCCTGTTTCGAAGGATAGATGTTATTTAAATCGAGCCCAACTATACGTTTTCCAGCCGGGGACGCACCCTCAACCCATCTAGAAGAAACTCATTGCTGGGAAAGCCACCTGACTCAACTCTGAACATTTTGTTAAGAGTGAAATCTGAACCTATAACATTTTAATATTTATATGTCATGAGTATATCAACATAACAAGTTAAGTTAAGGAACATTGGTAAGTGTAACTAGTTTTAATATTTTTAACAATTGAGCTCTATTTACTAAGGCACACGTTTCAGTGTATTAGGGAAATACTCTTACTTGAAAAACTACATGAAGTAAATGAAATTTATCTATTCGTAAGTGGTTGTTTATATTAGTGTCATCCGGGAGCCGTCCAGGTGATTTCCATTACGAGTTGCTTTAAAAAAGTTTGTTTATATGTCTCTAATTGTATACTTGGTGTAATATTCGATCAAAAGGCTTTTAGTTTAAATCCTGCAAAATACATATATGATGAATTTAAGGATAAAATAAAATTGCATGTTTGTCAATAAAAAATATTTATATTAATTTATAAAAGAACATCACTTTGAAACAATGTTATTTAAAAAATCAAACTACGTTGTATTGTAAAAAAAAAAATTAAAATTACTATCTCCACCAAGCCCCGGATGTAGTTGTGGCCTTGTGGGGAAGTGTTTATAAAAAAAACATTCTGATGATAAGGTGATGCACTTTTCAATAAGATGATCCTGAATTCAAATCCAACAGAATACAAATATGATAATTTTAGGAGTAGAGTAAGTATAAAATAAAGAATATGTATCTTTGTCTATCAAAAAAAAAGTTGTGGGGGAGTGCCTTGCTAATACAATGAGAGGTGGGGAAAAAGTGGCTTGTAAACCAAAACGGAAGGTCTGGCCGGACCTCATTCTGAAACCAGTTTTATTAGAACCCAATTCCAACCCGACTCAACCTATTGGTTTGATATCGATTTGTAACCCTATGGTTCGAAACCGCTTTCAACCTGGTCAAACTCAGTACGAAATTATTTGAACCCGATTTTAACCCAGTCAAACTCAATCGTTCTCTCCCAAACCGGTTTCAAACTTGGTCAAAACCGGCTGTGACTCTGTTGATCAAACTAGAACCTATTTGGACTAAAACTTTACGATCATATACATTAGCTAAATCATTAGTCCAATAAATCGGCCCAATCATAAACAAAAGGATGGTAAGCTATGGCTTATGGGCTTATCTTTTAAAGTGGGCTCACTAACAGGTTGTTAAACACAAACATGTGAAACAGTGAAAGTGAACGTTAAACTTTTGAACCAATTTAAGCATTCACTTCTACTGGTTGGGAGTTCACTTTCTTATTTCACGAAACATGAGTAGCGATGTGATTGTTCTTGACCATCATTGATTGACACTAATCGTCTAAATTAAATCTTCAAACGTTTTGTGTAATTTTCATTCTAGTGATATCCATTATTTTCTTGTTTAAATAATTTTCATTCAGGGAACATAAGTATTTAATTTAGTTATACAATTATATTATAGTCAAATAGAGACTCAAATCTAATTGGTATTTACAAGAATGCTTTCGTTTATATAGTCTCCTAACCACCCTCTTTTCTTCAATCATATTCCTTTACTATACTATATACTTTACCACAACTCGTTTTGTTCTTCAAGAACTAGCCGGTTCATACCTGCTTGGCGGTTGGACCGCGAACCAAGTCGGATCGGATTGTCAATTTTTTTTATTTTTAATTTTTTTTGGGATTTTAATGGGTTTTAACGGATAGGTTAGATGATGAATTAGAGAATTGGATATATAATTATTGTTGAGATTTATATATAACTATAAAATATACATATAAAATACTTATATTAAATTAATTATATAACTGTATACATATAATATACATATATATTAATTATGATGTCATCCGGTTCTTAAGCCCGGTCCAACCAATCGACCAGTAAAGTGATCGGTTCGCTGTTCGATCCGATTTTGAGAACATTGCTTTGCCGGTTACTTTCATATACCATCTATGCATACACATTCATACATATGGTTCTGACGTGGCCATCAAAGCGTGAACCCAAGACGATGGACTCAGAACTGTCTTATCATCCTTTCTTCATGTTCGTGCTTGGTTAGAAACTCATGAAAAACTAGATCCAAGTCCTAAGCCTAACCCTAACAAACCAATGTGGAGCCATAGTGAAAAGAGAATTATACGTCCCCTGTAAGTTAGATGAGCAGATTTAATATCAAAACCAAATGAACATCAATGGTAGGACCAAACATGTCATAATGAAGTAAACAATTGAGTCCAGTTACATATCTTTTATAACCACAATACGAAATTGGGACCATATTTGTAATTTATTAATTTAGTGTAAATAAAATATAATCACCCGCCCCAACTTTGTTACTTTGTGATCATATTATCTGAAACATAAGTATAAACACAATTTTACAAATAAAATTTAAATATCTCGTTCAACTTCTAGGCTTAGGTCCAGATAATAATAATATCATTCGTACTAATCAGACACACTTCCTTTCCCTACACGAAGGAGGCTCGTTCATTGAAAAATAGGGTATTGACATGGTCGTCAAGGTGCAAACCTGGTACTATGGACTAATAGCCTTTCTCCATACTGTTGATCGGTTTAAAGATCATGAAAAACTAGATCTGGTCCATTCAAGTCCAAGGTCCAACCCCTACAATAATGAAATATAATTTCATCTCATGTCATCATGTCTAAGGTAGATGAGGATATATAATGTTGGAACCAAATGAACATCAATAGAAGGGACCAAAACGTGTCAAAATGCAGTAAACAATAGGTCTAGCAATGTATCTTTTTATAACAAAAACCAAACCCATAATATGAAATTAGGACCATACTCGTAATTTAGTCTAAATAAAATTTAATCACCTGTCCAACTTTGTAACTTTGTGATTGAATTATCCTAAATATAAAAAATATAAACACATGTTTACAAATAAATTTTAAATGTCTAGATCAACGTTTGGATTTAGGTCCAAATGACAATTAGCCTAAATTGACCTTTTGGAGTATTGTTCCGAGAGTAGAGTTATAATAAAAAAAGTATTTAATATAAAAAGTCTAAGAATAATTGTGTGCTAGACACGTGTCCTTCTAATGTTTTAAAAAGAAAAACATTTTGGTTATTGTGTCAAATACACCAGCTTATGTGTCTTATACGCTCATTGTGTCAGTTATCAGTTTATCGTGTCATATATTTTACATCATTTGTTATATGTATTTATCATTATGTTTTATGTTTTAGATTATTTTGTGTTATTTTTATTATTGTTTTTATAGATTATATAAACTTGTTATCTATTATTATGTTTTACAATTAAAAGTATACAATGATATACTTTCACCAATATATTTTTCAAACATCATAGTGTTAAAGATAACATAATATGTTATTTTTGTCGTTGTTTTTTATAAATTATATAAACTTATTGTTATCTATCATTGTATTTTACAATTAGAAGTACACAATATGTTATTTCACTAATGTATTTTTTTAAAACTCAGCGTTCAAGATAACACAATAACTATCAAAAAAACACAACGAAACATTTGTGTTATTTTATTATTGTTTTTAGAATTCATCATTTTATAAAAACACTATAGTATTCAGAAAAACACAATAACCAACAAAAATACACAATGAACTGCACGAAAGACACAATGACAAGATATGAGCTTAAAAACGTAAAAAAATATTATATTTTTTTATAACAATACTGTACTCGTTTTAAAGATAAAAAATACTCATTTTTATGGTGTAATTTTTATAAAATATAATATCGTACATAAAATTTATGAATGTTTTTCTAAAAAATGGAGTAACTTACAAAACGTCAACAAAAATGATTATTTCTAAATATTCCTCTAGCAAACTTTTATCTACAATTTGATCTCAATCATTAATTAAAAAAACTAATGATTAAAATTAATTCTTACATTGTTGAATTTTAAGTGACCTTTTATTTGAACTTTTTCCATTAAGTGACCTTTTATTTGAACTTTTTCCATTATTCCTAATATGATATGTGCTCCCCTCCCTACAAGAAAGGCTCAATTATTAAAAAATAGGTCCATATTCTCTCCCCCTTCTTTAATCATACTCCTTTACGATACTCAATCTATACTATACTAGTTAGTTTTATATATAAAGTTATAAACTATACATACATATTCATGCATACGATACTAACTTGGTCTTCAAAGCGTAAACCCAAGACTATGGTCTCGAGACCTCTTCTTACACTCTTTCTCTATGTTGCTACTCGGTCTGAAGCTAATGAAAAACTAGATCTGGTCCATACAATTTCAAGGCCGAAAACCTGCAAACCAATTAGGAACATAGTGTAAGACAGTTTTATCTTATGTGCGAGGTGGATGAGGGCATCTAATGTTGGAATCAAACAAACATCATAGTCAATTACTCATGACTAACTTGCCACAGTGACCAAATAGTTGAGTCCAACTATGTGAATTTTTATAAGCAAACCAAACCTATAATATAAAACTAGGACCACATTAATTTAGTCTAAATAAACTTTAATCACCTATAAGTTTGTTACTTTGTGATTAAATTATCCTAAGCATAATAAATATAAACATATGTTTGCAAATAAAACTCTAAGTATGTGGCTCAACGTCTGGGCTGAGGTCCAGATAATAATCAACCTATTGGTTATAATCTAACCTAGTTTCAATCCATGTTCGTCTCCGGAGATTCATTTATTAAAAGTTGTGACCCTAACCTGTTAGATATTTTAGTGTAATTGAATTGATTAATGACCAATGTGATCATCATGTCCATCAATTTTGGTCACTCTTCTCTCGAATTCTTCTTCTTCTAGTTCACGAAAATCATACAGCACAACATACTAATTCTTGATATCGTCTGAGTTATAACCTATTGATTTATTCGGGTGAACCACCGAATAATTTCGATCTGAAAATGATAATCACGACTCTCAGATTATCCAAGTTTGATTTCAATTATTCTACATAACATTCCTCTCTATTTCAATCATACTTATCTATAATACTAGAATACTCTATATTGTATGCATACACATTCAATCATGCAGAACTAACTTGACCGTCAAAGCGTGAACCCAAGACTATGGACTCATGACCCTCTTCTATTAGCCTTTCTCCATGTTGTTATCTCTGTTTGAAGCTCGTAAAAAAGTAGATAAATTACATGGGTTTTTTTTCATATAGCATCCATTTCTTGTATTGAAATAATAAAATGTATGTTGCATGGGTTTGAAATTATTGATTTGAGAATTGACTAATTAGGAGTTAAGACACGTGAAAAAACAGTCGGGGTTTATTCTGCAAAAAGATGCTATTTAAATAAAATATTATAATATTACTGAAACCAAACGAAGAATTACATGTGTACTTTTATAAAAGGAAAAATTATCAAGAAAGATAGAATCTTGGAGAAAATTTTATCGAGGCGGCTTTTCTTTTATGAATTATTTTTGACATTTGGCAGAAAAGATTAATAGATTATAAAATGGATTTTGTGAGGTCATGAATTAATCAATGAGAGTAAAATAAACAACCTACTGTCTAGGTCTCGTGTCACATCCTAGACTAGCCAATCAAGATTTTTTTATCTTACCCAAACAATCAAATGCCAACATCAAACCATACAATAGTCACGTGTTCTTTTTAATTCTATCTTACCAAAATAATATGTATTATAATATTATGGATTTTATGACTTATGATTGTTTGTTTGGCTATTAATCATTCATATGTTTCAATGGTTTATCATTTAATGATTTAGAGTGTTTGTTTTATGAGTAACTTTTTGAATGATTAAGCATTTTTTTGTTGAATAATAAATCATTATACTGAGTCTGAATGGTTAAAAGCTTTTATCTGAATTGGTTAGACATTTGTATCTGAATAGTTAAGTAATATACTAACTTTTAGTGATTCAGATATCTTATATATTCAGCACTTAATGGTTCAGAACTCTTAATGATTCAGCACTTACCAATTCAAAAATTACCAAATAGCCCTTAGTGATTACCATCTATAAAAGGATTAGCAAGTCGTCTCTTTTAAAGACGTGCCTTGGAAGTTTTTAATGAAATGTCTACTACGAAGAAATTTTCCTTTTTCTTGTTTATGGTCTTAAGTGCTTTTGTTTATACAGTTAGTAGTCATGCTTCATTTTACTCTCGTCTTGTAAATAGTGGTTTCGAGCATCACCATCATGCTCCCTTAGGTGAGCAACCCCTTGCTAAAATCGCCATTCATAAAGCTGTTATTGCTCTTCATAAATCAGCTTCCATTCATGCTACTCCTTACGTTCTGGGGTTGAAGGTAAACAAAAATTTCTCCATCTTTCTCTACATGTCAAAATGCTAGTAAGTTCTATTAAAAATATCAATGACTTAAAGGTGAAATCATGTAAAGTTATACATAATTCAAGGTCAAGATGGATTTCTTCCTATTTATCATTTTTTTAATTACAAATAAAATAACTAACAATTACCCATCTGCAACTTATCTAGGTATTTATATATCTTCTGATGGAAGAAAATTTTGCTCTTATTTTATCATTTTCAAATCCTATTGTTAAATGGGATATTACTAGAGGCACACTCCTTTATGACAATTACCCATGTATACGCATTAGTGTGATTAAAACTTTTCAATGGAGTTTATCATGTATTCACACAATCTATTTGGTTCTGTTTGGATAACAAATGCCTTAAAGCTGGATTTTGATTCAAATTTTGGTGTCAAACTAGAGTTTTGTATTAAGATAGTGTTCTCAGTTGTTTGTACTTTGTATTAACATCAAAATCGTAACACTTTGTCTATTAACATTATGATAACTTTTAACTCTTGTTTCTGTTGTTCTAATAACCATTATTTATCATTATAATAATTATAGTTATAACATACATGAATTATGGTGATCTTGCATGTTAATCAACATTAATCATTAGATGGAAGTTCACATACTAATTTAAATTAAATTTCAGGCACTTACAAATGCAAAAAACCTAGTTGCGTTCACGATGTTTATTCACAATTCACATTGAAATTAATTTATCATGAGTATATACATACTATATGATGATAGGGCGAAGATAATGAATGGATCAACGTGAGTCTTGAGTACTCTGAACCAACTAACGACGACTGGGTTGGAGTTTTTTCACCAGCAAAGTTCAAGTAATATATACTTTTATCCTTGTTAAAATACTTGAATCTTATTCATGGTTTTCTTTTTTTGTTAACAATCAAATGAATTTTACAGTGCGTCGGATTGTTACTCTGAAACGGGTAACTGGCCAGAAGCTCCATACATATGCACAGCCCCAATAAAGGTATGATATCATAAATCTTGAAGAAAAATTTAATTTTGAGTTTTTTTTTTAACTAATATCCAATAATAACATGAAATATGTTTTTTGACAGTACAAATTTGCAAATCATTCTACAGCTGATTATATTCATACGGGAAAAGCGACACTAAGCTTTCGGATTATTAATCAACGTGCAGATTTCTCCTTTGCCTTGTTTACCGGCGGATTGGAAGATGTAATTTTATGATTTATTAAATTATATAAAGTTTCAAAATTATTTATTATTTACTAGAGTCGGGGGTCTTAACTAGAGTAACCTGTAACATCACTATCTCTTAGAAAAAAGGTAAGGTCTACCCGTATCGCATCATCCTTAAATCGTATTAATAGTTTAGCTATACATAAAATATTACTAAGTTAATTTGTTTTCTTATTACTTATTATTTTGTTTATGGAACTGTAGCCAATATTGGTGGCTGTTTCTAACCCGATATCATTCGCAAACCCTAAGGCCCCTCTATACCCTCGTCTTGCTCATGGAAAGGCTTGGGACGAGGTACAGTTTTTTTTATCATCAATTGTTCTTAATTAATGTAATTTTTTTTTGTTGTCTTATATTATGAGTTACGTTAACGATTATGTAGATGACGGTAACTTGGACCAGCGGCTACAACATTGACGAGGCCACTCCACTTGTTGAATGGGGTTGGAAGGATCGTACCAAAAACCTTTCTCCTGCTGGAACATTAACCTTTAAACGTGGTAGCATGTGTGGTAAGGTTTCATCTTTATTTCAACATATTACTTAATTACAGAAAATCCAGCGAATAAACATTTGACTAGGTGTTTACTACTGTAGCCATTAATGTTTTTAAATGATTAATTAATGTCATCATTGCCCATATATTAATGACAAAAAAACCAAGCGCAGTGTTATAACATATGGGACCTCGTTAAATAGACACCCCATGATTTTAAATCAACACCTTAAAATTTCTATACGTGTCGTATAGCCCCATACGCGTCGTATAGGGGGGTCGTATAAGGCTATATGTGTCGTATAGGGCTATATGTGTCGTATAGCCATCTGACAGCCCCCTGAATTTTTCCTCGCAGTCAGTGTCGAAATTCGCTATACGCGTCGTATAGCCCTATATGTGTCGTATAGGGGGGTCGTATATGGGGCATATAGCTCTCTGACAGCCCCCCTAAATTTTCCTCGTTTTCAGTGTATTCGACCCTATACGCCGCGTATGGACCCATACGCGGCGTATAAGGGGGTGTCGATTTATCTGGGTGGGTGTCTCTATATTAGGACCCTAACATATACTTCAACTAACAAAATTACGTTTGCACTAACGTAACGTTTTACATGGAAATGGTCAGATGTTTAGTGTTCATCGAGTTCTCTTTTATCACAATATAGTGCATTAATTTTAATAAACTCGTGTATCACACATATTGAATAAATAAAATAAAATTGATTAATTATGAAATGATAATTAAAGATAAGATATGATTAAAATCTTGCTTTTCATAAACGTTTTAAATAATGTTTTTTTTTTAAATTTATGATAACTTTTAATTTTAATTTTTAGAGTTAATTTCAATTTTACTCCCTAAGGTTTGACAAAAAAAACTATTTTCATCCAAAAGATTAAAAAAATCAATTTACCTTCAAAAGTTTCATAAGTTGTTTCAGTTTTAATCTAAAAGTTCTATTACTTTGGATTCAAGTTGAAACAATAATGAAACTTTTGGACTAAAATTGAAACAAATTATGAAACATTTGGATGTAAATTGATGTTTTCAATCTTTTGGAGGAAAATGGTTATTTTTGTCAAATCTTAGGGAGCAAAAATGAACGTAACTCTAATTTTTATTTTATAAAAAATTTACTTTTTAAAAATATTAATTTTAAAATATTTCGTATTTTTAAAAAAACTAATGTTTTAGAAAAATTCTTATTTTATAAAAATTTGTTATTTTAAAAATAACACTAATGAAAAAAACTATTTTTTAATTTATTAAAATACTATTTTAATATAAAAAATTAACGATATTATTCATAATTAATATGATTATTTAAAAAAAGAAAGAGACTGGAAAAAATTGGTAACGACAAACATGATGATAGCATATATCACTTATGGTTGTTTTTATATTAGAGTAAATGATTATTTAATTAAAAAAATATATATCAATCATCAATTTGATAATATGTTTAGTCAATACGACTTTCCATGTTATTTTTTTATATACTACCAGAAAAATAGCACATGTACCTATTTTATTGGTCATACAGGTGCCCCTGCACGTACAGTGGGATGGCGTGATCCTGGTTTTATCCACACTAGTTTCTTGAAGGATTTGTGGCCTAACACCATGTATGTGTGTGATAATTAGAATTATAAGATATTTTATTTATATTTTTATTCATATTATTTTATGCAAACATTTTAACAGATATGAATATAGAATGGGCCATTTTCTGAAAAATGGCTCAACGATTTGGAGTAAAACATATTCATTTAAATCATCTCCATATCCGGGACAAGACTCGTTGCAACGAGTTATAATATTTGGAGATATGGGAAAGGTAGTAATTGCAGAGATATCATATTAAAAATATTATTATCCTCATATTTATACTCACAATAATTACATGTATTTTAGGCTGAACGTGATGAATCAAATGAGTATGCGAATTATCAGCCTGGATCTTTGATCACTACAGACCAATTAATCAAAGATCTCGATAACTATGATATAGTTTTTCATATTGGAGATTTGCCATATGCAAATGGATTTCTTTCACAATGGGATCAATTTACATCACAAGTCGAACCTATTTCATCAGCAAAGCCATATATGATTGCAAGGTTTGGTATATATAAAAATGTATCATTTATAGTGGGTGTGTGTATTTTAAATATATACATCAATGTTATGTAAACTTTAATTTTTTTTTATCTCACAGTGGCAATCATGAGCGTGATTATCCTAATTCTGGATCTTTTTACAACACTCCTGATTCAGGTGGGGAGTGTGGTGTGCCCGCTGAGACTATGTACTACGTCCCAGCAGAAAATAGAGCAAAATTTTGGTAAGAGTATTTAAATTCTTAAAAACTTAAATGTTTTAACATGTTTTAACTTAAATTTATGTAATGTTTATAGGTACTCAACAGATTATGGGATGTTTCACTTTTGTATAGCTGATTCAGAGCATGACTGGCGAGAGGGTTCAGAACAATATGCATGGATAGAGAAATGTTTAGCATCAGTGGACAGACAAAAACAACCGTGGTTGATTTTTTCTGCACACCGTGTTCTTGGATATTCATCAAACGATTGGTATGCCAATGAGGGTTCCTTTGAGGAGCCCATGGGGCGAGCCCACTTGCAAAAGCTATGGCAGAAATATAAAGTAGACATTGCATTTTTCGGACATGTCCATAATTACGAAAGAACTTGTCCTATATATCAGGTAATCATACTACTCTTCTTTCTTGAAACTTTAAATAACCAAGAATGACTAAATATCATCTATCTTTCTTTTTATGGTAGAACCAATGTGTTAACTCGGAAATATCTCATTATTCTGGTACCGTGAATGGGACAATCCATGTTGTGGTTGGTGGTGGAGGGAGCCATTTGTCAGATTTCACCGAGATTAATACATTTTGGAGCTTGTATAAAGATCTTGATTGGGGATTTGTGAAACTAACGGCATTTAATCACTCCTCGCTCTTGTTCGAGTACAAAAAGAGCATTGATGGAGAGGTTTATGATAATTTCACCATCTCTAGAGACTATAGAGATGTATTGGCATGCGTACATGATGGTTGTGAAGCTACCACTTTGGCAACTTAATAACGGTTAATAATTCAGACAGTTGTCATAATTCCTACATAAAATAGTTTTAATACATCAGATATGTGTTGTTATCGCGTGTGTTGAACTATTATTGTATAAAATATTATATAATAAAACAAAATGACTATAGTCACATGGTCATTTTCTAGTATATCCATATCATTTTCACTTAGGCTCCACTTATGATTGTTCCAATGTACTCTTCATATTAAAACTTAATGATTTTGATAAACAAAAAAATTAATTTTACAAAGACTTTTCTTAATAAATGCTTACTTATTACTGTATAATCAATTAAATTATTTCTATAAATAAATAAATCTATTCTAACAAAAGCAAAAGTGTTAAGGAAGACCTCGAAAACATTATGTTGGTGTGAAGATAAGTGTTAAGAACCACATGCGAATTCAAAATTTTTCAAAAAATTATGTAACTCCGACTTGATTCTAAGTAAAATTTATATAGAAACGTAAAAAAATAAACATGTCGTAATTGTGTAATAACAAAATATGTTTATAAGTACTTTTAAAGAATAGAATAATAAAGAAAAAAAAACCTTGAAATAAAACACCAAAACAATTATACCGATTTGTTGAGAAAAGCTAAAAAAATGAAAACAGCCCTAAGTATCGAACCTTAGGGCATGTAGTTTAGTGAGACGGACTCCCACCACTAGGATGAAGACTCATGGTTGCTTATCTGTTTGGATTACTTGAATATAAAAAACTACTAATATTGAAATAATAAAATATCATGACTCTTTATTAAATTTTTTTAAAAGAAAATTTGGATTTTAATAATGCAAATTATTCATTACCGACCAATATTAATTTAACTAATAATTTGACAACTATTAATATCAACTTTTGATTTTGTTACTAATATCAGTTTTAGTCTAAGTCTTCGTTAACTTCGTTAGTTTTTTATGATATATCATGTGACGTGGACCGTGACGTGACATGTAATATGGTTACTAAAGCTAGTTAGTTACATAAATCCAAATAAATTTTACTTTTCAATGTCTCCTCTTAGATGAAAATTAAGATTGATACCTTCTATAGCCCCTAAATCTCATGAAAGATGAGCAAAAAGACTAAACTGATTAACATATGACATATTTTAAGTAACCCATATAAAACCAAAACATATAGCGCAAGACTCCAAGAGCAAAAAAACTAAAGAAAGTCCACCATGTGGAAGCCAAAATCTTTTTAAGATATGTTAATATGATTAAATCTTCTCTAAATACAATACAACGCACCAATTAAATTTATAAAAAAAAGGATAAAAAAGAAAAAAAAAACTCTTTAACTACTATTGCAAGAAAGAATTTCACAACGAAACTCTCGAATAAATTTTTAGGGGTACTTTTAACAAGCTCTTACTGTTAAAGATGTAAAAAAATCAAGTTGAAAGTCAAAATCTAATTGATGAAGATGAAGATGATAATAGAAGTCCAACGAGAACTGGGTGGAAATCTGATCTTAAAATAGTGAAAATGAGGGAAGGAGGCGATCAATTCAAACACTGATAATCTATTGGAAAGGAAATTGTTTCTAATTGACTTATACTCTATGCCCATGAAAAACCATCAAACTCGCTTACAAAATTAGATTAAATCAAGCTGAAACACACACACACATATGGATTAGATACGGAAAGCATTGATTGAAGGATTTAACCAGATGAGCAAACCACACATGACCTCTCAACTCTTTGGTCTTCTAACAAGTCATTTCCCTCATTTGTATTTTCCCTAATCATTCCATCAACCTGATTACTAATATCCCAACAATCAAATTTGACGTACGTAATTTTATTATAAGAAAACGAGGTCTCTGCTTTAAGGGGCTTCAAGCTCTTATTTTACCCTGAAGTATGGATGGGCCGACCTTAGACCCATTCATCAACCTAAACCGAATAACCATGCTACCAAATTCCTTCCCACAATCCTCACGAACACCTTTCTCTATTATACCCCCTATAGTGGTGTGCATGTAATTTATTTGGGCCAAACAGCCAAACCGAACCGGTTTTAAAACTATTAATCTAGTTAGCCAAGGTCAAAACCGGATCGATTCATACTTGATCTTTCTAATTAGGGGTGTTCAAAAATATCCAAATACAAGAATCCGATTCGAAATATCCGAATTTTCAGATATCTGAAAATTCGGATTCGGATAGTGATTTTCAAAAGTTTTGAGTATTCGGATATCCGATTATCCGAAAACTAAAAAAAAATTTATTTTTTATTTTTTAATTTTAAACATATTTTTATTTTAGATTGAGATTTTATAGTATATATTAAGACTTTTATAATATGAGTTGGTTTTTTATATTATTTTTATAATAGCATTTGTCTAATTATTGTAAAAAACTAAAAAATAAAAAATAAAAGAAACAAAAAATGAATTTCGAATATCCGAATCACTATCCATATCCAAAATTTCCGATATCCGGATTTCAGATATCTTAAAATTTTGGATACTAATACGGATATGGATACGGATAAAAATAGTATTTTTATTATCCGAAATTTTGGATATCAGAAATTTAAAATATACGACTTTGAACTCCTCTTATTTTTAGAACCGCCCATAACCTCCATGGAGTCATGCAAACTTGGGTTTTTATCAAACCCGTATCCTTTTACCCGAATGTAATTCGGGCCATTCGGTTTCAGTTGGTAAACTAACTTCCACCAAACAGAAGACGGATTTTCCTATGCCCGAAACTATTTCACAAATCCGGATCACAAAAACCTTCATCAATTCATCAATTCTCTCTATAATCAGCGTTCTTCAGCAATCAATTGCAATTTCAATCTTGATTCCCTAAAAAGGTAAGCTACTAAATACCCTTTTCCGCCTGATAAATCACTATGGACATTGCTTTATCTCCTTATCAGAACACATCAGTAGTCGAAAACAGTTCTTTACCCTCAAAGGATGTTAAATTTTTCCAAGAAAGACCCTTGATTTCTTCATCTTACTCGTTAAATGTAAGAACACGCAGAGCACATGCTTCTGGGATTAGTTGTTCTTCTGTAGAACACGGGTTGCACCCAAAACCCAAACCGAAGCCACTGAAAAGTGGCTATGATGTAGTGAAGAAAGAAGCTAATTTCGAAGAGTTTCGACCGATGAAAGGTTCTAGTTCTGGACTTTGTGGGCAGATAGAGAAATTGGTTCTTTGTAAAAGATACAGAGATGCACTTGAACTGTTTGAAATTTTGGAAATAGAGTGTCAGTATGATGTTCATGTGGGTAAGAGTACCTATGATGCGTTAGTGGATGCTTGTATTAGTTTGAAGTCGATTCGAGGGGTTAAAAGGGTGTTTAGTTATATGGTTAATAGTGGGTTTGAGCCAGATTTGTATTTGAGAAATAGAATGTTGTTGATGCATGTGAAATGTGGGATGATGATCGATGCCCGTATGTTGTTTGATGAAATGCCTGAAAGAAATTTAGTTTCTTGGAACACAATAATAGCAGGGCTTGTTGATTCTGGAGATTATATGGATGCATTTCGGTTGTTTTTAGTTATGTGGGAGGAACAATCAGAGGCTAGTTCGCGTACTTTTGCCACAATGACGCGTGCGTCTGCAGGATTGGAGTCGATATCTCCAGGACAACAATTGCATGCTTGTGCTATAAAAATGGGTGTAAGTCAAGATATCTTTGTGTCATGTGCACTAATTGACATGTATAGCAAATGTGGTAGCATCGGGGATGCCCAATGTGTTTTTGACATCATGCCGGAGAAAACTACCGTTGGTTGGAATACAATCATTGCAGGTTATGCCCTTCATGGGTATAGTGAGGAAGCTTTGGATCTTTATTATGAGATGCAAGATTCTGGTGTTAAAATGGATCACTTCACTTTCTCAATGATAGTAAGAATATGCACTAGATTAGCTTCGTTAGAACACGCCAAACAAGCACACGCTGGGCTAGTACGTCATGGTTTTGGGCAAGACATAGTTGCCAACACTGCGCTTGTTGACTTTTATAGTAAATGGGGAAGAATCGAAGATGCACGCAACCTGTTTGAGAAAATGCCTCTTAAAAATGTAATTTCATGGAACGCCTTAATTGCTGGATATGGTAATCATGGTCGTGGCATTGAGGCCTTAGAGTTATTTAACCGTATGATTAGTGAAAGAATGACCCCAAATCATGTTACTTTTCTTGCTGTTTTATCGGCTTGTAGCTATTCTGGTTTATCAGATCAAGGATGGGAAATATTTGAAGCAATGGGGACAGAGTTTAAAGTAAAGCCTCGAGCCATGCATTATGCATGTATGATTGAGTTATTAGGTCGTGAAGGGCTTTTGGATGAAGCTTTTGCTTTGATCAGAGATGCGCCATTTAAGCCTACTATCAATATGTGGGCAGCTTTGTTGACAGCTTGCAGGGTCCACAAGAATTTAGAGCTTGGGAAATTTGCAGCCGAGAAAATATATGGTATGGAACCTGAAAAACTTAGTAACTATGTTGTTCTTTTAAACATATACAACAGTTGTGGAAAACGTGAAGAGGCTGCTTCCGTTTTCCATTCTTTAAAAAAGAAGGGTTTGAGGATGTTGCCTGCGTGCACTTGGATAGATGTCAAGAAACAACAACATATGTTTCTTTCAGGAGATAAATCCAAATCCAATGTTCAGATTATTAGGAATTTGAAGAAATTGATGTCAGAGATCGCGTATCATGGTTATGTTCCACAAAAAAACTCTCTACTTCCTGATGTTGATGAACGGGAAGAACAGATGTCACTGTATCATAGTGAGAAACTTGCAATTTCATATGGGCTGATTAATACAACAAATTCAACACCATTGCATCTTGTGCAGAGTCACCGGATTTGTGATGACTGCCACCTGGCGGTGAAATTGATCACTAAGGTAACAGGACGAGTGATTGTCGTTAGAGATGCCAGTAGATTCCATCGTTTTGAAGATGGGAAATGTTCTTGTGGTGATTATTGGTGAAGGAAATTTTAGTGCTTTTATATTTGCACGACTAAATTTTGTTTTTTTATAACATTTCCAGTTTGTTGTATAACAAAACAGCAGGAACCAGTATTCTATGAACAATTTTCAGTTATATTTTGTATAGATGTTGTTGTTGCATCATGTTTTGTCCTCCTCCTACATATGGATCTGACTGTGCTTCTCTATTAAGTTCTTGTTTCATGTTTTGTATTCAATTTCTTTGTTATACATCATGAAAACAAATATAACTTACTCCTTAATTTCTTCCCTTTTGCTGCAAGTTGAATCCCATGAATCCATGGTCACAAAACTTTGTTCCACACACTTTAATGTCCTCATTAAAAGCAGATTTGATGTTGGGCAGTTTATGCTGCATAATAAATACTCCCTGCATCTTGAAATAGATTCCACGTAACTTTTGAGTGTTAATTTATTTGCATCTAATGTTACCAGTGGTACGTATTATTATTGTTTATATCTTGTTCTTCAGTGATGAAATTACTGATCAATAGCTATAAATAGACACCAACTTTCTGATAAAATGGCAATGATGAATAATCTGTTGATGCTATTCTTGTTGTTGGTGTCATATTCATTTGTCACCTTTTCCCTCAAATTGGATATTTTAGTATAATTGGATTGACTAATAATCAATGTGTTCATAATATCTATCAAACAAGTTAGGAGGTGCGGAGTGAATGTTTGTGTTGAGTTTATTATGATCTTCGATATTGAAAACCTTCTTAGGGGCGAAGCCCTTAAGTGATGGGGTTCCAAGGGGGCAACGCCCCTGGTAGCGGGGTCCAAGGGGCGACAGCCCCTGGCGGGGTCCAAGGGCTGGAAAAAAATGTCTTCATTAAAAGTTGCATTTCGAATTGATTTTCCAGAATTTCACATGTGAAATTCGAGTGGAATAATACTCAATTTTAATAGTTATTTAAATAAAAATAAAAAACTGCCATCTCTCCCTGAAAAACTAATTGGATCATCAACGTTGGTCTCTTTTCTTCGAAAAAAAATTCTTCTTCTGGTTCAAGAAAATCACACAACACAATATACTAATTCTTGATCTCATCTGAGTTGTATCCAATTGATTTATTCAGGTGAACCACCGAATAATTTTGATCTGAAAGTGATCTTCACGACTCTCAGATTATCAAAGTTTGATTTCAAGTATTCTATACAAATAAACAACCACTTGCCAGTAGGGACTACAAAGTTGTGAAGCGTCCACTTTAGCAGCAGCTTCATATTTATGAGGGTTATCATCAATATTATTAGACTATAAATATATGAGTATTATATCAAAAATTTTATCTTTTAATATAGCAAACCTCGAGATCTTTGTTGTTTATAATGGTGTCCTTATGCGAAACTGTTTACATGACACTTGTAACGTGATTACTTGAACAACGAAATGCATTTCACTTGATATTTGTAATTGTGTTATCTTAAACATTAAAATATAATAAACTCTAACACTTGTTGCAATCCTATTTATCTAGATTTAACAATTAAAAATAATTATCAATTATTGTTTTTTTAAGATCTAGAAGTAAAATGATACCGGTTACTTAATTGATTTTATACGTTTAAAAATAATGATGTTTATGAAACCTGGTAAAAGAAGTAATAATATCGTGGTAAATGCTAAAAAAGTCAACCAAGTTGTCTTAAAAATGTTATTTACTTTTGCACCCAAAAGAATACGAAATTGTTTATGACACCGTTGTTTCTAGGGCATTTTCCATTGATTGGAATTGATTAACCGTTAAAGTTCTGCAACAGTTGAGTGAGGTGTGAGTCATATCAACAGTGCTTGTTTATCGGATTGTGACGATGGAGCATTCATTATGGGGGAACTTACCGCTGTTGATTAGAGCGAATTCGAAGGAATCGGTGGAATACATACTCCAAACTCTATGGAGAACTAGCAAAGTCGGTCTTGATTCAGCCGATCGTGATGTCATCCGTGATTTGCTTCAGCTTCAGAATGACGCCGACCTCGATCCTGTAACTAATAATTACTGTTGATTGTTTTTCAGAAGCTAGTTTCATGACAGTTATTGCTATTGATTCCTGTTACTGTTCTTCTGTTTGCAATTCTCCGTATAAGATCGGAATTGAACATTTTAAATCATTAGGTTACTGTTTATATATCCTTTTGGACTATTCAGCACTATTGATTTGTGTTTTAGATGAGTGAGTGGAGGAGGAATTTATGAGAATCTGAAGCTCCTGAAGAGTATAATTAATCGTTCTGTTTATTGTAACACAAGTGATTAGTTCTGTGTGTAGAAGTCTACACTTATTTTCTGATTTCTAATTGCCTGTAGTGATAGAAGTTTATAAATCACCTATGCAGCTTTTGGTATGCCTACGCATGTTGATTCGTAAATGTGTGTATGAGAATGCTAATAAGGATGAAATACAGAAGCTGTTCCCTGCTGAAGTCTCGCCTGAGATACAGAGATTATTGACACTTTTGCTCCAAAAGTTTCATAAGGAGTGGAGAGAAGATATATCAAAGGATCAGGTACAATATTGTATCAAACTACTTTTATCGTTAATTGTAATTATCATCATCCAGGTGTTAATGTGTAATTTAAAACTCCATATATAGTGCCCCTATGTAACCTTACTGTATGTACAAATGTCCAATCGATATATAACTACCTTTCTGTTAGAGCTAAGTTGGTACCAAACCCTGTCCTAACTGCATATACAATGTTCTCAAACCCTAACCGCTTATTACAAGGGTTGATGCTTGTCAAATTGTTGCCACCATGGGCCAATTCTAGCAATGAGAGTACAACTATCAGGTTCAGGTTCAGGTTTAACAGGAGAGCCAAAGTCCAGAAATTCGTCTGAAACTCACAGCCAACATGCAGCCATCTGATCTTGTTCAAAAACAGTCTTCCAGCCATATTCTTTTCTTGATCGTGCGTCAGTCATCATCACCCTAGTCTTCCGGACGTAATCCTTTACTAACCGAAAATCCGTTTACAACTCCCACAAGTTTGTCTTTACCCCATGACCCCATCTCATACTGCCTCATCTAGTTTCCACGCCTTTATGATTAGTGTCAACCGACAACTACCACTGTGGCAACCTTTGATACTCATAGTAAAACTGTGATTGTGGCAATGGTTGCAACCAATTTGGTTGAGCATCCACTCAGAACACAATATATGACACTTGCTATCAATGTGGTATTGCGCATTTCTTCTCAAACCTGAATACATGTGCAAAATGGATAGTTGGATACATGATTTCTTAAATCTATTGTTGACTTTCAGATTCAAAACAAGACAAGACCAAATTCAGGAGAAACAGATGTAAATTTCCAGTTGTCTAAAGATAAACTAGAGACGATGTTGAAATCTATGAGAGATCAACTGTCCGAAACTGTAAGTTATGTTTTGAGGTTTTCCCTATATAATTCCTATTTATTATGTATTTAAATATGTATCATGGTGTGATTTAATAGCAGGAAGCATCAATATGACATGCTATCACTCTGAGAATATAAACTTTAGCATCTCCCAAACTATAAAGGTACTTGATGCCATTGTCATTATCTCAAGATTTCGTTTCACTTCCTCCATCCCATAAAAATTGCAAAGTTTGATTCAGATACTACATAATTTAATCTAAATGTTCCAATATTTGTTAAATGTCTAGAATACCTTGTAGTGCATCCCAATAAGTAGATCTTATGGACTCAAATCAATACCATAAACTATCATGGGTAAATTATAGGCATTTTTAATTCTGAATTCTCCGTAAAAGCGAACATTTTGATTTCATGGGACATCCCAAAAACAAAATGGGTTGCAATTTTCATTTTTTCATATGTGTCCATGAGAATCCATTACCGGTAAACTCATGGACACAGTTAATATCCTGCTAACAATAAAATCAAATAAATCACAACTTGCGTTTTACCTGTGACCTTCAAGAGGTTATGACAGGAAACAAGTGGAAACATTATTCAAATCTTAAACCTGTGCTAGAGGGGATCAGGTGCTTACCTTGTGGTTACAATTTTCATTGGATGGAGTTATTTTAAATTTAAGGTTAATCCTGGACGTTTGGATGATAAATTAACAATTGTATTTGTTTTATTGTAGGAGTCTAGGAGATGATTATCAGTTGTAGCAGATGTGTTGTAGCAGATGTGTATTTAGACCCGGGAGAGGCTATATGTTCCCCTTAAATCATGTAAATATGCATCATGTGTAATCTCACTAAGCACATGGCACGTTGAATACTCATTTTTGGCATTTTTTTGTTGAATAAATGGACCATCATGGTTAATGTTAAAGATCCAAAAGGAATAAGATAGGGTGTGGCTTAGCGTAAATTCTGGTATGTCATTTTTTTATGGTTTATTTTCATCATTGTAGCATCTTGTTCTTGACTATTTATCATGTGACGTGTAGAGTAATTTATGCGGTGCATTGGTTTTTCAACGATTTTTGCTAAAAAAGAATAAGGTGTAGTCGTTAGTATATTTAGTTATTGACCACAAATAAAAGTCAGTAAATCACAAATAACCGCATATCAAATCTAAAGTAGTTAAAACCATTGATTATTGGTGAGCCATCCAGAATTTCAAGTTTGAATAAACTATTTACACTTTACTAATATATTATAACATCATAAGTTTAGTTGATTTGACTAGGTACTATAAAAGTTTTATGACATACCAAAACTATTTTATAATTTAAAAAGATCACTATTAAGGATTACTGCTTTGATTTTTTATTTTCGGTAAGTTGTTACAATAGATTTAGAAATAGTTAAAAATTTCATGATAAACATTATCAAGATGTCATTTATAAAGGAAATGATTGAAAATGATAATAGCAAGTTAGATATGTGAAACAGACATAAGAATCATATTATGTCTGATAAACATTATCTAGATGTCATTAATAAACTTTCACGTGTAAATTGCTAAATTTATACTAAAATCGTATAAAAATCAAAATCCCTTAAGATCTATGCCGGGGCAATAATTATTGGAGGTAGAATATTTTTTTTTCTTGTTTTTAAGTTTTAAGCATAGATTAAGGACGAAAAAGTCACCTACTCGTTCAATACATATTTACTATTCAAAACTTTCTTTACTATTTATTATTACTTCCTCAATACATAATTTGACAGTTATCCTAATCCTACTAATCTAAGTTAAAGTCCCATCACAGACTTTTGTTGCTAGAATGTTCAAACTTTTATACAATAAGAGCATTCACAGTGAAATTCTTATTTTTATCCATATGATTACGTTAAAAATTATTATTTTCTCTTTTTACTTTACAATTAAATAATACTTTTTATACCTTTATACTATTTTTTCTATCTCCTACACTCACAATCACTTTAAAAAAATATTAAAAAATTTATGTAAGTGTTGAACAGTGTTTTTTCAAATATACAGATGAACAGTAATATTTTCTTTCTCATCCACTCAAACTCATTTCATATTAAATAAGAAACACACTCACATATTTTTAAAGAATTCACTGTGAATGCTCTAAAAGTGTTTTAAAATAAAACTAGCAATATACATGTAGTACTGCTTTATATAATTTAAGATAAGTTTCTTTAAATGTTATGCAGGTTTGAAATACATGAATAACATAATCTTAGTCCTGTAACCAATTCCAAAATTGTCTCCTACCAAATCTTATACCTTTAATGTATCAGGTATACTCATGAATATTAGACATACCCATTAGTTTGTAAGAATTTACACACTGAGATTTATCAACATCTCATAATTTTAAGTTTAAAAATTTTTTCTTACCCAAGTGCATTAGAAATATAAAAACTAAAAAGTTAATGGATCAATTGATAACTTTATTACTCAACAACAAATGAAAATGAAAATATAAAGAAAAGTTTATAGGTGTGGTTTAAGTAAACTGCTATATATGTTTTAGGTAATTAGTTTAATTATCACCTAATCTCAAACGCGTAAAATTATTCAAAAAGCTCATACCTGAACTCGTCATATTCCCAAGTTTCATGTTTGCACGTCGAGTTCGCACTAAATTTTCATCTCTATCGAAATATCTTATTTATCTAAAATAATTTTTTAACCATTTCCTTTAAAAAGTGATATTTTGGTATTATTATATCTAAAATACTCTACAAACAAAACACTAATATCTACAAAAAAAAAAAAAAAAAAAAAAGGGGATTCGACCTATCCTAGCTATGTTTTAATTATAAAACAAGTTCCTCGTATCCATAAAACTAGAAATACCAAGACAAGAGTACAAGACCTTAATTCTCTTATCATCCACTTTACTTGTAACATTATTATTCTAATTATATTCATTACTATTAGACCCTTGAAATTAAAATTACAAATTCTAACATTATCTAAACAGAGTCGTGAATTCAACCCATGTCCTAACACGTACACGATACGTCGTCTTCCGGCCGGCCAACAACCCCTAACTCCTTTGTTCGGAAAATATCTTCATCGGTCTTAATCTCACCCTCACCATCATCATCAACCGTTGATCTTCACACCAACAATTCTTCCACCAACCTCACCTCTACAACCCTAATTCACCCTCACACACACACACACACACACAGACACACACGATCCCTTTAATTCCTCTAGATTCATCCCACCTCCGGTGATGGCTGCAACCATAGAAGGCGAAGATAGAGTTTTAGCTACGGCTCAACAGATCGTCAAGAGCCTCAACATCAACACCCAAGCGACGGAGGATATGATTCTGATCCTCTCAAGCTTCGATAATCGTTTGTCTAATATCACCGATTTGATGGACGGAGGCGCCGCCGGAAGTGAAGAGATTGAAATCGATCGCCGGTTTGAATCCGCCGAGAAGGTGATCCTCCGCCGTGATTCCGGTGGTCTCGGTGAAGCTTCGTCTAGGAGCTCATCGCTGTGGGACGAGGAGTTGGCGACTGAATATTTACAAGCTGTTGATACGATTATTAAATTGACTGAAGAACTCAGTGTTCGATCGGATTACGACGGTGAGGTTATGGATCGGGCTGAGAACGCACTGCAGTTAGCTATGTTGAAGCTTGAAGATGAGTTTCTTCATCTTTTGATCCGTAGCACGGTTCCGTTGGATGTAGATCGTCTGTACGGATCGATCCGTAAGGGTTCGCTTTCGTTTGCGGCGAACGAGATTGAGATTGAGGATGATTTTGAGAGCTATCGAGAAGATGATGATGATGGTGGAAGTGGTTATCATCATGAAAGAGGTCCGAGCTTTGGAGGTGATGTTTATGTCGATTTGATTAATACAGATGCGATTAAGGAGCTCAAAGCCATTGCTGATAGGATGATAAGGTCTGGCTATGAAAAGGAGTGTTGTCAGGTGTACATTAACGTTCGCCGTGATGTGTTGGACGAGTGTTTGTCGATTCTCGGGGTTGAAAGGCTTAGTATCGAGGAGGTACAGAGGATTGAATGGAAGATTTTGGATGAGAAGATGAAGAAGTGGATTCAAGCAGTGAAAATTGTTGTCAAAGTTCTTCTAATTGGGGAGAAACAGTTGTGTGAACAAGTGTTCAGCGAGTCTGAATTGATCAAAGAAATCAGTTTCGTGGAGACTACAAAAGGATGTGTGATGCAGCTTTTGAATTTCGGGGAAGCAATTGCAGTTGGGCAAAGATCTTCAGAGAAGCTCTTTCGGATTCTTGATATGTATGATGTTGTTGCAGACGTTCTACCTGATGTGGAAACCCTTTTCAGTGATGAATCTGGTGAATTGATTTGCAATGAAGTAACAGCTGTTTTAAGTGGATTAGGTGAGGCAGCCATTGGAACATTTGTGGAGTTTGAGAATGCTGTGAAGGGTGAGAATTCGAGGAGAGCTTTGCAGGGGGGTGAGATTCATCCGCTAACCCGTTATGTTATGAATTATGTCAGATTACTGGTTGATTATAGTGATACGTTAAACACCCTGCTGCCAAACAGTCAAGATTATGATTTGGATGCTAAGGAACTTGATGATATAGACAGTGGTGATACTTTATCTCCTGTTTCAGTTCGGTTACTATCACTAATCACTTCTTTAGAAGTGAATCTTGAAGAGAAATCAAGACTGTATGATGATGACGCCTTGAGATACATATTCTTGATGAACAACATCCTTTATATTGTTCAAAAAGTAAAGGATTCTGAGCTTAGGAACCTTTTGGGTGATAGATGGATTCGCAAACATAGTGGTCAGATTCGTCAATGGCACACGAGTTATCTCAGATCAGCATGGGGGAAAGCCTTGTTGTGGTTGAAGGATGAAGGGATTGGTGGGGGGTCAAGTAGTGCATCTAAATTACTTCTTAAAGAAAGATTTAAAAACTTTAATGCAAGTTTTGAAGAAATTCATAGGATACAATCACTTTGGAGAGTCCCTGATGATCAACTTCGTGAAGAACTTCGAATATCAATATCTGAGAAAGTTCTTCCTGCTTACCGTGCATTTGTAGGAAGGTTTGGAAGTCAGTTGGAGAGTGGAAAACATGCGGGGAAGTATGTCAAATATACCCTTGATGATTTAGAGAATTACTTGTCCGATTTTTTCGAAGGAAAAACTGCAGTTTTGAACAATATAAAGAGAAAAAGTACATAGGATGCCATCGTGCAAGACCCTTAGCAGCAGCTAGCAGGTATGTTACTTGACTTCATCTGTTAAATCCGGCGGTCTTCATTTTGTTGTTTGTGTCAACAGGGATTGGGTTGAAGGTAGTAAATGTGTTAATTTTGTACATGTATGTTAGATCCTGAAACATGTAACTTATGTCATCGTGTTATGGTACTTGATGGTCTCCTTGTTGTATGTTATATTTGGTTTTTAACAAATGAGCTCAACATCCTGATTATTTAAACTCAAAGATTATTTTAAATACACAATATAGACATGAAAACTATAAGTAAACAAAGAAACTTACAAATTAAAAGACTCTTCCTAACGAAAACGCCCTCGTTACAGAGGATGTTTCTTAAAGGAATTCATACTAACAAAAATTAAAAAATTATATATATTTTATTACAAAGTTATAGCTTTTTACTAAACCCTAGAGTTTTGAGGTATGGGTAAAATACCATCAAAGAAGTCACCAAAATAGCCTCTAGGTTCATGTACTATCTTTGAAATTATATCTCTGAGAGTTATCAACCCTTCGAGGTTACCTTCTCCATCGACTACGTATATACGATGAATCTTCATGGAATCAAGTTTCATGATTACATCTTTGAGTGTGTCTTCTTTGTTGCAAGTAACCATACCACTCATCAAAGGGGATTCCTTTTTATTCTCCTCCAGGTAGTTTTTAACTGCTGTTAGGAAGTTCTTTGCTGTGATAGATCTGCAGTAAAAATACCAACACCACTACAAGTTATCTGCCTTCTTTTTTGTCATTTTAATATTCTTGTCAAAAGTTTAAACAGGAACTTATTTGGTTTTGGATCTGCAAGATCAGTTGCCAAACTTGTCTCATTTAGTTGGGTTTATTGCATCAAAAATTGACTTGCTTTTACCTTTTTGACATTTATGTAAAAAGAAATTTGTTTTCTATTGTATGTAACATGCTTTTAATTTTTTTTTGTTTTGAAAAATTGGTTTTGTATCACCATTTTTAGTTGCTAGCATTTTCAATTGCTAGAGAAGGTTACTTATATATGATAGACCCGCCCATATTGCTAGTCGCTACTCCTGGTTATTATCTTACAGTAATAGCAAATGGTAGAGTGATTTTAGCCAACCTGTAATCTTTGTAGATCTTGGGGGCAATTAGTAGATATTGAATATCTCGGATGCTTATGTTGCCAACTGCCTTGTTTCCACCACTAGCAACAATTGGCACCCCACCGACACCCTTTTCCTGCATGATTCTAAAAGCCTGCAGAACCGGTTCATCCTCATCCACCTGTAACAAAAAAAAAATTTAAGGAAAAAAAAAACAATTTAGGCCTACACCCATATCAATTGAGAAATAGAATTAGGGTCTAAGTTGCATACCTTAATAATTCGATTATGTTTCATAAGAGGAAGACCAAGTTCATGTAATTTCTTAGATCCCCAGCTTTTAAACCACTGGAGATCAGCACATTCCTCCAACATATGAATCACTGCTGATTGTGTGATAATATTTTCTATCTTTCTGTCCCCTAAATCAACTACTGGAACACTCTTCATTCTGTACTTAGATAGCAGTAAAAGCATGGTAAGAAAGGAGTTAGATGGTTGCAGTGCCAGAAATGGAGCCCATCGAAACGTTCCTGAGATGTCTTTAACCTGTATTACATCTTTAAAAGTTAATAATAAGGTCGAGAGTTTCATGTCGTGTAAAACATTAAGCATCAGTTAGAATCAAACTTTTGTGTTTTTATAGAAATCAGAAGAAGTCAATGATTCAAAAAAGTTGCCATCCGTTTTCGGAGACCCAGGTTGTGAACTTCTATATCGTGGGGAAGACATCCCACTCGCTGCTGCTGCAACAGCTGGCCCTGTGGAATCTTGTAATGCTTTAGCAAATACATCAGCAGCATCTATTCCCTCTTTCTTTTCCGACTGCAGATGCAAAGTAAACGCGGTATATTCTAAATATCTGTTAATACATTTGAGTTATTGAACTTCAGTATAAGGAAATAGGTATGAACCTGATGCAGAATCCAGACCACAATGCCTGCAAACTCTACTATCCCAAGATATCTGTCAATCCAACTTGCATCCTCTGGTGCATCAACATCCACAACAGGTGCACTAAGAATTTTATTTTGGGACAACAATTGAACTGCTTCACCCAAACTAGCATCTGATTTGATCTCAATTACTGAACAATGGATGTACAATTAAGAATCAGTTCACATACAACTCTCACATTTATAACCTGTATTAGGTATAATCATATCATATGTTCTATACCAAACGAAAACCACTAACATGATCCATAAATTCCGTAAATCATGTTCCTAATTGATGCCGTTTAGGATGTAAACTATAGATTTGGTACAAATCATTCGAAATCTCCACCAATTGTTACAAATCTATGAAGTGCGACATGTTTGAGTTTTATATTAGTTTATACACATTTGCGAATGTAACAAAATGCTATTGATCGCTGGAAACATGATTGATTGTGCCGATGTTCAGAGCATTTGATCAAAAACATGATCTGAGATTGTAACATAAAGCTCCTGATTGCTGAAAACATGATCTGCAGAATGAGGTCCGATTGAAAACAACCAAAAGGGGAAATAGAAATACCTTGCGAAGGTGAAGCCTGTGGAAACTCTGAAACAGGAATGCTTTCGAAACAAGCATTAAGCTTCTCCGTTGGAGACAGCTGTGGCTCCTGTATGTCCCACAGGTCCTCCACTTCCAACCCTAGCTTCGCCTCTGGGCTCTTCGGACTTCCATCTTCCACCACCATTTTCCTTCTCTATGATTCTCTCTGCAAATCGGTTATTTTGGTGATCACGTAAACGGTAAATGTAATTCTGATTTTCAAATCAGTTATTTTAAGATACGGCGTTTGCGGTTCACCGTTTACGAGTGTTGATCGACACCGTTGATGGATTTGAGATGGGGATGTGAAAGTGTGCATGGTGACACGTGGATAATATGATGCTAGTCAAAGGCGTTTCACGGGGTATTCGGTTGACCGTAGACGGATGATGATCCGAAATTTATCGTACAAAGAAAACCCAGGAAATGTTTTTAGAACTAAAAAAGATGTCTTACCGGTTCACTGGTCGGACCGGTTCGGATAAAATTGTAATTATTTTAATAAATATATGTGAAAAATACTGAAAATTTTAAATATATATACATATAAAGCCGGTTCAACCGGTCCGACCCCTCGGTTCGACCGGTTCCAACCGCCGATTCGGGATCAACCTGCCGATTCAACCCCTCTAAAACGAACTAGCGCAGATCGGATCGGTACCCAGAGCGATTTGCGGTCGGACCGGTTGGACCGGTCGATCCGACCGACCCGACCCTCAAAGCATTGGTTTTAGGGGAATATATTTTATTTTTATTAGTTAAGATATTAATATATATATTTAATCTCAGTTAACATGCTAGGTATTACCGCCCCGATGCTATAGTTTTAGATTTTTATTAAAAAAAAGTAAGAAGAACTAAATTATTTACTTTTTAAATTGCTGTTGCAAATTAACAATTAAATAGCCATTGAACGGGTGGGAGATGCTCAACGAGCATTGGCATGCCACAGTCAAAGTTTACAACGCCGAGCAGCTGGTACCGGTGTTTTCGTCCTTGCCGTGATAGCCACATCACTCACAGATCGAGGGCTTGGCGTTCGTGTTGGAGATGGCAACAATTTCCACGTAGACTATCATTTTCTGGCACTTTGCTATTGTGTAGTGCTCCTTCAACCACCCTAATGGTAGCAGAGTGGTTCTGGCCTCGGTATCAACCACGCTGAAATGGTGTTCTTACATTTTTTTGGTTTTGTTTTTCTCGCAACATCTTTCATGCTCTTGAATTTCCTTTAACATTTTCTCCTCATGTCAGCATAGACAACTAGTGAAACTTTTTTTCTAGGTATCTAGGGGTCCCCTCTATGCGCCGTCATGGTATCATACCTATTAGCTTCCACTCCACTTAACTTAAAACCCTCTACAAATTTGCAGTTATCGGTATTGACTGATGTTCATGATTCAGTTCTAATGATTTTTAGATCAAACCTTACCTAACTAGGCCCGACTATTATTGAATGTTTGATTCTAATATGGTTTTACGTTTTGGTCTTTTTGGGTCCTCTCTTTAGGTGGTATGAGATAAACCAAGACATACATGAAAACAAATTGTTTAAAATGAACTCTCCAACAAAATTGTCAAAATACCTACCATATAAATACAATCTATATAGAATCTTATCAGGTTGTTTAAAATACAAATCTTGAAATAAGCTGTCCAAATACATAAAAAGGAGTTAAAAGAAAAAAGGTTGTCCAAATTTCATACAACTGTCTAGAATTTAATGTAACAAAGAAGTTGTTAGAAAAAATAAAAATAATAAGATTTCCAACTAACTAAAAAGATAGTCCAAGCACCAAAATCAAAATACATAAAACTACAATCTATATAATTTTATCAGGTTGTTTAAAATACAAAACTTAAAACAAGCTGTCAAAAAATCATAAAAAGAGTAAAAAAAAACGTTGTCCAAATTTCATATAACTGTCTAGAATTTAATAATAAAAAGGAAGCTGTTAAAAATACTTTTGCCAGCTAACTAAAAAGATAGTCCAAACACATTAAAATCAAAAGAAATATTATATATGAATTGGAAACAATGATGGATATTGATTTACGACTCAACAGGCATTAATTACAACCTTTCTAGTATAAAATTCTTTTATATATGAAAAAAGATGTGCGATAAACAGTGTTTTGAGGGTAGTTTCGGTATTTTTCTTTCTCCTCGGGTAGTGTGCTCGGTCTTTAAACCTAACCAGATGTTAGGTGGTGGCCGTGTGTGTGACTGTGTGTATTGGGGGTCGCCGGACCTCTCCTGTCGCTCCGTTTCTCCTCCGTCATACGCTTTTGGTGGCGGTGGCGTTGTCGCCGTTCAACAGTAATTTGGGAGTAGTTTCGGTGCTCCCCTTTCTCCTCGGCCACTGTGCTCGGTATTTAAACCTGAGCAAATGTTAGGTGGTGGCGGTGTGGGTGTATTGGTCGTTGCTGGACCCGTCTTGCCGCACCGTTTCTTCTCCGTTCTACGATTGTTGTGGCGGTGGCATTCTGTCGGCGTACCAGAGGCGGCGGGCGGATGGGGGGTTTGGGTTTTCTTGTGATGGCCGAGGCCACGGAGACGGTTGTTGTGGCCGTGGCTTTGTTGCCGCTTCGCCTCCCCTCTGTGGTTGAGGTGGAGCTGGCGACGGTTGTCCATGGCTCAACCGTCGATCCAAGTTGCCGTCTTCGTTGGTGCCTTGGCGGTACCAAAGGCGACGAGAGGGTTTTTAGGGTTTTGTGGTGGGAAATCGGAGTAGATCGCCGCACATCTTCTTCTTTGAACACCGGCTGTATCGGTGGTGGTATGTCGTCGCTTCCGGCGCCTGATAGTTGCCGTTGATGTCGTCGACCGACCTTTTGCGCACCACTGATTGTTTTGCCTATTACATTCTGCTGCATGTGCATCTCTGTCTTTAAATCTGACTTCTTTCTGGTTTTTGCCGGCTTTGGTTGGTGTTTGTGTGTCGCCATAGCTGCCGGCGGCCTTTGAGTTGCCGGCGGCTTTCGAGTAGCCGACGGCCTTTGTGTTTACGGTGAAGGAAGTTCATATGTCGGTACCACAGCTCAACGATGATGATGACTGTTCGTCTGAGACCCCTGTCCCTATGTTTGCTTTTGAGGTTGGGCCGCGATATTGCACTCGGAAACATGAGCTAACGCTTATTTTACGTCCGTGATGATGAAACTGTGTTCATCTGAGACATGTACGTGCTGTAAGTTGTTGTACATCATATTAGGTATAGTGTCGGGCTATGATGATATTCAAAAAATGGTATCGGCTTATTTTGGCGTGGCTATCGTTTATGATTAGCAGCCATAACCGAAATCTTGTTCTGAGCCCCAATTGTTACACGCGCAATGCGCGTGGTTGAAAAACACTAGTTAAAAGAAAGAAGCTCGTAACTACTGTACAAAGAAATATTATTCAAACGCTATCCAAACTTTTAAACACCTGAATAATATAAAACTAAAAACACCGTTTTGCTCCAAATCCACAATATCATTTTTCGCTGCACCTCCCATGTCATCATCGTTGGTGATATTAACACTATCTCTCTTATCATCATCATCAATATCCATAGAAATACAATCTTATTTTTCCATTTAAGACTTTCACGTATAAGCAAAACGAATAAAAAGAAGTGACAAACAAATTGATTAACCGGTTACCTGTCGTTATTACATAAAATAATAAAAGCGTAATGAAAGATTTAGACAAAATCAAACTTAACATTCAAGAAAGAATTAAAGCTTAACCGAAAAAGAATTATATAATGAATAAATGATTTCAGAGCAACAAACATCACAAATTAAATTTTAATAGAGCACACACGTACCTTTAATTTATGATTTGGAAAGAATAAAGATCACAAATTAAAGTTTAACAAAGCACACACAGACACTCACCTTGAATAAATTACTTTAACGTGACATCAAACAAATTGCAACAGACAACAACAGTAGCGCAACATTAGTCGCTTATTTTGAAGAGAAGCTAAGGTCAAGTACCAAACAAAAGCGCATATTGAGCACTTAGGAATATTTTTAGTGTAAGTTTTTGATTATTAAGCAAGTATAAATACCATTTTAAAAAACAACGCTAAAAGTTATATACAAACTTGATACAAATTTAATGGGCCACTGTAAGTCGTGGCAGATACTAGTCAATATGAAATGGCGGGAAAAAAAGAGCCCGTCCAAGAGGTGGGGGTAATCCGATCACTCAAGCTTAGTAGGTAAGACTTAATGGGCAGTAAATAGCTATTTATTTTCTATATAGTTTGTTTGATGTTTTATTTTAAAGCAGAGAGTTTCGTATTTATAAAACTAGTTTGTATTTTGATAATCAGTCCATCTTGAAAAAAACTAACCTGTTTGCACTCATTTTAATTCAATCAAGTCAACTAAATTCTTAACAAAATTAATATTCGTTAAGTAGTAACAAACAACATTACCCGCCGCGCAATGCGACGGGGCGGCATAACTAAAACCCATATGTTATTACGGTGTGATTGTACGATTAATTAAGTATTAATGTTAACTAGTAATTCAATTCGATAATTCTTTTTTAACTTTTAACGGAGGAATCACAAGGCTTTGCAGTTTGCACATGATCCCCTCTTACCTTTTTTCTTCTGTATAAATTGCTTCCACCGTCGAAGCTTCTACGAATGTTTATTCGTTCAAACAATCGGTCAAGGGGTTTTGGTTTGTCACCATGGATGCTTCTGCAACACCATCCACGAATCCAAAGGGCGCTTCAAAGTTCCTATCTAATCTTCCATCCAAAGGCCTCTTCTCCTCCACCGTAGTTTCTTCCAATTTGGTAATTTCCTCCAAACCCTAGGTTTTGTACCATGATTGTCTCCTTTAATCGTTCGTTTTGATTTCCATAATTGATTTGGTTTCTGATGTTAATCATTAGCAATCGCAAAATTTGTTCACCAGACCCTAGGGTAAACGAAAACAGGGATTTTGTGATTTTGGAGTGTGTTCAGATCCGCGTCGATGATCGTGATTGTGATTTTGTTGTCGGAAATTCAGTTGTTTTATGAAGTTTATGCTATGCAGGGTGGAATGCGTGTGTATGTCACTGATCATGATACATCACCCCCAGGTAACTTTCGATATGCTATCTTCAATATGTGAATAATTAGATGAATTCATGTGTATTGCGAAATTGCATATTATGCTGAATTTTACTATGTCTAAGTTTTAGTTTAATCAATATGTTGTTTGATGGTACTGATCATGGTTTTCAAAGTGGTATGTTTGGTTTGATTTGGTTCATTGAACAGTTTGTGTGATTCCCATTAGTGGCTATGGCATATTGGTATAAGATTTTTTTTAATTTATGTTGGTTGTTGGTAAAATTGTAATGCCAATATGAGAAAGGCAATATTTTGTTTTTATGATCAATAAAGGTATATTCTAATTTATACACCAAAATGCTTACTTTTAGCATTTTGTAAGTGCACTTATTATATGATTTATTTGAATTAAACGAAGCAAACATATAATTCAATTATTATGATTCTTAATTCATGAAACTAATTGGTTCAATTTACAGGGGAAGAATTGTTTGAAGATCCTAAGGAATATATTGCACTATAGGCTAACCAGAAACTTTTTTTATAACTATGATGAAGTGGATGCTGTGTAATATTTTGAGAATATTCTTTCATAAAAAACCCTCTTATAACTACTTGAGGATATTACACAAGTAATGTTAATCAGCATTTTCTTACATTGCAAAACTTCAATCTAGGCTTGAGAAAATGAGTATATGATTCGTGTAGGAGTATATGTAAACTACTACAATTTGAATTTTTCTCTATTAGTTGTGATTTGACTTTACCCTGTGTTCTGGATAATTTTTAAAGAGTAACGTCAAGATTTGTTGCGTAAGGAGCAAATTTAAATAAATTGGCTGCAAGCATCAAGATTTCATACAAGTTAATTTTATTGTGTAATTATGTGTCTCACGAGCTGTAATTACTGCACAGGATGTGGGTTTTGTAGTTTGTAAACGCCTAGTCTGGCAAATGAAACTATGGTGATATTTGACTAATTTTATCTTCAATCCAGAAAACCAGCTAATAAAAACAGATCAAATGAACATACTTATAAGATCCCTTCTGCTTAAGCAACAACAGAAAACTGAATCAAGTGCAAAAGTTGTGGGCGCAAAAGAGGGCTCAAGAAAGCGGTATATGTTTCTTCTTTTTAAGTAATTTTATTGCAGTTTTTTAAATTTCATTTCGGTTGTTTATCTGAGGTTATTTAATTAATTCCAGAGCTTCAGAAAGAGCTGTGGATGGTAGGACTTCTACGAAAAGGGCAGCTTCCCAGCAAGGTGAGCTTTGCAGTTTGTATCTGAGTAACTCAAGATGATATTATCATCTTAACCTAGACTTCCATTGAACATTTTTTTTGTGGGTCTTATTCCTATGCTTGTAAAAGAGACATAAATGTATATTTGGTCTATTTGCTAGTTAAAAAAGGATGGAACTAGCATAATTGAGAACAAAAAATGAAAAAAAAAGAGAAGAGTGTAAAACATATTTGGCTTTACCTAGCTTTTCCACATTATCTGGTGAGAAATAGACCTATTAATCAATTAAGATTATATAATTGCTTCTGCTAGTTTATTGCTTGAGCATCTAACAATATTTGCATATCATGTAGAGGGATCGAGATCACGGCTACCTGAAAATCTCAACACTTTGACTGTAGAAAGACTCCGAGTGCTTTTAAGGGAGAGAGGCCTTTCCCAAAGAGGGAGGAAGGCAAGTGACTTGAATTATCGATTTTAAATACTATAAATGTTATGAACTTTTATTATCATATCCATTGTATTGCAATACGTTTGTTTAGTTGACGTGTCTGGTTTGTCCAACATGGCAGGATGAATTAATTGCGCGTTTGACATCTTCACTTGGTTGAGCAACCTCCAGGACAAAGTTTTGGGTAGTCGCACACCATCTACAACTAAAGAAGTATGTTATCAATGTGCAAAAGGACTAAAATGGTAGGTGCAGCAAGTGCAATTGTGTAATACTATAAACTGATCCTTGTGATTAGATTTTGAACTATTACTTTGTGTGAAAATGGTTGTTATATGGCATATGAAAGTTGGTATGATCGGGGATGTTGGTCCCAACCGATCCCAAAGTGCAGGAGTTGGTCTTTGTCACCTTTCTAGCTGTGGTGATTGGGTATGATAGGCAGTCTGTTGCCTGTTCGTTCACACCAGTTCATAGGGCTGGTCTTGTTCTACCAGTCATGGTGAGTCTGATGGTCCTTTGGTTCATTTAACAGACATGGAAAATGATATTGCTAGTTGAACCACGTAAATCATCTCTAGGCTTTATGATTGTCGACTTGCAAGCATACTTGATGAGTCTTTATGCACTTGTGAACTTATGATCTTAAACAATTGACTTTTAACATTTGGTGACTTGAATTTGGTGAATTTACTTCTAACATTTACAATCTGTTTAGATGGGACATATTGACCCATATGTCATATTTCATCTTCTACATACTTGTATCCTATTTCTGTAGTAATAGATAGTGTAGGACTAAACACTACTCAAAAGTCCAACTTCAAGAGCAGAACACAATTACTTCATCTAGCTCATGTTGTACATACCAAGCATATTTACAATACCATGAACAGGTTTTTTTTTATTTACAAGTTTGGTTAAAAGAGTGCAATTCGTCTATAGACGACCACTCATTGGAACTGAAGTCAACAAACACTAAGGGGCTGTTTGTTTTTTGAAAAAAAGTCTTCCAGACCATTTTTGTCTGCGCCGCGCAGACCGCGGGCAAAGGTTGGGTTGTGCAGATTGTTTGTTTTTCGGAAGAGGTTTTATTAAAAAAGATCTGCAGGACCTCTTTTTGAAACAGACTTGGAATAAAGTCTTCCTGGCATCTTCTAACCTCTTCCAAGAAAACCCTACACATTCCATTTTCTTCTGCAGCACCCAACCCCCATTGCGCCACCGTCGCCCACCCATCTGCCACCGTCGGCCACCTTGCGACACCCACTGCGCACCGTCGCCCCACCACTCGCCACAGTACGCGCGACCGTTGCCCACTTGCGTGATCGTCGCCCACCCCTGCGCGACCGTCGACCACCATTTGCGCCACCGTCGACCATCATTTCATCAGTCTGCAGAAGTTAAAAAACAAACAGTCTTTTTCTTGCAGGTTGCAGAGGTTTGGTCCACCTCTTCTGCTACAGATGTCTGCAGATGTGGTTCGCAGACTGCAGACATTTTACCTCTGCAAAAACAAACACCACCTAAATCTGTGGGAACAAGAAGACATGAGTTTATTATTGCGTGTCATAATCTAGCTGTTTGCGGTCTTCAATGGTGATGGGTATATGCACCTTCAATGATAATAGCAAACTTTTACATGCATACTATGGAACTGGCTCTACATTAGACGATCTGTTAGGGTTCAGGCTGAGTTTTAACCCAAAGTTTATTTAGGGATTTGAACTATCAAATACACAAAAGAGTAATGAAGGCTTTATTTACGCAAATGAAAAAAAAAAAATTAATGCCAACACTGAATCATCATTTTTTACAATATTTGTGCTTAATCTATTTCAAATTATAATTCAATCTTAATTAAATCTAAAGTACCTAAACTGTGAGGAAAAATGAACCTAGGGACCAGAGGTACACAAAACAGTTTGGGCTCACGGCCTAGTTTGGTTCAAAAACTAGTTTAGTTCGTAGTCAGGGAAGTTAAAGCCGGTTTGAATTTCAAATTGGTTGAGTTTGGTTTGACAAACGTTTTTTTTTATTTGTTTTAACTGGTTTGGTTTGGTTTGTTTTTTTTTAATTAATTTTGAGTGATTTTGGCCAGTTCGGTTTGGTTTTGAACGGTCTTGATACGATATATAATCAGGTTTAAACCAATTTCTAGCGTACATGTTTCAACCGGTTCGGTTCATCGGTTTCTATACAAGAAAAAGTTTTCTTCACTAAAGAAAACAGATCTAGGTTATTAGGTTTGTAATTTGTTATTTTAAGAAACATAGGGTAAAATTCAGCTTGTCATTGAAGAAACGTAGCGTTAAAACTCAGCCGGTAAAATGTAAATTACAATTTGCATAGAAAAAGCCCAATTGAATAACGTACAAAGTGGGTCAGTATAAGGCCCAACCCAAGTCCACACGAAGTAAACCCTCATGGCCCATGGAGTAGGAAGTAGTTATAGTTAGAAACCCTAGACCCCCTCATTTGATTCTTAGTAGGGGCGGCCTCCAAAGAGCACACATCTTCACCGGCGGGAGGCGATCATTATCATCAGCAGCAGTTATGGTGAAGTACTCGAAGGAACCAGAAAACCCTACCAAATGTAAGTTTCACTGATGTTTTGAGATTTCTTGTATATATAGGTGTTCAGGTTTTTCAGATTTCAGATGTTTATGCTCATCTATTATCGATATAATTGTTGAATCACAGCAAAAATGATTAGAAATTAGTAGTTGAATGAGTGCTTTTGAATTGGGATCGAGGGTTCTGTCGCATTCTTTGTTATTTTCAGGGCTTTATAGCTTATATACGCTAATTTATTTTGGTTTTGTATTATTGTGTATTTAATCAGCTTGCAAAGCCAGGGGATCAGATCTCAGGTGTCATTTCAAGGTATCTTAATGTTTATTTCATCTTATGAGTCATATTGATTTTAAACTGTGGGTTAGTGAGTATAGTTCATATATTTGACTAATTGATATCAGATTTTAGACTTCATAGAGCATAATTTATGCTGAAATAATACGGTCTCTAGTGTAGCTATGCTTTGATGTTTTACAATCTGGTTTCAGAAGTTTTTTATATCATTTTCATCTGTTTGTAAATTGTACGTTTGTTGATACTATTGTTGTTTGTTTTAGAACACTCGTGAAACTGCCCATGCTATCCGTAAGTTGCCTTTAGTCAAGGCTAAGAGATACTTGGAAGATGTCTTGGCCCACAAGCAAGCCATTCCATTTACTCGTTTTTGTGGCGGCGTTGGGCGTACCGCACAAGCAAAAAACCGTCACTCCAATGGACAAGGACGCTGGCCCGCTAAGTCTGCAAAGTTTATCCTTGATCTGCTGAAAAATGCAGAGAGTAATGCAGAGGCAAATGTTAAAAGCTACTAATATTCGAAGAGTTATTATTAGTGTTACAACTTCTAGTTTACTAAGTGTGTGATTGTTTTGATTATTGTAGGTTAAAGGGTTGGATGTGGATGCTCTTCACATATCTCACATTCAGGTGAACCAAGCACAGAAACAGAGACGTCGCACATACCGTGCTCATGGAAGAATTAACCGTGAGTCTTTGGCCACTTTAATATTTATCTCTTTCTATGGATGATTTTTGTGGATTTGGTAACGGGTCTAAACGGGCTCGGGTCAAAATTATATTTTTTTGTTGTTGGATGAATGATGGAAAACTTTTGTTTCTTGTCAGCTTACATGTCTTCACCCTGTCACATTGAGCTCACTTTGTCTGAAAAAGAAGAACCTGTTAAAAAGGAGGTTGGTTTTTATTTATTTTCTTTAACAATGGTAAATACTTGTGGTCAAGTGTTGTGATTAATTTGAAAGTTTTGGTGATGCAGCCTGAGACGCAATTGGCTCCTAGAACCAAGAAGAACCAAGCTTAAGGGGTGCATTCTCATGAGTGGTACTCATATTTTGTTGGTAGAAAGATCCCTGTTTTTGTTTTTATTTGTTATATCAGAACCATGTGTTTTTATTTCCAAAGATTCTTATCCTATATTCAATTATGAGGAGTTTGTGCTTTATGAAATTAAAATGTTGACATTTTGTTGCACTTGGGATTGGATGTTCTAATTTGATATGGTGAAGTTATTGATTTTAACATTATTTCTGGATGGGTTTCAGCTCAATAGTTTAGCTTGGTAGATTGGATAATGTGTCAAAATGGGTCGAAATCAAAAATGGTTTTTTTTTTTTTTTTTTTTTTTTTTTTTTTTTTTTTAACTTTTTTCCTATGCTTGTCATACTGACAGTATGGTTGTGCTTACCAACCAATTTGACATTTTCTGAAATTTTCTATTTTTAAGAAACAAGTATTGAGCTTGAATACGAAAATTGTATTTTAAAAACAGTAAGATCATTTCTTTTGAATATCATTATTAAAGTCTTGCATCTCAATACACATTTGGTGACGGTTGACCTATTTAACGTGACTTGTCCAACTTGTTTCATCGTTACTTCTCTTCAAATACAATTTAGTTTCATTTAACCAGTTATCAATAAAATGCAACCTATATTGACCTCTTTCAACATGAGTGAAGTGAAAGTGACACCTCTAGTATTGATGGTTTTCCAAAGCACTTTGTTTTCTCATATATCTCTAGCTTTCATATCACAATGACTTAAAGAGTTTATCACCATGATAGCATATACTCATTCAACATGTTTATAGTTTCTCTCTTTAATACACATAATATGATTGACTTGCACCTTGAGAATTAAAGATCTTGTTATCTTTACGATCTACATCTTTGAGAACCAAATATCTAAATACATTCTGAGATTTAAAGAAGTCATTCTTACATTGATTTACGCTCTCCGGCCTTGCTTTTTCGCTCCGTTCTCTTACTCATTATTCGAAAGAAAGTGAACCAAACAGGAATTTTACTGCACTGCCTTTCTTCTCTTATTCTATTTCTAGTTCGATCGAGAGCGGTACACTTCTCCTCAATATGAGATAGGTTGCAGCTATAGTAAAAAGTCTAAACTTCGACCCTTATTTCTTTCTTCATATTATATTGTAAAGGGGAGCAAAGCCCTTATTATTATTATTATTATTCTATTCTTTTTTTTTTCCTCCCTATATTGATAGATCAAGGGTCCTCCTGCCATCGTTTCAGTGAGTCATAGGGCTTCCCCTCAGCTCAGTCTTTTTGGTTCTTGAGAATGGTCGCCACCTCTCCTAGGACCGAACTCCTACTTTGAAGGTTGGCAGCTGCAAGACCCAAGTCAATGTCTTAAGCCGGGCCTCGACGGCGGCATGGAAGAAAGAAAGTAGTTTTGTTAGAAAGTCGAGATTTTGAAACTATAGAAGACCATGTTCGCGAGACCTTATTCAAAGATCTTATTATCACAAGGGTTTATGCATTTGGGATTTAAGGATCTCAAGGTTATTATGATTGACAACTTTAAGATCCAAAGATCTCGCTGTCACCATGATTAACGTCTTTAGGATTCCCATTATCACAACGTTTTACTCCATTCTGATTCAGAGACCTCATTATCAACATGTATGCAAGCACAATTCATAATAGCAAGTCCTGACACATAAACCATTAATCATATCATATATAGATAAATTGATGTATACCTTGAGTCTCAAGTTATGTAAAACTACTTTTTCTTTTCTCGTCGTTCTTTTTTTAAACCATTCACAACATATATACACTACAATTTAACCATACATATGTGCATATATACACACTATAATTCAACCATTATGCAGCTATGTGTATGTATGTGTCTATGTATAAATATTAACCCACTTTTATACGTATCAACAACTTTGGTATCTTATAAAATTAGTGAAAATGATATGTATAAATACTTTTTCTTGCAAATAGAGGAAGACGATCAATTGACTATTTGATATTGAAAATGATAATTATGTATGCCCAAATTAAGTTTAAATGGTGTTCCGTAATTTTTTTTAGGACATTAACCTTAATGCCTTAAACGGTTCACACAACTTTAAACTAGTCTTCTAGGGTAACATAGTAAAACCCCAATTTAATTAGTAGGATTTGGACAGGTATTAAATTACCAAGACATGTAGAAATGTTATCAGAAATGATTTAGGCTTTGAGTCTCATGGTGAACAAGAAGATATATTTAGGCATAGAATTTGAGGGCGTATGAGTTTCTAGTTTAAAGAAAATTGTAAACATTAAAATGTTGGATTCTTTTTCTCATACCAATCAAAATCAAAATGCATCTCAACATAATAATAAAGTAAGATCAAAAGAGAAGCATTCAAAACTGAAAACAATAAGTCTAATAAGAGATGATATTCCTCAGGGGAAGAAAAAAGATTATGACAAAAATGATCAAGCTTCACAGTAGCAATCCAGTCACCATCGACACTCTCTGCAATCATACAAATGAATATCAGCAAATATAATAAGGCGGAAGATCAATCAAGGACATTATATAGAACCAGAAAATAACCTTTTTAAAGGAAACTTACAGATCTTGTTGAAGGCAACAATGTCACAACTCTGGACATACTCGTTAATTGGTTCCTCCATAAGTTTTTCCTCAATGAGCGTGTCAACAGACACCAAATCATCAACGATAGTCAACATGATCTGAAGCTTCTTGATACCATACCCTACTGGTACCAACTTTGCTGCAATCACGAAAACAAAGTTTCTAAATAAATCATCAACTTTGAACATTAATGTAACAACATAATAATAAAAAAGAGAGAGGAAAACATACATGCTCCCCACAACAAGCCCTCCATCTGCACACTTCTAACGGCCTCCTCAAGCTTTTTCATGTCGGTCTCATCATCCCACGGCTTTACATCCATCAAGACTGAAGACTTGCCAGCTGATAATATAACCAAAAGCAAAAAAAAAAAAAAAAAAGTAAATAAAACAAGAAGAATGTTGGTAAAAGTAAAATTCAAGAATTTGAAAATAAAAATGAGCGTAAACTCACATTCTTTCTTCTTTCCAGATGCCTTTGCTGCAGCTGCACGATCTTCAGCAGCCTTCTTTTCCTCTTCCGTCTCTTCACCAAAAAGATCCACATCACTATCATCATCCTCATCAACAGCAGCCTGAATAATATTTCCATGAAAATCACAATGCGGTGAAGCGCAAAAGAGATTAAAAGAAGAATACTCCGTTACGAATCATCAAACAATTGGGAACACTGGAGAACAGAAAAATAAAACAAAATATAATAAACAACCCACTTTTACCTTTCCATTGGCAACAGCTGTTCCATTGGCAACTGAGGTTCCGTTTGCAACTGCGGTTCCATTGGCAACAGGGGCTGCAGCAGTCTCTTCCGGGAAAGAAGCAGATCCCTCTACTGTAACACCACTTCCTTCGGCAGAGACACCACTGCATAAAGTACAATGATGAGCATGACCTAATGTGCACAACTTCTAGTGCTTAAAGAACAGAATCCCCTCCTACTGCAGGGATTGGAAATTTTGGAATATCCCGAAACTCTTTATGAAGTATAAAATCAATTCATAATCAAAATTTAATAACTTACGAAAGTCTCAGAAGGGCCTCAATATGGTTAAACCAACGAGATACATTCGCGTATTGAGGTGATGGAGATTTTGAGAAAGCAGCATGAACAGTGAGGTCATCCTTTGAAGCTTGATACCTGATAAAACAGCATCTATCAATCATCTAGATCATATAAATTTAAACCATTAAGAACTAAGTATCTAACAAAGAGCAATGATAACTCACCCAGTGATGTAGCTACGAGTCAGAAGGTACTCATCGAGTTTCTTCAAACCAGCTTCTGAACCAACATAGAAAGTGGGCGCCATTGCCTGATGATCAAGTGTTCTCTTCTGCAAGAAATTTGCAGATTGAATACATTATACTTAACCCA
Organism: Flaveria robusta; assembly: GCA_025506415.1. Taxonomy (NCBI): domain Eukaryota; kingdom Viridiplantae; phylum Streptophyta; class Magnoliopsida; order Asterales; family Asteraceae; genus Flaveria; species Flaveria robusta. The sequence goes on from CM046469.1 coordinate 2,787,290, forward strand.
AAATATGAATCAATCAACGTATCATTATCTCTTCTGCAATAATATACCACTATATTCATTAATCTAAACTAATTCTGATCTTAACATGAACGTCATGAATCAAAATATCGAATCCGATTACGAAAATTGCGTAAGAAATCATCAGAGCGCAATGCATCTACATACATTATTGAACTCAAAATCATGATGAACTCATGAACACACAGATCATTCAAGTCTTACTAGACGAGTGATCAACAACAATTGCTCACGTTTTGAAAAGATTACTGACTCGTGTTTCACGTGCATTGTAAATCAATCAACCGATCATATATGATTCAATAATGCTAATTTATGAATTGCACCTGAGTTTTGAGATCTCCGATGGCTACCTTGAGTCGTTCGTGAGTTCGTCGTTGGCTGCAGTGAACGACTTCAGGCTAAACCCTAGTTCTATTTATAGCCAGACGAGCAGGGGCAAAAATGTCAAAAATAATTGCTTTGAAAATGTATATTCTTAAAAATAGTCGGAAAGTAGGTTTTGAAACTTATATTTTAATATGTCACTAACTATGATTATTTTTTATTGAATTTATTGAAGTAGTGTGAATTAGTTGCCTGTTAATTTATGATCACCAAGAAGTCGTTGCTGTTTCATGTTGATTTTACAAAAAATTATGGTCTGCGTTGAAATTAGGTGTGAATTCAAATAAAACTGTAAAAATAAGACAAATCTCGTGAGACTAATCTTGATAAAGGATATTATTGATTTTTGGATCAAGGGCAAACCTGCAAATATGAAAAACTTATTAGAGGGGTGCGTGTGGTTAAAGCGTCATGAAAAAACTCAAGCAAATGTATCGAAATAGAGAAAAATGTATAAACGATTAACTATATCACTAATCACAAAACATAACATTAACTACTCTTCATATTTGGGTCGTTAATGTTTGCGATGTGTTTCATAATGTACCATCAAAGATAATGATGTGTATCTTCATATGAAACTTCCAAATGATATTATCGTCAACCACTTCATCGTTCTTGAATGATCAATCTTGTACTCTGATGATATTGTCTTCCTTTCGTCTGTTAAATCCTATTGTGTAATATAATGTATGCATACACTATACACCTACTACTGTCATGATGCACTGCTTGTGGTACTCGTTGATCCACCATTTAGATTTCCAGCTGCTCGTTGACGTCATTCTTGTCAACTCTTGCGCACTCATGAAATGTTTTTGCGTGTCATCATTTAGATAAGCGAATGATTTTACAAAGGCTATCATGGAGGGTATATCTTACAGGCAAGATAATAGACACACATGTATTGTATTCGTTTACCTAATATGGATATCTTAACATGGCCCATGCACAAACATTGTTAAAACATAGAGATAGGTGGAGGGCGTCATTGTCTTTGTTTAAACCAACAACACCAAAGTAAGGACGTCAAAACCATAAAATCTTGAGACGTCATCATTCTAAGATGATAGATAAAAATTGTTGATCACCTGTCACATGCTATCATCACATACTTGTTAAACAGTTTCTTTAAATCTAATATGTGCAGTCAATGCTACCGAATACCCTATGAAAACTGTGTTTGTTTTTATGTGGAACATACAAAAGATCTATGTAGAGGGGGTGGTAGCTCCATGCAGAAACTCTTCACCATACAATATAATACTAACATTACAAATATATATTAGGCATTCCCATGAAGTTCTTTCATACATAATCATAAATACTAGGAACACTATCGTACGCAAGTTGACAAATCGTCGACTTGCATATCTGTAACGTCGTGAAAATATTTTCTCAGCTCGCGCAGTAATCTTCTTGAAACAATTCAAATTTGTTCTTTACACTACTAACTATTTTTAAAAATAATTTTTTTTGTCATCTGAAATATCTTTCTAAACATAGTATTTCGAATGTTGGTATTCCAGCAAGTGATATTGCAATAGATGTTTATGTGCAACTACATGACCACGAAGGCATAAATTTTTTTGCCTGTGCGTTATCTTCAACTTCACGAGCCAAATTGATGTTATCAACATTAAATAGAAATTAAAAGTTACATCGTCTCATCATACAAATCAGAACTTTATGATGAACTAACTCGTAAAAAAACAAAAGATCAATAGTGTCACATTTTGTACAAAGATAAGTTTGAATATGAAAAAAGTTGAAGGTTTGCTATGAAATCGATTGATATATATATATATATATATATATTCATACAGAGTTTTCAAATATTTCTGTATTTAATTGGTTTAACGGCTATAGAACCGGTAAAAAAATATTAAAAGCTCATATAACAATCAGAAAAACATAGCCACCAACATAAAACTTGACTACAAAGTATCAATCGGGATCTAACCTTAACCTTGACCGATTAAACAAATTAGACGTAAATTCACGCGTTATATAGTCAAGGACATATGTTATAGTCGTAACTCGTAAGTAACGTTTCTTAAACAACATCACTGATCATCAACTCCTATAGGCTAATAACCATTTGTGATTGTGCAAAGGCAATCGGAGCTCCGAAATCACCCACTGTTATCGCTCATCAATGGGGATCCAGCAGGAGCAACCACCGGTGACGTCACCGCAACTCCCTACGACGCCGCGTACCGCCACCGCCGACCTCTTCGGCGATCCAATCGACTCACATCCCTTGTGGTTCAAGCAATCCTCATTCCTCAGCCCCGATTTCGACTCTGAATCCTACATATCCGATCTGCGAACATTCGTCCCTTTTGAAACCCTAAGATCGGAGCTTCAGTCACATCTTTCGTCTCTCAAACACGAACTTGTGGAGCTGATTAACCGAGATTATGCCGACTTCGTGAATCTCAGCACGAAGCTTGTTGATGTTGATGCCGCTGTTTTGCGTATGCGAGCACCGTTGATTGAGATCCGTGACAAGATATTGGGGTTCCGTGGGGCAGTTGAAGGGTCGCTTGTGTCGTTACAGGGTGGGCTTAGGCAGAGGGCAGAGGCGTCTGCTGCTAGAGAGATTTTGGAGCTTTTGATTGATACTTCTCATGTCGTCTCTAAGGTAATGTGTTAATTTGGGGTGTAATTTACTTGATAATCTTTTAATTGTTATCATATTTGATGCTGATTTAAGTTATGTTTGAGTGATGTGAAGAACGGGTTTCTGGTGAGTTAATCGATGTATGCATTAGGGATCGCGAACGCTTTGATCAAGTTGTTGAATTGCTTATGTAGTTAGGATCCAAGTAATGTTCCGAACACCATTGCCATTGCTAACATGGCGCCCCAAGCCCATGAAAATTGCGATCATATCCATTTGTAGGTCTGCCATAGGAATTGCAGTTGTCTCATGTTTCAGTAATGTTGAAGTTAACGGTACATGTTTTCCATTTTCGTAATCACAGATTATCTAATTTACTGATTTTGGATCAAGAGGGTCTCATGTTAACTCATTATCTTGGCGCATTTGACACTGTCAAAAGCTCCGTACTGTATAGATGTCAAATATAGTAGTTTTCATGTGACTTTGAGGGATAATTTGAGTAAAGAAAGTATGATATAGTCAGATATATTATCTTTATAACTTGAATGTTAATGCTACATGAATATAGGTTCATGGGTTCGTAAGGTAACCATTTTTTGTTATATATAACTGAAGTTCTGATTGGTGATTACCTTAATTGATTGGATCACCTGTAGATTGCAATATATCATTGCCTGTACGAAGTTCATTTAGGGATTTATGCAGCTTTGCTCTTGTGATTGCAGGTTGAGAAACTAATAAAGGAGTTGCATAGTGTGCCTGTTGATGTGTCAAATGGAGACACACACACTGCAGAAAAGGGTCATTTAAGTAATGGTGTCTCTATACAACATGCTGAAATTGGAATAAATCTTAGAGAAACTCAAAGCATGCTTTTGGAAAGAATTGCTAGTGAAATGAACAGGCTAAAGTTCTACTTTGCTCATGCAAAGGTCTTCCCAACGCATACCTGTTATATAAATGATCATTTGTATTTCGGTTTGTTTTTACATTAAGCTCACTGAAATCTTTGAGAAGTGATCTCAATAAGTAGTTTCTTATTAACTTACACATTCTTTTACTGTTAATGGCAGTACAGAACCTGCCTTTTATTGAGAACATGGAAAAAAGGATACAAAATGCCAGCTCATTATTGGATACTAGTTTGGGACATTGTCTTATAGATGGATTATTACACAAGGATGAAAATGCAGTATACAACTGCTTACGTGCTTATGCTGCTGTGGACAACACACGAAATGCAGAAGAAATATTTCGGTCCACAGTCGTGGGACCGTTAGTTCAGAAAGTTATTCCATACACTTCATCTGGAGTTGTTGGTGGCCCCGCTGGGGATGAGCTTGAAGAAGACTATAAGCAAATTAAATGTCTTATTGCAGAAAATTGTACATTTTTGTTAGAGATTTCTTCTACCGGTATGGCTATTTTAACATTCAATAATATTTTTGCTATTCTGTCATTGTACACAACTCAGGGAATATATTGATGGTTATATATGTGGTCCTAAATATTTTGCAGAAAATTCAGGTCTGCATGTATTTAGCTTTCTTGCTAATTCAATACTTAAGGAGGTTATGCATGCTATCCAACAGGGGAAGCCAGGGGCCTTTTCTCCTGGAAGGCCTACTGAATTCTTGAAAAATTATAAAGCAAGTCTAGGATTTCTGGCTGATTTAGAAGGTAGTAAATAAATTAATGTTTCTTGTATCTCCATTTTTATACAATAGTGTGGCAAAAGTGGGTTGAGCAGTTGGGTAATCTTGGTACGGGTTGGGTTGTCACGGCTCCTTTTTGTCCAAATTTTGTTAATTTTATAATTAGTAGTATGTCAAATATGACTACAAAACTTATATTATGTATATAGTACTGTTAACTTTTTTAATAAAGTAATATAAGTGGTTTTATTCGTTATAAATACATGTTTCTATTGAAATCTTTTTTTTTTTTTTCTCATTTGACCCGTTAGACATAAAACAAAACTTGAATTGACCAATAATCATAATTTTTTAATCTTCTTGCAAGGATACTGCCCTTCTAGATCTGCTGTCAGCAGCTTTCGAGCTGAGGCTGTATATGTAGATTTTATGAAACAGTGGAACATCGGGGTGTATTTCTCATTGAGGTACTGGTTCCCTTCATGTAACCATCTCTAAAGTCTAAACCACTATAACAATATTACATAGAGCAAACAAATAAAAAGTAAATGAAGGAAAATGAAGAGGTGTTTATTGCTTGCAGGTTTCAAGAAATTGCTGGTTCCTTAGATTCTGCACTAGTAGGTTCTGGTTTGACCCCAGTTCAGAAGTCAGATTCTGAACAGGGATTGACATTAAAGCAAAGTCTTACTCTTCTGGAGTGCCTCAGATCCTGCTGGAAAGACGACGTTCTTGTTATTTCTATTTCTGACAAATTTCTTCGATTAACATTGCAACTCATATCTAGGTTTGTTGGCGTTTAGCAATCAAAATTTAGAATAACTTAAAAGAATTATTTTAAACTATACATATCTGACATGTGGATATTTATTAATTTCATCTGCAGATATGCAAATTGTTTGTCAGCTGGACTATCTGCTCGTAGAACCCGTAACTCCAGCACTAATTCTCCATTTGAATGGGCACTTGCTGCTGCTCCAGACGATTTTGTTTATGTATGCATCACATTTCACTTAATTGTGTATAAGTGTTGGTTTAATAAGAATGTTGATATGATCATAGATTTTGTGTCATGCTGCAGATAATTAATGATTTAGATAAACTAGCTGAAGAGGTTTGTGGCAACTATGTTGGACATGTGTTTGAGATTATTAATTCATGTTCTACGGAAGAAGTACTTGATCTTGTGAAAAACAGCATTTTGCAAGGTGGAAAGTCTCTCAAAGATCTTGTCCCTTCTGTGATTGATTCTATCATTGAAAGTTTAGTTGAAAAGTCTAGTGAGGTATACTGTCACATTATGTCATTTATTAAATTCATTAGATATTTTCAACAATGATAAACATGTTTGTTAAATAATTTGTAGGAATTAAAACAACTCCATGGAATAGTTGCCGCTTACAGAATGACTAAAAAACCACCTCCTGTAAGGCATTCACATTATGTGTCAGGGGTATTGCGTCCCTTGAAGGTATCCCTTAGTTTTCTTATCAACATAATTGTAAGAAAACGCTTATGTATAGCCAACTTTTTTTTTTTAACAATCTCTGGATACACATGTACACAGGTTTTTCTGGATGGTGAACGGGCCGCCACATATTTGACGGAAGATATTAAAGGTAAACTTGTGCAAGGTGCTGCCTTCAAGATTACTGGTCGGTATCATGAGTTGGCTGCTGATATTGTTAACACGGTAAGAATTTTGCAATAATAGAAACAAGCACATGAACTTTATAGGTAGTGTTTTTTATGCATGAATGGAAGACGGAATGAAATGAGATGTTCAGATGGATGAAGATAAAAAAAAAACGTGCTTATTAAATGTTAACTACTTATTTGGAATGGACCATTCCTTAAGGAATTTGATTGTCCACTTTAAGAATTTACATTTGCTCAGGGGAGGGGTGTTCTTTTTCTCATTCTTTTTAATTGATGGAATGAAATTTTACAAGTAATCTAAAATTTCTAATTATAATAATCAGTTCCTCAAAAGGTTTTGGTTTTTATTAAAATGTAGCTGTTAAAAGTTTCAAATTTAGGCAGAGAATATATTTTAGTATCATAATCGTAGTTGTGGTTTTCTTAATCAATTTATATCTTTTGTCGTCATATTCATGAAAACATATTTTTTGTACTTTTATTAAATGATGTACTAACTAGAATTTTAATATGTTTTTGAATTATATACATGAAGAAGACTAATATTAAAATAATGTTTAATATCTCATGTCTAAACTACAAGTAAAAATACATTTCAAACTATATACTTGAACTATTCTTTTCATTTCCCATACTAACCAAACATAATAAGAGGTTGCAATGAATCATTCTATTCAGGCGTCCATTTCATTCCGCTTAACCAAGCATATCATAATCAGTGATCGTAATTAGGCATACTTACTTTGCCATCCAGGCTAGGAAAACAGAGACTTCACTTCAGAGAATACGATTAGGTGCTCAGAGGCGAGCTGGTGCCAGCTCAGACGTCTCAGACCACAATGTTTCTGAAACAGAGAGAATTTGCATGCAGTTATTCCTAGACATTCAGGTGTGCATACTTGAATGTTCTATGTATCTTTTAAGGGTGTTTGGATGCTACTTTTAGTCCCAATTATTAGTTTTAATATTTGGATATACTTATTCTGCTTCTGGTTATATGATTCTTCAAATAAACATTTTAACACTGGCTGCAGCAAAACTAATCATGAAACTGTAAAACACTATTACCTAACTAACCCTTCTTCTAACCTATATGTCTTCTTTTTCAACAAAAATGTCTTTTTTGGTGGTTTTATGTATTAGTTATTAATTAATCTATATTCCGTCAAACACTCGAATAACTGATTATATGAGTATGAGTTTATTACTATCACAAGCATGCATGGTCATTTTTAAATCGCACATGCAACAATGTCAGGTCTTTTAGACTGTTAATGCTTAAGATATTCTACTTTTTTAAACATTCAGGAATATGGGCGTAACCTTGCAACGCTCGGGGTTGAAGCAGCCGAAATTCCAGCATATTGCTCATTGTGGCAGTTGGTTGCACCTCAAGATAGACAAGCAAACATAAGCTTCTAGGTTTTTTGAGTTTTCATCATTGTAAGTCAACAAAAAAATATATGGTGCACTTATGTTTAGATTTCATGTGAGATTGTTTTTCCGGCGGTCTTGGTACAACATATATAGGTTTTCTTTAATGAGTTCTACTAATAATTGTATTGAAGACAGTTTTGTATCTAGTGTTGTGATTTCAATGGCATTTATATATTTTTTGGTATAAGAATAGAGGTATTTTAGCCACTTATACCATGTTTTCTATATTTTTTTGAAAATTTACAGCTTGTTAGACTAAGTTATACATCAAGCAATACAAGTTGTGCATTACTTTAGATTAAAAGAGAAGCGACACACTTAAAAGTAACACAAGCATGTCATACATGAGTGGATAATGGAGATCATAAATGATACATTTGCTCAATTGCACACCCCTCAAACCTCAAGTTTAATTTAATGACTGAAACAACAGTTAAAATCATAACAGGATGCTACCACAATGCATCTAAATTCAAAAATAAAAACGCCCCTGCTAAATTAGAGTTCAGTGTGTGCTGGGAACCAAGGGAGACCAGGTTGAGCTTTCATGTCTGGAACAGGAACAATGGGGCCCAAGAAAAGACGCCATAGATCGAGTATGATGGTAACGAGCATAGCAGCCCCTAAAGCGTCAACAGCTACTCTTGGTAGGTCCCATGAATCTTCTACTTTCTCATCGATCCTATAAACATGAATTGCACTATCAGCATCTGACATGTGTTACTTCCTTAAGGCTTGGCACATGAGCAATTTCTTACCTTAGAAACATAGGGAAGCTAACAAGAAAGTAAATGGCATAAAACAAGGACCCAACTTTATACATTAATGTTCTGTCCACAAATGTATAGTAAGGAAACTGCACATGTTAAAACAAAAGTACTCAAGTTAATATCCTTATTTCAATAATTAACAAGAATATATACAAATTGCAACAAATCGATTGTAAGTTAAAAAAAAAAAAAAAAAAGCTACTTTAACCATCTTTCTAACATCTAAAATACCTTCATGTTGTTTGTAATGATGATGGGCAGCGTTCACAACAAGGCATATTGGTAATTAGACCCTACTTAAAAGGAAAAATGAAAAGAAGCCACGTACATTTGAAATAGCTACAGTTTCCAGGTACGCAATAAAGTAGGAAAGAGCTAGAATCCATGCAGATTTAATAATCCACTGTGTTTTCACTGGCAAATGAGCAACAGAATGCTGCAGCCTACGAAGTGTTAAATTTGATGTCACATGGTAAAACAAGAAGCAAACATGTGTCAACAGAAAGGTCGTGTGAGGTACCTGTATATATATACATATTAGGGATCATATTTCTTAAAAAGTTTTTATAATCCTATAGATAACAGAATATGTTGAATTATGGCTTACATCGTTCATCTTCCATGACGGGAAGGTGTAGGAAGCACCAAGCACTGTGAAAAAATAATGGGTCCAAAAGTAGTTTCCAACATAACTAAAGATGATTATCCATAAGCTTGCCTGCATTAATATAACATATCATGGTTTATATCAATGTATTATGAAACCAACAATGACAAATGCAACTGCAAATAAATTTGCAGAAACCAAGTAAATTTTGAGTAAACAAAAGATGTACTTGCCTTCACCCAATATCGATCCTTCCAGCCAAGGCTACGATCAGCCTGGACAATCACATGCAAAAATGTAATAAATGTTAACATTAGAATAAAATTTTATCCAAGAATTTTCATAAGGAAAAGGGAAAGACAAGCAACAGTTGCATGTAATTAGCATATTGACCATGGTGCCTAAGTCAAGGGTACATCCATTCAAGCCTAATATGCAGTCTTTGTAATGAATAGTTAAATAAAAAGCATATAAATTTCACCTTTCCAACCACAAATATTGGTATAAGAAAAGCAGGAAGCACAGAAACAAGTCCTAGAAGCAAGTACTCCAACTCCTTAAAATCCTGTTTATGAAAATCAAAATTAGCAAACGAATAGGTATCAATAAACACACAAATCATCATCGTCTTCAGATAACGAGATACTTATCAATTCAACAGTAAGTTCATCAATGAAGACCCATGATGCATAAGCTACATGTTGTTGGTTCGCTGAAAATTCTTTGTTTCCAAAAATAATTTGTACTTTGTAGATAAGAAACATGAAATTGGAGAATCTTTTACTTGTCCACTCACAGAGTCACAGATCAATTCAAAAAAGTAACTCCATGTATATCTGGAAATAATTGGTGCTGCTTTTGACTTTAGGAAGTCAAATGACTTATCAATTCAGGTCAAAATCGAGAGAAAATAACCTTTTCAAGAACACCTGATGACCATAACAAACTTCTATAAGTGATTCAAAGTGAGAAGCTGGTAGAAATTATATTGATTTTCTAACACATTCCATATTCATGAATTCCACTCACATTTTGCCCAATCTTACAAGCCCTAAACCTTATTCATGAATCAGAAGAATTCAAAAGCTCATGATTCATTCAGAATAACAACATTTCCGATTAACGAACACCAGTACGTATAAACGCAAATGATGAACATCAAAAGGGGCTACCTCGTATAGCTTGTAAGGGACAACAATGCCGAGACAAAGAGTGAGCCAAAATGGTGTATAGAACAGGAAGAACAGTTCCCCCCATCGCTTGCTAGGGTTTTGTGCGAGCCATAAGCTCGAATTGCGTTCTCCTGCTGCTACTTTTTCACTCACTGCAACGCCAAATTCATCCAAAAACATGAATTGAATCTAGAACAAATCATTATTCTACTTGAAATTAACATCTGCACAACATTCGATCCCTAAAAACTCGATCAAAAACCCTAAATCTTAAGATATTTAAATAGAATTTACCTCCCATTCCCAAGATGCAGTTAGATCGAAAGCTTTGTTTACTTCTCCAATAATTTGGTTTGAACTGATTAGTTGACACTTGACGCTTAAGTAATCTACTATCGTTATTCATTAGTCCCTGTATTACATACAGGCTACATTACTTGTACTATTTACATAAATTATTTTTATTATATATAAAATCACGATAAAAACAATCATATGATATGTATAATACTATAGTGAAAATGTCCGCGCGTTGCAGCGGTACAGCTGTTATATGATTTTTTAGAAATTCGATTTTAGGTAGTATCGGCTTAGTGCGTTATAATGTAAATTAAAAAATCAAAATATAATTATTGAAAAAATTGAATGAAATAAAATAATTACGTATATTACAAAAGTTTTTAAGACAAGTATATTATCCCAACAAGATTAGTAAAAGCATGGGTAGTATTTGTGGTCCGAAATCACTTGTTACCTAAATTTTAGGAGGGTTTCGTTTTATGAATATAAGTTAGAGCTTTATATCATCGGAGGCAGCTATCGGTGGTGATTTGCATAGACCGGATAAAATTAATAAAGAAATTATCAAAACAAATTACCATCTTGATTGTTATTGAGCTTTTAACAACCAGCAAGGTAAAGAGGAAGAGGGATTAGTGCTCAATAGCAGTGAATGAACAGAATTGGAAGTAAATAGCGGTTTTGTTTGGCCACATGTATATGCTTTAGTTTTTATATTATAAGCATCATATATTATACTTTATTGTAAAGATATAAATAAAATAAAATGGTTAAGTTTTTAAAATTTAAGCATGACTTTTCATATAAGTGTCTTAATTAATATGTAAAATTATCATTCAATCCTTCTTTCACTTTTATTATAAAAGATATAGATAAATATTAAAATTATTAAACTCATAATATGTCCTAAAAAATATTAGTATTATAGTTATTATAAACATGAAGATATATATATATATATATATATATATATATATATAAGTTATATACTTAGATATTTTAATTAAATAATACCTAATTTAATAATATTTAGTTATAAAAATATGTTTAGTAAATAAAATTTAAATATCAATTTATAGTATCATAAATAAAATAAAATTTAATGAAGTGAATTAAATAATATCATATTATTAAATAATGTATTAATAATATTTATTAAATACATAAAAGAGATAAGAGATGTCAAGGTATATAAAATTTAATTGATAAATTTACCATATTGCCCCTAAAATCTTAAAATCTTAATCAATTTTCTATTATACACCTTTTAAATGTCTTGCAATCGTTTGTACATGTTGATTCAAAACTTGTATGTTTGGTAAAATTACATCTCTATCCAGAGAGATTTATTATAAAGTAGTGTATATATATAAGTATTTAAATAAAATAATAGTTAATTTAAATAGTATTTAGTTAAAAAAATATGATTAGTAATTATAAATTTAAATAACAATTTATATTATTATAAATAAAATAAAGCTTTATTTTTAAAAGTATGATTAGTAATTATACAAATATTGAATTTATCGATATGAAATGAATTAAAATCTGATGATTTATATAGTATTTTACAAAGAATATTACGTCGACTCAAATAATTATCGAGGAATATTACATCGTATCAAATAATGTAATAAATACAAAATTACACCGTAATCGAGGAATATTACATCGCGTCAAATAATATAATAAATACAAAATTACACCGTAATCGAGTAATATTACATCGCGTCAAAAAAAATCAAAATAATTCGACAAACATTACGGCCCGTGAAACACTTAACGGGCCGTTATCTTTAATACATACGGCCCGTAATCTTCTTTACGGGCTGTGAAACTTGTGCCCGTGAGAGGCTTCACGACCGGTTAAACTATTGAATGACTGATATGATATTTTGCAGGCCTTACGGCCCGTAAGAAAGGTGCCTTGATAACACTTACGTTGTATCTATAACAGACCCCTTAAAAATTATAGGCTAAAATAAATAGTTGAAAAGTAGGTTTTATTATTATCATCTCACTTACCATGATGATTTTTTTTCAGTTCAAATTTTTATTGTTAGGTTGGTTTTATTTTTAAGTTGTTATTATGTTTAGGTTGTGACTTTTTAAATTTATGAAAGTCTTGTTTTATTTTTTTTTTATTTTTATTTTTTTTGATATTGTGTGGCATAAATGTCCCCTTCAAATATTGTTATATGGTGTAATGTGATATGGTTTGACATGATAACTTGTCATCGGTGGGGTTCATAGTGTAGTGCGGGTTCATGACATGTACACCTCCTCCACCCTTATTGAACAAAGAATATGATTTAATTACCTACTAAGAGACGTTTTTGTTTCATGTTGATGGTACAAAGAATCATGGCATGAGTGGTTGAGTTAGGATTGGGTATGAACTCGAGAACAAGTATAAGGAGAAGGCAAAATTTCGTGAGATTAAATCATTTTTCTAGTTTAAATTAATATATGAAGAAAATTGTAAATCATTTTTCTAGTCTAAATTAATATACGAAGAAAATTGGTCCCCAAAAATCAATCGAAAACCTTAATTTCTGAGAGAATAAATTGTACTTGCCTCCCAGAGAAACAATCAGATTGAAAGCTTTGTTTTATTTTTCATCCCCAAAAATTCAATCAAAAACCTTAATTTTTGAGAGATTAAATTGAACTTACCTCCCATAGAAACAGTCAGATTGAAAGCTTCGCTTTATTTTCCAATGATTCAGTTGTAACATGATTAGTTAATATAATATGAGCGAAAAAATCGTTGTCCATATTGGTATTATCAGGACCAGTTTGATACTTGTTTTTATGGATTTCGACGAGACTATACGATAATGACCAAACTCACGTGCATGGTGCGGGTAACGCGTGAGAAAAAAAATTAGTCAAATATGATTTAAAAAAAAAGATTAAAGGTGTTTATTCATTTTTATTGGTCGAATTTATTTCGTCGTCATTAACGAGCATTTAATTCAAATTTATTTTCAATTTTATCGAACTAAACATATGATTCTCGTTGCTGTTAAGGAAAAGAGTTGAGTATTTCGTTTTCAAAGAGCATTTAATTCAACTAGTATTTTTCTCGCCGCGCGTTGCGGCGGCATTGTACACGACATGATAAAGTATAGACTAACAATCGACCTGATTTATCTCTGGACTAAATTTACGTCAAATGGTAAAGTAACTTGAATTTATACCGCTAAACGAAAACGTATTATACTTGGCACGCTTCTTTTCCAAACAAAATTATATCGAAACGTATACCAACTCAAAACGTACATAAAAAAGCACATAGATTACAATTGTCTCTATTCGTTTTCAAACTAAATTTACATTGAAACTTAAAGAAACTCGGATTTATACTGTCAAATAAAATACACATAAACGTTTTATATTAGGTCCGACTTGAACCGACACGTACATAAAAATACAAACATAAGAAATTAGTTTTTTGAAACAAAAAATATGCTGAGCTAAACACGAAACTTTAAAAACTTAATGGGTCAATATGACGTGTCAAAATTAAACAGTAATAATTTAACTTAATAAACAGTTAATAAATAAATATAATTTAATAAACAATTATTATTATTAAACAACTATTATGATTATATAAATGTCATTGATAAACAATTATTATCATTATTTAATTAATATTATTACTGTTCAATAGCAGATGTATTAATATAGATGTAATTTTATTTTGTCACGATTAATTCAATGATATCGAATTAAATATATGACTTTCATTACTATATATTTAAATAATAATAATTAAAGAAGCTAATAGCTATTTTAGTATATGACTAAGGGGCTGTTTGGCAGCCTCTTAATCAGTCTTTTTATGGTTCAGATGTCTGAATGATTCAGTATTTAATGGTTCAGACTATTTGTTTCGCAAGCAAATGTCTGAATGGTTCAGACATTTGAAATGGTTAAGCATTATGCTAATGCTGAATGGTTAAGGAGTCTAATACTGAATGGTTAAGAACTTTTATCTGAATTGGTCAGACATTTGTCTTTGAATAGTTAAGCGATATACTAGCTCTTAATGGTTTAGACCTCTTAATGGTTCAGATCTCTTATTGGTTCAGCACTTAATCATTCAGATATTGCTAAACAGCCCCTAAGGTGGTGTTTATTCTTCTGAAAAAAGTCTGCGCAGGTTCTTCTGTTTGCGCCACGCATACCACGCACAGACATTGCTATCTGCAGACTGTTTGTTTTTCCGAAAACGTTTCACTAAAAAACGTTTGTGCGAGCTCTTATTGGTGCAGACTTGGCACAACCACTTCTAAAGTCTGCGAATAGTTAAACCCACCACCTACCAACACTCACTATCCACCACCACCACCACCGTCCGCCACTGTCTACCGTCCACCGTCGGCCCCTCCCGCCACCGCCCACCGTCCACCATAACTCCGTTGGTTTCATCTGGTGTCGTATTCTCCTTTCCTCTCTTCGCCTCCTTCTCACTCGTCGCCGGAGCAACCGCGAGCCGTTTACTCACCGGCACCGGTGTTACTCTGGTCCTAGATCCAGTCTTCTTTGTTGATTTGGAATCCACATTCGATCCTTCACGATCCATCGGAGTCGAAGAGATCGATTTGATGTTATGATCAACAACAACAGTGGATCATTGGGGCGGTGAATCGGAATAGGTTTTGGTGCCTGATTCTTCGGGTTCCGATGAGGATATATCTAGAACCGGTGGTTTGATGGTGGATTTTGGAGGTGAAACACAAGTCTGAAGAACACAAGTGGTTTTCAAAAGTTAAAAACGAACGAGTTTTTTCTTACAGACTGCAGAGGATTGGTCCATCTTTTTTATTACAGATGTCTGCATATCTAGTTCGCAGACTACATACATTTTACATTTTCAAAAACAAACTACAGCTAAGGGGGCGTTTGGTTGGAAGGAATGAAATGTAATTGAGAAACTTAGTATAACTTTCAAGCAAAATT
Organism: Flaveria robusta; assembly: GCA_025506415.1. Classification (NCBI taxonomy): domain Eukaryota; kingdom Viridiplantae; phylum Streptophyta; class Magnoliopsida; order Asterales; family Asteraceae; genus Flaveria; species Flaveria robusta. The sequence goes on from CM046469.1 coordinate 2,802,895, forward strand.
ATGTTCAAGTGGGTAATGAAATGTAAAACCCAATGGAATGTTTCACCTCAAATTCCCTTGGTTGTGGGATTTCAAAATCCCTCTCTAGGTGGAAGGATTTTGAAATCCCACAACCAAGGGAATTTGAGGTGAAACATTCCCTTGGGTTTACTTTTAATTGCTTACTCAAACACAATTTTACTTGAAAATTATATTAGTTTCTCAATTCCATTCAATTCCATTCCATTCCATCCAACCAAACGCCCCCTAAAAGTATTTAACTTGGTAAATTTAGTTTAGTGAAATAATTAAACAAACCAAACAAAATCAAAGATACTAATAGAGAATCAGAGATTTAACTCACGACAATCTTATCCCATAATATCAAAATCTGTGCGGCAAACAAAAAAGAGAAGTCTCGTAAGAGATTAACGCATAACAATTCCATTCTATAGTATCAATATAAGTAAATTACTATTTACAACTTTCATTTTTTTATAAATCAACTGGTTGCATTTTTAAAATTTAAAAACATTATTATGTGTCTTGACCTTTTTTTTCATTCATTTGAGTTTTAAATGCTGACACCGTTAGTTTTTTTGTTAGAAATTTAATAAAAAAACTAAACTACCTTTAAATATTAAAAGGAAAAAAAAACTTTGTGAGATACATACACCCACCTCTCTCTCTCTCACATCTCACACACACACTTATTTTTTTCTCTATCTCTCTCCTTCCTAATCTACATAGCCATTAACCACCACCGTGGTATCCATCATCATCACCACCACCACAAACATCCACCACCACCACCTCCACAAGCTCCCTATCATCGTTACCGCAACCCCTAACACCGCCACCGAATCCCCCATCACCGCCACCTCAGCCCCTATCGCCCCATCGTTGCCACCTCATCCCCCATCGCCCCATCATCACCACCGCAGCCCCCATTGCCACCACCGCGGCCCTCATCGCAACTACCACAACCCCCCCCCCCCCCCAGTCGCCATCTCCACAGCCCCTATCACCACCACCACAGACATGTGCGTTTACAAGAGAGAGAGATAGAGTGTGTTTGTGTGTGTGTGTTTGGTGGTGGTTGTGTTGTGATGATGGTGGTTACTGTGATGGTGATGGGCGTTTCCGATGATGTTGATGACAGTTCCGGTGACAATGATGGTTGACTATGGTAGTGGTGGTGATTGAGAGATGTGAGAGATAGTGTGTATGTGTGTGTTTGGTGGGGGTGTTTGGTGAAAACAAAAGTCCATGAAAAAGACTACTTTAACCGATAACATAATTTAAAGAGGTAACAGGCGGAGTACGAAGAGGCCTCAGGTGGAAGCCGAGAACTCGGTCAGTTGTACTACGGTAGTCGTATTCGATTGAAGCGTTTGGGCAAAATATAAAGTTTTTAAATTGAGGGTGAACAATAATGACATATATCATAAATAGAGAACTTCGGGTAAACGAGTATGTGGTTTTGGATAATTGGATCGGGTATTACCTAATCTCATACCTGTCTCATACCCTCAAACTTTTTTAAAACTAATCACATTCCCGACCCAATACCCATCGGGCTTCAGGTATAACCGTCCCATATGTTTTGAGTTTTAGACATACCCACTCGACTATGATGTTTTTACCATCCCTACTTCCTCCTCTTTAGATCATCAAAAGTGAAAGTGCTGACAATTTTGGGTGTCTGTTTTCTCATTGGCCTCCCTTACATTACATGTATAGCTTCTGTTATAGTGAATAATATTTCTTGTTCATGTGAAAAATAAAAAATAATAATAAAAAAAGGATTAGGGAAATTTGATCCTAAATGGGTCAATATAAGTTTTGAAACTAACTAGTATTGACACAGTGCGTTGCACTGGTTCGTTTTGGATTGGATTGGATTTGATTTAGATTGACAATTAAATAGTTATTGGTTTACTATTAAATGGGTTGGGGTATGGTTTCAGTTGGAAAACGTATAGATTATCTTGATTAAGATAACACATATCATTCAAAATATGACCGTACACTTACCGTTAAAAAAACTAATAATGTAGTTTAGTTGATGTTAGTTCGGATAAAAAGAATATTTATAGGCACCACTGAAGTTGTTTTACAAAACGAAATGCAACAAAATTATTTGTAAATAAATATATTGCATTGATACAGCAATACACCATACTTTTTACTTTATATAATATGTTTTTAGCATTTTGTCTTTTTAACCATTCTAGTAATTTTCTTTTACTTAATAATAATAATATAATATCATAGAAATTTAAGATGTTAGCTTATACTACAAGTATAATTATATTATTATTAGTTTAGATACAAATTTTCTAATTAGCATAATTGATCAAAAGGGTGAAAATGGTTAATTGACTCATTACTCGTTAGTGTCACTTCTATCATCACACACCAATTAACATGACCCCATTATTAAACCCTCACTTATTTCTCTCTAGCGAACAAATTAAAACAAGCAGTTTATCGGTGACTTTTCGATTGCCGTCGTCGCCCACAGCCTCCACCGCCCACAGCCTCTCTCCCTCTCTCTTGGGTTATTTCATCAAACAATCTCCGTTCAGAACTCCCTATTCACAGAGGTGATAAATGGTCTTCCTAGGTGTGAACGGAGGCGGTTGGGAAGGAGGTCCGCCACATCAAGCGGCAACCAAGGTTAGGTCACAATGGCAAAATGCAATCATGGTAGTTATGGTCTGACGGTGGTGATTGAAGCCGTCGTTGAGCGGCAGGTTAAGGTTAAGCTCGGGATGTGATAACAAAAAAAGAAAGTGGTATGTGTATCAACCAGCAGCTGACACGTGGACCAATCATGATCAGTTATTATACATACCGACCAAAAGGAATTATAGTATATATAATACTAAGAACATGCCTCAACCCAACTGGAAACCTATGCACAGCTTGTCACAAATTTGATCATTTTAGTAACTTCAATTATAAAGTGAATTTTGTTGCTTATAAAGCAGAAAATTAAGCCCAAACTCATACATCGTGTAACTTCGTATGAATAAATTCATACCTCTAAATCAATGTTCTCTAATAAAAAATCACTTGACCTATTGGTAGACACGCTTTTAGTATTGCTAAGACCATACATAGTGAATAAAGAGGATGCGCTAACAATGATGATATGTAAACAAGCTGGGCTCAAAATACCACTATATTATAGTTAGAATGGACTCCAAACTTATGAGACGTTAAACTTAAAGAGCTTAAAAACAACTTTGCTTACACAATTTTATAAATAAAACTTCAAACACTAATTAACCACTACACTTGATCTAAAATATTTCATAAAATAATAACACCTATACAATATTTTAACCAAACAACATTGCATAGGGTCGTATAATTAGATTAGTGTTAAAAACTAATAATAATCTTTTTCAATAACTCCCGCCTTCCACCGTCAACTGCTCTACACTAGCATAGCTTACTATTGTCACGCAAACGAAAAGCGACCCCTGTAATCGCCGATTACCCTTTTCGTCGATCACTAAAAACCCCCAAACTTCTTCAATATCAAAGCATTCACACTGTGTTTCACGGTGAATCGGAAGATAGAACGATGAAGGAAGCATTGGTGGTGTGTGGAGACAAGAATTTAACGGTGGGATTGACGATTTGGGACATCGAAACAGGGGATCATCTTCTTCACATACCTACTTGTGCATCACCATTTCATGGAATCACTTGTTTGAGAAATCAGTACTTAATCGCCTCTCAAATTCACCGCCCTGGATCCGTCGCCGGTGGCGTCATCTTCACCTGGCCTTTCTCTAAGGTATACATATTCTCAATTCGTTTTTAACGATTTGTGTTTTAGGGTTTTTATCGATTTTCCGTTGAAGTGTTTGATTTGTAGAATTTTGTATACTTAGGTTTACTAATTATATGTGTAGTTTATAAGATTAAATGGTAAGTGCTTGTGAATTGGTTTTAATCTGTCATTAGGTTTTATGTGCGTGATCTTATTCTTCCTAAATTACTACTTCTCATGTGTTTCAGTGGTTGTTTGATTGTACTTTTGTAAAATTTTGATCTGAATCACCCTATGATCAGTAATTGATGTGGTAGTGTGGCACAACTTCAGTTATATTAGCAATAATAACTTATGAAATTTTCAACTGTTGTTGTTGTGTGTGTCACTAATGTAGAAAGAAAATTAAATCTTACTGAGAAACCAAAAATTTCAGCCTCGTGCATCTTTAAGGAGCTATTGTGTTGAAGCCATTGAGCCTGTTTCTAGTTCAAAAGATGGTATATATTTAGCTGGTGGGGCGAGTTCTGGAAATGTCTGTCTTTGGGAGGTAATGATTTTTACTGCACTGCAACTATATACTTCTACCTCAAATTACTTCCTATCTTACAGAATTTCAAGATTATGTTAGGATCAAAATCACAGACAAACACATGATAATTTTCACAAAACCAAAATTTTAAAAACTGTCTTTCAGATTGACTACCATCTACTGTCATTGCTATGATTCTCAAGTGGGTGCTTGGTTTGCATTTTAGAATTGATTAGTATTTGTAAAGATAGATTTGGCTCCTGCCTCCTGATCATGTGATTGTACTGACACTTTTGGATCATCAATTTTATATCAACTGCAACAGAGTTAATTGGTATTTGGAAAACAGTTTGTGGTTCTAGTTATTTGATCTTATCATCACTTTTGGATAATCAATTTCATATCCGCTGCAACAAAATTGTTATTTAAGGATAAAATAAAATTACTTATTTTGGAACCTAACTAGAGACATAAAACTAGCCATTTCGCAAAATGTATGTTCTAATAATGTTATATGTTAAGTTTTATCATATATTCAGAATTTACCAAACACACAAACAAGAAATTATCTAATTATTACAACATTAATTAGAAGCTCATCCTCACAGTTTATCATCTGATTGTAGATCAATATTGCATTATTACTTTCATAACGAAATTCTAAACACACTCTTACTATATCCTGGCACCGTTTATAACAACAAAACAACACACAGAATTTGGACAATATGGAAGACATTATCCTAGTTGTGTCCTAACTCTGGTTGTCTGTTTCTTTGTGAAATTTAATGTTGTCATAGACCCAAGTTGTTTCTTGTTAATTGTACTTTCCATCAGGTAATAAATGGGAAACTGCTCAAAACTTGGCATGCACATAACTCGCCATTAACCTGCTTGGCATTTTCTGATGATTCTTCTCTTCTTATATCTGGTTCTGAAGATGGAAGCATAGCTGTCTGGCCAATGATAAGGTGGCACATGCCTATTTTTTCATTAATTCCTTAAATTTCCCGCAGACAACAGAAATCATATCTAATATCCTTAAAATGATCTTAATTCCATGACAGTTTGTTAGATGAGACAGACTCAGGGTCTTTTCATACACCACTGAGTGTTTTAACTGCCCATAAGTCCTTCATAACTGGACTCTGTCCATCAGCAAATGCCTTTAATTCGGTTTTTGTGTCAAGCTCTCTTGATGGCACTTGCAAGGTTATGTGAAGTTTTAAATACTAATTTTTTATATTTGTATGCTTAGAGGTGGCAAAATAAGTGGATTGGGTTGAATGAAAAATTGAAAACACTTTTCCCATATATGTTTGAATATCTGGTGTGTTAAACATGTTACAAAACTTGTGTCATCTCAATACAATGTAATGTTTTTCGCTAGAATTGTTTGGGAGTTCTACACTTAAATAATAGAGAAAATGTCACCTATGGTTACCAAAACCACTCAAATTTCACAATACAAGTTTCATAACTGTTGCATTAAAGTCCATATCTCTGTCAACTTTCAAAACCACTCAAATTTCTCTATCATGTGATTTTCAGAATTGGTTAACCAGAAGGACCTGAATAGAACATTTACAGTACTCGACAAGTATTTAGTTTTTTTTTCTCTTCATGTTTAAAAGTAACTGGCAGCTTTGAAAGAAAAAAGAAGCCACTTAATAGTAACCAAGTTTCATAACTACTCCGTTTAGTCACTCATTCATCATAATAGAACAATACTGAAACCTGAATGGTTTTTGCAGTTAAGTTTTCCTGAGTAACTTTAGTGGAACAATATGAAACATGGTTACTATTTAATGATTTTCACCAAAAAATAGACTTTAGTGAAGTTTGACCTGTTAGGGATAAAGCATAACCCAATGCTACTTGTTGATAAGTAAACGGGTCGAAATCGCCACCTCTACTATAATGAATATCTAAATTGTTACTAAATTATTATTCTTAAATCTTAACAATAGGTATGGGATCTTGTTAATGGGACTCTTTTGCAAACATGGTTTTTTCAGCAACCAATAACTGCAACGGTTCTTGACCCTGCAGAGAGGTTTTTGTTTTCTGGAAGTGCGGATGGAAAAATATTCATGACCCCATTTGATGCTGGATTAATGAAGGAATCTACTATTGATGATTCAGAGGAACTAAAAGTTGAATTAACTGGACACAAGTATGTTAGTGCTTGTAAATACATATAAAAAATTGATGTAATATTCTGAACATATTTTTTGCTAAAATACACCAAACTTGCTAACTACTGCAATGGAAAGTGTAGGGAATCGATTACCGCATTGACCTTTAGTAGATCTGGTCTTATTTCTGCTTCAGAAGATTGTACTGCGTGTTTATGGGACATTGTTAAAGGTGTGATAATTCGAAGATTTCATCATCTAAAAGGTAGTTAATAACTTAATATCCCTTTTGAATATGAATTTTTACTGTAAAAGGACTATTTTGCCCTTGGCTATGCTATTTGACAATGTTGGCTGCAATGAAGTTTTTATTTAACTTGAGTGCAGGAACCATTGTACTAAGTACAACTCCTGAATATTCTGTTTTGTCTGCTTTAAATTTGAATGCTCCTATAAAATTTTAATTATTGTTCTCTAGTGAATCATATTACCTGTATGCAGGTTTTATAACTAATATGGTCGTGATCCCAAAATCTTCACTGATTCCATTAGATAATCATCAGAGGAAATCTACTCATTTGCCAGTATCTTCACTCCAAAAATATTCTCAGCAAAATGATCTATCAATACCGACTGTTACCATTATGTCATCACCAGAAGAACAACAGAAAATTACCTACCAATATCAAAGTTTTGATTTACTCAACCAGCAGGCTCTTGATTTGGAGGTCCAGTCTCACTCTTGCCTGATCACATTTTAGAAAGAGTGCCACATTTACTCACTTGACAACTGAATCACGTTCTTTTGATATGACAGATGGAAAGAACACCTGAAGCCTTACAGTTGAAGGTTGAAACAAATATTGAAAGTAGATTGTGGATTAATGGCATGACAAGACGTTTGTTGGAAATAAACGATCATTTAAGATCCCGTTTGCTTGACTTGAATCAGCATCGAATTGCACTAGAAGAGAAAGAGCTAAAGGGAAACAGAAATATTTGATGAAGCTGCAAGATATTCAACATGAATCTAATGGTTATAGCTCTGAAATTGTATGCAAGATTTGATCATATTCAGGTCTAAAGGTTTTCATTCTTTAACTTTTTTAATTTGGAGATCATAGAAATAAAAAGGTTACTGACATAATCTAAATATTTACATTTAAATTCAAAACACAAGTGATGGCATATTATTATCTGCTTATTTTTCATCATGACAACAATCTTGAAGATATTATCTAATATATAGCAGGTCGTGGTGTATTAGCCTGAACTTGAGCAGCATATTGCAAGTGCCAAAGCACATCTTCAAAAGACGGTCGTGCCCACGAATCACTTACAAAACATTTTTTAGTTATGGAGATTATAACCGACAAAGATTCCTGTGAACATGAAGCAAGGACAATGGGGTCCACTACTTTCCTTCTTTCGTCTTCTGTTCCAAATGAAGCCTGAAACAAACAAAGAAAGGAGACAGATTCTTGATTACTCCAAAAGGCAATAACTCTTTTTCATGATCACATTTATTTACAATTTAAATTTTATGGAAATTACCATTTCGTTCATCAGAAACTCATCTTTTCGAGATGCAACAGAAGCCCCAACAATGGATTCAAGTAGAATGAAACCAAAGTTGTAGACATCATCCTCTAAGTTCTTCATTTGCCTGCGAAAAAGATCCATAATTAGTCTGTTTTATCTTAAACTAGTCAAATTATCAGATTTCATTCAAAGATTTAGGTTATATATCCAGTAATCTTGTTTTTGCAGCCATGATAAATTAGCACATTACTTATTTATAAAAAAAAATTAAAAAGACAAATGCAGTTTCAACCAGCCGGACACGGCACATTTGAACACGTATTGACCAAGATTGGCACCTCTAGTATTTCACAAAGAAAAGCCCTTACCATGATTCGACACCTTCCCCGTTTGTCTGCAAAATTTAAAATAATGAAAACGAAAAAGGTTAGGTTTTGTGATTGCATGAACAAAAAACTTATTCTTTTTCTAGCTTATAATATTTTACATACATCTTCTTGTTTGATATCTTCTGCTATAATAGAAAGCCCATAGTCACTCAGCTTTGCCATCCCATTTTCATTCAACAGAATATTTTTTGCTTTCAATCTGTTGTTAAAGAAACCAGGAATGAGTCCAGTGTGAAGGAAATGCACAGCTTTAGCCACACCAGTTAATATTCTCAATCTGTCTTCCCATTTAAGAACACTTTCAATATCATTCTCTGCTTTGAACAATTAAACATCAATAAATTTAAAAAAAAAATCCTCAAACTTATGTCCATCCATCTTATATACCAAAATACTCACCAGCAAGTAGCGCGCTATAATTCCCATTATTCACATATTCATACACAAGGTATACTTTGTTTGAATCACTGTCATTTGGCCCTTCATTGCTAATGCAGTGTCCCAAGAGGCAAACTAAATGAGGGTGTCGAAGCCTCGCAAGCAAATCCAACCTTAGTTTAAGGTTTCGAATTGTATACTTTTTGGACACGGTCAAATGCCTTATCGCAATGTTTTTTCCATTTGCTAGCTTTCCTTTGTAGATCTAGAAACGAGAAAGTTAATGATGCATATAATCATTGATCTTACATGTTAACATAGAGGTGGCAATTTTGGTTTATTTACATAGGATGGGTCAATTCAAGTTATGTTTTTAACTAAAAGTTAAGTTAGAAAAAAGTAGTTCAAAAGGAAACAAATCAAAAGTAGTTAATTATGTGAACATAGTGCTTTTAGATTGGTACCTTGCCGGATGAACCTTCCCCCATCAAGGTAGATCTATGAAAGTTGTTAGTAGCATCCTTCAACTCTTCAAAAGAGAACAATCTATGAACTGGGATTCCTTCTGTACCCAACTTTGCAGCCTCAGAAACAAACCCTAGTTCAAGAACACAATGATTCAAGATTAAAATCATAAAATTAGGCTTTTAGCCTCATGGGAATTTAAAATAATAATAATAATTTTCGATAAGATTAACAGATAACATTCCATCTGCTATATAAAAATTCACCATTAGTTACCTAGCCAGAAAGAGGTTAGCAGGTGCAGTAACCCCAATTCAAAAGTTTTAAAATAATATTAGAAATCAAATAAATTTCACCCCAAACAAAAATTTATTCTTTTACACATTTTCTGGATTTGATACTATGTTTAGAGCTAATTGAAGATCATGTTTTTCGAAAGACTTACTTGCATTGGTTAAGAGCTCAGACGGGTAGCTCGTAAATGAATATTCCTGCACCGCTTTTTGTGACAATTTCGGTTCTGATAGGCCTTGAGCACAATTTTTCCTACGAAATACCACAAAACCGAATACCAAAAACACTAGAAGTAAAACACTCCCTAGAATCACTCCCACAAGTATTACTGGATTCTTTCTTTTCTTTGAATCTTTGATGCTTTTTGGATCTACTTCGACTCCTCTAGCTTCTTCTACACAATAACTTGATGGATGTTGATGTTTAACATCAATCATTAAGCAATTCACATCATACTTAACAGTTCTATTGTTCAAATTATTACTTAAACAAGAAGGTAAACCACCTGTAAACCGGTTTACTGAAATATCTACTGCTGCAAGTTTGTTCCCACATTGTAATCGGCTTGGTAGCTGACCAGTCAACTTATTTGATGTAAGATTCAAGTAGGAAATGTATGGTAATGAGAAGATTGAAGGGGGAATGAAACCAGAAAGCGAATTGAACGAAAGATCAAGTTCTTGAAGGTTACTGAGTTGACCATATTTCACTGGAATTTGACCAGAGAATGAGTTCTTGCTGAGATACAGAATGACCAAACTGCTTGGTAAATTTGGTAGATCTGGTAATTGACCAGAGAAAGAATTATCATTTAAGCTCAAACTAGTTAAACTTGATAATAAGTCAACCCCAGCAGGGAAACTGCTATTCAAGAAATTCCCATCAAGAATCACACTTTCAAGACTTTTTAATCTTGTAAAAGTTGGAGGAATTGACCCATAGAGATAATTATAACTCAAATCAATGTACTCAAGTGTGTATAATCTTTGAATTTTGTTAGGGAGTGGGCCCCAGATTCCTAAAGAAACCAAACTAAGAACCTTCAAGCTTGTTAATCTTGACAAAGTGGCAATCAAAGAGTCCATTGAGAAATTAAGAGAAAGGGTTTGTGAAGGAATTGGAAACCCATCAAAATTCGAACTTTTTACCTTCTTTGGCAGTTGATCAGCAGAAAAGCCAGTTATTTTGAGCTCTGTAACATAATTGTTCTCACAGGTGATGTTCACTTGTGGTGATGATAAATAGCAGAAATCATTACTTGTGTCGACCCAAAAATCCAATTGCTTTGGGTACTCTAGTTGCTTTCTTAATTGAAGCAAAACTTGCTTTTGTGAAGGTTGAATTGCATTTATGTTCAAGAAACTCCATGAAAGAGTCAAGAACAGCAGATAAAAGCTTGAAACCGCCATTAAAATGCTCTGGTTTTGTGTCTTCAAGATCAAGAGTGTAATATGTGATGTTTACATAAAACTGAGCTTATTGATGGTAAACCAACAAGATAAAGACAAACAATAACACTAAAAACAGAACTTATAGGAACTATAAGTCAATGTTCAAGTGTTCATCTCCTAAGAACAGATAACAGACAAACATTATGTTCTGTTCTCCCCTGTTCTATGTGAAATCAAGATATGATATTTTTTAAACAAATTTTGAGGAATTAATCAAATAAGGTAGGAAACAAAGATGCAACATGATGTGGGTAGTTGAATATTAATGTCAGTTGTAAGAAGCTTTCAGAAATTTGAAGTTCCACTGCATTTAGTGCTGTCCACATGTGGTTTTGCTGCCATTGAAGAAGACATATGTCAAGAAATAAAGATGTGGGTTTTTTGGGTGATTTTAATCTCTCTTATTGTTCGATCACAATTAGATATATTAAGCATAAAAGAACCCAACAAGAATTTATAAAGGAATTTAACTTCCAAAATCCCCTCAGATGAAATTATTATAACTTGTACCTCATGCAGAACATTTAGTGCCCATTAACTTTAGATCATACTGGTGTCAATGGGTAGTCTGATATATATCCACGTGCCCAGCTTGTAGCAGGTAATTATTTTAGTTCTATTCGGGAGAGTTTACTGTTTTCAATCGGTTTTCTTATATTTTAATGTTAAATTTTGGGTTTTTTTAACTGACACGTTAGTGGTTAATAAGTTACCAACACTAACTTAGTAATTATCCGTCAGCGTCAAGGATTAAACTATAACCTTCAAGAGAAACAAAACTCTTCACATCTCTCAAATTTTTAAATTTTCAATTTGTATCTAACATGTTTTATTTACCAAAGATTCTTATAGTTTTCTTTTATACATATATAATTATTTGTGTTTTTAGTTTAAGGATATGGATCAAATGTTAACCCTTGTTTATTACGATAACTCATTAGCCAACTAGTGGTATACAACAAGCCACGTCACCGTTGTAAGTTAGAGTTACAGCGGTAAAACTAGTAGTCCACAACTCATGTTGAAATTTAAAAAGAAAAATATAGCAAGATTATACTTAAAATAAAGATATTAAAACGATATATTTAATGGTGTAATTTGTTCTAAAAATTAACATCATATAAAAAATTAAAATGGTTTTAAAAAATGGATGGATGTTTTTAAAAAAGGAGAGAAATTTTGAAAATGATATTATGATAAGAATATCGTTACATCAGTAGCGTAAAAGTTAGTTACACAACGGAATTATAATGTAAGTGTTCGCGACATTTGGGTTAACTAGTTATCATAATAAAAAATTGTTAAAAAAAGAATCTTACCCTTTAGTTTAGAATCAGAAAAAGAAGTGATGCTTTATTGACTTTACATCTAACTATGCAAACACTTCTTAAAATCAAAATCATACCCTTTAGTTTACCCACAATAAGGTACGTTAAAAAAAACATAAGCTATATTTGACCAACTTCTTAAAATCAGATTCATAGATATGTTACATTTTCGTCAATTGGTGTCTTACAAGGGCAAATGGGTATTGTTGACTGTGAGAGCAAGTAGGAGACAGGCTGTGATTGTTATTTTTTTATTTCCCTTTTTCCTTAATATGAAAATTTATGCAAATTTCAAATAGATCCATTCCTTAATTTGGACAATTATATTTGGACACAAGTTAAAAGAATATGAATAAGTCATAGGAGCTTTTTTGGATGTAGAAATAAACTATTGTGATTTTCTTTATTACATCTTTTAGTAACAGCATGTAGTTTTCTTTTACTCTAAGCATCTCTCTTATATATACTTATAAATCAAAATGATGAACAAAAACATAAGTTTTAAAATAATTGAGTTTTTATTTTATATTATATTCTTATTCTTATGTGATGTGAATAATGTCATGACTTATGAGTTTTGGTAGAAAAGAAAATCATATTATAACTTTAAAAGGTAAAATTTTTCTTATTTGATTTAAAACCTCCACAGTGAATTCAAATAACCATATACATGCTTTATTGTCTACATGGTAGCCTTCGTCTTGAACCATTAGATGAATGCATCAATGAACGTTGATAAGGGACAAATGTTTTGTATTCTTAAAAGTTTGATTACGGACCAAATGTTAAATCGAATGGTCGTATTATTTATCTATACAACCAGTTAGCCGGGTCTAAAAATCCAAATAACCAACAAAAACAAGAAAAAAATATCAATCAATTTATAGGATTTACTTTAATTCTTATCAAATTTTTTTAATTAAGTTAAAAACTTGTCAGTTTATATTGTGTTCATCTCACTAACTCATAAAAATTACAGCACCTATGATGCTTTGCTTAATGCTAGACCAGTGATCCAGTCTGATTTTCAAAGCTGGTCCTAAGACGTATTTTAAAATTTGGTAAAGTTATACAAAATTTAAATATAATATATGAAAAGTTTAATATATATCTTATAGAAGGCCCATAACATGTTCATAAATTGTATGCCAACTTAAATGTAGGGAAGAAAATTGAGAGGCTGAGAGCATTAAAGTGGGAAATGAGGGAAAAGGGCAGCTGATGCCCATCTTTTTATTTAGTATAAAGATGTAAAATATTAAAGAGGTAGAGCCCAACCATCTTTTCAAATCATTCAAAGACAATTTGTCATCTTCAAATAATTGAATTAATTTGTTATATAAAATTCATCAAAATAATAATTTAATATAACAATTATACTAAAAGTTTTATTTATGTAATAAATAGTAAAGCAGATTACGACTAGTGAATCGTGACATATCAAAGTTCATTACACCCCCAACACAGTGAATGCTGTACAAAAAATGTAATAATTCTACCATTTTAATGTTGTTGTCATTAAATAATATTAAGACCAGATCCATTTTTCTCTATTTTAATACCAATAAAAAGTGAAATTTGAAATAGAAAATATATGTGTGTACGATTAAAAGTTTAAATTGATAAGTATTTTTTTAGAATGATTAGGTATGAGAGAATCATAAATTTAGCTTTCTTTAGAAATATAATACACTTCTATAGACCTATAGCTATAATAAAATAATATGTCGACGTAAAGATTTTTTGATTTATTTTCTCTTGATAACGTTAAAATTCATTCAAAAGTAAATATTTTGCCCATTGTTTTTTCTTCAAAGTCATGAGTCTTTTTTTCTAGATTATGAAGTTCACTTTATCTACAAAAATCTTGTAGTTTTTAATGAATTTTGATAACTTAATAAAAAAGTTAAGTCGTGAAACACCCAAAATGGTTTAGACCAAAGCGGTCTAAGACAATGGTTTGATGTAAATGCTGACACTTTGGCATATGCATACAACACACTGCATACTAGATTGATTTATGGTTGCAACTCTTGTTTTATCAGACAAGTATCAATCATGTTTCTACATATAGGACCACCTATAACAATGTGTTTAATTATAAGCAAATTCTAACAAATACCTAACATGTATTGAGGGAACACATGTCGTGTTTGGATAACTGCTTGATCACTATTTGATATAAGTATTATGAGAAGAGGTTTAAGAGCTAACTCTCTATTTTTTTTATACTTATTCTTGTGTTGATGATACTAGTTTTGTAGGTGATCCTCCTAGTTATTGAGTCATCTCAGTTGGTGAGTCTTGTTATTCTCGCGGCGATAGAATTTGTCTAACCGATCAATAAGATGTTCTTTTAAAGTTGCATCTATAGAGATGTATACATGTTCTCATGATTATAAATATATTCCTAAAAATAACTATATGTTGTTATTCTCATTTTTAAGCACCCGAGGTTCAATCATTGATTTTAAACATGTCTATGAATCACAAGGAAAATGTATTCGAACAAGTGAAGTTTCTTAAAACCTTTTTTCAAAATATTAATTACGTAATGTATCATACAACATGATATTATGTAATATTAGGTTTTCGGAACTCACGCACGTTCAAGATTTTTGAAAATTAAAAGGGTGAACTTTATATTGAAAGGAAATATTGTATCTTTAGAAAAAGCATTTATCGTTTAATGAATAGATCTTATCCTCGTGTTCTCTTACAATATAAATATTGAGCATAATAAATTTAGAAAAACAAAGCGCCCGTGGCCTAATGGATAAGTCGTCTGACTTCTAATCAGGCGATTGTGGGTTCGAGTCCCACCGGGCGTGACTTTTTTTATTTTTTGTTTTCTAGTCAAATTGATAAGAATAATACTGTAAGAATAGACTCATAGTTAGTTATACACATGCTATATGCACATACAAAGTAAGTAACGAATCTATTGATGTGAGTTTGGTTGCCTTGCGACACGAGTGGCGTCCATTGTAGCTCGGTTGAGTCGACGGAGTTTCAAAGCGGCTAGAACAGGATCCTTTGTGTTTGTTAAAATATAGCTTCTCATTTTATGTTTGAATGTTATGTTTTCATCTAAAATCGAGTTAGCTGATGGGTTTTGGAATGCTGTTGCGGTGTTGCCTGTTGGTGGGCTCAATGTTACTTGGGTTTGGGATTGTGAGCTGCTTATAGCATATGGGCCTTGGAAAATTGGAAGGTTTCTATTTGAAACATCTAAAATCGAAGGTAAAATTAGAGAAAATCCTGATCAGTTTGTATGAAAATATTTGGAGAATGTATTATGAAATTAAATCAGTGCATTATTGGTTTCAGAATACGGCACCTCATGTGTTATGAAATCCTTGAGCTCAAGTTCCTATAGCAAATCTATAAAACAAAATATTTATTTGTACATTATCAATTTTAATCATGTAAATGTGAGTTATGTTTTACCCGACGTTGGTTAGAAATAATATTAATGTGTCCTGTTCTTATTTGTTTTCTTATTGTAATACCTGGACATGTCCATTTATTTGGATTTTGAAACACTAGCAACTCGAATTTTAACATTTATTATCATAATTCAACACATCATAAATGAAAGTTTTGTGTAGATTTTTGTTTGTTAGATAGTTATTTAACATCAATAGAAGATAAGTAAACTCTAAACACCATAAAAAGATCGTACACATTTACATAATTCTTTTGTTTATTTTGAATGTTCGAACTGTTTATCACTACTAAAAAATAATTACAATAGCTATTGTTAAGTTACAGCCTATAACATAATAAAATCCTTCTAATGTTACCACTTGCTATGTCATGTCACTTGACATCTTTCGTTTATCTAACCTAACACTACTTTAATGACTACATTGATATCATTAGGTTGATGAGAGGAAGATGCCATAACGTATCGTGAGGTGCAAACTACAATATTGAATATCTTGTGTTCATTCTACTTCAATTAGACTTCACGTTTAGCATCTAATCTTATAATATTAAAAATTTATATAGAAACTTAAACAAGTCTATTAAACCACTGTTAACTTAAAAAATTTGTGTTGAAACAAGATTATGCCAAAAAGTTATTCAATTCATCTTAATTACATAATTGTGTAAATATATTATTGAAAAAAATCATTAGAAATCATCAATGTCTTGCTAACCAGTGAAATATAGTAAAATATATCTTGCGTTAGGCAACTTGCTTTAATATGATTAAAGATAGGAAACCAACATTACACATATACGAGAGAAACCAAAATGTCTAGCATTGAGTCACCCACTAATGTTTATTATCTTCATCGTTATGTCATATTATAAGGGTTCGATGGGCACTTGCAAGATACCCATATTACTCATATTAGATCAATTAGTAATTGATTGTTATTTTATTTTTATTCTAATATACATAAAACTATCCAAATTAATAAGGACATAATTAAACTATCAATCCAAACTAGTACCTCATTGTACAACGACACACTCCGTAATTCCCTTGGCTAGTACCACTTGAAATCCCACCGATCCCCCTTACATGAACTGTCGACAACAGTGTTACCGAAGCACCCAAGCCCTTTTACCGAAGGTGCCCGAGCACCCTTAAACGTTAGATATCTTATGGAAAAGAAAACAAATATTAATCTATAAAATATAACTTTGATGAATGTTTACATTCAAGGGTCCGTTTTAGAACACAACAACAAACAGGGGCAAAATTGCAATTCACAAAACCTTGTTACCACATTTTAAAAGGGACTAAAACCCTAAAAACCCTAGCCCCTCTTCATAATAAGAGAGCGAAAGAGGAGCGACGCCAAAACCCTAAATTAGTTTACACAGGGTGCGAAATCAAGCACATTGAAGCTTTGAGTTGTTGTTCTTCAATGGCGTTGTATCTTCTATACGAGTCAGCGTCTGGATACGGTCTGTTTTTGGCCCACGGTATCGATGAAATCGGACAGAACACAGAGGCTGTTCGTAACTCGGTGACTGATCTCAATCGCTTTGGAAAAGTTGTGAAACTTGCCGCTTTTAATCCTTTTGAATCGGCTCTTGATGCTCTCAATCAGCAAAATGCGGTTTCGGAAGGTACATATATACATGCAGATGCATATATGTGATTTGATATTTGAACTTGACTCTTGTTAGTGTTTAGGGCATATTGTAGTGAAGAAATTTGTTGTCTTTGGTTTGTGAGATTTGTTCAGTTTGTTGTATGCTGTATGCTATTGTTTCTTATTTTTTCTGCTGGTTGTTGATGTTTGGTTCTGTTTGTTATCGTACAAGGAGGTGATTTTTAGGATTTGAACAACAGTTCTATAGCAAAGATTAGAACATGATACTGTTTGTTGGTAACAATTAATCAAACATTAATCATGATAGTATGGAGATTACACTTTGAGAATTTAATCCTTGATTTTATTTTAAATAAGTGTTCTAAAGTTTTGCTCTAACATATGATTGGTGGTTTAACTTAAAGCATACTTTTTTTTTTGTTTGTGCGCAGGGCAAATGACTGATGAATTGAGGAACTTCTTGGAGCTTAGCCTTCCCAAGGTGAAGGAAGGTAAAAAGCCTAAGTTCAGCTTAGGGGTAGCAGATCCAAAAATTGGGTCTCACATATATGAAGAAACCAAGATCCCCTGCCAGAGCAATGAGTTTGTTCTTGAGCTCATTCGAGGTGTTCGTTTGCATTTTGATAGGTTTATTGATAATCTCAAGGTATTTCATTTTTATGTAGTATTTTTTTGCCATGTTTTCGTTCCAGGGTTTGTACCCACTTTCAGAATGTTTTTATTCATCCTGATTTTGTCTGACTTTTAAGTGAAACAAATTTATACAGCCTGGTGATTTGGAGAAAGCTCAACTCGGTTTGGGCCACAGTTACAGCAGAGCAAAGGTCAAGTTCAATGTTAATCGTGTTGACAATATGGTTATTCAAGCAATCTTTCTTCTTGATACTCTTGATAAGGATGTAAACTCATTTTCTATGAGAGTCAGGTCTGTTTACTTTCTTTTTTCTTACAGTTCTCTGGATTTTGTAATTGTTGTGTTTAAATCAAATTTTAATCTTGATGAAAGTATTTTGATGTTTGATGCAGGGAATGGTACTCATGGCATTTCCCAGAGCTAGTTAAGATTGTCAATGACAATTATCTCTATGCTAAACTTGCAAAATTTATTGAAGATAAATCAGAGTTATCTGAAGATAAGTTAGAAGGTATAGTAGAAATACTTGGGGATGAAGATAAAGCAAAGGAAGTAATAGAAGCTGCCAAAGCATCCATGGGTAATGATTGTAGCTTATGGTTATAAAAATAAGTAATACAATTTTATTAGGTAATCATGATTCATGATGTTTTTGGATTCTCTTTTACAGGCCAAGATTTGTCACCAATTGATTTGATTAATGTTAAGATGTTTGCACAACGTGTGATGGACCTTGCTGAGTATAGGAAGAAACTTTATGATTATCTTGTTGCTAAGATGAGTGACATAGCACCTAACTTAGCTGCATTAATTGGTGAAGTTGTTGGTGCTCGTTTAATATCTCATGCTGGTAGCCTTACAAATCTTGCCAAGTGCCCTTCTTCTACCCTCCAAATCCTTGGTGCAGAGAAGGCCCTTTTCAGGTCTTATATTGTTTATTTATTAATTAAGATAAGCTGAAAGCAGTTTGATATTGGTGATATGGATGTTGATAGTGTTGTGTTGGTTCCAGGGCTTTGAAAACCAAAGGAAACACACCAAAATACGGACTTATTTTTCATTCCTCCTTTATTGGGCGTGCATCTGCAAAAAACAAAGGTCGAATGGCTCGTTATCTTGCTAACAAGTGCTCAATTGCTTCTCGAATTGATTGCTTTTCAGGTTTGTTTATAATTTCGTTTCCAAGGTTATATTATTGGTCTGTCTGCCCGTATATTGACCTTTGTTGACAACAGAGAGCAGCACTACTTCTTTTGGTGATAAGCTTCGTGAGCAAGTGGAAGAACGTCTTGACTTCTATGACAAAGGGGTTGCACCTCGTAAAAACATTGAGGTCATGAAAGCTGCTATGGAGAATGCTGTTAACCAAGGTTTGTATTATTATCTTGATCTTGGATACTACTGATCTCAGGGTGAATCACAATTTATTTATTTATTTTTTCTGATATCTTATATACAGGTGCAGAAATGGATGTCAATAAGGTTACCGAAAACTCTTCAAAGAAAAGCAAGAAAAAGAAGTCTAAAGATGATGATGAAGCGAAGGCAGATGATAAAGAGAATGCTGCTGCAAATGGAGACGCTTCTGAACTTAAATCTGGAAAGAAGAAAAAGAAACGAGCACTTGAAGAGGAATCGAAGCCCACTGAAAATGGAAAAGAAAATGGTACAAATGCAGAAAATGGGACAGAGAAGAAGAAGAAAAAGAAGAGTAAAGATGTTGAAATGGAGGATGTGGATGCAGTTAGTGATGGTAAGAAGAAAAAGAAGAAAAAGTCAGCAGAGTGATGATGATGATGATGACAAGGCGTGGTAAGTCGTATTCATTTTGCCAACATTTTGTATCATGGCTTCTGCAGTTTGATATTATGTTTTTTGCTACACTTGAACTATTATTAGAAAGATAAGGTTTGAAGGAAATTAGGCTAATTTTATGTCCAAGTTTTGTTGTAGATCCGGATAAGTTATTTCATGTTTATTAAGGTTGTTTTATGCCATTATTATGGTCATGGTAGATTCTTTAGTTAAGTGGTCTTTGCCCTTCATTTTGTGTATCCAAGAGGTGTTTTGTGCATATAAGCAGAGAGTATTATGACTGGGCTGGCTGGCTTGAATAATGCACAAATTATCCAAGCAGTAGCAAGACTTGTTATCTCTAGGTTGTTTTCTGGTTGATTATCTTTGTTTTAAAAAGTACAAGACGTGTTGAGAGATCCTAACAAGAGGTGAAATGATTTCACCTACCATCGTTATATCTCTTGAAAATTCTAAATTAACCAATTTTTAAACAAAAAGTAAAAAATAGTGCACATGCAAGAGCAAAGTAGACTTGTGAAAATGGACGCGTAAACATGTGAAAAATAAATAAATAAGAAGTTTGATAAATTATTGTGCTTTCACAGAAATTTGATGATATAAGAGAATGGAGTACGAAGGTTTTGTTACCCTTTTTGATTTTCTGTAGATTCCATAAATAACGTGAGGAGTTCATTTCACTTATGCTTCTATTTGCATGAGTCATGAGAGGCATTTAATGACACATTAAAGAACATGAGATCTTCATCCAAAACATTTGAAATGGGTTCATTTCGGCATAAATCTTTGAATTGCTTATAGGATCGCTGATAGACAACTGGCCCACTAGATCATCTTTATTTTTGGTTTAATGAAAAGCATTACCTCACACGCCAAAATAAATGTTCTCAGAGCTATTTTAAATGTATGGTTGTCTGTTAATTTTTACTTGTTGCTTTTATTTTTATTTTTTCAAAAAGCTCTCTACTCTATCTTAAAAGCTAAAATTAGACATTTTTAAAGGGGTACATTGGATTTTTTTAAGGGGAAATGTTCAAATATAAAGGCTACTAAACTAAAAAGTGTAAAAAAGTAATCTTATCCGTTAATCCCTTATTCTCTTTGATGATGTTAAATGAATGTAAATTGGGTGTTCAAGTTACACTAACTTATAATCCTATTAACAGGATCACCGTAAATACAATTCTTTTAGTTTTATTTTTTATCAATGTCAAATGTACGACATTGCGTCGGAGAATTTGTGCTATTTAATCGGACTCACGTATTCGTTTTTCAAACTAGGAATCCATGACCACACCCCAACCCTCCAGAAAAAAGCTAACTAGAAAAGCCCAACGACTAAACCTAGAGCATTCATACTCCAAGCGAGACTCGCACCTAAGATCTTTCCGTTTTTTTATTGTCTTGGGTATTTTATCCTAACCATTTGAGACGTGAATAATTGGTTTTTAGTTTTCATTTAATGAGGTTCTACCCCTCTGTGGATTTTATGTTTTATTCAAGTGTTTAAAGTTTATTTTTATTTTTGTTTTCTTTATTATTTTCAAAGCTTAGAGGTATAGTTTCTTTTCTCGGTAGAAATCTTGTATTCTATGATGTTATTTAATTTCATTTAAAAACTATGTTAAGAAAGCAAAACCTACAAGCGAACACTTGCTTTTTTTTTTTTTTTTTTTGTAGAAATCTCGGTTATTATTATTGTTTCTTCATTTTTTTTTCTAAGTTATACAAAAAGGTTCACTTGTTTCTAGTTTCAACAATGAAAATTAAAATTCGATTTTCTTTATCTAAGCTTTAAACAAAGCTGCAAATCACATTTTCTGAACACAATTACAATGCTTTTATTGTGACTCGATTTTAAGGTTCAACACAAAAGGTTGCTTTTTAACAGTTTTACCCACTAGAATTGGGTTCAAATAAAAAATTATTTAAATCAATAAATCAAATCTTTACTTGATTTATGAAAATTAATGACTCATATTTTTTTTTAATAAAATAATAAAAAATTATACTTTTATTGAAACTACATCAAACAAATACGAGTCATTAATCTCGTAAATCATTACACATTTCTCTAGATTTACACAATTTCTCTTTGTTTACATTTAAACCCAACCCACTAAATTATCACTGAAGAACAAAATTATAAACCAAAGTGAACAGATTTATTAACTTTCATTTTCCAAAAAACATTTTGAACTGTGAATTGTTGAAATTCTTCAAAATAACAAACTCTCCAAAATTTAACGTATGCCACTTTAAACAACAAACACACGGTATTCTTTAGTAAAAGACGAAAAAATAGTTCGCTATGTTCTCATTGCATGACTGCGTGACTTCTTACACTGCAGTTGGGCTGATTATATACACACATCTTCACTTCCCATTATATTAACCAGCCGATGTGGGACAAACTCAGCTGGGCTGTATTTCAATTTTCACTTGTATTTGGTTGTTCTTTCCTTCTCTTTTTAAGTTTTAAATTCAAGTTTATTATCTTCTTAGTTTCATCATAAAGTACCATATCATGTTCATATGATCTAATAGTCTATAAGATTAAGATATGAATGCAATATATATGACAAAATGACTTTTTTTTATTAGTCTATTGGTCAATAGAATCAAACCCATTTGTTCTTCTTTGGTTTAATGTCATCCGTATAACAAACATATGCAAGTATTATATATAGATTACTTTGATGGCTAATGATTTGATGTATGTCGAGCATAGACTATTGCAAATAGATGCACGTTTGATTTGACTTGTGTACGGGTCAAGTAGTCAAGTAAAAGAGACAGCAATTGCATTTCGAAAGGCATAATGGTGCATTTACTTTGGTGTGACCGTGTGACCGTGAACCATCACAATAACATAACAGTAATAACACTAGCCAAAGCATAGTTTTGCAATACAAAAGTTTAGCCTCCTGGAATATTGTTGAACCGTTGATAGCTCGTTTGTTTGTATAAACAAAAATTTTACAATGACCCGAGCAGCAGCTAGTCCTGTTATCATTTGGATGATTTTTGGGATGACTGTACTCACCTTGGTTTGACACAATTGAAAATAAGATGAATTTTATCGAGTTTTTAGCTTCAGGAGTTCATTTAACTTATGGCTGTGATTAAGTGGTTCATGGCTAAATGTATAATGATATGCTTTTTTAGGGGTAGATGAGAGAACCTTAATTAGTGTAAACACATTCACCATCTGGGTCATGCCTAAAACCAAAAGCCTGGCCAGTGGGCTGCGAATAGCAACTCGGTGTTCATGTCCAGTTGACACATTTATCGTCTTTGAGTTATGTCATAAGGCGTTTTATGTCGTCTTGCTTTGATAGATGCTGAGGTCCATCACATGATACAGAGCATCTTTATTTTTATTATCAACTAAATATTCAATATATTTGTTCCTCAAACATGATTTATTTCAAGTCTGTAAAGTCACAATTTTCGCAGCTTGATTTTATGATTTTCTATTTGCAAAGCTTAGATTATGCACTTCTTCTTCTTTTTTTTAGTAGAAATCTTGTATACTTAGAAGTCAATTATTTTCACTTCTATAATATATGTTAAGAAAACTAAACCAACATTCGAGCACTTGTTTTTTCTTAAAAACCTTGCCTTATTTACAAAAATTTTACAAATATTATGAATTGTTAGATTTTTAGTTTTTGGAACAGAGCTTCATTAGAACACTGCAACAAGCAAGATGTTAGTGCTGCAAAACTATTTATACTCAAAGACATAACATATTTAAAACTATGATCGGTTGGAGTTCTTCAATAAAGAAGAAACTCTCCAAAAATTAGCGTATGCCACTTTAAACAACGAACACACGGTATTCTTTAGTAAAAGGCGAAAGAATAGTTCGCTTTGTGCTCATTGCATGGCTGCGTGCCTTGTTCTATTGCACCCAGGCTGCTTATATACATACAAATGCACTTTCCAATAACATTAAGTAGCCAATGTGGGAAAATCGTAGCTCCCCCTCTCGGCTCTCACCATCTTCATTTGATAATTTTCTTTTTAGAGTATAATGAAAATTTGTTTAGGGAGTAAGAAGCCCTTATGACATCTCTTTACACTGAATTATTGTTCGATTTATTTTGTTAGTAGTCTATGGCCACTTAATCGAATCAATCTAGTTTATTCTTTAATGGTTTAATACTTTAATCTCATCAATATAACAGATGGTGTGTAATATTAAGTTTTTATCTAAGATCTAAACAAACAACGGATGTAAATATTGTATTCAATTTGCTTTTACGGACAATGTTTTGATAGATGCCAACCATAGATATTGCAAATTGAAGCACATTTGGTTTTTAATTGTATACGGGTCATGTATCCTTCTGTGGATTCTAGAGGTGTTTTTTTGCATATACGTAACATTGTGGTTGTCCTGTTTTGTTGTGACTCGTTACCTGTATAAACAAGGGGGTAAGATTAGACTTGTGTTTGGTTGGAGTATTTTCGAAAAGAAAGGAAGCCTCCAAAAATAAGTGTATTCACCTTGCATGAGTGTTTTTGAAGGTTTGGTGGGTGAATACTTTTAATGCTTTGATTTTAACCCGATTAAATACTATGATATCTTTTTTGCATTTGGTTTCACAGCAGTCACCAGAAAATCAAATTCCATAAAACAACTGATACATGTAAATAATAACAATTTTAGAAAAACATACAAAATTACAACATACATCAAACTAAATGTATTTCAATAAGAATGTCACATCGATATATTTAGAATTATATAAAACATTATATATCAAAGTTATAATTAAAAAACAAATTCTGAACTTGATCGCCTTTTAATGGAATTTATATTAGAAGCAAATATCTTCTCAACATAATAGACCTCTTATTTCTTAATCAAATGCGTGTGAAAAATATTTTTAGTGTAGGGTTTTGGTGTTGTTTTATTCAAAACATAAACATGTTGCTTTTTGGGAGTACAAATGCAAAATTTCCTTAAACTAAACCAAAAAATCACATTTAACAAACTATGCCGTCGGAGAAGGCTCAGTTGAACTTATAAGTTTTTCTTATTGTTTTATGAAAAGAAAGGTATGTTGCATGTGCTAGTGATTGGTATGAGTTTTATTATACATTGTATTACATTTTATAAAAATATACTCTCGTATTTATAGGCAGGATTGTGAAGAAACTGAGTTAAGCTTAATTCAATGATGTTTTATTAAGTTTAGCTTGATTCACTAACCAGATGTATATTTTTAGTACCGGGTCTACCCTTGCTACGTAGGAGACTTAAGCTTATTTATAAGGCTTGAATAATATGAAAACATCATACATATATGAGAAAAGCTTATTTTTAAAGTTTAAATAAGCTTAAAATTAATAATATTACGGGGGAGGGTGTTGCATCATGACAATCGTCTCCGCCTTCCTTATGGAGGGGGTGGTGTTCCTCCTTTGCAACCATTTCACATAAACACTCCTGTCACATCATTTCCCCTCTCAGGCTCATGATAAGTTTACAGTAAATCACTAAAGGCACATGAATAATTGAAGTTGGGGTGGTGTTCCTTCGTGACAGAACCCAACTAACAACCTCTCTCATTCGGAACCTAAACCACAACATCTTAACAACTGTTGGTTCAAACTCGTATTAAAATACTAGTTTGTAGCCTGTATGATGTGTCGGAAAACATAGCATCTAGGTTGATGATTTTGAAAGAATATATGGGGCGGTTCAGATCAAATCTAAGACAAAACCACGTGAAACTCGAAACAGTATTAAAAATTTTATTTATTTTTTAAAAAGTTCTTAATCTATAAATCTCGAAATGTTGGTTGAATTATGAGTCTAAATTTAGATGACTTGACAAAATAATTGCTATATCAAGATTTTCGAAATTAATTATGTGTTACATTTATTGGTTAGATGGCTTCGACATCGACTTTGAATGGAACGAAAGATATTATTATTTTTAACCATGTATAACACTTTTTCTAAAAATGCTATTCTTTAAAAAAAAATATCTAACACCATTATATTCATATTAAGAAAAAGATTTTTGACTTTATTATACAATTCTTTTAAATATAATAAAATACAAAAGTTATTTAAGTTTTATATAGCTTCACTTCTATCCATTAGCTACGTTAACTTTTAAGAAACTATACATCTATCATTGAATCAATATTGAACACTTTTCTTGAAAAAAAAAACTTTTTTTAACGACAATCATACGATATTGTTTTAGAAAATATATGTTATTTTAATCGGATCTACATATATGTTTTCAACTGGACAACACCGCAACCCCCAACAGAAGATTCATAACTGAAAAAATCTATAAATCAACGTAGGGCATCTTACCCCGACTAAAATTCGAAACTTACAACATCCTGTTTGGGAAGCCGTAAAGGTAACAGAAGTAAAATTCTATGCTCAATATTAAAAAAAAAAAAAACAAACATTGGATTTTAATCACGCTTAAAATGTAGTGACACGATTATTATATTTTTCGGGAATCAAGTCATTATTTATTGATAGTTTGATTTGATAGTGGATCCGTAAGAAACTGTACTACTAGTATCCCAACGTTTCTTCCTACTAAAAAATCATCCTCTCGATTTCATCGGCCATTTGATCTCCGGCAACGATTACAACTTCCGACCCTCTGTTTCTGCATACTGAGCGTTTGTTTTACTCGCACGAAGCATCCAATCGTCGTTCGTCTGCAAATTAGGGCTTTTTATTTCCATTTTTTACTCGTAAGTTGCAAATTTGACATAGAATTGTTTATTATTAGGAATATTTTTTTCATTATGAAACATGCTCGAGCTTAATATGCATCTGGATGCACTGATTGCTTGATGATTATATGTGTTAAACTGAGGAATTGTAGTTTCTTATCGGTATTATGTGAACTTATATTGAACTGCCGTTTAACTCGATCAGATGTATTGATTTGTGAACCAGGCGATTTATCACGAGATAGAGAAATTGTATGAACTGTTCATCTATTTGATTTGAGGCTACATGTTGATTTACACAAATTATTAAGTATGGATTAGTTCAGGATTATTGCTGATTAACACGTAATTAAACTACAAATCCATAATCCATAATTCTCTATATTGGAGTTTCTGTTAAATAAGGTGTAGAATGGTTGGTTTATCTCTGCAAATGTCTTTCTTTTGCCTTATTGTGTTCATGTGTTTGCTTTGATTATGATAATTTCCCCAAATCCTTATGATTCCTAGCTATGTGATACAGTTGAAGTGTATCTTATTATCTTGCATAACTAGTAGTTTCATGACCATTGCGCGCAGAGGCATAGTTAACTGCAAAATCATTTATGGCGTTCTTCAAGACGTTTCTAAACAGTCCTATGGGACCTAAGACTACTCATTTCTGGGGTCCTGTAGCCAATTGGGGATTTGTTGCGGCGGTATATATGCTTTTCCATTATACTTTCAGTATCGTTCATGAATGCTTAAGTTTAAAAGTTTTGATTGCTGAAATGTGACAGGCAATGGCTGATATTGAGAAACCTCCAGAAATGTTATCTGGCAACATGACTGGAGGTTAGTAGTGTCATGTTTTAAACTTTAAATACAAGTAGTCATAGCACACAAGATTGAGATTATTATTGTTATTAAAAACCATAAGTTTTGGATGCAGTGATGTGTGTATATTCGGCTTTGTGCATGAGATTTGCATGGATGGTGCGGCCTCGCAACTATCTTCTTCTTGCATGCCACGCCTCAAATGAAACAGTTCAACTTTATCAACTCTCCCGCTGGGCAAGAGGTCAAGGGTAAACTACATTGATCATATGTGATGATAATTGCAAAATTAATAATACTTTTTGCAACCTTTGTTGCTCACAGCGTGTATATAGATCGCTTACTGTTGTTTTCTTCTGAAAGGTACTTGCAGCTGAAGGAAGATAAGGCACCCTCAACTTGACTTCAGATGTTCTTTTCTCACTTACTGAGGTTCTGTATGGGTGGTTATATAAGGTTTACCGTAAATCTAAAGCTTAATGTATATTGATTAATGAAGAATACATATTCAAATGTCATCATTTATGTTATACCCTTATACTTTCATGTCCATTTCAGATTGTACTGTTTATTGAAGACACATATAGTTTTTGTTTTTTTTGGTTAATTATAATTATAAATGAAGGAAATAAGGATGAAAAAAAGCTGTACCAAGGTGTTGGAATGGTACAAAAGGCATGCACCAGGCCCTCTGTTATGCAAAATAACTATTCATAGATTTGTAGATAGTTTGAACCTTTCAGTAATGTTAAAGTTGTTCTCATATGATCTAGATGTTACGGGTCGAGTGGCGAAAACAACCTCTTGCATAAATGCACGGTAACAAGCCGTACATGAGGGCCAAGTTGGGTTGATAGTTTTGCAGTTGCCTTATAGATATATTTTAATAATGAAGTTTTATCCAAAAGACCAAAACCTTAGTGGATAGCCTTCAGTGACACAAGCAAAACAAACGACTCTCAAGGTCATTTAAAATCTATAAAATTGACTTTACCTTCGAGAATCGAGATAACGTATTCAATCATCCATTTAATATTAAATTCGATTCAATCCAACTTTTTATTTTGACCATGGTCATATTAAGAGAACAAACACGGTTTAAACCAAAATCAAGTATACGATGATTTAATTGAATATTTAATTTAATAAAAAGTTTAATAAAAACTAAATATACCTAGATAAAATTTGTAGTTCACAAAAAATATATTATAAATGATTCATAATATATGAAATAGTAAACTTGATTAAGTAGTAGTTCATTTATATTATATGTTAAATCATGATTTGGATTATATTACATTTTTTCGTTTATTACTCATCGTTAATACCTTCATAAATCATAAGGGAATTTTGTCATGACATTCTTTATCAAAAGTTATTCTAGATTATTTGAAATATAGCAAAATATTTTTTTAACTAATAGATATTTAATCTACCACCAACCAATGATTCTTAGCCTAACTAACAAATGTAAGGTACTCATAACATATAAATAATTTACTTGTTGATATCACATGTTAATTAATTTCAACATATAAATAATTATTAAATAACTAATAGATATTTAATCTCCCCCTCCACCACCGATTTCCTCATCGACTCCGCCACCGGCCTCCGCCTCTCCTACGCCCATTTCATCCGTCAAGTACACTCCCTATCCTCCGCCATCACCACAAACTTCCCCTCACTCACCAACAATCAAGTCGCCCTGATCGTGTCTCCGACGTCCGTACACATTCCGGTGATCTATTTCGCCCTTCTTTCGTTAGGCGTCACCGTCTCCCCTGTTAATCCGATTTCCACCAAATCGGAGCTAACGGATCTTATACGTCTAAGTAGCCCCGTCGTCGCCTTCGTTACCTCCTCCGTTGTTTCGAAACTGCCGTCGTCGTTCCCGTTAGGTACGATCATCATCGATTCTCCACAATTCGTTTCAATGCTACACACTCGTGGATCTGAATCGGTTGTTAGACGAGTGAATCAGTCCGATACGGCGGGGATTCTATACTCCTCCGGCACAACTGGTAGAATCAAAGGCGTGGAGTTATCTCACCGGAATTTCATCGCGATAACCGCCGCTTCACTCCATAACAAATTCAATAGAGGCGAAAACTCACCTCAGCCTGAACCTCACCCGATTACGTTGTTTCCTCTTCCTCTATTTCACGTTTTCGGATTTTTTATGCTGATTAGGGCTACGTCGCACGGGGAGACGCTGGTGCTCATGGAGAGATTTGATTTCAACAACATGTTGAAGGCGGTGGAGAGGTATAGGGTTACGTATATGCCGGTGTCGCCGCCGCTGGTGGTGGCGATGGCGAAATCCGACGTCGTTCCGAAGTACGATCTGACGTCGCTTCAGTTGATCGGTTGCGGTGGCGCTCCGCTAGGGAAAGAGTTGGCGAAGAGCTTTGCGGTGAGGTTTCCTCATGTTGAGATTGTGCAGGTATGTGCTGCTCACGCTCTCTGTAGCGCGTTTGGTTTTTGCTTACCTTATTAATGTCATTGTCTTTGTATAAAAAATATCTTTTTGTTTGTGGCAATGTGAATGTGTGTTCGGTATATGTAATACTATAATAAACAAACAAGCTCTGAATAGATATCATTAGAATATTCATGATCTTTAGCAAAATGGTTACATAAGAAAATTAAAAATAGAGACCGTTTAATTCAAGTTTCATTATGAGCAAAATGTTTTATGTTGGGCTAGTGGATTTTTTGGTTTTCTTCTTTCTAAGGGGTTGGGTTGCAACGAATATATATATCCGATTAATATAACACCTATCATCTCAAAAAAAAAAAAAAAAGAAAAGAAAAAAGTCACTAGAATAGGCGATGGTATACTTTTTCTTTTTTCTTGTAACATTTATATTAGTTTGAATATTTAATCATATTTGGTATCTGTCACTGGATACGTGTCTGATTGACAGTCTTTAGCTTTGTTGTTTCTTGAGAGGATAATCTGGATATTTTAAAAATAACATTTTGAAAATAACAATAATAGAATTGTTCATGTTATATACAATAATGCAAACCGCAATTTAATTTTACGCTCATCAATAATTTGTTAAGATAATAAGCACTAAGGGTAGAGTTGGAACCTAATAGTTAGAAGAAGGATGGTGTGTGCTATTTTGCCATAGTGACTGTTAATGTAATTGTTAAAAGGCATAGAGTAATAATGATTTTGTTAGAACTTAGAACTAGTTATTTTAACCAATGTACTTGAATGTTATTCAAAATAACCATTATGAAGTTCCCATTATAGTAAGTTTCACTTACATTATATTGCCTTTTTTAAATTAGCGAATGTGATGGTTGGCTTATTACAAAACTAACATGGCTTAGTGTTAAACAATTTGTGGGCTCGGCACATATAAATGTTGGAAGAGCTTGTCTCTGTTGTTGATTTTAGCAGAGCGTATCTCTGTTGTTGTCCTACCTTCTGTGTCTTGCACATGCATTGATGCATTCATTGGGAGACACACAAAATTAGACAACACATCTCTATCTCATGACAATGAGGAAGTCAAAGTTTGACTTCT
The DNA here is from genome assembly GCA_025506415.1 of Flaveria robusta. Classification (NCBI taxonomy): domain Eukaryota; kingdom Viridiplantae; phylum Streptophyta; class Magnoliopsida; order Asterales; family Asteraceae; genus Flaveria; species Flaveria robusta. The sequence goes on from CM046469.1 coordinate 2,833,795, forward strand.
CACTGTTGCAGATTTGCAGTTTTATGTGTTTATCTTACAACTGCAATAGTATTAGAGATGTATTTTCATTATGTTTGACTTCCTTATTATGTTGACCATTTTGGTTAGTTTTCTTACTATTGTTAGTAGTTATGAGTGTTATACGTAGCCTATATGTAGATGATATAGGCTCATTCATAAGTAACTCAACATAGTAAAATTCTGATTTCCCCCTCTCTTCTCTCTCATGTACTTACTTTTCAAGTCCATTAAAAAGTATTGTACTACTGTAAGAATATCATAACCACGCTAACCACATTAATGTTTTGAAGATTTACAAGCATTAAAGTTTGCGTTAAAATTGAAAATTTGTTGGGTTGGACATACACCTGTACAAGGAATGAACCTTTTTATGAAACAGTGTATAAATTTTAATTATTCAAAAGTTAGTATGGTATATACACATAGAAACCAAAATTTGAAGTAAAATATCAAAATATCACACCTTGTGCATGGGATGCATAATATCTAAGGCATCCAATTAATGATCAAACTTTAAAATTGCAGTCCATGTGAGGAAAACAACCCATGATTCAATAATGGGAGCAATTAATGATTCAATACCCATTTTAATATTGTTAACAACCTATAAAAAGCCTAAACTAAAAGTTGTCGTATTCTTTTAGAAGGTCTGGTTGTCAGAATAGTGGTTGAACTTTTGTGTCCATACTTAATAATTCATTGGGCAATATCTCACACTTAAAAACTTAAGATCTTTAGATTATCATGTCTGATAGATTTCAGAGTTCAGTTGCTTAAATTGGGAATGACCATTTTCTTTTTGTTTTAATAAATTTGAAGGGGTACGGTATGACAGAGACTGGGGGAGGAGTTACAGGAATGAACAGGCCAGATGAGTGTGAACACTACGGATCTGCGGGCCGTTTATCATGTAACGTGGAGGCCAAAATAGTTGATCCTGAAACCGGTGAAGCTTTATCTCCTATGCAACAAGGAGAACTATGGCTAAGGGGGCCCATGATCATGAAAGGTGATACACCTTCCGCTTTTAGTTTTCAAGGGAGTGTTCAAGATTACTAATTGAAACCGTTTATCTGTATATTGCCTTTTGAAATAAGAAGCTTATAGCAACTTCAAACCAATTACTTAAAATATATTATTTTGATCACAACTATATAAATAATTTAATCCAAACAACCTCAATGCAGCTAATTGTTGTATTAAAAGATAATAAGTTGTTTTAATAAGCAACCCCAACACCACCTTGAATTTTACTATATGCTGTTTAACTTAACACGAATTCTTGTGAAATGTAAACAAGATATACTAGATTTCATCAAGAATAAGCCGTTTCAGACGAAAAATACAAATGCAAACAAAAACATTGTATCTGCCGCTTTTTGTCCCCAATTAGACGAGTCATGCATGCAAATTATAGAGTTTTGTTTTGCCTTGTACGTGTGTATATATATTATTTATTGCTGTTTTGTTGTGGAACTAAATAGTTTCATGACAACCGAAGGCAGCTACAAGCCTACAATGGTCCAAGCATTCAATCAGTGACACAATAAAAAAGAACCATGCACTTGGCAATCTGATATATAGATTATGTTCTTCGTGAGCAGAATGCATGCATTATGTTTGTTTTAGCTGGCCCTTTATTTACAAAGTTAACTTGTTTAATAGTTAAAGAAGCATGAATCATGTATATACCCCTAAACATTCAACCTTTTGTGCTTCTCCTAGATAAGGAGCATATGATTTTACTACAATGAAGATGCTTTAAATGAAAAGGTGAAAATTATGTAAACGAATAGACCTCTATGCAATTGCATTCATTTTTGTTATATGTGTATTACTCTTGAATTTTGTGTTATAAAATCTGCGTTTTTTCTGTGTAATGATGCTATTAAGGACCAACAACTCTTTAAAAAGTCGAAAAGTTGATAAACAAAAATGAAAATGGTGTTAACGGATAGTGTTATGATGTACTTGTTTCATGGTTTGAAAAATTAATTTTTTTTATATATGATCTTTAAGTTTGAATAACAGGTTATGTTAGAGATAAGGAAGCAACTGCTGCAACTATGGATTCTGAGGGGTGGTTAAAGACTGGTGACCTCTGTTATTTTGATTCTGATGGTTTTCTTTTTATTGTTGACCGATTAAAAGAATTAATCAAATACAAGGCTTATCAGGTATATGAGCTTGCTTCAAAGTTCAAATTCATACATACATACATACATACTGTTTCAAAGCATCCATGAGGTTAAAATTGTCATTTCCTCATATGGCTTTTTCCATCTGATGATCACAATAAAAAAAAATTACAGGTCCCACCTGCAGAGTTAGAGCGCTACCTTCAATCAATCCCAGATGTTGTTGATGCTGCTGTGATTCCGTAAGTTACTATGGTTCAGGATGGGTATGGTCAGGCTGGCCTGCAAAAACCTTATAGACTTCCACTGAATTCGAACATAAGTTGTGCAATATCCCTTGACCTTTAGAACCTAATGTTTTAAGTACTGGGATTTTATTATTTTTCCAAGAAAGTTCTATTTTTCCAAAAGTTATTAAAAAAAAAGATTTTGATTTGACACGTTTGAGATATAATACAACCCTAATTAACTCATCCATAGCTAAATGTATTGACATTACCACCTCTATATATTTGCATCCAACATCTATTTTTGACATGAGAGTCTAAAATCAGATATCCAGATGAAGAAGCTGGGCAGATTCCCATGGCGTACGTGGTGAGAAAACCTGGAAGCAAAATTAGTGAGGCCCAAATCATGGAAATAATTGCAAAACAGGCATGTATACTTGCATCTACACCTAATCTTCTATGGTTAACTGATATAAATTTAGCAACTTCTGAAAAAGACCATATGTTTATTCAACAATTAAGCACTCAAAAGTATCAAAGCAATCATAAGTTCGTTATTCACATTTTGTCCATCTATCCTAGTTTTTAAGTGTGTATGGTCTATGGATTAATGTTTGCAGGTATCACCATACAAAAAGATTAGAAAAGTTGCATTTATAAATGCCATTCCGAAGACCCCAGCGGGAAAAATATTAAGAAGAGAGTTGGTTAAACATGCTTTATCTGGAGCCTCATCTAAACTATGATACTTTAGTTTATGAATCATGAAAACACAAAAGGGACAAATGATGAGGATTATATAGTTCATCATTATTCATTAATCATTTGCTGCTCGATACATTTGTTTTCAAGGTTCCTTAGAGTATATTTCAGTAACATGATTGTTTTGTTATGATAGGACTAAGGCTGCAACAGAACCGAATGAACACGAACAAGTGTTTGTTCGTGTTTGTTCATTAAGAAAATAACTTGTTAATGAACTGTTCATAAACGTAAACAAACACAAGCAAAAGAAAAAAAAAACAAATGTTTATGAACATGAACAAATACAAATGATTATATATTCATTTTAAAATAATATTTCAAACATTACGCATAATCCACCAAAAATAAATAAGTAATTAACATAATTATCACGACCAAAATATTTGAATGAACGAAAACAAACGGACTTAAGTAAGTTAAAAGTTTGCAACTTTTTTGTGTATGTTTGTAAGACCGATACAATAATAAGTGATTGTGTTTACACACTGCAACATTGACATTAACATGGTCAAGTACTTTAAAAAAAAAACATATAAAGCTACAGTGATACGGTTTTGAAGACAAAAACATAAATAGAAAAAAAAACACGCCATGCTATTATATTTAAAAATCAAGAAAAAAATGTTTTTACTTTATGTCACGAAAGTACCACATCAAACTCAAATTCATTTACTTTACATCACTCTAAGGGGCTGTTTGATTACACTAACGAAAAACATTCATTAACTTTTTTAGAAAAAGATTAGACTAAATTAAACGTAACAAAAAAGGAAAAAGAAGAAAAATCAAAAGTTAGAGCAATGATGGAACTCGGGTTTCATTAACACAAACCTAAACAATTACCAATGAAGCAAGAGGCCTTTGGTTGTCTGAAAAGAGACATTAAACATTTCCTGTAGTGTTGTTTATCAGCAATTCAGTACCATGATTCATGGTGGTTATCCGCTGCCATTCTTCTAGCTTCACTTGTAACTTGGGAGACATTTTACAAATGATTCGAACTATACCAAGATTCTGGCAAGGCAATAGATTTGAACGAATCTATTTATATTGCGAAAAACATGCATCATGCCTCCTTGTTAATCAAAATAAGCCACAGATTCATTCCAAGCTTTCCTTATGCTGGAGCTCTTGCTTGCAACCGTGAGTCAATTTTCATCTCTCTCTCTTACAGACCACAGAAAACCAAGAAATCTTCAACTGCCCGTGATTTTGCTGCAAGTAATGGTTCGACATCAACCGTTATTATATCCTTTAAACCTAGAACAAGTTCTTAAATAATGAAATGAAACCCATTCAGGTTGTATCAATTCTTCGGCTTGTAGGAAACATCCTTTCTTTATCTGCAACTACAAAATTGATGCTTCTCAGTCTGGACTCTGGGGCATCAGTTGATGGCAAGATGCCATCATGGAGAGGCTGCTGCTAACTCAACAACACTAACATTTATTATTGAAGTTATCTTTTCATACTTCGCCCATGTTTGGGGTTACTTATTTTGTCAAGAAGTAACTTTTGAATATTAACTTCTTAAAAGTAACTTATTAACCCTTTAAAATCAACTTTTTAAAATTTTACCAAACATACTTAAAAAGTTAATAAGTCAAAAGTTAATCAAAAAGTCAGTTACCCAAACATGGTTGCTCATCACCCAGCAGAACTTAGCTTCCATGTTAATTAGCAGGAGGTGTGATGCACCTGATAAACAGATTAAAGAACAAAAACTCAGAAACATGAAAAAAAAAAAAAAAAAAAAAAAAAAAAAAAAAACCCAAGTGCACTGATGATATAATATCATCAAACTATGAAGATCATAAAAAACTTTTTACACTAAAAGTATCAAACATGTTAAATCTATTTACAAATCCTAACATGCTCAGCAGGGAGAGGAGCCTCTCGAAACCATCCATGATCAAGGGCTTCTTCTGCGGTTATCCTCTTCTCAGGATCATATGTTAGAAACCTGTTCAACAAGTCAAATCCCAACTCAGTAAGTGTAGGTGAACCAGTAAAAACAGCTACAGGAAACTTTTTCCTCAAAGCACTAGTTGGTTGTTTGACAAAGTTGGGCTTGACTCCCGGCAGCTTTGAATACCCAGGCCACGACAACTCATTCGGTGTGCCAAGAGTTCTGAAAATCTTGTTAATCTGCTCAAGCTCAGTGTTGCCATCGAAAAGCGGCTTCTTGGACAACAACTCCGCCAGTATACAACCAATAGACCACATGTCAACAGCAGTTGAATAATTTTTCATCCCCAAAAGAAGTTCAGGAGCCCTGTACCAAAGTGTAACCACCAAGGGAGTATAAGGTTTAAGTGGGCTTGCATATTGCCGAGCCAACCCAAAGTCGCAGATCTTCAACTCACCGTTATCATTCAGGAGCAAATTTGACGTCTTCAAATCCCTATGCATCACGTAGTTATCATGAAGATAAGAAACTCCCTCCAAAAGTTGTAGCATAAGGCGCTTAACCTCACTCTGATTAAAAGGCTGCCTCATACCTTCCATATATCCTTTGAGTTCATGATCAACATACTCCATAACCATATAAACACCATCAAAGTCATCTGTAACAACTTCCTTCATTTCTACAAGCGATGGATGTTGTAACCCACCAAGAATGTTAATCTCCCTTAAAGCTGTCATGGGGAAACCTTCCCTGTCTTTCCCTACTTTCACCTTCTTCAATGCCACAATTTCTCCGGTTTTTTTGTCTCTAGCTTTGTGAACAACACCATAAGCACCTTCACTAATCTTACCCAATCTCTCGAATTCAAACACATTTCTACAACTGGGCCATATGCCTAACCCAATACGTGATGAAGTTTCATGATCATAGTCACCACTTTCTGAACTTAAGTAACCAATGCTTGCACTATCAGCCTTCTCATCAACATTCTTTGAGTCATGCTCATCTTCAGTTGACAAAGAAGACGACTCACCACTCCTTCCAAAGGCTTCTTGCTTAATTTCCCCACTCTTGGGCCTTGAACTGCTGACATTTGATTTGAATCTTGGCGAGTCTTCGAAAGCCCACTTTGATTTCGATAAGTTCCGTACCCCAACATATTCTCCATCTTCATTCTTGATTCCTTGATCATGCTCTTTGGGAGTCCTTGTAGCCAATGAGCTTGGTGTTCCTACATCATCTGAAACATTAGAAACAAAAGAATCAACAGAATAAACTCGAGAATCACTTTCAGCAGGAACTAAACATCTTTCAATGCTCCCACAATCTCTAGACGAGTTGGGCGATGAGGATCGCGTAATAACAGAACTGGTAGGATGAACTCTGTTCTTAGAAGATATCTTCACTTGCTTCTCAACTCTATCCCACACAACAGGCGAAAACTTCCTCTTCTTGGTAGATCCAAAAATTGATCCATTTGCAGAAACATCAGCTTCCTTCTTTCTGTCTTGTAACTCGTGTACAACTCCGTAAACAAACCTGCACCCACCACCATCAATGGATCCATTCCTTTTACGATCACTAGTTCTATGATCAAATCGATTTCCACAAGAATTAGTTTCTTGTCTTTTCCTCGAGAAGATCTGTCGTCCTGCCGCCATAATTAGTAAAACCAACAACTGATTTTCAGGAACCAACAATCCAAATCCAATCCAAATAACAGAACAAAAGGGTAAAAAGATGAAACCCTAATACACAGATCAAAGACCCCACAAATATTCCGCAAAACCCTAAAAAATCAATGGGTTCAAACCCTTTTCCTTTGAAAATAGACAAAAATAATTTGCAACAAAAACACTAGTTCACAGGGCAAAACACAATCACTAGAAGATATTTTTCAAATCAATACAGAAAAAAGTGATATATCGAAATCGAATATGATATACCAATACGATTATCGGTTAAATTGATTAAAATATGTATGATATTAGAGAGTGAATCGATGACGATCTTCGTTCTTTCGAACCTGAATCTTCAAAAATCAATCAAAGGCCACGGTATTTCTTCTCTGAACACAAATCTTCAAACTCCGGTAGACTCGAATGTGTTCCGAAGCAATCGACGGTGAGAATCGATCAAGATTCGCACAATCTTCAAAAGATCGCCGCCCCAAATCGATTTCTTTATTTGTCTTCAAAAGGACGTTGCTCATTTATAAAGGCTCATACGAGAGGCGGTGTACGAGTCATTTTCTTGCTTTACATAATGGGCCTACGTTTTTCTTTTTGTGGTTTTGGGCTTCATAATTTTGGGCTCTAATTGGGCTTCAGAATAAAAGTGTACAAGACAGTCAAGATGTACAAATCGATTTTTTTTTTCCAAAGTCGATCAGATTGGGTCAAAAAAAAGTAAATAATGGTTTTCATATAACCGGTGTGAGTTGAAACTGGGTTTATGGTTGGAAATAATCAGGTTGAAATCGGATTGGCTCGCGTTTGAAAGCAGATTGAGATCGGGTCGACTCGGGTTTAAAGTATGTCGGGAATTATACATATACCGTGACTGGGTCCCATGATCTCAGAATATTATTTATCCCTCTAAGTTAACATTACTGAATTTGAAGTAGTTTCACTTATAAAAGTGGGCCGCTAATTGTTTATGGGTTGATTAAACGAAGCCCATTTAACCCTGTTATTTGCGTTGCTGCGTATTTTAGTGTGATGCCCATACGTGCAGCCAATTTACCTATTAAGATAATATAATATTTTAATAAACAACATCTAGTTTGCCATAAACTGACAATGAGTCATCAACTTCCTCCAACAAAGGTCAAGTCACTATTACCAAAACATACAAAAGTCCAAATGTACTAAATCAATACAACTGTACGAGACAATTGTAGGTGAAAGGATGATAAAAAAACACTAGTCGTTTTGCACAACAAATGCTATGTTTACGTATTAATATGATATTGTATGTACATGCATTTACCAAGGTTATGCATAAACTACAAATCTTAAAACATCTATACTAATAATCTGTTATAATTTTGGACACATGTCACTTTCACGGTCACTCTCACGTTTATTTTCCCGTCTAAACTATTTATTTTATTTTAAAAAATCAAATAACTAATTTTCAAATATTGCTCTTTCTCTCTCTATATTAAAAATCTAAGTTTTTCTTTAATTAACAATATACATTTTTCACTAATAAAAACTAAGTATTTTGATTAAAAAATACACTTTTTCAAAAACAAAATTTTCTAAAACTATGATTTTTTCTAAAACAACGAAACTTTTTTAAGTAAAAAAATTATTTTAAAATCATTATTTTTATAAAATAAAAGTTTTATATAAAAAAATTTACAAAACAAACCCGGAGTTTTTAAACAACGAAATATTGATAAAAGTTGAATTTTTGTCAAAGCACTGATTTTTTAAAATGAAAACTTTAAAAACAATAAAAATGTTTTATCGATTAATCAAAGTTCTTACTCATAAGTAATTTCAGTTATATCTTATATCAAAATAACTTTTTACAGTTCATAACTCTTAATTAATAAATTTTAAATAATTTATTATTCAACCCATGTAATACACGGGGTTATACCCTAGTTAAGTTTATAAAGTTGTAATATGATATTGTATGTTTTCTTATTCTTTTTTGCTTAACCATGTCGACAAGTGTCTCACTCAACCTTTTTTTTTAATTTTTATCTTACAACTTTTTGAATATGATTTCATATAAAATTATAAGTATAAAGTTGAAACAGACTTATTTTTATCTACATGTCGATATAAGTTTACTCTTGTGAAGATATACCTTAAGGCTAGTAGGTCAAGATTATGCTATAAATAATTAGTTCAAGTGTAATTAAATGATAGCTAGGAAGATTGAAATTAAGTTACTAAATTAATGATGAGGTAGAGTGGCATTATCACTAGTTATTAGCGATGTGATGGACTTGTGAATGATATACCTAGGTTATATATTGACATTATGTGGAAATCAAATCAGATCATAAAGCATTTTTGTTGATCCTTCAACTATGAAGACTAAGGTCACTACTCACTAGTATGTGATGGCTAAAAGGTTGTAACACTAGTGAGTCATGAACATGAAAACGACATAGATCACTCAGAACTCATGGTCCAGTAAAAGCAATTCAAGAGGATTGAAAAAGTGAATTACTTGTGAGGTTGATATCAATCAACACATAATAAAAGGAAAAAAAAAACAAAATTAGTACGCATTTTAGGCCTTAATTAGATCTCACACAAGTCACATACATGCATATACATTTTGATGGTCCTCTTAACTGAACTTAAAATATATAAAAGAATAATTTCAAATCTATTTTAAAAGTTTAAAACCCTTAAAAGTTAAAACCTCTTAATTAAGGGTTACGTGTCACTTTTTAATATGTAGCTTTGACTGAGTAAAGCTTTCCAAGAGGCAAGAAAGGTTATCAATATCTAGTGGGGCTGCAAACGTGGAGGGGTGTTGTTTGTCACAAGCATGCCTCCGATTAAACTTTCTTTTTATTGTTAAACTATTTATTATATTTTATTTAGATAAAAGCAACTTCTTTATAAACTTTTAAAGTGTTCGACAACTGGTTGAACGTTCTTATGACCACAATTTGGAGAGGACATAGTCTTTATAATCTTCAACAATAAGAGAAGTTTCGTCAACAAAACCGTGAGTGGAGTAAAGGTCAATACGCTCATTTGGGTCAAGTTTAGATCATGTTGGTTCAGGACTCAAGTAAACACACACTACAAACATAAATTGTCTTCTTTAATTTGATTATATTATTGATCATTCCACAAGAAACAAACCTAGTCTATTGTAAACATGAAGTACGTGGAGTAACAAACAATCAATTGAAATTTCTAATAATAAGCAAAATAAAGAATACCAAGTCTTCCCATAGCCCACGTCCAAATTGATAAAGATGACCCAATGATCCATTTAACCAGCTGTCTGTGATCAATTTTGACCCGCGAACAAACTCGATTAACCCAACAGCTCAGGCTCCAATGAATTGAATTGGTCACGTTGGGATGGTGTGATGCTAGACTTAGGTAATATGCAATTGTTCCTTGTTTTTAGTTTTCTAGAACCCATTGTATCTTTGTTTTGTTCTAGCATCTCGCTAGACGTTTACTTTTTATATATTTCACCTACCATCTGAAGCAGCGTCGTATATATATTTACCGTTTAAAAAACATCATTAAAAGGTTCATATTAAAAAAGTCATTTATGTAACAGAAAAATAAGTAATACTTTGATTAAAATATAATGTTATTATTTATTGTGAGGTTGGGGCTTTGAAAGCCATTATTTGAGATAATTATACAGCAACGAATTTACTACTCAATAAGCAATGGTGTGTTATTGATACCCTTTAATCAATGGATTCGGGTTATAATAAAAAATATTTAATTTAAAAAGTTTAAGAAAGATTGTGTGTTTGACACCCATTCTTCTATTATTTTAAAGAGAAAAACATTTTGGTCATTATATCAAATACGTTAGCTCATTGAGTATTATACGTTTAGTGTGTCAAATATCAGTTTGTTATGTCATATATTGTATATTATTTATTATATGTATTCATCATCATGTTTTACGTTTTTAGAAGTTTTATTTTTTATCATTGTTTCTATAGGTAATAAAAACTTATTATCTATCATTGTGTTTTATAATTAAAAGTATATAATGATATATACTTTCATCAATATATTTTTCAAAACTGATAATGTTGAAGATAACATAATGTATTATTCTTGTATATTTTTTATAGATTATATAAATTTGTTGTTATTTATAATTATGTTTTACAAATAAAAATAAACAATGATGTTGTTTCACCTGTGTATTTTTTCAAATTTATAGTGTTCAATATCACACAACGACAATCAAAAAACACAATGAGAAATTATGCAAATTTATCATTGTTTTTCATGTATTATATTTATTAGTTGTTAGTTTATTATTGTATTTTACATATTAGAGATACACAATGATATTATTCCATCATATATTTTTTTAGAAATTCATCATTTTAGAAAACATAATAGTATTCTGAAAAACACAATAAATAACAAAAAACACAATTAACTACCCTAAATACACAAGGACGAGATATAAGCTTAAAAACATAAAAAAATATTATCTTTTTAATAATAATACTGTACTTATTTTAAAGATAAAAAACGCTCATTACAATGGTGTGTAATTTTTATCAAAAAAATAATATCGTACATAAAAGTTATGGACGTCTAAAAAATGATGAAACTTTTAAAAAGTCAACAAAAATGGTTTTTTTTTCTTTTAAATAACTCTATAAGAAACTTTCTCTTATAATTTAATCTCAACTATTGATTAAGAATAGTGATGGTTTAGATTAATTTTTATATTTTTTAGTTTTAGGTGTGTTTTTATTGTAACATTTCCCTAATGAATATTACAAAATTAAGTACCTCGATATCAATTATTGATCACAAAATATAGAATAGAGAGTCATAACCCCTCAAATTAGATTTTTATCAATTTCTGATATATATTTTTTTAATTTTCTATTTGATATAAAAGAAGTCGTTAGAACTCATTGATATACAATGCTAGCTTAAGTATTGATGTTCTTGGTTATTTCATGAATTGAATATTTTAAGATAAAATATATAGGTAACAAACTATATAACATCCTCCACGGTATAAAATACTTATTTTTTTCTAAATGCGTAATTTACGTATACAACTTGCTATCCCTGAAAAAATTGTTTTTTAAGCTAAAACGATCTTTTAAAAATCACTTTAAGTAAAAACAAAGTTGAAATGTGAAATTAACCAGCACTTATATAAATCAATTAAAAATTTTAACAGAGTAGAATTAGTTATGTAAAAATCATCAAGAAAATCACCCGAAAAAAACTCAAAAATGAATTTAATTTATATAGAAAATAACAGTAATATAAATTGCATTAAACGTTTTCTTAATAGCACAATACAAAGTTTAGAAAAAGACATTACAATGGTAAGCAATTTCCTTTTATAAAGTCAGGAGTTCAAACTTTGTAAATGGAGTACATATATATAACTAACCAAAGTAAGGATAACTAAGGATAACATTTGTCATAATCATATATTTTACTTATTAAAATTTTTTTATTTCTCTTTATTATTAATTACTACATTAATTACTAATAATTTTATTTAATTTTTTTAGATTAAAAATATTTTTTTAATAAAATAAGCAAGAGATCTTTTTATTAATGTTATTTCAATGAAATTAATTTTTATAAAAGAATTTTCTAAACATAAAAATATATAAACACGAAATATTTTAAAATTAATGTTTTTAAAAAGTAAAAATTTTATAAATAAAATTAAAATTGTGAGTTTTGTAAGAAAATTTATGAAAATGTTATTTTTTTAAAACAGTTTGTCTTGAAAAAAATTTTTTAATAACTTTTTGAAATTACAAAAAAAAGTTAAAACAAAAGTTTAAAAATTTAATATCATTGTTTATCACTTATAGTACTTACTCACGTAATTTTAATTGTATCTTATCTTAAAATATCAATTTATAATTAATAAAATTTTATTTTATTTAATTTTTTTATTTATTTAACCTGTGTAATACATGAGTTTACTAAAGTTAGTAAGCAATAATAAAATAGAAGATAATACATGTTAACAGGGTCGGTTCTGAGGATTTTGGTGTCCTGGACGAACCGGAAAAAAGGCCCCTTGGCCCTAACGAATTGAAATATATAAACTGATTTTTTTGAACAAAAACAAATGTTTTATAAATAAACATAACAAAATCATAGTATTACAATTACATAGCGTAATAGTTCTCCGATAACTCGTGAGGTTTAAATATTATAATAAACATAGCAAAATCATCTATTTTTTGTGCTAATCAATTAACCATCTAAATAATTCAACAAGTAATAATGGATTATGACCCATAAGATTTAACAAAATGTGCCGAAAAAATTAAATTTGGTTTAAAGTATAATAGGGTTAAGTTTTTATTGTATTATAGTCTATAACTATTTTTTTATAAATATATATATATATATATAATATAAAAACAATTTAAAAAAATTTGTGTCTCCTGAGCGAGTGGGCCCGAGGGACCTTCTCGAGCACAGGATAGGTAATTGAGAGATAGAGCTAGCCTATTCGTTATGGGGAATCAATGCTCCGGGCCGAATAGAGCTTACCTACGGCACCTGGCTTTCTCCGGACGTACTGACGACGAACTTTCTGAGCACGAGATGCCATCTCCACCTCGGGCACCTGGCGGCCCGAGTAAGAAGTCGCAGAACTGCTCAGTCGTGCGTTTGCGCATAACAATGAAAAGATGATGCAATTCTTCCAACAATTTAGTTCAAACCGAGCCTGACGAAAACGACGCCAGAGGCCTTTGCAGCCGAAGTCCACCAAGAGCCCCAACCCCAATCATGCTTAATAAAGATCTGCTTGATATCCCGCCATAACTTCATAAGAAGATGATCGCCCATCTGGTATGATAGCCTCACTCCCCCTCCCCTCGATCTATTTACCGACTGAAGGCAATGGCCCTTACCCTTACGATAGGCGAATGGTTCTACAACTGCAAGCACATGCACTCGCTGTCATAGACAGACTACGGGCTAGAGGAACGAAGACTCCAAAGCACAGACCGAAGCAGACGTAAGATAAAAAGAAGTACTTGATGCGGGAGAGAAGGTAGAAAGACTATTTGTGTCTCCTGAACGAGTGGGCCCTGGACGGGAGTTCATCCCGCCCCTCCTCAGGGCCGGCTTTGCATGTTAATGTGAGACTAGACACATTTGATTGAGTTTTTACTTTTTAGATACAAAATCTTGTATTCAAATCTAGATGTTATGGAAATTAGTTACAAATAAAGCATAATAGATTTGCCGTTTGAACACAATGTAACTATAAGTTACCCCTCATTAGTTACGAGTCTCGAGAATTAAATTAAGTAATAACTCATTATTAAGGATTCAAATATTATTATTATTATAATAGAGACCAAGAATTGTAGGGACATGATAAAGAAGGAAACCCTAACTCAAATCTTGAGGTGTCCATAACACCATCGACACTTGTCCACTTCTACTTTCCTATTATATCGATCACTTCGACTATATATTAATATATTGCTGCACTTGAGATTTTTTTTTCTATTTTCCTTACCTATACGATTTTGACAGATTGATATAAATAATAAGAATAATATATATTTTATTTGAGAGGCAAATTCAAGTAGATTGAGAACTAAAACCTTTTAGAAGAGAGTAACACTCTTCCACGAATGTTAAATATGATCATGTTTTTAAGCTGACGAGTCCAACCTAAAAGAATACTTAAAATCTTTACAAAAATTCAAACGTGACACAAAGTTGGAAATAATGTTGAACACCAGAATTTGAATTTGACTCTTGTATTTATAGGTTGATAATGTCATAACCTATTTTAACCTGATGTTTTAAATCTTTTCTTTTTATATATTGCTAATCTAACATTACTAGTTTACTAAAAGTAAATAAATTGCTATGCACAATTATGTTTAAACTATAAAGCTGACATGTTTTTTTGGGAGAAGTATATTTCAAAAATGGGATTTGTTATAGATACGCTAATCACTCCCTCATTTTTTTTATATATTTCTATACATACATATATACATATACATACATAGAGACAGAGAAAGATGTGAGTATCCATATAACAAATTTAAATGTTCATATAAACTAAGCCTCAATTATGTGTTACAAAGTTAAATAAGTCAATGAACATACTTCTTATGTAAATTTAATACTAGTCTGCTTAAATAAACACGTGCCTATAAGATGATTTAAAACTAACCAAAACTAGGTTAGACTAAATTCAAACCCAAAAATTCATCTAAATTTCTTTTCGTGTTATATATTCACACCATGGTTTTATGCTTAATCAAAACTTGTGAAATTTACATGCTCTTAACCTCTCTTCTAGTGGGAGGCATCCATGAGTATGTATCTTCAAATTGTGGCCTTCCATTTGTCTTATTGGTCAAAACAAAGATCAAGCATTTGCCTCTACTTTCTTGCTATGAATATTCATTCTCTTTTTCTATTTTTTATTTTTGTGGACATAAATATTTCACCTCATGAGGCCCACGTCAAGATTTTGAAAACCCATCTTGTTCAATCATCCAGATTTCCTCATATTAAAAATCATAATTTTTTCAACCTAACTCCTGAGCTGCTCTTGATTACTCTTGATTAATTATATGCCATCTATGTTTAATAGGATATAGATCCTTCACTTTTTAGATAGAGCAAAATCAGCTTATTATTAGATTGTTTCAAAAAATGATAAAATCATATTCAATTAAATTTTCTTATTTTTCACTTAGTATTGTGTTCAAACTATATTGTTTTAATTTTAGGGCATGTGCAGTGATAATAATACTCACAAACTCTCATAAATGTGTTCTTGAACGTTAGCATCATTCATAAATCTCCCGGTAAACTTTTAATAAAATGATTTTATGAGTTCATCTTACAAACGTGTTTATATTTTTAACATAATCAGCAACAGTTATATTGATTAGTATAATCACTTTGTTAGTTATAATTATAAACTATTTTGTTTTCACTATGGTATAAATAAATATGGTAATAGGTTGTAAGTTGAATTATATGTTTTCACTACAGTAGAAATAAAATATTGTAATAGGTTATAGGTTTAAATATATTTTTTTACCGAAAAACTCACATTGTAAATCTTTCTACTATGTAGCAGCACCACATTAATTTTTATTAAAATTTTTCTGTTTATCTCTCCTATTAAATAATTACTTTAATTACTAATAATAATAATTAACTCTTTTTTAATCAAAAATAGTTTTTTAATAAATAAATAAAAAGACCTTTTTATTAATGTTATTTTTAAAATAATAAATTATTATAAAATAATAAATTTTTCTAAAACATCAAATTTTTTTAAAATTTTATAGATTTTAAATTTGGTGTTTTTAAAGAGTAAATTTTTTGTAAATAAAAAATATTTAAAATTAGAAGTTATAATAAAAAAATTTAAAAATGATATTTTTAATATGGTTTTTTTTTAAATAAAATGTTAAATTCTTTTTTGGAAGAAAGAGTTTAAAACGTTGATATCATTGTTTTATTACTTATAGTTTTTACTTATACGTAATTTTAGTCATAACTTATCTTATAATATCGTTTTATACATAATAAAATATTAAAATATTTAATATCTTATTTATTCAACCCGTATAATACACGGGTTTACTAAAAATAGTATACTTATATCTTCACATCACAACTACTTCACACCAATACGATATAGATGGTATTAAAACTCTTAACAACGGAGCATCACCACAAACTCTAATGGCATTGCCATTAGACTCAACCCCCACCTCCATTAGACCCAACCCCAACCCCACATAAATAAATAGATAAACAATTAGGAACCATCATACCAAAGGCGGAGGATAATGAGGGGGGGGGGGGGGGGGGGCTTCCCCCCTCTTTTTTTTGTCGGTAGTGTTAAATTTTAGTCCGGTAGTGTAAATTTTTATATGAATATTGAGTTCGCCCCCCCTAAAAAAATAATTTCACCCCCGCCCCTTCTACAGGGATGTTCAAGCTCCGCCACTGCATCATACCCATTTGTGGTGTCCATCCCCAATAACGTGAACATCAAAAACTCCTCAAAGGCCTAACCGCGAATAGGTATCACTAGGGAACGCCGTCTATCAATGTCGTGTTCCAACAAACCATCAATGCATATGATTTTAAAACACTTCAAATTGTGTGAAATGATTTAGTGAGTGTGAGTATAAAATAATGTCACTTATACAGAAGTCGTTTTACCCTTCACACCCACTAGACGTGTGGTGTGGTATAATTTGTGGAAGAGGTTTGTATAAAATCAAAGGAAAATTATGTATTACACGCAGTATCCATGTGTAGGTTCCCCTTCTATTTTATTCATCGTTCATCATCTTCTGCACAATTCGAGCACAAAAGGCAGGGGCTTAATCTTCTACAAAACTTGGGATTTATTTTGGGAATGAGATATTTAATTTTTGGATTGGGATTATAATATATATATATATATATATATATATATATAGGGGAGGATTCCTGAGAAAACCAATAGTTATGTGAAAACCAAAGAAAACCACGGAAACCAATAACATAATTCATAATTTTTTTGTTATTTTAATTGTTAAAATGTTATTTTAGTATGTGATACATATATGTTGAGCATACATACAAGAATAAAGAGTTTTACGTATACGTAACACTATGTCGAATGAAAAATGGTTACGTATACGTAACCTATGTGTGACGTATATGAAAAACAATGCTACGATTTTCATTTGATTCATAACTTTATTTATATATATTCACACATATATATAGATGGTAGTGATAAAAAAATTTATACATTATTTGATCGTTTTCATTGGTTTTCTCTAGTTTTCTCATAACTTTGTGGTTTTCTTAGGATCCCTCCTTTATATATATATATATATATATATATATATATATATATATATATATATAGGGGAGGGTTCCTGAGAAAAACAATATTTATGCGAAAACAAAAGAAAACTACGAAAACCAATAACATAATTCATAATTTTTTTGTTATTTTAATTGTTAAAATGTTACTTAAGTATGTGATACATATATGTTGAGCATACATACAAGAATGAAGAGTTTTCCGTATACGTAACACTATGTCGAATAAAAAATGATTATGTATACGCAACCTATGTGTGACGTATATGAAAAACCATGTTATGGTTTTTCATTTGATCCATACCTTTATTTATATATACTTACACATATATATAAAAGGGTAGTGATAAAAAATTTATAAATTATGTGACTGTTTTCATTGGGTTTTTCTAGTTTTCTCATAACTTTATGGTTTTTTTTAGGATGCATCATACATATATATATATATATATATATGTTAACTACAAAGGTTTAAAAGAGAAAACCAAAAGCATCTTCATGTCTTTGTCTCCTTTCATCTAGATTCTAGAATGTATGCATGAAATGCTGCTTTAAATGAAGAATTTATGTGAAATTACTTGTATAAAATTTGTGTGGTATTATAGGTTGAATTGCTCTGATTTTTAAAATGAGTCGAATAAAAAAGAATTTAAAAATATTAATGATATAATTACCTATTATGAAAAAAGAAGTCTGATGAACAGTAACCCGAGGGCAGTTTGGGTATTTCGTTCCTCCTCGATAACCGTGCCTGGCCTTTAAACATCATCAGATGTTAGCTGGTGACGGTGTGGGTTTGTTGGTGGTCGCTTGGGTGGGTTTTCTGGTTGTGGTGGTGGTGGTGGCCGTTCGTTTCCGCCAAGGCGGCCCTCGGCTTCCTCACCGGGCACCAGGTGGTGCTATCGCCAACGCCGCCCGTTTTTGATGGGTTTTCTGGCTCTGGTGGTGGTGCTGACCGTTCGCTTCCGCCAAGGCGGGCCTTGGTCTCCGCACCGGCAACCAGGTGGTGTTATTGCCAACGCCGCCCTGTAGTTCGTCTCTTTCTCCGTCGTCGATTCATCAGTGGTGTTAACCGGTTGAATCCCCTCGCCGTCTGCCTGCCACCGGAAGTCCATGTCGGAGGCTGGTTGGTGGTTTTGTGCGTCGGTGGCGGCTCCGATGGACCCATGTATCGCCGCCTCC
Organism: Flaveria robusta; assembly: GCA_025506415.1. Lineage (NCBI taxonomy): Eukaryota > Viridiplantae > Streptophyta > Magnoliopsida > Asterales > Asteraceae > Flaveria > Flaveria robusta. The sequence continues at coordinate 2,852,615 of CM046469.1, forward strand.
ATGGACGGTGGTGCATGTTGGAATCGGCTTAGATCTGTCCATTTCGACGCCGCCGGTGGTCCGTTGACCGCCTTTGGTGGCGTCTACGTGACCGTGACATCGGTTCTTTTCATATTTTGCTTGATGATGATGGCACATGGCACATCCGAGAGCCGTAATCTGGTTTGTGATGATGTGCTTTTGTACAAAGAGAGCGGTTTCGGTGATCTTGCAAAGATGCGATCGCCGGCTGCTGTCCATGGACGGTGATGTATTCTGTTGATTATAACTCCATTGGCCGCCGGTTGGCTACCTTTGGTGGTGTGTGCGTGACGGTGAGCTCTTGTCCCCATCGGCCGCTGGTTGAATGCCTTTGGTGGTGTCTTCGTAAACCCCTAATATGGTGTTGATAATATGCTTTAATGATGGGTGTTGATGATGTTGCCTGTGTTTGCTGTTGTTCCTAGAGATGGATGTTTTCAAAACTTTTCAAACACCACTCTTTGTTACATTCAAATGGTTGTGCTACAGGGTTTTGTTTTTTGGAGTGGGTTAACAAAATCTATAAGGCTATGATTTTTGTATGAGCCTTCTGAGTTCTTTTTTTTGACAATTGATTTTGGGTTTTGTCATTTGGCTATGATTGCTGGTTTTGTCGCTCGGGTATGATGACTTCTGGATTTTTCCCATCAAATGATGAACATGGCGTGGCAAGGATGGTGGATGGTAGGTTTTTAACCTCCAACTCGCCTTGCAGCCATGATATTTGAGTGTTATGAGCCACAAAAAACTTTTATTCTGTCTGAAAGCGTGTTTTTTCTTTTATTTTGTTATATTTTAAACTGGTTTCATACATTTTAAAAATATAATCGTTGCGATGATGGAAACAGATGCATTGACCCAGTTTACCAGGTTGTTAGGCCGGTCTACCTCGCTGCGAAGCGCGAGCGGAAAAACTACTAGTTCGTATTAAATTCAATTTTAAATGTTGTGGTAGCTTGAAAAGTGGAAAATGACTGCCCCATAATAATGAGTTTATTTGGCAAGAAAAGCTGGTGGAATAAATCTAAAAGTCCTAAAAAAAAGAGCCGAACAACATTAATGGTAACTGTTCTTGCAGGTACAATAATAGAAAAAGAAAGAGAAGACAGGTGAACCACTCACTTTGGATAGAATAACTAAATAATGTTTTCTATAGAATAAAAAAAAGACCCGTTAAATAAACATCCCATGATTTTAAATCAACACCTTAAAATTTCTATACGTGTCGTATAGACTCATACGCGTCGTATAGGGGGTTCGTATAGGGCTATATGTGTCGTATAGCCATCTGACAGCCCCCTGAAGTTTTCCTCGTAGTCAGTGTAGAAATTTGCTATACGCGTCTTATAGCCCTATATATGTCGTATAGGGGGGTCATATAGGGCTATATGGTGCGTATAGCTCTCTGACAGCCCCCCTGAATTTTTCTCGTTTTCAGTGTATTCGACCCTATACGCCGCGTAGGGACCCATACGCGGCGTATAGGGGGGTGTCGATTTATCTGGGTGGGTGTCTCTATATTAGGACCCATAAAAAATCCTAGAGTGATCGATCGATTGATAATAAAATTAAAAAATAAGGAAAATATTTTATTTTTTGAAAATTTTGTTTTTAAGTTGGCATTTATATAATGCTAATTATGCTTAATAGCGATGTACATATGCTTAATGATGTTATACATATGCTTGGTATATAGATATTTTTCATTTATTTATTTATAGATTTCTATTTCTATCTTTTAAATAAATTATATAACACAATGTATTGCTTTTAAATAAATCATATATATACAACCACTACCGACATTAGAGTTTCATTTTTCATAAATAAATGTACACTATCATGGCTTCAACATGCTCTTCAACGGGCAGATACTCGACAACATTTGTTTTTATATAAAATTACGTATGTTATCAACGGTTTCAACATCCCCTTCAATGTGTAAATTCCCAACAATATTTTGATGTTCATTTTCTTATAGTTTTACGCCCCCTTCAGCGCGTGAGTTTAAGACTACGTTTTACTATTAGTTTTTATGTCATTTTGTCCCCTCCGTAACGTGGGGGTCATAATTCTAGTTGTGTATTAATTATAAATAGATTATTAAGAAGTATAATATTTTGGGTTTTAAGAATTAAAGTAATTAGAATATTATCTTAAGGGTTAGGTTTTACGAATACGAATTGAATCTTAACAAATATGGGTGTAATGATATGGTTAATAAATAAAATAAAACTAAAATATTTTTTATTATACAAGAAAAAGTTCTAAATATAATTGTAGAATATTAAAGTTTTAAAATTGTTTAAAATACAAGTAGTTACGAAATTTTAAAAAGTGACTTGCATATCCTTAGACTGATTAAATCCTAATAATAATGAAAATTTGCACGTGAGAAATAGATACATGTTTTTATCGAAAACAACATAAATTTCTTGTTAGAAAGGTTAAATATTGATGATTTAGTATTCTATGTCGAAAAATTAAAATAGATGCATAACACAAACGTCAAAAATCATCGCTTAGAACATTCTCAGCCCATCCTCCTTCCCAAATCCATCTTCATATTTTCAAAAAATAAGATAAAACTTTACTTCATCTCATCCCTCATCCACATACTCATTCATATAATTTTAAAGAAAAGCAAACTCATCTCTTAGGGGGCGTTTGGTTCACATAATTCTTAGGAATTGAAATGGAAAAGTTTTCATTCAAAATCATGTTTGGTTGGTTAACGAATGGAATTGAAATTAGAAAATTTTCCCTTATTCATTGGAATTCACATTCATTTCACTTACCTATGGAATGTTTAACAATCCAATAGAATGTTTTCACTCAAAACTGACCAACCAAACACGTTGTCAACTTCAACCATATTTCAATTCTTTTGCAAAATATTCTGCGAACAAAACGGCCCCTTATAATTAGGGGTGTCTCTAACACTTTAGGTAAACCATACATCGATCGTGAACAGAAGAGATGTTAGGTTTCTAATTCATAAATAATGTCATACCTCAAATATCACTAATGCGTTTTGAGCTCATTAATGGTGGATGAAAGAAGAACTCTATAGTTAAGCGTGCTCAAGTGGTAACAATTCAAGAATGAGTGGATCATCAGTAAAGTTTTTACCCAGCCAACCAAAAATAAATCTGTAAACTCTTTGTGACCAAAGCAAACAATATTAATGGTATGGGATACTGAATGTTACAGTATCACTATTCACCCATCATATTCATTATTGTATATATTTATGAGTGGATGTGAGTGAAAGAAAAATAATAATAATTTAAAAATAAATAAATTAAGTATTATGTAATTGAATAGAGATAGATATGAGGAATGAGATGTGGTAGGTTTTAGAAAATAAAAGGTAAGTTTAAAAAAATAAAAAATAATATTTTTTAATTAAATTATAAAGTTAGAAATAGGAGGTGGACTACGAGTGCTCTTATATAGCCTCCTAATACATAATGATTGTGTGTTAGAAATTAGCATTTTTCATTAATTTGAACTATACATAATACAAGAAAATTGACCTAGCGTTTATCGTTAATTTGATATATATATATATAATACAAGAGTCATGTATAGCTAAAGACCTTCAATTTTAAATCTACATGACTACGTCCTTATGCATGTATATTAATTAAATAAGCTCGAAGATCTCAAAATATTATCAAACTCTAGTCGCATCTTCACATCCTCAACTCACTTTTCCTCTTTTTATTTTGGAATAATACTAAATGTTGATATTAATTCACATATCAACTTTTAAATACACATTTTTATGTACTATCATAATTTTCTCATTTCTTATTAGTTTTAACCGCATAGATATTTTTTGTGTCATTAACAAATCAAACGATACCTAAGTGGATTCTAGAAAATCTTCATCATATGATGGGTTATATAAAAACTAAAAGTTTTAGAACAAACATTCACAACCACTTTTGTTTTTATTCTCTTATTCCGAAACTATCAAACCAAAAACACCCTAAAAAGTATTATGCTCTTTTCAATTAGTGTTTAATGTTGTGAGAGTTTCTTCAAATGATCACAACACCTTTATATTTGACATTAATAATTTAATTGTTCATTTTGTTCCTTAATATAGTGGTTGAAGCTTTACAAGTGGTACCGTACAAGTTTTATTTCACTGAATATTAATTTAAAACAGAAGTCTATATGTTTTCATATTTTTAAAAGTACCTGATCATGGAAAAAATATTGCATTTATACAAAATTTATATCACTGGAACATAAATTCAACCTTAATTTGATGTTCCAATATGTAGAAAAAAAATAGAGTGACAAAGGCAACCTCTTGAGTAGTGGCAAGTAAAGGCTGCACTCAAAATATATTTTATATATAATTAGTCAAAGAAATAAAAAACAAAAAGTAACCTTAAAATAAAGAGAGAATGGTATAAATAGTTCTTTTTGTTTGAGCAAATTGCACGTTTGATCCTTAAATTTTATAAATTATAAAGTTAGTTTAAATTTTTATGTACACATTACACATTTGCCCCTCAAATTTACAAAAAATACAAAGCTACTTTAAAATTTTGTGTGCGCATAGGACGTTTGGTCCCCAAATCTAATCTTGTTAGTTTATATGAACTTCATAAAAATTAATTGAATTTAATGTCGGGAATTGAACTACACTTACAACACGCACATAAAAGTTGGTACTAAGTTTTTAATTTTCTAAATTCGGGAACCAAATATGTAATAATTGGTCAAACCATAAGAGGCATTTATGCAATTTACTTAAAATTAAATTATGTAATTTGTGTGAAAGGTAAAATCTTAAAAACAACAATGTATTTGTATGTGGGCGACACACAACATGATGATTTCATTAAAGATATTTATTTTAATGGAAAACTTTTTACTTCTAAATCCAATCTAATCATGTATCTAATAAATATTTAAACTCTAATAATGTATTTAGTAAATATTTAAACGCATACCTTATTTATGAATGATAATCATCTACTCCATTGATCTATAAATTCATAGACACAAAGCAAACTACAGATTTAATGTATAACTTTGTTTTACAAAATAACAATTTAAATTTATTATAAGGCAGGTTGAGAGTACTCAAATACTTAATTTTCATAATATTACTGCAAAAATCACCCTTCTCTCTCTGTAAAATTCTCTATATTCTTATCTAACGATTCATGTTAAAATAGTGACACCACTATAAAAACGCAAATTTGTCGCTCATAATTAAGGGTATAAACAAGCCACGATTCATGTAAAATTCTCTATATTCTTATCTAACGATTCATGTTAAAATAGTGACACCACTATAAAAACGCAAATTTTTCGCTCATAAGTAAGGGTGTAAACAAGTCAAGTCGGCTCACAAACTATAAGAAACCGGCTCGAAAAAAGCTTAAATTGACCCGAGCTTAAACGAGCCTGCGCTCTAACGATTTTATGTTAAAATGGTTTGGTTTTCGGCTAACAATTGTTTCTTTCTTGGATCCGCGTGCTGAGAAAATATGAATAAATAAATTTAAGTAGCGAAAAGATTTACATTTTTTTGGTGTAAAAAAGAGTTGTAAAATACGTATATTTATAATGTAATTATTTCAAAGCTCAATTGTCACCCTCCAACAGCTAGTTAACCTAGCCCCAACTGTAATTTTTCCAACCTGATAGGGCTACCCAATTGACCTGGGCCAGTTTACCCCACGTACTCATCCTACCTGCACCACTTACCTGAAGGATGCTCCGTCCACCCTTAAAGTATTAATAAACATTTTATATCATTAGATATAATATAGTTTCTTACATAAAACATGGTTCTGTATATTTCTTTATAAGAGAAACTACACGTTGGGCGTTTTGTTGTTATCTTAAATATAGTTCGGTTTATGGGTGACAACGGGGCTCCATCTGTCATTCCACATATATCTGTGTGAACTAGACACTTTTATATAGCTTACAATGTTCTAGGCTTCTAGCTATTATCATGCTATAATGGGTGTTCGGTTTAATGGCAATAGAACCTATTTTTATTTTAATATACAACCTTTTACACCTAATTTCACTTTATCTTAGAGAATTGATAGTAAATTTCTTATATCTATATGAATTTATTTTTTATATTTTAATAAATATTTATAAATGGTTGTGAGTAAAACAGAGAAAAATTACTGTTCATTTGTACGTTTGGATAATTACTGTTCAATCTTTATAAATTTTTTAATATTTTTGAAAGTGGTTGTTAGTAGAGAAGAAAGAAAAGCTAATGATAAAACTATATAAATATATTATTTAATTGAGAATGAGAAAGAAAAATTAATATTTTTAATATAGTTATAAGGATAAAAATAGAGAATCTGATGTGAATGCTCTTATGCTTATATCAGTTTCAGTTTAAATCGGTTCCAATGCAGTTTAGGTTATTGACAGGTTTTTATCGGGTCTTTGACAGTTTTTTCTCAGGTTATCTAGCCGCTTTTGACCAGTTCGGTTTTGGTTATTTAAGGCAAACCGTACCCGCTTGAGTAAAATGACTCATTTCCTACTCATATTCTTCTTGAGTTTCATCTTTTTAACGGGAAACACACACACTTACGATCCAAATTTAAAAAAAAAAATACGCTTACCGCGTATGAGGTTCATAGGTTTTTGGTTCACACAAGTTTTTTTCCTTGGAAAATAATTTCAACTCAAGATATTAAATTTGTAGCCTATCAACTAAAAGAAACAGTATTTATTTAAGAGGTTTAATAAATAACTAACAATATACGTATAATGAAGTGGACCACTCCGTATATTGTAATTAAAGGGAATAATCGTACGAAAATAAGGGATTCGTGACGGTGACGGGTGACCAGTCAGAAAATAAAGGTGTGAAATTTGCAGAAAAGTAGTTGTGTGGGAGAATCTAAGATTAAGATATTATAAGACTTGCTACTTTGAATTGAATTGAATTGATTATGTTTCTAAGACTTGCTACTTTGATTATGTACGACTTGCTACTTTAGGCCAAGTAAATTGTATATATGACATGCCCTTGTTGACCAACCTTAGAAATCCCATCTTATTAACCCTCTAATGTCCGTCTTTTTAACCGTTCAATATATTTTATCAAGCTTTGATTCTATATTGTTATAATCTTGTTAGTGTTTCAAGAATGTTACCTTTGTTTTTATTTTGTTATTAATAAACATAGAATATTTTAAGGTTATCAGTTTTAACGTAACATATCTTTCAGTGACATAAGAAACTAACTTATCATAGCTGAGCATACGACAGTTGGCACGATATACTTGACAATGAAAAAGCTTTTGCATTGATCATATTGACTACCCAAAAGAAACCTTGACGTGAGCATTTGATTGGATCATCACCTCTCATTCTTTGATTCGCGCCCGAATGTCCTTGTAAGCATCAACTACTTTTGAATCATGGGTCGACTTCTCCCACACCTTTCTCATGACTAGAATTTTGATCTTTTGGCTTAGTATGATCTTTGTTAGATTAATCAAGCCCTTTTGTTTCGACAATCACCACGGAAATTAAAGTTCATCAACTCTATGTCACTTTGACTTGGCCTTAGCATGTTGAGGGCCACCTTTTGTAGCCACAGTGTAATATTAAGTCTCATTTGTCATTTCTTTGAACTAAGTCATGAACTTTTATACGAGACAATTATCACGTCTGTAAGTTTCTTGTGCTGATGTTTATGAAGTCATCGAACTTCTACCCTTGCAAATAATCAAATGACTAGAGTGGAACATTCTAGTCATTTGATTATTTGTGTATGGACAAAGAAAGTTTGTAAATTGATTAAATAAACGTTAGAGAGTGTTTTACATTGTTTCCTGATGCTTTGTAGCCATGAGACAGCTCGTATTCGTACTTTAAACCTATGGAACATAACTACAAGGAGTGCTCAGTCTAAACTATACATGGGCAAAAAAAACAGGTTCGGAAACGGTTCGGCAAAAAAAACCGGTTTGGGCCAAACCGGTCCCAAACTGACCCGAACGCCGGTTTGTATGCCGGTTTGGTAACCCCCCCTTCGAGTATCCGGTCAGCCAAACCGGTTTGTAACCCTAACCAATTTAAAAAAAAAAGGTTTGACACCACGACAAAAAAAATATTTCGATTTTAAACCCGAACCGGTTTGAGTAAAAAACCGGTTTATACACCTCTAGGCTAAACTAAAGTAACATTTTTTAACCAATAACGCATGTTCTTCCATTTATCCGGCCACTAACAAAGAACTCACGAATAAAAAAGTTTCCGTACGTAGTACCTAAGATGCAACAGTCATCTATATAGCAGTGTAATTTTAAAAGTATTAGATGTGATAATACTTTAAAGATATTTTCTATTTTGCATATATTATGTTTAGTTGAATAAAACAATTCATTTCTATTTATAATGAGTTTAGCTTTAGGATGTTAGGTCTGAGTTTAAAGCTTTAATCAAGCATTTTACAAATAAAGTAACATTAATGACCATATAATACTTAAAGGAAAACTAAAACCAAAGTTGAACTATGATTGTTATTTGTTAAATAATTGAAAGTTTAGATTATTTATATTCAAATTATTAGTATGGATTATTATAAGTTAAATGTCATAGTTGGATATTAATTCGAATAATGAAATCCACTATCCGAATTTTTTAGATATCCGAAATTCTAATATCCGAATTTGAACATCCCTTATTGACACATGTCAGATTGTTAATAAAAATTAATATCCATTGATAGATAATAACTTAGATTGTTAAAATGTAATTAACCTACATAAATTTATTCATAACAAAAATATATATAGTACAGAAGTTTCTCTTTTAGTCAATATATATATTTTTGACATAGCACTATATGAAATTTATTTTGTTGTTACTTTTAGGTGTCGTTTGGTTCGTAGAATTTTGTTAAAATTAATAAGTTGTTTGGTTGGTAATTTTTTAGTGGTAAATCTTTTAGTTGAATTGAAATATTCACTTTGAGCATTTTATTAAATTGTTAAACATTTCATAGATAAATGAAATAAAAGTGGATTCCAACAAATACGGAAAAATTTCAATTTTAATTCCATTTAGTGGTCAATCAAACATGATTTTTTATGGAAAAATTTTCTAATATATATTTTAATTTTAATTTCAGGGAATTTTATGAACTAAATAAAGATTTAGTGTGGGTTGAGGCAAAAGACTTTTCGAATTGTGGACTTACTTTTGAAAGGGTTAATGGTACGGTCCCGAATGAAAACAAATGTGTAAACCTGATTAAGATAACATAATTCTCCGACCTAGTGTCACCTATATATCTTAAAAAAAACTGCCGTTATCTAAAACTAGAGATATTCAAGATTATTTAAATAACCTACTATTATTTATTTTTTTTATTTGAGGATGAAGCGATGAAAAGAGGGTGAAGGAGAGCCGTTGATCGGGTAGTTCAATAAAGGGTAGAAACCCTAGAAGAAATACGAGAGGAAGTTTATTAATAACTGGACCACGTGTCTTCTTTTATAGAAAGTTTCAAACCCTCCTCCTACTCAATTGTTTATCAGAAACCTCAAATAATATTATTTTCTGGTAGAATACCATACGTGCCCTTCCTACCTTAACCACGATCATACACTTCTCTTCACCTCATTGGCTCCCCTCTAATCACCGGCCCCACACAAATGCTCGTAGAATGACGGAAACTGTCACCTGGCCCCACCTCCTTCTTTATATACCAATTATATCCCCTATTTTCATCAACTGCATTTTACCAACATTCCATATATACAAACAAACTTAATTACCGGAGAAACTGCTGGTGGTCGGTTTCCGACGAACAAATGAACGGTGAAGGTGGTTGCTGTATAGCTAAATATGGTGGCGGCGGCGGCGGTGGTCGCGGTGGTGGTGGTGCTGGTGGTGGGGTGTACGGTATGTCGATGGTGGATCGGATAATGCTCAAGTACCGGCCGATAGCTCCGAAACCGGTTGCCGCTGGCTCGGGATCCGGTGGTTCGACGACGGATAACAGCGATGGGTACGTTAAATGTGGAAGAAGTAAGCGAAAATACGTTAGGGTTAAAAATAAAAACGATAATTCTAAGAGACGGAGTGGTGAGAAAGTTAAGGTGAAAGTGAAAGCGGCATCATCGTCTACACCGCCGGTGATGACGCTTTCGTTGCTGCCGGAGACTCCAGATCCAAAAAACACCGATCATGTTACCAGTTTTTCAGATCTGTTATCTCCGGTTTGTAATAGTAATAGTAATAATAACAATAATAAATTAACTGAAACACCTGTGTGGTTGAGCTTTAGCAGTCAGGAGCAGGCTAGGGTACCTACGGTGGTTGCACCACCGGTACGACTACCACAAGTGGTGTCGTACGTGACGGTGGAATGCGTGACGGACACGTGGGTGGATTGGGAAGTGTTGGGTTGTACGGACGAGGAGATAGTGACGAACATGGAGAAGGACACGTGTCCGGGGTTCATATCGGACGGTGAAGATAAGGTCGTGTGGACGAACGCCGCGTACAGACGTATGGCTGGTGACGGACGCCTGATCGATGAAGACGATATAGCGGTTGTGATGGTTCGTAAGGATAAACGGGCTCGAATAATATCACCGATGACACTCCCAACTTTCGCTTGTAAGATGAGGGTGAGTTTTGGTGGTCGTAGCCACCGGAAAAGTGGTTCTCCGACGTTAACGCTGCCGTGTGACGGATGGAGGATGGAGGACGGTGGTTGCGCATGGCGGTTGGATGTTAAAGCAGCTCTTAGTTTGGGTCGGTAACAACTAGCTCTTTATCTGATCGATATCATTACTTAATTGTAACTATTTTTATATGGTTTTCGTGATGATATAGTGTTGTTAAATATTGTTCTAGTTTTCATGTACAATTTTGGATACTTCTCGACCTGATTAAGCTCTTGTCATTTATCGTCTATACAAATATTAAAAAATGTTAACAAAAGAAAGGTAAAATGAAATAATTTGGACTAGAGAACTCTAGAAACCTATAATATAAGACACCTGTACAGTTATATTGTAACAGAATGTAAGACACTTGTACAGTTATACGATCACCACTTTATTGAAGGTTTTTTATGTAATAGAAAAATAAAAGAAAGTAAAAAAACTAGAAAAAGTTTGTGCTTTCAAGTTTATTAGTTAAAAAAAATAAAAAGAGATGAAATTATGATTTATAATAATCTTCTTAATTTTCTATCTTCTCTTTGAATTTTATGGATTTGAAGATAAAATATATTATATGAAATACAAATATTACATTTTGCAATTTATCAAATACTACCCTTTGATCACTTTATATAATTTACAAGGATTATGTGCATACATAATCACATAATTGTAACTCTATGTTTTTATTGGAGAACACATAATATCTTTAGTTTCATTTTCTTATTAAAAGTTTGCTACATGAAATTACATGTGTTTCACTTCTCTTTCTTTTCCTCTTTAATTCAAAGAACGTTCTTTTCTTTCTTTTATTAAACTCAAAACACAACATTATGCACATAAAGTTATACATATATGCATGTGCAATAATTTTTTTAATGAATAACTATTAAATCTATATCAATGACACTTGAACCATCATTATTTAAGAGAGACCATTTAAATATTTTGGTAACATTGAGCTACATACCATATGAAACATATGAAACGTGTGATAATTTTTTAAGAATTTACTAAGCGTGTTATTTTCAAAACTTTTACTTTTTGTGTTCTCTTCAACCCATCGTTACAGTACTATTTCATTATTTTCACACTGACATATATAGAAATTATATATCCTTGATGTGGTACTTTTAGGAGTTACACTCAAATATTAAGGGATACGTCATAGGCTATGCCAAGTTATATTGGATATCAAAAATACCTGTATTTGATGGGCAAGGTAGGTTTACTTGGGATAAATTTGTGATGTTGATTAGAAATGATTTTATGTATAAATAAAGAAATGTTCCCCTAAAAGCGATAATATCTTTTTATGGCATAAAATGTTGGTATTTAATTATTGTTTAGTGCAGGTGTACGAATAGAGACGTATTAGGGTAGGAAACTACTGTTCTTTCCGATATTATCACAATACACCTCATCATATCCCATTACTGCATTCTCAACTTTGTAGTTTACCTATTTATGGACAAACACACACCACTAAGTTTAGTGTAAATTTACTATACTTAGTTTAGGATCTAACTTTGAAACTTGATAGCAATGGGTTCTAAGATATCATTAGGTTACATATTCACTATCTAGTGATCACTTAAAAAGAAAAATAATTTTAACATCTTGACGCTAAAGAGCATTACACGCATTAGTTTTGATCTTTCTTACTCTGTTGACTGTTTATATATAAGTAATTTAAAGTAAAAAAAAATAATGCGTGATTTGTATTGATATAAAAAAAACAATACAAATACTTAAAACAATTTATACATTATTGAAGTATTTATGGTGATATATTCAATAATCATTGATTATTTTATTGTGGACGGCCTCTTCGATTCTTAGTTTACTTAATGTGTGTTTTTTTTTTAGTTTGTTTAATATGTAGCTTAGATAATTATCATAGGGACTCGCATGTACTAATTTTTCTCAACATTGTAATCATTAATATAAGATATTTTCACAATTTTTTTGACGATTAATAGATGTGTCACTTGTCCACCCGATTATATCTAATACTAAAAATGAAACTTGGGATTATTTTTAGAAGAAAACTCATATTACCCCCCCCCCCCCCTTATTTTTATGACAGTTGGAACTTGAAACTATACTCCATCTATTTTTATGAGATATTTGGGTATCTTATCTTAACTATACGAGCTAGGAATCATTCGTGAATATTTTTTACACATTTACTAATTTTAAAACATCAATGATATGCTTCTCTAAGTAAAAATTTTAACTACATATTTTCATTCATAAAATATATATTACCTATATAATTAAAGAACATGGGCAATGGATCTATTTAAATGTAAAAATCATTTGGTTTTACTTTAAGTATTTTTGTTTAGAGTAAAACTCAAACCAATACTGTATGAAAAACTTTTCTCTCTTGATGATATCTGCCCTATTTTTATGAAATTATATATTGTATTGATTTTGTCATATTACGTTAGAATACAACATTAATTACTTTACAATACTACATTAATTACACCATATTACGAGGTTTTATTTTATGTTATTGTACAGTATTGTATCATATTATATCTTACTAATTTTTGTAAACCTGTGTATACACGAATTAAATAAATAAAATATTAAATAAACTAAAATTTTATTAATTATAAAATAATATTAATAAAATATGATTCAAATCTTTCTTATTATAAAAAAATAAAATTATTTTAAAAACAAATATCTTAAAAAAATGCCGTGTTTAAAAACTTTCATATTATAATTTTTAATTTTAATTATTTTTTATTTATAAAACTTATTTTTTAAAAACACTAATTTTAAATATTTCATATTTGTAATAAAGGTTGATGTCTTAGAAAAAAATTTTATTTTATAAAATTTGTTTTCTTAGAAATAAAATTAATAAAAAGATATTTTCTTATTTTATTAAAATACTATTTTAATCTAAAAAAATTGAATAATTTATTAGTAATTAATATGGTGTTGTCACATGTACCATTAGTTATTTTTCTATTAAAATGGGAAAATTAAATCGTATCATATTATATTTATTGTATCGTATTTGTACTATGATATATTGTATTATGCTATATCAGATAGTATTAGATTATATTATATTACGCTATATTACAAAGGTTCAGAATATAAATCAACTGTACAAGGCTTATAAATACTAAAAAAGAGTTAAAAATATTTATCATATCTAGTCTACACACATTTACGTCTCCGTTTAACATTTTACTTGGTGGAATCAAGCCACACAGATATTTTCGCTTATTCATGTTATATATAAACCATAGAATCATTCAATTCTAGCATATGAAAATGAATGTTGTGATGAAAAAGCTTTTATGCCTCTTGATGATATGTCAATACTTCTCATGTGTAACATCATGTGCTCCATTCGCTAGATCTTGGAATCTCCATATTACTAATGGTATCCCATCACCTGCCAATGCTATACTCAAAATTCACGTGGCATCAGAGCAAGATGATTTTGGATACCATAACCTCACTTATAACGGCCCTGAGTATTTCCTTCATTTCTGTGAGACGGTTACTCATAGCACAGCCTTTAGATCGGATTTCTGGTATGAAAATAAAAGAGGTTTCCTTTGGTTGTTTAATGAAAAAGTAGCTGCTCATTTCGCCCCGTTGCCGTTTAAGACTCAAGATATTTATTGGTTGGTAAAAGATGATGGTTTTTATTTATCTGGAAAGAAAGATAGCGGTTATGTGTTTTGGTCTAAGTGGTGAATGTGGTCACTAAAACATGAATTAGCAGCAATGAAGTTATGTACTTGAATTTGCATCATTCTATGAATCAGAATCAAAACAAAATCTTAATGAGAAGTTTTGTTTCGTTTGCTATAATCAAGTAAATTGTTTTATATTTTTGTTGTAATCAATTGTATGTTTAAAGCCAAACTATCGGAGTATCAACTTAAAACAGTAATCACATCCCGATTAATTAAAACCCAAAACTTGTAAATTAAATCATAATCAAAACATGATTCATAACTAAGAAAACGATGATTTCTACTAACAAAATCAAACCTTGATGTTTTGCTTTCGTACCCTAAATCAACGCGTTCGATATCATAAACAATAGTGGCATCTGAAGTAAAATAAAACAATAAAACAATCAAATCTTTATACAAATTAAATCTTTACTAATTTTTTGTTTTAGATCTAATTAAAACATATAAAGAATTTAATTTAATTTATAGATTTTAATTTATTTTTATTAGCCATATATATTTACACCTTATACGAATTAAATCATTAACCTCTTGTATAAAATAAATACATTTTATCATCAGAATATCTTTTTGATGGTCTATAATTTAGTTAGATCACTCATAGTTACGTGGATCATCATTCCTTGTGGTATGATTCTACTATGGTTTTAGTTCCAAATTTTTAAAAGTTACATCTACAACCTTTATCTTCACTCACGAATTTCACGTATGGTTTTAACATTAATGTACGTTAAAAACCATGGTAAAGGTATCTAAATGGCCATTATACTCTTTTTCTCTAGAGTAAAAAACAATAAAAATTTATAAATTCCAAACACCTCATTACTAGAAGAATGAGTATCGCGAATAAAAATACCACAGATGGACTGCCCGCGATTAAATCAAAATCTAAAAACTAATTTCTTAACATCCCTCGGAAATTTACCGACGAATCATAGCGAGACTTGATAAATTTACCGACGAATCATAAATCCTTGACTGATCATCAAAGGGATTCAAGTGTTACATTTTGGTTAAGATTTCATTTCAGTCTTTCTAATCGTTATCAGATGACTAAGTATTTGAAACAGATATTGTTAAAAATATTGGCTTGTGAGACCACATATTTAATTTAAGATTATAAGCTATGCGCTTATTCATAAGTTGCTTATTTTCCCTATTTTTGTAGATGATCACAACTAGAGAAACTACAAGTCCAACACATTTCTACAAAGCAATAAACCACATGAGTTAATCGACTTCTGCTCTCGCCATGTCTCAAATAAAAGTTGCTCGCTGTTTTTAAGCTCGTCGTATCTACCCATGTTGAATCCTGATCTTTGATGACGCTTAGCTTCTCCCGAGTGGGTCGTGATACGAGAAAAATCATTGGAATCACTTGTCTCGTCAGAAAACACTAGCACTTCCCCAACACTCCTGGAGCCACGTTGATCCTCTAGCTTACACTTATGTGGCTTTCAATAAACAAAATTGAAGATATCAAGAAAATCATTTGTATATATAAACATGTATATCTGATATATGTTAGTACTGTATCATCATTTACCTCAGAGTAATTGTCGTTAACCTGAGAAAAATCCAATGGGAGATCATCAAAACTAATTTCAGAAAAACATGAACCTCTCATGGTGTTGACAAACTTGTTTTGTGGCGTCGGTATGGCTTCTGCTTCAGGCTCCGACTGGACGGGTTCAAACTAATTTTAGGAAATGATTCAGAATCAGTATTATTAAATTTAAGTTACCATAAATTCATCATCAAACTGGAAATCAATTTAAGCACCAAAATCCACAAAACATAACAACTTGAGTAAAATTATACTAAAGTATTTGATTTCTATGTAAAGAGGAGAATTCTTGTAGATGAAGAATTAAACGAAATCCATAAATGTTGTTGCTGGTGAAACTGACCATTTGATTCATTTAACAGCTGCAATCGTGTCACCGGAACAAGAAGCTTAGACGCCAAATGAGCGACACTGAGGGTGCGTGGTGGTGAGGATGAGTGAGCTTGCTTTTGTGATTGAAACTTTTTTAACATAAACTGCAAAGAGATCCAACAGAATTCAGAAACCTACTGCCGGTATTTTTGGCCGCATTTGAATTCAAACTTAAATATTTCATTTTATTCTAGGATAAGAAACTGTTTTGAACCTAAAATTACATTTATTTTCCGCACTCGGTAAGCATATAACATACAGTCCTACAGCACTACACGACCGTTGGTCCCGCATTCAAAATAAGTTCAAAGTTTAAGTAGATTTTAATTAATTCATGAATATAATTGTTGGTCTCACACCCAAAAAAAGTCAACACATACCAATTACATTTGATCTAATGACATCCGGATGTGTAATAGATGTTATATTCCTTAAAGGTTAAATGTTCAAATCCTACGGCACGCTCGTTAAGTGGATTAGGAGTGGATTAGAAGCCGTTTAAAGGATTAAAAGATTTAAAACAATAAAATGTTAAATAAATTAAAATTAGTTCAAAAACATAGTTGATTTTATAAAATTTAAATTTCAATCCATCACAATTTATGCAAAGGTGATTTATACACAACTAAAATTAGTTCCCGGCTTAGTTTCTCATGTTTTGTGGATAAACTCATCTTCTAATTTTATTTGATACATCCCTTAATTAGTTAATTATTACTTGTCTTAGTTAAAAGATGATCCTACTGTTAAATAGTTAAAAAAATATCATTATACTTATTATCTTAACTATTCAACATTAGACCTCTTAACCATTAAAAGATTATAAATTATTAAAAGATAACCTCTTAATGGCCATTAGTAAATTACCAAACAACCCTTTACTTAAAAATAATACTTTTTATAGAGCAATTCGTAACAGATATTATAAGCAAACAAAGGCTAGTCCTCAGCACACATGCACACATATACATTAATTATAATTGATTAGTTTATGATTAAATATTTCGACCAAACATGTACTGAGATAAAATCATGACACACAATAGTATGTCATGATATATAAGTTAAAAAAATCATACAACTTGAAGCTCCAAAAAACCCCTGCTCTCTCAAATGAAATTGGAGATTAATTTTAAATAGTATCTGATAAATGTTATTTACATGTAACATATATATGTGTGTGTGACTAACAAGTGACTAACATATATATGTGTGTGACTAACAAGTGACTGATTCATCATACGTATATTTTCAAAACGATGACACCAGCAACAATCATCAAAACCAGTAAAGCTTTTGACACGACCATGATTCATCAGGAACCATTTTTTTCCACTACACGATGACCGGACAAAGATTTGACCTGGCATAACGAGAAGGCCTAAAGCCGTCTCAAAATGTAGTACATAAAAATTCATAAAACATAGGAGATTCAGTTCACAGTCTAGCCCTCAACCCACTCCAAAAAAAAACAACAATAACATCCAGAGAATAAAAAAAACAAAACATTTCACCTGCACTTTGTTCAATCAAAACCCTAAACACAGGGGACACAGGTAGGATCAAAACAACTTATTCACCTTCGCCCGGCACTTTATTACAGATACTTAAGAGGGCATCGCATCATGGTCTGTTCACAAAATTTACTTCGCCACAGAGGCCATGTGGACGATCAGATCAACTACACGGGAACTGCATAATAAAGCATTAACCAACTTTATCAATAAAGCAGAAACTTATACGGCGCGTTAAAAGATGAGATGATACAGAAAGGAGAAATTACCTGTAACCCCATTCGTTATCGTACCACGAAACAAGCTTTACAAAATTATTGTTCAAAGCAATTCCAGCCTTTGCATCAAATATGCTAGACCTGTAACATCAGACAACCATTAACTCAATTTTATTCTTCTTTATACTCTTTACACGCGACAAGTGGTCCAATTATGCAAGTTGTCAATTGTTATTGCTGTATTGAAAGAATCTTGAAAAAGATAGAAAGAAACGAAGCGAAGATATATATAATCCCCTTACCTGCTGTCTCCCACAAAGTCTGTGGAAACCAGATCCTCATCAGTGTAACCCAGGATCCCCTTCAATTTTCCTTCAGATTCCTCCCTGTAATCCCACCCAGAAGAAAAAAAATTATCAGAATCATATAAGATACATCTAAACAAACAGAAACTATGCATATTTTAGCTCGTGATTTACTTGATAGCAGCTTTGATTTCATCATAGGTGGCAGCCTTTTCCAACCTCACAGTCAGATCGACAACAGATACATCAACAGTTGGGACTCGGAATGCCATTCCAGTCAACTTCCCGTTCAATTGAGGGAGCACTTTTCCTACAGCCTGTTCAATATCGTATTGCACAAAAAAGTTACAAGCAGCCGGAATTTAGCAAAATATGAAACTTGAATTCTTGAATACCTTAGCAGCACCGGTGCTGCTAGGAATGATGTTGAATGAAGCAGCCCTTCCACCTCTCCAGTCCTTGGCTGATGGTCCATCAACAGTCTTCTGTGTAGCTGAAGTATAAATAAACAATAAAACATCACAAAACTACAATATACAAAAGTAAACTTCTTGAAGTCGCAAAATGGATGAATCAGCCAGGTTAACATATTGATATTTGATATTTTACAGGGACTCAAAACAGACTAGGTTGAACCAACCTACAAACACCTTTTTATCTCTTCTTTATACATTTAAATTAACATAAAAAGCTTTTAACACAAATGGAATCAAATAAACAGGCTAAATACCGGTAATGGAGTGCACGGTAGTCATAAGACCCTCAACAATACCAAACCTGTCATTTATAACCTGCATCACACAGATGGAATCAAGTAAACAGGCTAAATATTAAGGAAAAACATTGAATGTATTGATTAATGAACAAGAACCTTGGCCAGAGGGGCAAGACAGTTGGTGGTACAGCTTGCATTTGAAACGATGTGAACATCAGGCGTGTATTCCTTCTCGTTCACACCCACAACAAACATAGGTGCATCCTTACTCGGGGCAGAGATGATAACCTTCTTAGCACCACCCTGAACATATAGGTAGATGAACATTATAAGAACTTAATTTAATGAAAAATAAATGATCACATAAACTTTATACTAGTATAACTTGGATGCTTATCAGTATATATATATGATAAATCACCAGCACTAAAGCATGTGTCCTTAATGAAAACAATGACTTCAAATATCAAAATCAGTCAAATAATCATAATCAGCTACCAAGTCTCTGAACTTAATTTATTCTAATCAGAATTACTCAAACATTACAAACAGTTTAATCAGTTTATGCAAGCATCCAAACATTAATTTCACTCTACATATGCAATATACAATACACATGAGTATGTATTCATATCAGATACCTTCAGATGAGCAGCAGCTTTGTCCTTATCGGTAAAAACTCCGGTGGATTCCACGACGTACTCCGCACCAGTTTGGGCCCATGGGATCTCTTCTGGGTTCCTATAATGATCTCAAAACACAATTATTCAACAAATAGCGCACAAACTGTATTAAAAACACACTTTGAACATGAACTTTAATCAAATTGGAGTATTGGACATGTGAAGGGATCACCTAGAGCCGAAAACAGTCACGGGTTTCTCGCCGAAAAGAAGGGTTTTGTCGTCCTTAACTTTGAGCTCATGGTGCTTCCACGCACCATGAACACTGTCATACTTAAACATGTAAGTCTGCAAAAAGTTTCACAAATCAAACTCAAATTCAAACTCAAAATCACCATAAACTCACAGATCCACCGGCTACTAAATCAAATTTAAACAAATCACACACCGATCAACATTCAACATCCAAAAATCAAAACCCCCAAACTACAATCAACTATCAACACAATCAAATAACCAAAACTACAAACCATATACTCCACAGAGATAAACGGATCGTTAACAGCAACAAGTTCTACATCATCTCTCTGCAAAGCGACTCTAGCCACCAATCGACCGATTCTCCCGAACCCTACATGTTAGTTCAAATTAAACCACACCAAATCATCCCAAATCAACAACAGTAGAAATTAACTTAACATAAAGCGCGTTAGATCTAGTACCGTTGATTCCGATCTTGATCTTGCCTGAACAACATACACAGATAGATCGAAACAATACAGTCAGTTAGATTATTATCAGATTATTATCACAATCAAAAACAAACATGAAGTGAAATTAGCGTACCCATGACGCTTGTGGAAGATAAAAAGTTAGTATTGGAAAT
Source organism: Flaveria robusta (assembly GCA_025506415.1). Taxonomy (NCBI): domain Eukaryota; kingdom Viridiplantae; phylum Streptophyta; class Magnoliopsida; order Asterales; family Asteraceae; genus Flaveria; species Flaveria robusta. The sequence continues at coordinate 2,873,276 of CM046469.1, forward strand.
GGATGTTGACGATGTGATGCAGAGAAGAAGAAGAATTGTGAAGGGGTGAGGTTTTTATGGGTTTAATAATAATAATATTATTAATATTATTAATATTATTATTATTAGTAAGGGAGAAACCGGTGACCGGAGAAGCCGGTGGGTTTAGGGGGTTGTGATCAGGTATGGTGCGGGTGCGTCAGAAGATTGTAGATTTCATTTTCAGAGCGATAAGGTGTGGTGGTCTGACGTCCGTTGGATTGGATATTGCATAGTGGGACAACCGCATGATGGTTGTGAAATGAGATAAAGAGTGAATTACGAAGATCAAAAAGCAAGATAGAAGAAAGTATTTGTGTCATGGATATTGTATGTTCAGATTATATTTATCTTTGTAATATATATTATTGATTATGTAATATTCTTGGCAAATATCACATGTATCATTGACCGAGATGATTTTAAATGCGTAAAATTACTTGTAATGATTTATTTAATTAAAAAGTCATCCAGACATTTATGAATTTATTAAATAATTTTAAATTAAATGTAGTGAGTTTAAAGCCCGTTTTGATAAAAATTGCTAAAAATGAGAAAAAAACGAATTTAACGTTCGTTAAGGGTTTGGCTAAAAATGAGTTTGAAGCTCCATTTTAACTAGGACGTAATGGCTTTAAAGTTGTCCAGCTCATCAACTTTAACGCTTCCTAAACGCACCACCACGCATAGTCTAAGAAATGTTTTATTTTAAATATCATCAACATGTTTTAAGCATTTTGATATGAATAAAAGACGAATTTCAAGTTAAGCGGATAATATTAATGATATAAACAGCTAAATGTTAATTAAGAAAATGTATAAACATACCTAGGGGCAGGGTGGGCGACCGCCCAATGACTGATCTCCTCAGTGGCCAAAATTTCTAAAAAAAATATATATTTTATATATACTGTTTTTGAAAAAACTCCTATATACTTTGTTAAATGCTTAAACTCATTAGACTATTAACAAACTTATTAACATTTTAATTTTATTAAGCCTGACAAAAATTTTAGTCTATTAAAATTTTAATTATTTGGACCCTCTACCATTTACCTACTACTATAATTTAAATCTATTTTTAAAACTCAAACAAAATAACTTGTGATTTGGGGTGGGGGAGGTAAAAGATCGAATGAAACGCTGAAGATCAAAGCGATAGATTGATCGAACTAGGGTTTCATTTTTTGCTACTCATACCGAGCCCAAATATTTATATATAAGTTTTTATTTTATATATAAGGGACCCGTTTTTCTCTATTCGCTGAGGGCCCAAAACTTTTCAAGAGAACGGCCCTTAGCATACCAAATTGTTTGCAGTTGATGGAATGAGAAAAAAACATATGGTCTCAAAAATATGTTATTTAATTTTTGAATTTTCTAACACATGGTTCTAAAAATTTTCAAAAATAACATACATAGCGGAAATGATAGTCCAAATAACATGCATATATTACTTAACACTTAAAAACTAAATCAAAATACTTGAAAACATTTCATAAATGATAAAATGTCATGTTTTTATGACATCCGATGTACATTGTACATAGCTGTGGAACTTTGTGTAGAATATGAATTGGCACCATCACATAACAAAATGTGAATTTCGCTGAGAAAGTTGCTCTTTACTCTTTCTAACAATTCAAATCCATTATTTGAAGAAAATACAAACAATAACAACAAACATATCCAGACACCAAAGTTATTCTTAGGGTCCGAAAATAATGGGACATAAACAAACATTTCATCTACCCCTAAAAGAAGAGACACTATCAAACAAAGATAATAAACACATAATACGTCTATCGACTGCCAAACAAAATAAAATCAAGACCCACAAATATAAGTAATTCTTCTATCTAAATAGTAATGATTTAAATTCATAATGTTTTATTTGCGACAAATAAAAGAGTAAAATAAAATGATTTGTTAAAATGTATTTAAACCCAAATAAAGTTATTTGAAACATATGTTATACATCAAACATTTTAAATTAATTATTTAAAAAGTAGCTATTGCAGCGTTATGACGTTGTGGTTGGTCCCAAGGAGAGTTGTTGTATAGGTGCACAACCAAACCGGATCCAGATCGGAAACCGAATCATTCAGTTGTGCTTAGAGCCATCCTATTATACTAGTTCGTTTAGATATACTTTGAATCCGGTTTTAAAACCGGTTTTGGCAACCCATTAATTATATAATACATTGAATTCGGGTTGAAACCTATTAAATCTTAACGGTATGGCATTTCTTTAAAAACCGGTTTTAAAACCAATCTAGTTTTGACTTTCATTGATTCGATCCGAGAACCGATTTAAAACTTGTATTTGTGCACCACTAGTTGCTGACTTTCATTGACTTGATCTGAACCGTTTTAAAATCGGTTTGGTTTTGCTGAAAACCGGTTTTTGTGCACCACTAATTGCCTCGCTGTCTTTAAAAGTTAAAACTAAAAACCCAATCCCTTAAGCTATTATCTTCACTATAGATATTAAGACGTTGCAATTGGGCTTTTGGGCCCAAAAACGTGTCCATTTAAAGCACTCTCAAAGACTCAAAGTCTCAAACTTAGGCAAGCATATATCATTTTACTTTTGAAATTTAAATCTAATTAAATTATTATCATACCTATATAGTAACATCGGTGATTGTTGTTCATAAAAATGCTATGGATATTAAATTCTAAAAGTGTAATATTAGATGTTGTTTACTATTTTAGGAGTAAAAAAGATATTGTGATGAATCATATGTATGTGTAATATTAATATTTATGATGTTTATCACAGTAACATAATGATGAAATTTTTACTTATTTGACTTAAACTAGAGGTTGATTTTTTCCAAATTTGTCCAAAGTTATCATTCTGGAACTTAAGTTCGTTGACTGGGTACCAATGCAAAGAAACATCGAGAGGAAGTTTCTAGAGGTAGATAGGAAGAGAAATTCTATTTAGATTTGAAGATCTATGCTAGTATTCTACTCAAATCCAGCCACCAAAAGTGGTTAATCAACTATGATGAATTTGATTTTAATAACTTAAAATTATAACTGTTAGAAATATGTATTGACAATAAAAGTTAAAATTAAAAGTGCATTGATTAATTTATCATTATGAATTATCAGAGTCCAATAAATTATATTTTGAATTATTATAATCCAATTGTCTTTATTTATCAGTAATATATATGGATAAATTATCGTTCTAAGAAAATTATTATTCATTGCCTCGTTTTGATTGGCTATTTCTTTTTTTTTTTTCCAACACTGCCAAGAAATTACAAACAGTACATTGACTGGTATGTATTCTCTAACCTTAGCCTTTTTTCCTTGAAATTTGTTAGTGGGTATTGACTATTGAGCCATATGAGATGATCAAAATTGTTTTCTAAACTTAAGTGCGACATCACTTAATTTTATTTATTATATTCAAGTAAAAATCATCAACACCGTGAGTGAGGAGGCGTTATTCCCACTGGCACTGAACCAGTCCCACCCCTCTCCGCTCCCACTTCCTCCGCCCTTATAACCTAGTAATTACAAAAAGAATTAGACAAAAAGTGATTCAAACAAATCAAATAGATCTATCATACCATACCAAAAGTTAACCATTTACACACCAAATGGCATGTAGCCCATCAGGACTTAGATATGCAGCCAAGATGTTTATGTTTAAACGGTTGAAGGTTCAACTCCTATGATAGACAAATATGTACATTTAGAAGTAGGATAGAAGAGAGAAAATCATTTAGACCCAATTCCCTATTGATCCATTATCGTGGAGATGGATACAATGTAAATGTGGCTAAAGAAAAATATCAGACTGGTTCAACCTTTTGGAGCCGGCTGATGGAGATAGCACTGGAGATTATTTTTTATATGGCAAAAAAAAAACAATATCATATGACGAAAACAAACATACATACATATTATTCGTGTTGCAGACCGAGGTGTCAACAATGCATTTCATATTTGTTTGCTAATATATAACCTAGACCAATGGGTTGCAGGAGCCATCGCCTAAGGATTCAAAACGGGCAGAATAAGAAACATTTTCTTAGTATGCTGCATAGAGGGAAACAATTATGTATATTATATCAACTAAGACAATGACAGTTTAGATGATTCTATATGAATCATATCAAACTCTTTCCTTCTTAATTTGACAAGTTTCTCGATTTTCAAACACAAACATGAGCATGCAAACAAATAGCGGTTTAAGAAAACAAATTAACTCAACAGAAACCCTCCATGACTCGAATATGATCATTTCAAGTCACAGAAAACAAACCTTCTTATTTACACAAGCGGATCGTTTAGGAGATAGGTGTTCATTCATGCTAATGGTAAGTTTACATCTGTTGTTCTTAAATCAACAAGTTTCCATATACCGGGAAATTTTATTGTTTAGAGGGTAATAGGTTTAAACATTGTCACACAAATGATATTCTTTGTCAATATATATTCTTTTAAAAAAAATGGCCATTAGAATATTCCTTATCCATTGTTCATAACGAAAAAGGTACATATGTGAAAAATAGAAAAGATCATGTAAACAAAATTGATGTCATCACTTTGATGGTGACACTATGATAAATACTATAAGCTTAGTTCTTGCCAAACAAAATTAATTTATTAAAGCAAAGGGAACTCATGGTTACCTCAGAAAAATTATTATTTTCAAGTTTGGTTGAAACAGTCCACGAATGATGCTATTGAGGGACCCTTCTTTCAAATAGGCGATATTGTTCCGTACCAATAGCACCACCACGGTTAATATCTAATGCCGCCAATTTTAAACATTCGTCACCCCCACGACTGTCAATAGCAACATCACTACAAACGTATCACCACCACCATAAAACTTCAATACCACCTCTGTATCATGTCATTCAAACACAAGTCCTTAGGTCCTAAATGATCCAGAAAAACATTTTTTTTTCATATCACTTAACTCAAGGTTAAAGGAACATCAATGAACTTTTATAACATCAAGGTAAAAGAAATATCTATTAGCTTCAAAAGATAAAGATGGTGTAAATTGAGATTTTCTTTCCTGGATTCAAGGCGAGACTGTACATTTCACTATGACCTATACCATATCATCATGAACATATAGCAGCAATGATGATGAGGTAGAAATAGATACATGCCAAGCAGAAAGCACCTGAAAATATGCATCATTCTTGTTTACATAGGAGGACCCAAAGCATGACAATGCCTTTTGTTGATATGCGTTTGGTCATTTCACACCTTACGGCAATAAACCTAGAACTAAGGATTTCAAGAGTTATATTATATCTGATTAATTTATCAAGTTTTGGCTTTCATTGATTAATTTATGCCTTATATGCCAAATATTTTTGAACTAATGGAAGGAGTCAACAATGTTCATGTTTCATTCCTAGCCAGTTGGAGAAGGTCTGCTGCTTTTGCTTAACTATTTTACTCGTTAAATAAACGAAATATAGGAAGAAAATCAAGCAACCCAAAAATGAATTATTATGTTTTCTTTTGTAAGCGCTTGATGTATTTTGGGTATGATTCTTACACTAACTTTTCAGAATTCTTGTCATATTCAGGTTAAACCACTTTTGTAACAAATACCTATATAATCAATACTAAGCCATACAGTCTGTTGGTAACAAATCACAACTATATAATCAATTTCAATATTAAGAAATACACATGGATGTAATCGAAAAAGCAGGCCTTTTATTTCTTTTTTTTCACACAAGAAGTGCGTCCTATTCGTTCAGTGTCATAGACATGATATGTAGAGCAGGTGAACTTTTGACATCCACAAAGTATAGAACTATGTAATTAAACTAAACATATGTTCTAATGTTCTAGAATAACCTGTAATTATACTATGATAAAACGAGTTTTTATTGGAACCTTTTAAAAAGTTCACATCAAATATAGATAGTCATAAAACACAGTTGTTTGTGATTTAGATGGTTATGTGGCTACTTGAGAGAGATTTAATCCGGACCAAAGAGGTAAATTTATACCAAAAACAAAGCTGTCAATCACAGGGTACAAAAAGGTACATAAACTGTAATATCGTGTACAACACTTTATACACAACAAGAAGCATGTTAGATGCATGGATCACTAGAAATATATCTTGTTGGTAAGTGGTAACAAAGTGGGAATATATTAAGCCTAGTTTAAACCTCAAAACACTTTCAGGTCCCACGCATTACCAAAATCAAGGAGATGGATTTTCTATAAAAGACAGCAGTAGAAGTTAAAGGTTTCATATTTAATTTGAATAAAATCTTTAGCAATTAAGATAATGGACAAATCATCATAGAAACCTTAAAACAAGAACTATGTTTAAGTTCTATATAACCCCGTTTGGCCGTTTCACCGGGCTTATGGTTCTTTCAGAGCTTTATCGCATAAAAAATAGCTCAAAATGAGTCCTTATTTCACACATCTGCTTAGTGACCAAAGATGGAATCATCTAAAAGTAGGTGTCAATGGAGTTGATTCTATATTCAGACGTTGTGGTACAAAGAGAAAAGCAAATGGATTTTTTGATATGGGTACTCCTATATTCTTGGAAAATCCATTGTACATCCATGATGATGTTCATGCACATACCAATATTAAAGAAACAAACATTGGTCAAGATCTTTTAATATCTCCATTTTACCACCAATGTTATTCATCTATTTTAGACAGTCCCACCTCTTCCCCTTGGAACCTACTTAAATTGTCTAACACACACTTCAGTCAAAAAAAGATAAAACGAACGGTTAGCATGCCTCAAACCACTGTGGGTGATAACAATATGTTAGATGGAGTCGATGTCACTATCCGTCGTACTAACAGTACCAATAGCTTTCCCAAGCTTCGGTTTAGAGACCACATCTGGACATATATCCAAAGGTACTTGGCTGCTGAAGCCATTGAAGATGCAATCTTGGAAAACGGACCCACAAAACATGAGGAAAACATGGATGGGATGCATCTTGTTCAATTATTAATCTCGTGTGCTGAAGCTGTTGCGTGTCGTGATAAAGCACATGCTTCAAATTTGTTAGTCAATCTTCAAGCCAATGCACTTATATTCGGTTCATCTTTCCAAAGGGTGGCGTCATGTTTTATGCAGGGGCTCATAGAACGGCTAGCCTTGGTGCAACCACTTGGGTCGGTGGGGTTGCTGAACCCAGCACCAAACTTAAATGCCAATGATTCAGAGAAAAAGGAAGAGGCTTTACAACTAGTTTATGAAGTTTGTCCCCATATTCAGTTTGGTCACTTTGTTGCCAACTTAACAATATTAGAAGCCTTTGAGGGAGAGAATTTTCTTCATGTTGTTGACCTTGGGATGACACTTGGTTTGCCACATGGACGCCAATGGCAGGGGTTGTTAGAGAGCCTGGCTAGCCATCATGGTCAGTCTTTACGCCACATCAGGATCACAGCGGTTGGACCATGTGTTAATCAGTTCCACATCATCGGAGATGAGCTGGAGGCTTATGCACACGAACTTGGCATATATTTGCAGTTTTCATATGTGGAAAGTAGCTTGGATACCCTTAAGCCCGAAGACATCAAAACTTATGAAAACGAAGTTTTGGTAATAAACAGCATTCTCCAACTTCACTGTGTGGTGAAAGAGAGTCGAGGTGCATTAAACTCAGTTCTTAAAATAATCCATGAATTGTCCCCTAAAGTTTTAGTCCTTGTTGAGCAGGATTCAAGCCATAACGGGCCGTTTTTCCTGGGGAGGTTTATGGAAGCGTTGCATTATTACTCAGCCATATTCGACGCCCTTGACGCAATGCTGCCTAAATACGACACTAGAAGAGCAAAAGTTGAACAGTTCTACTTTGCAGAAGAAATCAAGAATATTATAAGTTGTGAGGGGGCTAACAGGGTGGAAAGGCATGAGAGGGTGGACCAATGGAGGAGGAGGATGAGCCGAGCAGGGTTCCAGGCTGCACCGATTAAGTTGGTGGCTCAAGCAAAGCAGTGGCTGGCTAAGCTCGAGATTTGTGAAGGCTATACGATCGTGGAAGAAAAGGGTTCATTGGTTCTTGGTTGGAAATCAAAGCCCATTGTGGCTGCTTCTTGCTGGAAATGTTAAGCAAGCTAAAACATCTTCCCCTATTTCACTAGTTGCATCTTTCATCCAATAAAACAGTAAAGCTGCCAGTTATGAAAGAATCTAGGGAATGGTCTCTATGAGGGCACTGCTTTTGTAGGATTATGATCATGAACAGATGAAATAAACTAGCTGTTGATTTGGTGTGTAAGAATTAGGTGTATAACTAATAAAGTGAAAATATGCATATTATTATTCACAAAATCATGTACATAATTTATTGATTCTAATCTAGGGCTTCAACTGTAGGCACAAACAGTCAAGTGACATTAGAAGTTAAAGGCAACAAAGCTCGACAACAGATAAAACTATTCATATTATCAACAATACTACAAACAGAGTAATATCTAACAAAGTAATTTGACAAGTCATAGGGCATAAGACTCACAATTAGATGTTTACCTGATAGAATAATCGTCTCAGGATAAGCGATTATACAATGTAACTTTTGTTTCTGCAAACACACAGTACGGTGGCATCCCAGGGAGATAACAAAAGCCCTTGGGTGGGCACCGTGGTCAATTTTGAGCAGAGGGGAGATCGGAGATCGGGATGTTTGATGAGCTGATTTTTATTAGTTTTATCTTCTTCTACCCCTATTCCTATGTAAATTTAAGGATTACCGTTTAACACTTATAAATTTTTTAATATTTTTGAAAGTGATTGTAAGTGAATGAAATAGTAAAAATAATGAAAAATGTATAAAAATATATTATTTAATTGAAAAAAAAAAATGATAATTTTTAATGTAATTATAAGTATGAAAATAAAAAATAAAATGTGAGTGTTCTAAAACATTAAAAAACTCCAAACCAACATAAGATGTGTCCGGTAGTTAATTTAACTTTCGGTTTATGCATGGTCTAACAGAGACTTAAGAAGTCTTGTTCTAACACTAGAAAATGTACTTCTGGATATAATCCAGGGACCATTTTCGTAACTTTCACCCATGAAAACTCTCAACAAGAAACTTGCAGCAATAAGAAGGCAGTTCATCATCTGTTGACATAAGGTTAGAGATAAAGGGATTAAGGTAAAGAGAAATGGAGGCCGTGATGGCGTTAGGAAGAGCTCCCTGTGCACCCTCACTATCTTCAATTCGATCATCATCTTCAACGGACACCAGTACCACCTTATCCTCACCTACAACCGCCGTTTCCCACCGTTATTTAGCTGCATTTCAATCGCCATCTCATCTTTTCTCCAATTCACTTTCGTATCGGATTCATGCAATCAAGAAGAAAAACCCTAATAAAACTCGCATATTTCTTCCTCACTTGGTGGCTTCAATGGTTATTAACTTATCATTATTCGTTATTTACTCGTTATTTACCTCAATTGTTGCAAAATTACTGGTATTGAAGCCCTATTAGGTTTAATTTGATCGTGCTTACTTTGTTGTGAACTAATTTAGGAAGTGGAGGAATCCTACATTATGATTAAGCCTGATGGGGTTCAAAGAGGACTTGTAAGTTTCTGTTTAAGCTTCATCTTCTTGTTAATTGTAACATCTATTGATTGATTTTGTGGATTAATAGTTTTGGATGGGGTTATTATAGGTAGGAGAGATAATTTCTAGGTTTGAGAAGAAGGGATTCAAATTGAAAGGCTTGAAGCTTTTCCAGTGCCCCAAAGATTTGGCAGAGGTTTGTTTACTTTGCACCAATTTTCAGAATTTTTGGTTATTATGTGCATACAAAAGCATGTAGAAGAAGAAGAAGAAGATGATGATAATAGTGTGTTTGATCATGGTGGTTGTTTTCAAAGTGTGTGTTTGGTGGAACTAAGATCAAATTGGACTAATTTCCACCAGCATTGTGTTTATGTAGATCCATTTTTTGTTTACTGCATTGAAATCCGATATCGCGTGATTGAAATTGATGAAGGTTTCATCTTCTTTTTCCATTTTGCAAATGGTTTTATAGGAGCATTACAAGGATCTGAGCTCCAAACCATTCTTCCCCGATCTGATTAGCTACATAACATCTGGTCCTGTTGTTTGTATGGTAATGTTTCTTGGTGTTTTACATGTACTTTTTGGATATCAAAAGTTAATTAGCTCATTGATTTATTGGTGTTAAATAAAATCATACCTTTGATATTGATAATGTATTTGGCAAGGCTTGGGAAGGCAATGGTGTCGTTGCATCGGCGCGTAAGTTAATTGGAGCAACAAATCCACTTCAAGCTGAACCAGGCACCATTAGAGGAGATCTTGCAGTTCAAACCGGAAGGTTCAAATCTGGCCTCTTTCTATGAATTGATAATTATGAAATAGGGTAAATTGGGTTCATTTTATCTTATTTGTTAAATATGTTATATTATGATGGTTGTTTGAACAGGAATGTGGTTCATGGGAGTGATAGCCCTGAAAATGGGAAGCGTGAAATTGGTAAAACTCATTTCTTTACATGCTTTGCAATATCTTCTTGTATTTTCTTCTTTATTATCTTTATCTGTGCGGTTGAACATGAGCAAATACTTGAAAATTAGATTTAGTCACTCGTCGGTTTGGCAAGTAACATTTTTCACATATAACTGTACTTTTTAAGCCATCATACACTGCTTGGCTTGAAAACCACCAAGGGTGTTTTGGGATTGCTTATTTAAACAAATTATACTTACTGAAAACAACAAATTTCAGCATAAGAGTAACTTTGTAATTTTAATCTGCACAAGAATAATTAGTTCGAAATAAACAATCTCAAACTACTTATTGAGAACAACTAAATTACCTTTAAATAAACAAAAAACATAACCATTTTTTTCTTCCAAACGCTCAAATGTGTTTCTCTTAGATGAAGCGTTTAAATAAACGATACCATACACCTCTAATGTTGGTCGTGTGACTATATATGAAAGGGCAAAATAGTGAATTATTCTTGTAACATGACCTTGTTATATCTGTTTCCTTTTCATGACAGCTTTATGGTTCAAAGAGGGAGAATTGACCGAATGGATACCGGTTCAAACTCCATGGCTGGTAGAATGATGAGCATAACTCCAAATAATCCATTGATAGAGCCTTTCAGTTATCAAATTATTTTGCGGCTGATTAATGTATGATATAAGCTTGTGTGACAGTCTCTGTAATACAATTTGATTTTGACATTCTTCATGCCTTGTAATTTTATTGGACATATCAATGGTATGTCAATCTATAACAATATTCATTCTGTCTAACACAAGACAAATTAACATTGCATTTTCAACAATTTCTTAAAATGTGTCGATTTGGATTTTTTTCTATATTAAAATCCGCTAGATCATTATTGTCCATTGTGTATTCATTCAAGGCTTTTAAATCAGCATATATAAATACAGAGGTTGCTATTATATGTTTGTAATTATATTTAGAGTTAAGTTCATTTTTGCTCCCTAAGGTTTGACAAAAATAACCATTTTACTCCAAAAGATTAAAAACATCAATTTACCTCCAAATGTTCCAATTTGTTTCAATTTTAGTCCAAAACTTTCATCATTATTTCAACTTGAATCCAAAATAATAAAACTTTTGGACTAAAACTGAAACAACTTATGAAACTTTTGGAGGTAAATTGATGTTTTTAATCTTTTGGATGAAAATGGTTATTTTTGTCAAACCTTAGGGAGTAAAATTGAAATTAACTCTTATATTTAAAACACTAATGTTTATGTAAAATAAATGAAAAAAAAAAATTTGTTTGTGAGTCAGTGATCTAAAATGACCTGTTTCAACCCTGCCATGAACAAATAATTGGAATTTTATAGCATGTGAAGAATTTGGGTTTGCCTGAATAAAACAACATTATGATACAAATCCACCACAATCATATACACAAATAAAGCTCTATTCATGAAGTCAAATTCAGATGCATACTTCAAACAGGTGATGGTGGATCAACTATGCATCCCGCTTGCAGTTCAGGATCATGAGAAGGCGATGTATTTGCAGATGAGCAACAATCCTCCATTTCCATTGCACTATCATCAGATGAAATTATCTTATCGTCTCTGGAAGCCTTGTATCTTGAAAACATGTGAAGAACCGACATATTTCCACGTGGCTCATCTTTTGAAACGATCGTAGAATGGCTATTACATGAGCTAGAAAATGAGCCTGTGGAAGCACAATCAGCAGCATTCACTATTACTGATGCCTCATTAGATGAAATAGTAGACATTGATGGACTTGCACTCGGGTTTGCAGATTCCTCAGGAATTGAACTTAGATCAAGTTGAGAACCTTGTTGTAGCTTCAGCAGTGTCTTCTCTACATAACAAAAATTCACATAAACTTAAAACAATCAGAACATGAAACTAATCATATAAGCACGAGTTTAGAACATTATTATGAAAAGATTAACAACCAGTTAACAGAAGCTTGAGCAGTTCTTTCAAATTCCACCCAACATTTAACATCAATGATTCATTATCAGCTTAACAGAAAGCACACAAAGATCGCATTCATTATATCCTAAAATAAATCAAAGAATTTTATACATGAGTAGTATGCAACAACAGCTATTCATGATGTTGTCAGAATTCAGAACAGATAATGACTCTTAGATCTGATGAAGCATAGACAGCTGAATATGAATGATGATTACAGACACAATGGAACGAGGATAACTCTAATGCCTTCGTTAACCAATACAGAAAGACGCAATTAGACTTTGGATGTCAAACCAGTGATACCAAGACGCTAATTTACACCATCTGTGTTACAGATTATAAGTTATAACGAACATCAATCTAACTATAAACAACCAAAAAATAAAAAGAAAATTTCACAAATCTAAATCTGCTCATGTCCCTAGATTTTCAAATCAAACCTAAAATTAAAGAAAATTGTCTTGGATTCAATTCCAACAAAAAGAGGTCATAAAACGAGACTTAAAACGAAAAGGTCGCACATCATACATACATACGCATCAAAATAGGACAACATATTCGACCGATTAACATCACAAACTGACTGTATGCAAATCATAATGATGGTAAGAATAATAAGAAAAAGAAAAAGAAGATGAAGAGAGTACCGTAGATGGAGAGAGAATCGTCCTTGATAAGCTTAGAAGGAGTCCTCTCCATTTCTAGAACTTCCAGAGAGCTCAAAGAGCATGCCCTTACCCGACCCAACATCATCACTCACTCACACACACACACACACACACAGATCTGTGTGAGTGAAAATCTTGAGAGAGAGGGATGAATTGGCGCTAAATGTTTTCCGACAATCGGATTAGAATTTTGGAAGCGGGAAAACCCCCGCATCCCCTAGGGCACTTTTCCCCCTTTCTTTTTATTATTATTTTTTATTTTAAGAAGACTAAGTTACAACTCGTGTAATACACGAGCTAAATTAGTTTACAATTATATGGTTAATAATATAAAAATAAATTATGTCTTAAATATTGTGTATTATACGAATTGAATAAACCCATATATTACACATTTGAAATTTTGAAGTTAATATATTTGAAATTTTAATTATGTATAATTATTCGTTAAGTAATATCTATTATAGTATTCATAATTAAGAGCAGAGAGAAACGAAAAAATCAATTATTAGATTGCCTAGAATAATAACAAATGTTCGTATTTATTTTTATTTATTAGTATAGAGATTGTACATTTACCCCCTAAACTTTATAATTTTCTCTCCTGTCTTTCAATATTTTTAACAAGGCCACTCACGTGTTAAAACTATTTTAAAAGTCACTTAGATATGATATATATCTAATAATTCTGTCGAACAAAATCTAGTAAATAAAGATTAAATTACAGATATAATACCCCGAGTTACATAAGATTATAAGAACATATAATATCATATCTGTTCATAAAATGTATCAATGTCTAACTAAAGACGTTCTTATTAAATAAGAGTACAATCAAATGCTAGTAACAAGTAACAACTTCCCAGGCATAAAATATGAGTTACCACTTAATCAAAATCGAAGAAATAATAGACTGAATCATCTATAACTATGGTTGCCGGATAAACAAGAAGGTGGCGCTTTCCGGCTACTTGCTCCACCCCGATGATCTTCTCAAGAACCTACGCCTACGACGGTTTCTAGACTTCAGATCCTCGTCTGAAACAGCAGAAGAAATGTTAAAACATTCGGAATAATATGTCACGAACAACATGCATTAAAGAAAGACTTGTACAGTACAGCCAACCTTTTAGCCTGCCTGAAGAATACAAAGCTTCCTCGGCTAGAGGTCGCCATTCCTCAGCGCACGAGTAATTGACATCAAGTCCGACACTGAGCCCTCTTAATAAGTGAACCGTGCGTAGAACCGAAAACAGTTCCTCTGGGAAGGCCTAATCAACATTAACTAAACACTTAAAAATCCTAACTTTCATACATATGTTCAACAGAACCTGTTACCTGACCCCGTCCATTTTGGCTAGTCTGACAAACTAATAAGTAATTTCATAAAACCAGAGCGTGACTATAATTTCAATAGGTCAACAAACAGGCACGGACCTGAACAGCAATCTTCTTTATCGTGGAATCCTCGGCAAAAGGCTGCAATATCTTGACGCCAGGTGGCAGCTTTGTGTCAAACATAACTTGGGCTAAGTTGAACATTTCAGCCCGTTCATCCTCGCATAGACTCAAGGTATCAATCCCAAGCTCCCTGATGTTATTATCAATGTTCAAAAATACCAAAAAGAAAATAGAATCAGAGAATATAAAAAACCTATTTTATTGCACACAAAAGGCTAGTAAAGATATGATCTTTTTTGCAAGGCTGCATGTTTACCTAAGGCCCTCAGAGGCCCTTATATGATCATTATCAGCGATAGCAAGAACCAAATTAGCGTAACCCAGCCTCAAGGGGTTAGGAAGCTCTTTGACTTGACCATAGTCGAGCAACGCCACCTAAGCAAAACAAATTTGGGAACACATTTAGAATCCAAATGCAATGTTGAATGAATCAAGAATCTTGATGGAGTAAAAGATACAGTCTAGTGAAAACTGTAATATACAACAAGTGTTATTTAAGTTTCGTTTTTTAAGTACCTCTGAGCGTTTACAGATGAGAATATTTCCGGGGTGGGGGTCTGCATGAAAAAATCCACTCTTGAGTATCATTTGACCATATGCAAGAGTCAAGCTTTTGAGGATGTTCCTGCACTTAAGATACCATTGTTTAGACTTATGCCTTTCCATATATTTAAAAGATATGTTTGTAAGGATACGACATGTGGAAAATTATCAACACAAGTGCTTTTTGAAAATAATTAAAACTTATGAAACTGAAAGAGAAATTACTTTGAGTGTAAAAAACATAGGAAAATAAAAGTTTCATACTCTCGGGTCTATGGAGCTTACTGCTTTGCTGCTGTTGCAAGCTTACCATCAGGGCTTATTCCTCTTTTTATAATTTCATCTTTCAGGTTCAGGATTGGGATTCCATCTATGTATTCCATGGTCAACACCTTCCTACTCACATTACAAGCAAATTCACTGTCAGGAGTATATTAATTTGAAATAATATTACAAGTAAATTCACTGTCAGAAGTATATTAATTTAACAAATGCACACAGATTTTCCCATGGATGGAAGTTGTATATTGCTATTTAGGCCTAGTGTGTGGTTTTTGGACTTTGAGAGTAAAATGAATAGTTTTTAATTTCAATCCAGAGGAAATGTTCATTGTATGGAATTTAAGATAAGTACATAAAATTCATAAGAAATATAATAAGTAGATAAAACCAAAAGATCTTGTCTTATATAGGTTTCGATTTCAATGTAATAACTCAAAAAACAAAGAGGGCTCTCTAAGTCTCTAGAAACCCACTAATTTAACATATTCAAGTTTATATTTCTTTAAAAAGAGTTATGTTTGTGTTGTTTATGACAAAAAGAACATTATTCATACTCACCTAGTGACCACATCCTTGATCACCCGTGGCACTTTAACAACGGTCTTTTTGTTATTTTCACTCAAAAAACTTCTAATTCTATCCATAGCATCCGCTTCTCTTGTAAAATCGAATTCATACACTATCTTGAATGGAAAGAAATCAAAGAATGAACATAAGATTATAATCGGCATACACACAATAACCTATGAAAGTGACGGTATATAAAAATTCAAATTGCTAAATGGCTAATATTCATAATGATGCTTATATTTAAAAAGGATTATATGGTTAAAAGTTCAAACATATGTAACCCATAATTGGTACATGATGATAGATTGATCACCTAAAGTAAGTAGATGACGAAATTTACTATGATCATGACTTTCTGACTATTTAGTGTCAATAAAAGATTTAAGAAACAAGGAGTTACTGTGGAGTAACTAATTACTTAGATTAATACAAAATTACCAGACTATCCCTTGCTACAATAAACATATTGTCTAATTCTAATTCTGGAAGTCATGATCATCAGTTATTCACTTTGAAAACACAAATATATTAAGTCAACATACAATATATATGCTTAGTTGAGACTAAATCATTTAATTTATAAACCTTGTGCCCAAAGAGGTTCAGTTTTCACCTGTTTTTCCATTTCTTTGCACACAGAGAACAGATCAAACTTGATATCTGTATTTTGTACACATAATGCAAAAGCTTGTAAATTCCTAAGATCTGTAATCATCAGATCTTGAACCCCAGGATGTTGTACCTGTAGAAAGATAATAATTGGAACATCAAATTAAGTTATAAGGCTGCAAAGAAACTACTAAAACTAACGTACCTTCACAACAACGTCTTTTTTATCACCTTTCAGCCTAGCTCGATGAACCTATATGGAACATTATAACAAAAGTGAGCAAAAACTTTGCTTACAGAACATCAAAACCAGCAAAAACTAATGGATAGTAAACATGAGAGTTACCAACTTGTACCTGTGCAATTGAAGCAGACCCTATAGGATCCCAATCAAATCTTTCGAACATGTCATCAACGGTTTTACCCAACTCATTTTCAAGAATAAGGCGCACCACGTTAGATGGGGTTCCAGGAGCTTGATCACACAGTGTTACTAATTTCCTCACCCATGCAGCCGGGGCCAAATCGGGCTTCCCAACAACTTGAGCTACCTAACCAAAACTATGATTCATATAAGTACACGACCTTTTTAAAAACAAGATTATGATCCCCCAACCCGCTCATAATACAACATAAATTTGGATAACACAAAATTTTTAATCAATCATTAAAACTAGAATAAAGAACGCTACCCATTAAATAGAAGAAAAAATATTGAAATCAAAGCACCACAGGTTCGTTTTTACCATCCTCTCCCCACCCCAGAAAAAAAAAAAAAAAAAAAAAAAAAAAAAAAAAAAAAAAAAAAAAAAAAACTCAATTTTCCATAGAAAGATACCAACCAATCCTGATAGAATACAATTACACAAATTCAGAACAACCCATGTTAATGTATATCTTAATTGATCAGAAAAGGGCATAAAGATTAAAACATTGTATATAAAACATTGAAATTTGGCTAATAAAGATTCAACCTTTTTTCAAAAAAACAGAGTCAAAGTTCTAAAACCAACAGAGGAAAACATACCCGTTAGAAATTAATGTGAAATTGAAGTCCATAACAAGTCAATAAGAATTACACCTACCACAAAAACTGAAATTAAACTAACCTTGAGAAAGAATCCACCCATGTCATAGCACATAGAATAAATTTTGTCAGCAGCATGTTCATGCTGTCTCTCCCACATTGCCTCTGCCTTCTCCACATCTTTCTCAAAACTAACCCTAAGTTGAAACACCTAACAACACACACACACATAAATTCCCAAATTCAATCAACTTCTTAAACGCCCAAATTAACAGAAAAATGATCAAGTATTTTAATCTCTAACCCACCTTATAACCAGTGTAGATATCAGCAGCCCTAGCCCAGAACTGGAGGGATCTTTGCCAGGGTCTAAATTGGGCAGAAATATTTTCTTGAAATTCTTTGAGATCAATTGAAGGCATTTCTGCTGTTCTGCGCTGTTGTGTTGATTTGGGGATGATTCTTCACTTTCTTCTTGAAATTAGATGAACGCATAAATTTGGGGTTTACTTATTCATCAAGCCAATAAGATGGTCAACTTTGTGTCATGATCTTGGATTGTTGGGATTTTCTTGATTTTGATGTAACCCTTTGCCATAAATGTGGTCGAAAAATATACGCACCGAAATCATGTGCGTGATCTTGTAGGCATGCGTATCTTTGCTGCTTTTGGAAGATTTCGTTAACAACTATGTAATTGTCATGGCTAGTTAGACCTTCTAACACAGTTAATTTCTAGAGGTTTTTTGTTTGGTTGGTTTGGAGATTTTCTAATCATATCGGAAGGTTTGTGTTATATTTGTACTTGAAAACTGATTGAATAATTTAAACAAAACTGTGTTATTTAAAGTTTTATAACTTTTTATATTTGTGTCTTTGATTATTTTAATTTGGGTTAACATGATACTTTTGTTAAGCTTTAAGCATTATTATCTTGTAGTTTGATGTTATTTATGTATTTTTTGTTATACAGATCTAATATACAATCAAGTGTGGCTTAATCAGTAATTTTTAATAGTTGTTGTTGGTTTACGATAAACATTAACTATTACTCATGGTTTTACTTATAAACTATTAAATCTACATCCAAAACCCTAAAATTTGTCAAGATATACAATTTTAAAAATGATGTATAGTGTATGCATGGTGGCCCTTTTAAATAAAAATCATAATTTTAAGAAAATAGTAAAACTATATAATTTACCGTATGTAGTTTACAATTAGTTAAATTTAAATAAATAAAAATGATAAAGTTGTATGGTTGTTTTATTTTGACTCCTTTTTTATAATATTTTTTTTTAAGCATACACATCTCTATACTAATAAATAAAAATAAATCCGGACACTTGTCATCATTCTATGTCATCTAATAATTAGTTTTCCCGCTTCTCTCTTCTATTAATTATGAATACTATAATAACTATTTATTAATTAATAACTATCCATAATTAAAATTTCAAATATGTTAACTTTAAATTTTCAAATATGTAATACATGGGTTTATTTAATTCGTATAATACACAATATTTAATACATAAATTTTTATATTATTAACCATGTAACTGTAAATTTATTTAACCCGTGTATTACACGAGATTGTAATCTAGTATATAATGTAGAAATATATCATCTGTAATTGAACTTGTCATATGGTTCAAGTCCAATTTCATACTTGGTTAAACGAAATAGCATGCAATGAAAAATTATTTTTCACTTGATATTTATAAAACAACGAGAAAAGTATGTATGTAGTTTACTCCTCTTTGTTTAAGAAATAACAAAAAGAAAACGATATTATTGTATACCTATCAAAACAATATTTATCAATAAAAATTGTAATTAACAATAAAAATTTTCATAATATTTATTAGTACAAATAAAAATTTTTATTAATAAAAATTGTAGTTAACAATAAAAATTTTCATTTTTGGTTAATGGACATGTAATTGTATGTATGATCTCCTACACTTTGATCCAGTTGGAGTCTTCTCCCTCAATGATGCTGTAGTACAAGCAAAGGCACGTAATTCGTTGTAGCTAGCGTATATGATTCAAGAAAACAATCTCAAACCGCAAAACTTAATTGCAATTTAATGAGATTATTTTTATCATCATGATTTGATGAACCCTTTGAAAAAAGTAATGACTGGGAACGAGTTTCGGTTCTTCTTGTCTTGCGACATCAATCTTCCAGTTACTTTCAGAATCGAGAAGTTAGAAGGGAATATATCTTCAATTAATTCCTCTAATCAAGGTAAATTCATTTGCAATTCCAGTATTTCGATTGAAACCCTAATTTGATATACCGTACCTGTTAGAGTTCATCGTATATTTCGAATCCAAGATGATATATTTGGTGCTCGTGGAGTATAAATAATTGGGTAACTATGGTGTGGTACTGCTTATATTCTAAGTTCTTAAAATTGATTAAAATTCAAGATTATAAATTTTTTGGCCTATGATCTCATATCTTATAATTCATTTGGCGTTGATGGTTTGTTGGTGTATTGAAGTCATTATTTCCGATGTCTTAAACATGGAAATGATGCAATAAGTAACCATCATCGTGTTCCATTATGTTCTTTATTAGTACAAGGAATGAAGGAAGTAAAGCCTGAGTAATTCCATAACTTATGTGACATCCAATTCTACCCTTTCCCCCAAGAATGTCTATTTAGTAGTTGAATATTATTTATGTTAGATCTGTTACCTGTTTTCTTGAATATGCAGCAGATATTGGTAGTGGGGTTGGGGACAAAAAACCTGAGCTTTATGTTGAGTGTGCATTGTACATTGATGGTGCTCCATTTGGCTTCCCACGAGAAAAAGGTTGCTGAGCATGCCTTACTCAGTATTTTTTCAACATGTTTTTATACATTTGGCATTTTTGTTAATTGATAATGAAACTTTGTTCAGGCTGGAATCTTCTGGTCCACCCTTCTGCTGGGGTGAACTTATTACATTGAGTACCAAATATCGGGACTTGACTACCAACTCTCAACTAGCAATAACTGTAAGTTAATAAATTAACCTTATCTGTTAGATTTTTGGACCTCAGTCCCTCACTGTATGAAGAGTTTCCCCTTTAATCTTATTTATATGACTTTTATGTTGTTAGACTGGTCATCAAGCTATTCGTTGCAATAGCTTCCTTCTGTAGTTTAGTCAAACCGATATTTTGTGAATCATTCAATTCCATTAACTGTAGGTTTGGGATGTTTCATGTGGGAAAGATGAGGGCTTGGTTGGTGGGGCCACTATCCATCTTTTTAATGTGAAAAAACAACTCAAAACAGGGAAGCACAAACTTAGGCTTTGGAAGGGAAAAGAGGCAGATGGATCGATTCACTCTACTACCCCTGGAAAGGTTTTGTAAACACATTATATTTTTAACTTACTGTTGAATTTCTCAAATTACATTTCCTTAATGTGTGTAGGTTCCTAAAGAGGAATGTGGGGAATTGGAGCGATTGGAGAAGCTTGTGAATAAGTATGAAAGAGGTCTAATCCAGCGAGTGGATTGGTTGGATCGCCTTGCTTTTAAAGCTATGGAAAAAATCAAGGATCTTGAAAGCAGTGAAAGCGGGAGTTTTCATTTGTACATGCTAGTTGATTTCTGCAGTTTTGAACATCGAGTTGTTCTGCAGGTGTCTTTTGTCAATTTTCTTGTGCACTACTTTGTTTTCTTTCTGAATTTTTTATTTATATATTGAAAATCTATCGAGAGGGCACAAAATGGCAGGTCAAAATGGGTCCGGGCCAAAACATGTAATTTTTATGTATGCATCAAATGGTTAGGGTTTGTTTCCACTTTCATGTCCATCTTTTTGTCTCTTGTAAGTAATTATTGTATAATATATCATTACAAAAACTATGTTTTTCAAATAATAAGATAGATTGTTTTTTTCTTTTTTTAAATAAAACATACATTTTAAGCATTTGAATATACTTAGGCTACCTTGACTCGTTTAACCTGTTCCACTTTCAGCTCATTAGCTACATTTTATCTGTTATAAATTTATAATTAGAACCTGAGCTTACCCATTTCCATATAAACAGGTTGTAACTGCGACATGCCTTGTAAAACCTAACCTTAAACGGGAAGCTTTACGTTGTTGATTGTGAATTTTATAATCTGACAACCAAACTGTTTTTTGATTTTTTTGACTCTTGTGTTCTGACATTGTAGGAATCCGGGCCAAATTTATTAATACCAGCATCTATAACTTCAACTAATGAACTGGTTACTGTTTGGGACCCAGAAGTGGGGAAAATCAACCCTTCTGAACACAAGCAATTGAAGCTTGCAAGGAGTTTGAATCGTGGTATCATTGATAGAGATCTTAAGCCCAGCTCTGCTGAAAGGAAGTAAGTTTTCTTCAAAATTTAGTCAACCTCTATGCACACTCTTGTATCCCTGATTGCAGGCTTAGTGGCTCACTCGTCTGTGTTCTGTTAATAAGTAGAAACACAATTGTATGTTTTTTTCTGAAGGTTTATAATAATTATATATTTTTGTTTCAATTACCATGTTATTTGTGTAATTCCCACTTTAAAATTGAATATAAATTTTGTTCTTATTAAATCATTCTCATTTTTTATTTATTATTGTCTTTGGATTGGATCCTACTTATTAGGTCGATACAAAGGATATTAAAGTACCCACCAACACGAACTTTGAGTGGAGATGAGAGACAGTTGCTGTGGAAATTCCGTTTCTCCTTAATGTCAGAGAAAAGAGCTCTAACAAAGTTTCTTCGGTGTGTTGAGTGGAGTGATGTTCAGGTACATATGACACCCCCTCCCAAACAATAAAATAAGGGAATTTAAAAAATAAGAAGAATTTGTTAACCATGTAACCAACACTATATTTATATGTGAATTTTTCCTAATTCAGGAAGCAAAGCAGGCGATTGAACTGATGGGCAGGTGGGAAATGATTGATGTATGTGATGCATTAGAGCTTCTGTTATCTGTTTTCGAGAGTGAAGAGGTGTGTGTTGAACACCCACACAATGACACAAACATCACAGTTTAATATGCAATCTGTAGTTTATAAGTAAGAACTTCACTGTCATTAGCATGTATATTACCAGAGTTTTTGCTTGATTATCAAATCATAGCACTAATTGTTCTGTTTTATTAAAATTCAATTTTTACATGTTGTTCACTGATTTTGACCTGTATCAACAGGTTCGTGCTCATGCAGTTCGTGTTCTTGAAAGAGCTGATGATGAAGAACTCCAGTGTTATTTACTTCAACTGGTTCAAGCTATGCGTTTTGAACGCTCAGATAAATCTCGTCTTTCTCAATTTCTCGTGCAGCGTTGTATGGCAGCTGTACCTTCTATAAAAATGAATCTTAATTTTAGTTTCCTACTTTCTGTAATCTGATATTTTTCTTTGAATTTTGCAGCATTATCGAACATTGAGTTTGCTAGCTTCCTTAGGTGGTATGTTGCTGTTGAGCTTCATGATCCTGCATATGCAAAACGTTTTTATTCTACCTATGAGATGCTGGAAGAAAATATGATAAAGGTAAGGGTTCTGTTTGGTAATACCTGTCAATGACTTCACTTTCGGTCTATGAAAATATCATGCGCTAAGTTTTATTTTATCATGGCATTGGTTGATGGGTTATTTCTGGTAACTGGTAAAGATGATCTTGTTGGTCAGAAAAGAACCCTTAAACGTTTCAAAAAAATTGATGACAACTCTCATTTTTTTTCAATAAAATCCCTCCAAACTTAACAAATCCACACTAATTATTCTTTGATGGAACACTTGGACATGGGCTACCTGCTATCAAGGTTGAATATTACCTTAAGTCAGAAAGTTGAAAGTTTGAGGGTTTATAGTGGTGCAAACAAGTTGGTTACCTTAAGTCAGAAAGTTGAAAGTTTAAGGTTTTATAGTGGTGCAAACAAGTTGGTTACATCAAATAGAAAATGGATCAAAGCTGGTAATTTTTTTATGCAATTAACCTTAACTAATGAGCAAACCACACCAGTAGTTCACACATTTTCATTTTGCCACCAACGTTTTTAGTCACTAAACAGAAACCAATTTACACTTAATTACCAATTTGAGGCTTTTAGCAACCAAGTTATATTTTTTACCGATCATAGCAATGAATGCTGGTACAGGCCATTCTTTTGCTGATTAGCCAAAAACTGCTAATGTGACTTTTTATTTGTCATTTTTGGGGATATATATGCAACGGGGGCATCTGATTTGACATTAGTGATTTCGAAATATATTTTTATAAAAATATAGTTTTTCAAACTTGTAAAAAATATATTTTTTAATTTTTTTCACATCAGTAGTTTTTTTCCCCGTGGTATCTGATGTGGGCTGGGATGAACGCGTGCCACATCAGAAATTTATAGGTAGAATCAGTTAAAGTCAGAAAACCATGATCACTTTACTTTTGACTTTACAGTTGGGAATGGGGCCATTTGATGGTGGAGATGGCTTTAAGCGATGGCAAAGTCTGGTTCGCCAGACAGAATTGACGGCTCAGTTGTGTTCTATAATGAGAGATGTAAGAAATGTAAGAGGTGGAACTCGAAAGAAAATTGAAAAGCTACGACATCTCCTTTCTGGTCTTCTCAGTGAGCTTACATACTTTGATGAGGTAACATATTCTTGAAGGAATTAACGAGCGTGCTCCCAAATTTGTAGCGTATTATAGTGTAATACCTGACACTAAACATATTGATCTGTGACATTTTTAGCCTATACGATCACCTTTGGCGCCTACTGTTCTTATCACCGGCATCATTCCGTCAGATTCATCAATATTTAAAAGTGCATTGCATCCTTTACGCCTTGCGTTTAGAACATCTAGTGGTGAATCTTTAAAGGTCATTTTCAAGAAAGGGGATGATCTTCGACAAGATCAGTTGGTATAGAATTTGATCTTTATCTGTTCAGTTTCTTCTTTCTGGGCCCAAGTAGAATGACTGATGTGTGTTTGATCATTTTGTGTAGGTTGTTCAAATGGTATCCCTCATGGATCGTTTGCTTAAATTGGAAAATCTTGATTTACATTTAACACCATACAGGGTATTAGCCACTGGACACGATGAGGGCATGCTGGAATTCATACCATCCAAGTCTCTAGCTCAGGTGTGATTATTTAGGTCAATTGGCACCTTGTTGATTTTTAACTTCTTTTCTTGTGTATGTAGTTCAGTTGTGCTAAACTGCTTATAATGAACACTGTTCTTTAAACTTTATCATCAAGTTACAGCAAAGTTCATCTTTTTCAAAACTTTGTTGTTATGCCACATATCTGGTCTGGGTAACATGTTTGTTGGATTTTTTTCATGTACTTGCTATACATTTGTAATATTATATTAATTTTTTGGGAGTTTGCACTTTGCAGATTCTTTCAGAGCACCGAAGTATCACAAGCTACTTGCAGAAGTTTCATCCAGATGAAGAGGGACCGTTTGGAATTACAGCCACTTGCCTTGAAACATTTATCAAAAGTTGTGCAGGATACTCAGTGATCACATACATACTCGGCATTGGGGACAGGTGACCATTTTTATATATGATCCAAGAGGAGGCAATATGTGTGGGTTACCATGTTGAGTAACCAGTCAAATTGGGTTCTGAGTCTAAACTGGTTGGGGTGACCCACACACACGTTCTTTTATGTCTGTTAAATCTAACTTTTTATTACTAATTAATGTTTTAATTATTGATTACAAAAACCTTACAGCAGTGGGTATCATTGATTACTTAAAGGGCAAACCGCAAATACTTTTAATCCTACTTTCAGTTTTTGATTCATACTTTGAAAATTAATGCTTCAATTTCTATTCATCATTTGCATGTGCAGGCACTTGGATAATCTTCTACTTAGGGATGATGGTCGCCTTTTCCATGTTGATTTTGGTTATATTTTGGGCCGTGATCCAAAGCCCTTCCCTCCACCTATGAAGCTTTGCAAAGAAATGGTGGAGGCTATGGGTGGTGCAGAAAGGTAAACTAATATTATTCTTTTCATCATAGTTTTTTGGGCAAACTACAAGGAAATGCAATATACTATTCACTCTTTACTGGTATCAAAGCAAACTTTTCTTTTAGTTTCCTTTTTTTTTTTCTTTCAAAGAATACCAACATGCTTTCACTTTTGTTACATATGAGACCAAAAAATCTCTTCTTGAAAAAAATTAATGCAATATCCTTACCTTTTTGGATACTTGTTAATGTGACATATTTGCTGTATTTTTTACTTTTTGCATCATGTTACCTTTTTGGATACTTGTACCATTTAATGCAACAACTGCCTGCTTTGGAACCTTCAGGGGGTTGCCCCACTGATTCCCTCTACAGAGGCCCTAGTTCGAATCTAGCTTCCGCTGGTTTTTGCTTTTAACCCCTTGAAAGTCATCTGCCTAGGGCAAACCGCAAATGGCATTTGGCTCATTGGTTAGTAGGGTATTGGTTGGGCCCTTGAGTTTTCTAGTGAGCTTCTCAAGGTTACAAAAAGAAAATGCACACTTTGGTAAGAAACATCAAGTGTGTGGCAATAAATGGTTAAAGAGAAGTATGTAGCATACATCGTTGAACAGTGAATAAAACATTGCATTTTTTTACTTTCGTTTTGCATTGCAACAAGTAACAACTTGCTTTTTTTTCTCCTGCAGCCAATACTATACAAGGTTCAAATCCTATTGTTGCGAGGCATATAACATCCTTCGTAAATCAAGTAACTTAATTTTGAACCTCTTTCATCTAATGGCCGGCTCTAACATTCCCGATATAGCTTCTGATCCTGAAAAAGGCATTTTAAAGGTGCATTTTGTCTCATCTTTTCTATAATAAATATGTATAAATAAGATAATAATATTGTAAATTGGACCCACAAACACAAGAACATGCTTTTGGTTATAACTTGGATCTTTGTTGATTCTTGTAGCTTCAAGAGAAACTTCGTCTGGACTTGGATGATGAAGAGTGTATACATTTCTTTCAGGATCTTATCAACGAGAGCGTTAGCGCTCTGTTTCCTCAAATGGTTGAGACTATTCATCGTTGGGCACAATACTGGCGATGATCATTAATCATATGCAGGTTTTTATATATTATTGATCATATAATCATATTAAAAAATATTTGTGTAATATTTATCTGAGTGTGGTCTTTTCTATAGGTTGCAAAGGGTTTATGCAGAAGCAAGTTTGTATATAGTTGTAAATAATAGTCAAATCTACTTGTAGTATTGGTGTAATTAGTTTGAAAAAATTGCCATTTGTTGATGTGTTGGGTCGTAAAACCAGAACTCTATAAAACATGAGGATTGTGTTCACAATTTTTCGGTGTTAGTACAGGAAGTTAACCAAAATTTTAATAATAATAGTAGTAGTATAATATACATTTCAGCATCAACAAACAAATACGCATAATGAACAATATTGACCATCACACTATTAATGTCCCAAATGTTGAAAATGCGAGAAGCCCATAAGCAAAAGCTAATTTCTTGAAATTGAATAAAAGATGATCCCAAAATCAATTGTCAAAGTTAACACCAAAAGTATTCATGGTGGATTTCTTATCTTTATCCATATAATTACATTAAAAATCATTATATTTTTTTTTTCATTTAAATAATACTTTTTATACTTTTATCATTATTTTTTTCTCTCTCCTTCACTCACAACTGTTTTCAAAAATATTAAAAAAATTATAAGGATTGAACAGTGATTCTTCAAATCTATCAATCCACAATAACATTTTCTCTCTAATTCACTCACAAACACTTAAAACCATTCCATTTAATATACTACACACTCACATATTTTTAGAGATTTCACTGTGAATGCTGTAAGCAAGCTAAAAGACCCCAATGTATATGAAAATCAACTTTGGATAATGCAACTAAAAGACCCACAATGAATATGAAAACTAATTATGTATTCGTTTTTAGTAGTTAAAACAGGTCTTATCGTGTTTAATAAGTTAGTGATGACGCGAGTAATATAAATATCTAACATGAAAACAACTTGTTTAACTACTTATATCTCATGCATATAAATTTTTATATGTTTTTATGAATTAAGAGTGAGAAATAATAAAGTCTCGCATCTTAATTTTAATTATTTTTAAAAATGTAAAAAAAATATACTTTTTTTTATTAAATAAATCTAATCATGTCTTAAACAGATCAGCTATAAAATCATCAAAATATAAAATCTTCATAAATACGTTCCATATGATTTAACTACTATTTAAGTTACCGAATAAAAAACCGTTGGTTAAAAGATTCAATATATATGGTTAAAAGGTAAGTAAATCTTCACTATGATACGAAATCAGGTTGTTAATATCTCAAACTTTAGGTCAAATTAACTTCATCAAGATATATCATATAAACCCTCTACCAAAACTAAACCCTCAACACTCCGTTCTTCTTCGCTGCCGTGCCGTCGAGAACTATCGTCGGAACTGAAACGATTTTCCGGTGAACTCCGTCGTCTGAATACACACTATATAGATCATCAGCAACCATGGGGAAAAAAACAAAGAAGCCTGGAAAGGGAAAAGAGAAAACGGAGAGAAAAACGGCAAAAGCAGAGGAGAAAAAAGCTCGCAGGGAGTCTAAGAAAGTCTCACCAGAAGACGACATTGATGCCATTTTGGTACTATTGTTAAACGAAACTGTAACACATATATACATACTAGTTGTTTTAACTCCTGTTTTAGTTACCCAAATTTTCTTTTTGAATGTTTAGTTAAGCATTCAGAAGGAAGAAGCTAAGAAGAAGGAAATTCATATTGAAGAGAATGCTCCTCGGCCGTCTCCTCGTTCCAATTGCTCGGTATATTGATCGTTTTTGTATTTGGATTTGTAAGTGTATGGTGTTAATGTGGAATTGACTAGGGTTTTATGACGTGTAGTTGAATATTAATCCGTTGAAAGAAACTGAAATGATACTATATGGGGGTGAGTTCTACAATGGTACCAAGGTCTGTATAGCTCATGTTATGTTATACTTTATTCTATTGTTTGAAATTGTGATGGAACTTACTTTAAGAGTGTTTCACAGACGTTCGTTTATGGTGATCTTTATCGGTATGATGTGAACAAGGGAGATTGGAAGCTGATATCTAGCCCTAATAGTCCACCTCCTCGCAGTGCTCACCAGGCTGTCGCGTGGAAGAATTATCTATATATTTTCGGTATGCAAGTAGTAAAAATTGGATAAATCACATAATTAAAATACTCACACTATTCTTAAAACTGAGTTACGTATTGACTTTGGTTTTCAACCTTGTTGCATTTCAAGTTTTAAGTGAGTTTTATTTGTAAAGGACTGTATTTCAAATTTTTTCTATTGATAGAATATGCTACAGATAGATGCAGTATGGACATACGTGTTAAGTAACATTTTTTTGGTCACCAGGTGGTGAATTTACCTCTCCTAATCAAGAGCGTTTCCATCACTACAAGGTAGAATACTTATGGGCCCTGACTGTTTTTTCTTGTTAATGTATATTATATTTGAGTTTTCCTTATTTGTGAAATGTCACATTTTTCTGTCAGTACAGGACTTTTGGATGTTGGATTTGAAAACAAACCAATGGGAACAGTTGAATTATAAAGGTTGCCCCAGTCCACGTTCTGGTCATCGGATGGTATATTATTAGTTATTTGGGTGGTTTAATGTGTTTGTAGTTTCTTTTATCTAGTGTGCAATCCTAAATTTATGTTTTATTTGTAGGTTTTGTATAAGCACAAGCTCGTTGTTTTTGGTGGATTCTATGATACTCTCCGAGAAGTGAGGTGGTTATTTTATTTTACCCCCCCCCCCCCCCAATGCAGCTGTATTTTGATAAGCTGCTCATCTCATAGCACTTGCCTAACATACTGAATGACGTTAGCACTTAAGCTATATTATTTGTTACTTTTGTTTACTTTGGCAGATACTTTAATGATTTGTACATCTTTGATTTGGATACGTTTAAGGTAAAGTAGTGAAAAATAGGCAATTTATTCAATTCTTGGTAAATCGATCAACTAAAACGAGTTCTTGTGTCCCTGTAGTGGCAAGAGATAAAACCGACACCTGGATGCTTATGGCCTAGTGCTCGGAGTGGTTTCCAACTCTTTGTTTACCAAGAAGATGTGAGTTAAATATATTTTACAGATAAGAAGTTTCTTGTTTATATTACAATTTTACTGTTGATTGTAGATTTATTTATATGGTGGCTATTCGAAAGAGATATCTTCTGATAAAAACAGCTCAGAGAAAGGGATTGTTCATTCAGACATGTGGGTGCTTGATCCTAAGACTTGGGTTTGGAACAAGGTATTCATGCTTTTTTCAAGACCTCCCCATTATTAATCTGTATAATTATACAACTTATTATTTATGCACCCCTTTAAGCTTTCCTCAACATTTTGGTTTTAGGTAAGGAAAGGTGGGATGCCACCTGGACCTCGTGCTGGTTTCTCTATGTGTGTACACAAAAACCGGGCGGTGCTCTTTGGAGGAGTTGTGGACATGGAAGCTGAAGGTTGACATTTCCTTTAATTTTCTTTTGTGCAAATGTTGATTGTTAACTACTAATTAATTTTAATTGTATTTTAAGCCTAAAACCATTTCCTTTTTGTATTGCTCTCTTTGGCTATATATGTTTTATTCTGACTTAATTTTGGTTTTGTTTTTTGCTTGTTGATTGGTTTCAATTGCGTGTGCAGGTGATGTGTTAATGAGTTTGTTCTTGAATGAACTTTATGGCTTCCAATTGGACATCCATCGTTGGTAAATCCTGCATATCTGTTTTTCAGTACAAGCATAAACTTAATGATTTTACTAATTTCTATTGTTAAATTCTAGGTACCCTTTGGAGCTGAGAAAGGAGAAATCAACTAAAGATAAGGTAGTTTTTCACATATCATGGCTCTAGGATCTTTTAAAATCAATTTCAATTGCATGTAACCCTGTAGGTTATTGTTGCTTTATTCATAAATTATAAGATTGGTTTATAGTGTTACTTAATGCAAGCTCCGTAGCCTGTGTGCTACATTTACTTTTTATCTAAGAATTAGATGTGGCAATTTGACCATGTATTTATGAACGGGCCACTCATTTTGTTTATCTCTAATGAGCCAAATAGATATAACAGAAGAAATTTAGCTTAAAAGGGAACGGCGCAACAATGTAGAAGGTTACCCAAAGTTGATTTTTATGCATAAATGCTCCTACAGCATTTCATTAAAAAAATTGATTGTTCTTGAATTAACATATTTTGTATACTTGACATGGGCTAAATATGTATAAAAAAGCCCAAAGTTTTGTACAAAAAAGTTTTTATGGGTTGATCCATACCTAAAACATATCTGAAAGTTTTTTGTCTTGTTACCCAACATGCCCATTTGCTACTTCTACTAGGAATTCTGGTACTGGTCATTATTTACTTGAGCTCCCTTCGCCTTTCTTTTTCCCAAATAATATTCATCACATTGAAATTGATTCCTAAAATGTCTTTGCAGATAAAAAGGATTAAAAATGAAGAGACTCTTTGTAATGCTCCTTCTGACACTAGTGCTGATCCAATGGAGGTAGTTACCAATGATGAAGATGAAAGTATGGATTGTGACATTGACGATACCTCATCTAATATGGAGAAAAACATCAGGGTTAATGGTGCTGATGTTGCAGTTAAATCTAATTTAAAGACCCATGAATCAAACTCAAAATCCTTGACCCAATGTTCCACTTTAGAAGAGGTACGCTAAAAGGTTGAAAAAATATTAATGTTTTTTCCTTCTATTTTAATTTTTTAGTGGAAATATAGGTAGTGAAACCTTGTGGACGTATAAATGCCAGCATGGTGGTCGGAAAAGATACACTATATATCTACGGAGGCATGATGGAAATAAAAGATCAAGAAATCACACTTGATGATTTGTATGCACTGAATCTCAGCAAACTTGATGAATGGAAATGCCTTATACCGGTTTGTTACATACTAATCAAGTTCACGCCCATGAAGCTAGATGTTTTTTTATCTTAATTTTGTTATCAAGCATTGTTTTTTGTTATTTTGTATAGGCATCCGAGTCTGAGTGGGTTGAAGCATCAGAGGATGAAGAAGAAGAAGAAGAAGAAGATGATGAAGATAGTGAAGATGAAGATGAGGAGAAAGATGATAGCGATGAAGATGATGACGATGAAGATGACGATGATGAAGAGGTACCTCATTTTTTATTGATATATGATCATCTAGATTATTAATATACATATAAATAGTGTTATTTTCTTTTGGGCTTAGATCCTCTCATGTGTGTTCTCTCATATAGCTCAAGTTGTGTGAGAGTGAAATAGCGGGTCCTTTGTTCTAAATAAAACGAGCCCTTTCAGTTTTAGTTTTCTCATTGGTTCAACATGACCAACATTAGAAGATCCATATCTTAATTTTTTATTTTATCATATATCTTTTTTATTTCTTCTATTTGAAGGCTCAAAATGATGGTGTGTTGGGAGAGGCTGTTGCAATAATAAAAGGTGAAGGGAAGAAACTTAGAAGGAAGGAAAAAAGAGCAAGAATCGAGCAAATTAGGGCTAGTCTTGGTCTTTCTGACTCCCAGAGAACTCCAATGGTAAGTTTTTTAGTCATACAGGGCACGCTAATCGTTTATAAAAGAGCTAAAGTTTTTTGACAGATAAAGTGTTTTAGGTCAACCGACCCAATACATTTCAACCAGTTAAAACTAAAAAACCTGTTTTGACCCATTACCTAACCCACCCCTGTGCCAGTTTTGACTTTGATTTCGCATTAATCGTAACTGATTGCTGATTGAATTATTATTCTTAAAGCCTGGGGAAGCTCTGAAAGACTTTTATAAGCGTACGAACAGTTATTGGCAAATGGCGGCATATGAACATACTGCACACACCGGAAAGGTACCCAAATTAGTTCTCTATTGACCCTTCTTTCATCTTTGACCGTGGTTTAGTTGACTCCTTTCCTTTCTGTTGCAGGAACTCCGTAAAGATGGTTTTGATCTTGCTGAATCTCGTTACAAAGAGCTGAAGCCAATCCTGGATGAGGTAATCCCTTCGCTTTATAAAATATATTAATGGAAATTTATTTCTTTTTGAAACAGATATCTATAAAGATACTCTTTTTTTGTACGATGCAGCTTGCCATCTTAGAGGCTGAGCAGAAAGCCGAAGAGGCTGAAGGTCCTGAAACCAGTAATTCAAGAAAGAAAGGCACCAAGAAAAACAAACATCTGGGTTCAAAATAGTCTTTGAAAGTTGGCTTGATAGTTGACTCGAAGCCGAAGTGGCTGGCCCCGACACTAATGATGGCTTGATTGAGTTCCAGCGATAGCCATGCGCCTTTTAAATTTATGGAGCTTGTTTGTATTTTAGCTTTATTCGTTTTTTACATTGGTGTTGGTTCATTTAATGTGTAAGTTAAAAATAATGAGACAATTTTAAAGTCAAGACCCTCCTTAGAAAGACTGGAGATTTTGTATCACAGGCTTGAATGAATATAGTCACTATTAAAGTTCTATTCTATTGTTCTGTTATTAAGTCATGGATTATAATATTCAATTTAATATATTGAAGGTTTGTGATACAAAACTCTTAACTTATTTCACCTTTAAGAATAATGAATTTTTTAGGTTACTTTTATACGGGTTGTATCAAGTAACCTTACAACAGGTAAAGTGATCACATAATAAACACAAAATAAAGACAATTGATATAATCATTTGTTGTAGTTTCTAATATAATTTGTGATTGCTTACATATTTAGTTTTAGTTAACTACCCTTGAAAGAATGAGATCGGAAGATACGTGATTGATAGACAATACATTAAAAGAGATCGTGTGAAAATACATCTACAAGCCGGATATAAATGGTTGACACACGAGGAAAAGAACATGCATGCAAGTAACACTGATATATCTGTGTTTTTTTCTGAGAAACAATTTGATAATGTTCTTATATGTGAATTAGTTCAACATCATGCACGTTAGAAAGTTGTGTACCACAACCAAAACTAGCATTATTAAAGCCACTAAAGACTGGTAACATGAACATCAACCAAAGCACACTACGTCTAGTTGCAATTTACAAAAGACCAAGGACCGAAGCGCAATGATTGCTACTTTGTTGGCGCGTAACGTATGCACTAAGCATGTTACAAGGGCACAGCTATTCGGCTAACTTTTAAGCACAAATTCACACTTCTGGTCCGGGCTCAATTCATTTTTTCCTTCACATATGTTCCCCAATATTCTTGTTACAAAGTTATATTAGTCTCACTGACGTGAGAATTACCTTAGACTTCATCATCAACGGTCACCCTATCCAACAATTCTCGCATATAGTTGTTTAAAACTTAAATTGATATTCAGGTTTCTTGGGTCTTGTTAATATAGCTATTACGAGATTTTATAAAGATCTATAAGCCGCTTATTGAAAAAATAGATTAAAGTAATATGATTTTTAATCATATTTATCACATTAATTGTTTATTAAAGATTTGCACAAATGTGTTTCAAGTCAACCCAACACGTGTCACGTGTGATTCATCCATTTTATCACCTCTAATGTAAGCACATGAGCACTTGGGTTAATGTGGCATATACATGATACTAGTAACTAATCGTAAAGTGTTAGAAGTCTCACATCCTAATTATGCTTTCACATATATCAAAATAAAGGTAAAATAACATAAAAAGTTATATATACTTGAGTACACAATATAATTAACTCGAGACTATGTATCTTCTATTACATTTTAACATCTACACAACAAAAGTACCTAACATCATCATGTTATATAATTATTTTTTCATACATTGATTACGAAAACCATGATCATTTGCATTTTACATTGACTATCAAAACCCCATATGTTCAACAAGATAATTTATATCAAGTTTATTAGTTTATCATCCAAGATTTCACTAAATCGTTTATAAACCTTCATAATTAGTAATCGTATAGGAGCCCGTAAAAAGAGGTTAGGGGTTGTTTGGCAGCCTCTTAATCAGCCTCTTAATGATTCAGATGTCTGAATGATTCAGCACTTAATGGTTCAGACTGTTTGTTTCGCGAGCAAATGTCTGAATGGTTCAGACATTTTCCTCTGAATGGTTAAGCATTATACTAATGCTGAACGGTTAAGAGGTCTAATGCTGAATGGTTAAGAACTCTTATCTGAATTGGTCAGACATTTGCCTTTGAATAGTTAAGCGATATACTAGCTCTTAATGGTTCAGACCTCTTAATTGTTCAGCACTTAATGGTTCAGACCTCTTATTGATTCAGCACTTAATCATTCAAATATTGCCAAACAGCCCCTTAGTGTTGTTTAAAAAAAGTCATCTTGTGAACATATCTCGAGGGTTAACATAAGGACAAAACTTAATCAAACAAACCATTTTTTAAGTCTAGGATAGCTTAAATACATGATACTTCAAACCAACTTGTCATTTTATTTGCATTTCCACCTCACAACATAAATAACCCAAATCAACTATCTTTTATTCTTTTATATGTATATCTATACTAATAATTGTTTATATTTTTTGACACATGTCATTCCCACAATCAATCTTTTATTTTTTTCCTGCCTAAACTATTTATTTTATTTATTAAAAGTCAAATAACTAATTTCTAAATATTTTTCTTTCTCTCTCTCCATTATAACTTCAAGTCTTTGAATTAATAATTTTTAAAAGATTTTTTCATTAAATAAATTTGATTAAAAAATACATTTTTTCAAAAATAAAATTTTCTAAAACTATGATTTTCTAAAACAATGAAGCTTTTTTAAATAATGAAATATTTAAATTCAAATTTTTTATAAAATAAAAGTTTTATAAATGAACAATTATTTAAAACAAACCCCGGAGTTTTTAAACAACAAAATACTGATAAAATAATAAAAAAATTTCAAAACAATTTTTTAAAATAAAAGTTTTAAAAATAATAAAAAATCAAAATACTTAACCATACGTAAATTTAATCATATGTTATACTAAAATAACGTTTAACAATTCCTACTCATCATCAATAAATATTTAATATTTTTGTTATATCCCCGTGTAATACACGGGGATATAACCTAGTATATTTATATATGTTTTCACATATAGTAAGCACCTCTTTGATTCACTTTAGGTCAGGGTTAAGATGAACGATTAACGTTCTATTGCCATTGCAAGAGCTTTCTTTGCTATCACGATTATTGTCATAAC
This sequence comes from Flaveria robusta, assembly GCA_025506415.1. Lineage (NCBI taxonomy): Eukaryota > Viridiplantae > Streptophyta > Magnoliopsida > Asterales > Asteraceae > Flaveria > Flaveria robusta. The sequence goes on from CM046469.1 coordinate 2,909,198, forward strand.
TTAGATTTCACTATTGGATTGTAAATGTCAATTGATTATTAATTTCAGCTAACTAGTTGGTGAATGCAAATGCAATATCTTTTAAAGGTATTTCATCATCTTTGTTTCTCAAATTTTAACCAGTAAACCAAACATTATTTACGTTAACATATAGATAAATAACATATGTTGGTATCATTTAATATTATACAAACTCATAACCTAGTTGTCTCGTGGTATGATGTTTGACTGTTTGCCTCTCACAAAAGTTATGTATTTCAAATCCGTGCAAATACAAGGTTATGTGTAATTAGTTTTTGCAAAAAAAATCAAGGTGTTAATAAAACATTCAAATTACTCAAAATATTCAACAAAACATTAACTAAAATATTTTAATTTTTTTTCTCAAAAATTAGTATGTAATTTACACAGACTCACTAAATACTAAATAGAAGTTAATATCAGACTATCAACTAGTCATAAAACTAAAAACGCATAACTTAAAATTATAACTTTTAAACTTGGTCTTTAATAATATGACTAGGACAATTCACATTGTTATCTATTTTTATAACCGACCTAAATCTACTTCTGTTAACTAACACCATCCAACGTATAAACTATAAGAATCGAACTGTTAGAAAAATACATCATTTATCATTAGGATATCCCGACCAGTTGTGACTTGTGAGTTTATTAGTCACATTTTGACAATCCCAAAAGGGTAAATATGTAATTTACTATTCCCCAATGCTCCCTCTAACACGGGGCGTCAACATTTCATTTCTACCTCTCATGGAGTCGCTGAACAAAAACGCAGTCAAAGTGTCTTTATTTTATTTTCAACTACTCTCACCCTGTTTTCAAATTTTCATCAATTTTGTTCGTTCAACCCCCAATTTTTTACAACTTATATCATACAATCAACACACCCAATAATTGTCTACATCGATTCCCCCTCTAGAAATTTTCGCCCGTACAAAAGGGTGATTCTAAAGTGCGATCATACTTTTGTTCGGCAGAAAGTGGTTGCTTATGATGGATAATTATTATTATCATCAGCTTGCATCGTGCCCTTCTTATATCGATTCACTGAGGGTTCTTGAGGTTGATATACAGTTTGCTAATATGATGTAAGTGTTCTTCACTGTCATCATCGTCTTCTGCATGTATGTTTTTACCGTTTTGTGGTTGATTAGGGTTGTTTGGTGGAGTTTGAAATGGAATTTGGACATGGGTATTGTTTCTTTTGTACTGATTTTGAGCCGACATTTTGAAAATTTGTTGATTTGGGGGGGTTTTGTGTGTTCGATTGTGTTTGAATTGACTTCAGGTTCAAAATTATTAAGAATTTGTAGTTTGTTTGTTTGACTTTAGATATTAGGTTACCTTTTGTAGAAGGGTATTAGTTCGATTCTGTAATGCAGTTGAGTATTGGCATCACTGCAACAGCAATCTTTAGATTGGAGATAATCAGATGAACTTATTATTTATGCTACAACTGTTTATATAATTTGATTTTGGTGGTTAAACCTGAGAGATTAAAACAGAAATTTGACATGAGTATGGAGAATTTTTTTTTCAATTGTATTGAATCTATAATGAAATCTTTGTATCATGCTCTACCGTGCTGGATGAATTTTTTGTCTCAACTCCTGTCTTAATCCATTGTTTGCAGGGCTGCATCTATACCAAGGGATAAAAGTGGTGCATTTCTCCGAATGGAGATTGGTTACAGTGACATGGCATATATTTTATCGTTTTTACTCCAGTGGATAAATTCCCCTTGTTCATGTTTGCTTCAAACCTGCCTAAATTGCTGCTATGTGGTTGTACACAAGGTTAGTATTATATATAACCAGAGGCGGCAAAATGGCCGGTTGGATGACCATGAGCTATCAGCTGAGAGACTGTCTTGTTGGTTGTTAGTTGATCCGAAACACTTCTGTCCCAAGTTTCTAGTTTTTATAATAAATTGTTAGTGTCATTCTTTATTACTAAGTTGTGTTATTTCAGTAGTAATCTAGTTTTTTGAATAAAATGATTTTGGGAGGTTTTAGGCATTAAGAATATGTTTAGGTTTTGATCGACCCATTACCTAATTCCGTTGAAGCTAATTTTTTGATGGGCAAAATGCACAAAACAGATATGAACTTTACAATTAGGATTTTAACTACCAACTTTAGCCTAGGTTCAAATTAGAGCCCAGCTCTACACCTTTTTAACAAATTTTTCTTCCAAGTTACAAATATACTACCCATTGTAGTAATGGACGACCCATTCAAGCAGTGATTTTTCAGAAACCGATGTGAGGCATCTTATTTTCATTTTAGTGTATATATGCCATGTGGCATTTGATTTGACATTTAGTAAATTCTTTTAAATATAAGTCTAAAAAAATTCATTTTTTTCAAACTTGTAAATATTTTTTTCCAAAAACCGCTATGTGGCATGGCATCAACCTATTCAGCATCACCACGTAGGTAAAATCAGTCAAATTGCGGTTGATTGTTAATCAGTAATAAACTGTAGTTGGTTTCTATTTTGTCCCTGGTTTGAATTGTTTTCTGTAAAAAGAAAAAGTGTAAAGTTCGTTTTCATTTCACACATTGTGCCTTCCCTTATATTACCTGCTTGACCCGTTAAAGATACCTGTTGATAGCCTAGCAAAACATGAACAACCTCTTTGATTCGTTATGATGTTGGTGAGTGATCATAGATTGGCTGTCTTTTAGGTCTTGCCAGATGAAATACCAAAGCTTACTTCACGTGGGAGGAAGGCATCCATTAGAGAGTTCTATGGTATGCAAAAGTCAACCATATTGTTATTGATCTGAAAATTAATTCTTTCTTGAGTAGGATTTGTAGAACAGTGTAAAAAACGCAGTTTTCATGTCATCTTCGATAGTCATAACTCAAATAAATTGCAGATGTTATACTACCATCTCTCAAGCGCCTAGGCACAGACCCATTAGAGCTAGATATCAATGACGATGGTATTCAAACTTTTGGTACAAATCCCATGAAGAAAACTGAAAAAAAGACTAAAAGCTCAGAATTTGATATGGAAAGAGAAGATGAATGTGGTATCTGTTTAGAGCCCTGCACCAAGATGGTTTTACCGAATTGTTGTCATGCAATGTGCATCAATTGCTACCATGATTGGTAAGTTCTACAATTTAAGTCTTGTTTTGGTTGTCTTTTCTTGATTTTTAGGCTAAATTTCAAGATTTTTACAGGAACACAAGATCAGTATCCTGTCCCTTTTGCCGTGGTAGCTTGAAGAGAGTGGACTCAGGTGATTTATGGGTTCTCCCATGTAGAGGAGATGTTGTTGACCAAAAAACAGTGTCAAAGGAGGACAAAAAACGCTTCTACAATTACATAAACAAGCTTCCTAAAGACATCCCTGATGCTGTATTTTTGGTATACAATGACTACTTAATCTAGCTAATTCAAGTTAATTAGTACAAAATGGTAGCATTTTCTTGTATCTTTGTGTAAGTTTAACGCTAGTATTTGCAGCCGATTTCTGCAAATGATTTGTAAATTTTTCCAGTGTAGAACTTGACCATCTTTACAACAGAGAATGTGTCTTCTGAAGCTCCCATATTAATGTCATTGTATCATGTCATCATAGTGAAATGCCTTCTTTTGGCTTTTAAAAGTCAATAAAAGTCAACTCTAACACTCTCTAGATTAAAGTCAACAGCGAACACTTTATAAAACTATCATATTTCATTAATATATAAATCCTACATGTGTTAAGACTTAAGATCATAGTCATAGACTTAGAGAAACACATTGAACAGTAAAAACTAGGAAACAGGTTCATGGTGATCTAGCCGGAGTTTTGTTTACTGCTCAATACGGACCCAAACGGCGGATGAGTGAACCCACCTTTAAGAAATGACTCAGCAATCACCTTATTCATAGCCTCAGTTAGGTGAACTCCATCCCAATTGATGTATTGAGAAGGGTTTGAACACGAGCTCGAAGACTGGGACCCACAAGTAGCAAGGACATCGAAGTTGTATGGTGCACCACTCGACCCACAACACACTTTAAAAAGCTCCTTGAACCCCAACGTAGGCGCGTTCTTGACAACAGAACGGTAAGCGTTCCAGTAATCAGCATAAATGATGACAGCTTTCGGGTACTTTAGCCGAAGGTCTCGGATCTTAGTTTGGAGGATGGTGTTGTGGTCGTAGCTTTGCTTGTTGAGGCTAGCGACACACCCCAGGTCATCACGGTCTGTGTTCGACGCGAGCGACATGGAGAGGGTTAAGCAGCCGGTGGTCGGGAGGCCTTGAACAACCATGTATTTTGCACCTTTGTCAAGCAATGTCTACAAAACAGATTGTGAAGAGATTTACAGCTTTTGATGCATAATGTACACTAACTTATGTGCAGTATGGAAGTCAAGATTTCGTCAGGTACAAAATTTAATGCACTACAAATCATTGTCTCGTTATACACTAGTTTTTACTGCTATATCATTAAAGACTTGGCGCCCTTCACCCATGAATGTGATATTAAGGTGGTTAGTAGGTGACATTAAAAGAAAGGTGACATTCCTATTTAAATACTTATAAAAAGTAATTATGTTTTATTATATGTATTAACATTAACTTTATAAGAAAAATACGTAGTTAATTTAATAAATAGCTATATCGAATTTTAAATTAATCATTACATGTATTATGTTTTTTTCTAGCATACTACTGAATTTTATATATTCACATGTCTTTCAGCTGTTCAAAAAAGAAATCATGACCCTTTGATAAGTTTTTGTTTCTATTTTTTTTTTTTTAAACAACAACCCATTAATAAACAAGAATTGATGTTTGCAATTTGACAATAACACTTCTGGCATTTATTTTTGTTGTTATTAACAATCTAATTCGCATAATCATCACAGATTTATACGTGATTTTCATTTAATTTCGTTCACAGTGGTTATTATCATCAATAGTGTAAAAATAAGTGAAACTAAATGAAATCAAATGTGAGTTTATGATAAATTATGTAATTAAAAGCGACCTTAATTAACAACAAAACAAAATGAAAGTTAAAGAACGTTATTGTAATCATGCAATTACCTCTAGAAATCCATTGATACTGCGAATAGAAAGCTCTTGAATCGTTTTGGTTTGAACCGTAGATCCAACGGTGTACGCATAATCATTGGCTCCAATTTCACCCACCCAAATCAACGCATCATCAAACACCACCTTACACTCATCAGGAGTTGACTTTGCACTTTTACACTTTTGCCCCTCCAACTTCTTGTTAAACCAACCAAGCTGAGTTTCTAAAGACTCACTCTGTATATCCAGAGTGAGGTTATTCTTGACAAAGAACGAGTATGGGATCGCGGTGGAGCCCGCGACGGCGTAGTTTACGCCGTAGGAGGTGTCGGCTTTCGGTTTGCGGTATGGTGGCAAGAAGGGCAGAGAGAGTGATTCCGTCACGAAGTCGATGACTAGACGGCCGTCGGAGTAGCGGTTGGTGGGGTGGTGGAAGAATGTGATGCCGTATGGGAGGTTGGAGACGTAGGTGAAGGCGTTTGGGCCGCTGGCGGAGGCCGTGTTGCCCGTGTCGGTGTAAGAGTCGCCGAAGGCGTAGATTTTGTTGAATGGACGTGGGTTCGGACCCGCCGAGGCGGCGGTGAGGCGGAGAAGGAGGAGGAGGATGGTGGTGGCCATAACTCCGGTGGTGGTAATGGTGGTGGTGGTGGTGGTGGAAGGTGGCATGGTTGATGAATGATGATGAACCTTGTGAGTGTTTTTAGTGGCTTTTATAGTTTAAAACTTGTGAAATTACTCAACTATCCTTCTAGTACGTACATGCATAAATATGTTATTGCCCGTGATCATATATTTTGTTAGCATTAGTAATTGACTATCAAAGATGTAATTCTTATGTCCTTAAAGGGGACTTTTTGATATAACAAGTAGTGTATTTTATAATTAAAAGATTGTGAAGATAAATATAATCCTTACAAGTATACGGTTAGATGGAGTTAGAAATGAAAAAAAAACTACGTTTCAGAAAATATTTCGGTGTGTTATTCTTATACTTGTAAATTAATAAAAGATTTGTTTTGTAATAAAGAGGAAGAGGTGAAGAATAAGGGGTAATAAATATTTTAGGTGCAGTTGAATAATTCGGTTATAGAGCTTTGAATGTTGTGGGATGAATGGTAGCTAACCACCAACTTATGCGGTGAATATTAAATAATAACAATTTCTTTTTATTTTTTCGCATATGGTGACACAGGTATATTGAATGCGTTAGTATACTAATTCAATGCAAGTCTTTTCTTTTGTTCAAGACAATAAGAAACTTCTCTAGGATGTACGTGACTAGAGATCATAGTTTCAATAAGAATGACCTCCGATTAACACTCAAGTTAATTTGTGATTGATTTGAAGCTGAAGGTTATCTCGAAGGGGGCTTAGCCATGCGTGAGATAAATATATATGTATGTGGATGAGGTTTGGACAAATGAATAAAATAAGTGTTACCATTTTATTGTCATGTTTAGTTTTTATGTGATACTGTAATAAATAATTATTTTATGTTATTTTGGTAGACCAGAAAAAAAAAAGATGTGGAAACTTCAAATCATTTATGTGGACAGTTCTGATTCGGAGAATGCACGAACACCTCCTGCATCATGTTCTTTCATGTCATCATGGTAGGTATTTAGGGACATTAATGTTTATATTAAATGTATTATATTTTACTAGTGTGCGAGACCCGCATGGTGCAGTAGGAGTATAAAAACTACTAAGATTTCATATATTTGGCTAACCTTTACTTGTTGTATTAACTAATAGTATTAACTAATATATTTAAAACCAGACTAGGTTATCTGGTTCAGTCGTTCAGCTGATTTAACTGAAACCGCGGGCGCCCGTTCAGAAACCATTTTTTTTTTTTCAGTTTGGTTTTGTTTTTAGTGGCACACAAAAAGTCATACGCATGAAATACAATTCATTAACTTTTTAACTTGGGGCAAAATGGCTTTTTATATAGGAGTTAGGTGTTGATTTTGTTTTTATATGCAGTTGAAGTGAGATAAAAACATTTTTTATAGTTTTTGTTTAGAGACAAAATTGTAAATGTAGTATAGATTTATACATTAGTATTTGTACGAAATATAACACCATGAATATTAAGTGTCTTAAAACTTGCGAGGAAGTTCTTAAATCGTCTGTCTCAAATGACCAGCTTAACCAAGAATAGTTACTGCCATCAGTTTGGTCACCTATATTCTACAGACTTCAATTCAACTGGATGGTTTTTCACGAATCGGGTGAACCGTGATCAAACCAAATTACACCGTGTCAAGAAAGTTATTTTCATGAGATAATGTGGGTGTTTGGGATTGCTTATTGAAAACTCCTTTTAACTTTTGAAAAGGAGGTAAGTTGAAAGTAGGTGAAAATATGTTTGAATAGAGATGAAGATGCGAGAAGGAGAAGGAGTTTTTGAGAAGTTAAAAATTTTAACTTCTTAAAACTGTTTTTGAGAAGTTAAAAAGAGGTGTAAATAAGCAATTCCAAACATGACCAATATCCCTCTAGCACGAGCCACGATGTATTTTTAAAGCCAAATAGCGGGCGTGAAATCGTGTCCAGAAAGCAATCACCTACACACGAGAAATCAAAGGTATCATCCAATCGCAAGATCATCACCGCAGGATCCAAGTCTAACACCCATCCAACGAATCACAAAATATCCACAGAAAAGTACAAGTAGTCCTTGTCGCACTGGATCACCATAACGACCCGACCTTATATCCACGGATCTAAAAGTCTGATTAAGCAACTTCAACACAACGCGTGAACTCGTACTCGTTTCTCGTTTGAAATTTCTTCATGACGTTTTCTTAGGGTTTATACTCAGATCTATTGTGGTTCGAAGTATTGACGATTGATTGCTTTTGTGCTAGTGAAATTAGGGTTTTCAAGTTGAATTTCAACTTGAAACATGTCGAGAGTGTATGATAACTGGAATCGGCTGGTGCGAGCAACTCTCCAGAGAGAGCAGCTTCGAGTTGCCGGACAAGGTCACGAGAGGAAATCGAGTGGACTCGCAGGTGCCGTTCCTGATTCGCTTCAGCGGACTACCAATATCAATGCGATCTTGCAAGCGGCTGATGAGATTCAAGCCGAAGATGCGCAAGTTGCGAGGATATGTAAGTTAAATTTGTTTGTGTATGGCTGTTATACGTTTACATTACATCCGTATTAACGTTAAAAGAACTGTAAATTGATACTTGATGCGAACTTAGTACATCGTAAGGTCAAATTAATGTGGATTTTGCTCCCTGTGTAGTTTTGTTCATTTTGATTGGCAAACTAGTCTAGATGAAGTTTGAAATTCCTTTTACAGTTGTAACACAAAACTAGCCCTTAGGCATCTAAAGTGGAATTGTGCCCTGTATTTATGGGTGATGATGGAGGGATTAGGTAGAGAGTTGCACTAGAAGTTATAGGTTTATATAGGTTTTGTTTAAGATACTGAATTTGAGTTGGAGACGAGGGTCTTTCTATTGCTAAAGTTTCGTTTAGCCTGAATAATTCAACAAAAAGATTGTCAGTTAGAAGAATCCATGAGAGCCACTTAAATCTCAAATATCTATAGTTACTACATCCTGGAGATTCAATGGTAACGTGAATTTGTTTTTATGCAATTAAGCATTTACTTTTTTGTTATATGCCGGTGGTCTTGAGGAAAACCAATCAATCTTAACTCAACATGCAAGTCATTAACCCTTCTGCGATTTTCAAGGGAATGTTTAGTATGTCACTGCCTTCTAATGAGGAAAACTTTCAAAATATGTTGACATGGCAGAATATTGTTTTACTGTTAAGTTTTTGAGTTTTAAAGTATGTTGGTTATGTTGCTTGTATCCTTCCAATCAGTATTTTAATGATTTTTGGCTGAATTATAGCTAGTTAAATCCCATAGTTACATACTGGGTCTTAATTATTGTTCAAATAACTTCTATTTTTCAAATCTTAGTGTGTGAGCAGGCATATTCTATGGCTCAGAATTTGGATCCAGCTAGCGAAGGAAGAGGAGTTCTTCAGTTCAAGACTGGTTTAATGTCCGTGATCAAGGTAAGACGGAGACCACAGTTTTGAGTTACTCTTTAGTGTATCATACTATCATGTATGTGTATGAATATCTGAACTGTAGCAACATTTCTCCATAGGTTTTTTAGGCCAAACTATCTAAGAATCTAATCTAGTTTATTATTAATAAATAGAATTTTGGTTTGTTGCAGCAAAAACTAGCCAAAAAGGACGGGGGCGGAATAGACCGTAACCGTGATGCTCAATACTTATGGGATTTTTATCAGCGTTACAAGCGAAGACATAAAGTTGATGAAATACTGAGAGAGGAACAAAAATTGCTTGAATCTGGAACTTTCAGTACAGACATGGACGGGTACACTTCCATTCATTGTTCTTGACTTCTTGTGCACGTTATTTTCTTATAATTGTATGTGCATACAGTATGTATCCTTTGGGCATGAACATGCTACTTCTTGAGCTATGGTAAAATAAATAATATCACATGTTGATAATAAATGTCTAATTAGAAATTTATATATTGGTTTCAGCCTGGGACTGAGATCTCGAGAAACTAGAAAGGTATTTACCACACTGAGAGCTCTTGTTGAGGTAATGGAGGCCCTTAGCAAAGATGCGGAGCCTGATGGAGTCGGAAGATATATCATAGAAGAGGTATCTCACTATTTTGTCCCTCCGTATATAATAATTTGTGTTACCCTTTTCATTTTTTGTTTTTTTATTTTAAACTATTTATTTCAGTTAAAAAGGTTAAAGAAAACAGATCAAGGATTGTCTGGGGATCTAACGCCTTACAACATTGTTCCTCTTGAAGCACCATCTTTGATAAATGCTATTGGGTTCTATCCAGAAGTAAGTTAGATGCCTATTTTAGCAGTAGATTTGTTATAAATATTTTTCATTGAACTGCAAAGTATTATTGTGATGCACTTTTAGGCATGACCTTTTTAAATAATGCCTCTTTTGTTTATTTTGATTTACAGATTAGGGCTGCAATATCAGCACTTAGATATCATGAACAATATCCTAGGCTTCCAGCTGATTTTGAGGTTCCTGCACAGCGTAACCTAGACATGTTTGATCTCTTGGAATTTGTTTTCGGTTTTCAGGTTTGGATTCTTCCATAGCTGAAACTTGTTAATTTTTGCAGGCTTGTTGGAATGATCTGTTGACAAATTTCGTTCAAAATCAATTTCTTATTCACTATAAGGATCATTGTTGGTTATGGCAATTTTTCTTGTAGCTTTTGCAGTTCTTGTGACTCTTGTCACTTAGGAATATATATACTGAAATAAGTTAATTTGTCACTATGATTTACCAGAAGTATTCATCAAAATCATCATAGATGTTATCAGTTCAGATTTTTTTCCCCTTATAGCGAAGCATAAGCCTCAAAACATATACTGAAATAAGATAATTTGTTGCCAAGACCTACCACAAGTATTCATTAAAATCATCAAAGTTGTCTATATGTGCAGAAATATTCAGTGAAATTGTTTAGATTTTTTTTTATTTACGGTGACATTATATGTGCAGAAAGACAACATCAGGAATCAACGTGAGAATGTTGTTCTTGCTTTAGCAAATGCACAATCACTACTTGGTATACCTGTTGAATCTGATCCAGTGAGTAATGCTATTTGCGTATCTAAACGTTTCCATCACTTTCTCTAACTGTTTCTTCGACTTCCAAGTTTGTGAGCATCATTAGTAGGAAAATGTTGCTGAATTGTAATTTTTAATAAATTTTAGAAATTAGATGAGAGAGCAATTACGGAAGTTTTCCTGAAGGTTCTGGATAATTACATTAAATGGTGCAAATATCTACCTATACGTCTGGTTTGGAATAGGTGATTTACTTGCATTGCTATTTGCCTACTATATCATTCTTATGGTTTGGTAATTCTATGAGAAATTGCTTTTAACAGCTTACAAGCCATTAATAAAGACAGAAAGCTTTTCTTGGTTTCACTCTACTTCTTAATATGGGGTGAAGCTGCAAACGTGCGTTTTCTTCCAGAATGTATTTGCTATATATTCCACCATGTAAGCCTCTGGTCTCAATTTGTTGATCAATTTTCTACCTTTGGAATTTCTTACATTCATCATGCTTCATTTGACTTTGGAATTTTTTACATTCATCATGTTTCATTTGGATTCGTTTTTCCTATAATGGGTACTGACTAGTTTTAGGATTAATTAGATGGCGAAAGAATTAGATGCTACTTTAGATAGAGGAGAAGCTCGCCCTGCCGACAGTTGTGTTGGTGAATCCAATACAGTGTCTTTTTTGGCGCAAGTTATTCAACCTATTTATGACGCATTGTCCATGGTTAGTAATTGCTTCACATTTTTTTGATGATAAATTAATATGGTGCATGTTTTTTTTGTAACAAATCAGTTAGTAAGTTGTGGTGATTTTTGTTGCTGCAAGTGTTTGCCATTATATTTTATAACTAAGCTTTAGTAAAATCTTATCTTTTCAACAGGAAGCTGCAAGAAACAATAATGGGAAAGCTGCTCACTCAGCATGGCGGAACTATGATGATTTTAATGAATATTTCTGGTAGGTCTTGGTGACAAATTATCTTAATCAGTATATGTTTTGGTGCTTATACTTTGCTATAATTTCAGGTCACCTGCCTGCCTTGAGTTGAGCTGGCCTATGAGAAAGGAATCACCATTTCTTCGAAAGCCCAACAATAGAAAAAGGGTTGGTCATTGCATGTATTTATTTATAACTTTATCTATTTTTTATGTGGCCAACTTTTAATTTTATTTTCCAATGATCAGACTGGAAAAAGCACTTTTGTTGAGCATCGAACATTTCTTCACTTGTATCGTAGTTTTCATCGTATGTGGATCTTTTTAATAGTCATGTTCCAGGTACACTTAACTTTCACAAATTCTCGTGCATATGTTTTTTATTTTTGGTTAATAATCTTTTTCGTTATGTTTCAGGGATTGACAATTATAGCCTTCAATGATGGTAATTTAAATCTGGACACTTTTAAAACTTTGCTTAGCATTGGTCCAACTTACGCTATCTTGAAGTTTTTAGAATGTGAGTAGTTATTTATGTTCCAGCTCTCTAGTTTTTAATTATTTTTCTCCAGCTTTTGTGTGATCTTTTTTATTTTATGTAGGTTGCTTGGATGTACTGTTAATGTTTGGTGCTTACAGCACAGCAAGAGGCATGGCAATATCAAGGCTGGTCATTAGGTTCTTTTGGGGTGGATTGAGCTCAGTGTTTATAACATATGTATATGTGTAAGTATATAATTGTCAGTTTTTATAGCATATTATGCCCTTCTGTACCTGATCCTTGTCTTTGTAACAATGAATTTTCCAGAAGAGTCATGGAGGAAAGAAATAACAGTTCTTCAAATTCATTGTATTTTAGAATATATCTACTTGTTGTGGGTATATATGCTGCAATCCGTGTAGTCTTCGCAATACTGCTTAAATTTCCAGCCTGCCATTCTCTATCTGAAATGTCCGATCAATCATTTTTCCAATTTTTTAAGTGGATTTATGAGGTAGTTCTTTTCTTCATGCTTTGAAATTTTAGTTTATGCTAATTTGAAAAGTATATTTGAATTCTTAGTTTTATAAAATTTTGTTGGTCATCCAGGAGCGGTATTTTGTTGGGCGTGGTCTTTATGAGAAACCTATGGATTACATTAGGTTTGATTGCATAACTTTTACTTTATAGTGTTCAATGTGAAAGTGTTTACTATTTTTTCATCTTAATATTTGTGGTCCATGTTTGCAGATATGTACTCTACTGGCTCGTGATCTTTGCTTGCAAGTTTACTTTTGCATATTTTCTTCAGGCAAGTTGTGATGCATAAAGTTTTGGCAGTTATGAGAATGTATTATATATTGTTATGCTAAATGCCCATAACTATGATGCATAATCTGAAATTCTCAGATAAAACCATTAGTGGACCCCACCAACATTATTAAGGACCTTCCATCTCTGCCATATTCCTGGCATGATTTATTCTCAAAGAGTAAGTGCTAAATCATCTCTTCAATTCAGTTTTTTGTTGGTTTATTCTTAGATCTCTTATTAAAAAATCATATTCTCTTATTTACTTTGTAATCATCATTTGGCTTTTGCAGATAATAACAATGTTCTAACACTGGTTAGCATATGGGCTCCTGTAGTGGCTGTGAGTATTTGTCTTTCCAATCCTGCGAGTAATTTGTAAAACAATTTATTTTGATTGTTTTATTAAGAAAGCCCTTTTGTTATGTGTATGCTATGAACACAAGGATTTCGGCTTTTAACTAAACTTAAGTTTTATCATTTTATATGGTAACACACCATGCTTTTCAGTTCTTTTAATTTTTATTCAATTTTATTTTTGATTTTTCAGATATATCTTATGGACATTCATATCTGGTACACTCTCCTATCAGCAATCATCGGTGGTGTAATGGGTGCACGTGCCCGGTTAGGCGAGGTGTGAAGAATTTCTTTATCGTTTTTTGCTAGTATTATTTTATTAATCACTCTCAAAAGGGTAATATCTTTTGTGGATAACATACTTATTCAAATTTGCTGATGATAATTATGACACATGTATTTTTATACAGATTCGGTCAGTTGAGATGGTACATAAAAGGTTCGAGAGCTTCCCAGAAGCCTTTGTCAAGCAACTTGTGTCTTCACAAGCAAAGAAGTTGGAATCCACTTGCTATAAGTTTTTTATTTTTCTGTTTCGTTAGTAACAGATTATAATGTAATTAGTCTATAATTTCTGATTTTATGTCTTGCATTGTGTTTCCTCCAGGTTGCCAATGAGTGGACAATCTATTCAGGTGAAATGCTTAAATTGAGTTGGTGGTTTACGTCATGTCCTAACTATCTATTTGTTTATGTTATATTTTTATATATTAATTTTTAAATTTGCAGAATCCTGAAGAAATTAATGCCAAGATGTATGCAGCCCAGTTTTCCCCATTTTGGAATGAAATAATCAAAAGTTTGCGTGAAGAAGACTACATCAGTAATAGGCAAGTGACCCATATTTAAAAAATCTTGCATATTTGTATACAAGCTTTGAAATATGCAATAGTTACCTTTTTCAGGGAAATGGACTTGCTTTCTATGCCAAGCAATACTGGAAGTCTTAGAGAAGTTCAGTGGCCTTTGTTTCTGTTAAGCGGCAAGGTAACTCTTAAATTTTAATAAGTTGCATCCAATAAAATCATTTATCTGTCACATGTTGATTCTGTTTTAACTGTTGACTATTTGATCAGATATATTTGGCCATTGACTTAGCTATAGACTGCAAGGATACTCAAAATGATCTTTGGGGTAGAATTCTCAAAGATGAATATATGGCATATGCTGTCCAGGAATGCTATTATAGCATTGAGAAAATTCTACTGTCATTAGTAGATGGTGAAGGAAAACTCTGGTTTGTTTTTGTACAGTTCTATTTTCTCAATCTTTGTTTGGAAAATGTTTATGCTATAAATATTGTTTCTTTCCTTCACCATCTTCTTTTCAACTTGTTTTCATACAGGGTTGAGAGGATTTTTCGTGAGATCAACGAGAGTATAAAGGAGAATTCACTTGTCATGACTTTAGATCTTAAGAAGCTTCGTTTGGTGCTTTCAAGATTTACTGCATTGACCGGTCTTCTGGTAATTTTTGCTAATTATAGACTCCAGAGCTCACGTGTTGGTTAATTTAACATGAATAAGAAACAGTCCTGCTGAAAAACATAGGAAACTTAATGACAGATGCTTGGATTTTATATCAACTAAATCCCACTTCTTAAAATATTTAGCAACAATCTGGAAATTAGCTAATCATGTGTATAACACCTGAATTTTATACTTCAAATTGTTGTATTAGATCATGGATGAAACGGCTCAACTTGCAAAAGGAGCTGCTAATGCTGTATATGAGCTATATGAGGTAGTAACTCATAGTCTTCTGTCATCTGATTTAAGGTATGTTGTCAAACGCCTGTGTTCATTTTACCTATCTTATTTTGTTAATTGTTAAACCAAACACTGTTTACTTGCATAAGAGATTAACTAAAGTTTCTAATTTTTCAGTGAGCAAATTGGTAATTGGAACATCGTGACAAGGGCAAAAAATGAAGGACGCCTGTTTTCAAGAATTGGATGGCCAAGAGATCCTGAATTTGTAAAGTCCTTAAAACTTTTTTAATATAAAAAGTAAGTTCATTTTCACTTTTACAGCATATAGTAAGTTAACTCTCTTGCATCAGAAAGAGCAGGTGAAGCGATTGCACCTACTTTTAAAAGCAAAGGATTCTGCTTCTAATATCCCTAAGAATCTTGAAGCAAGAAGAAGATTAGAGTTCTTTACAAACTCTCTCTTCATGCATATGCCTGCTGCAAAACCAGTTAGTGAAATGATGCCATTCTGGTACGCTTCTCCACATATTGAAGAAGCTAACTATATTTATATTATTTTTGATATTTTTTGTGTTAATAGGTCTGATTCTTTTGTACTTTGTTTGAGAACAGCGTTTTCACACCATACTACAGTGAGACTGTATTATATAGTTCCCACGACTTGCGGCAAGAAAATGAGGACGGGATTTCTACAATCTTCTATCTTCAGAAGATCTTTCCAGGTAATTGCGTAAGAATTATAAATTATATATACACGCACAAAAACACATACATTTTTAAGCAATATTTTTACCATTTCAGACGAATGGGATAATTTTCTGGAACGAATTGGACGTGGTAATTCTGGAGATTTGGAACTACAAGATAGCTCTACTGACGCATTAGAACTTCGGTTTTGGGTATCTTATCGAGGACAAACCCTAGCTAGAACTGGTCTGATTTTCTGAAATTTTTTTTAAAGTTTTAACTAATGGTTGATTATATGTTGTTTAATACGGTCATTAACATTTCTGAGAAACTTGTACCCTTTTTTTGCTTATAGTTCGTGGCATGATGTATTACAGAAGGGCTTTAATGCTTCAAAGTTATTTAGAAAACAGATCACTAGGAGGTACTCTACTACTCTTGGGTTCTATGTCTGATAGGATCTTGAGCAAGACTATTTTTATGGATATATTTTTTTAACTAACAGAAAGAAGTCCTCAAACATCACTTTCACCTCAAGGATTTGAATTATCGCGTGAAGCTAGAGCTCAAGCAGATATAAAATTTACGTATGTTGTTTCTTGCCAAATCTATGGACAGCAAAAGCAAAGGAAAGAGAAAGAGGCTGCTGATATTGCTCTGTTGCTGCAAAGGTAATGATATTTGGTTATTACTTAAGTTTTAATCATTTGTTATTTGTTTTCTTATTATTTATTTTGGACCTCTTGGTTTATTTGTTTTATTCAAGGAATGAGGCACTTCGAGTTGCTTTCATACATGTGGAAGAAAGTGCTGGGAGTGATGGGAAGATATTAAAATCGTTTTATTCAAAGCTTGTGAAAGCTGATATTCAAGGAAAAGACCAGGTATGCAGCATTTTTAAGTGATTAATTTATTCTTTCTACACATCATTCTTTTTCAAGGCCTACCTTTTAGGGATGACCTGATAATTGGGATGTTTTATCTTGTTTCCTTTCATTCTACCGTGATGTAGTATACTACTAATTAAGTTGTCCTAAGAAATAGAACATTACTATTTTAAATTCCTATTTCACATATTTATGCATATATTGTAACTTCTAAGCATAAGCATATAAAACATCATCTGCTAATAAAACCATGTTAATGGGTAACAAAGCTGGAAATTTTATATAAATACTTTGTATTAGTTAGCAATTTTATTTTCATATAATCTCTTTTGTGATTAGCTTGATTTGATCCAACATAATATATATTTTAGGAAATATATTCCATTAAACTCCCTGGGGATCCAAAACTTGGGGAGGGCAAACCGGAGAACCAAAATCATGCTATAGTTTTCACTCGTGGAGAAGCAGTCCAAACCATAGATATGAATCAGGTACTCTATTTATTACCTACTTCCTAGTTCAGTAGACTTTTCATTATTGTCATTTTGGTTGCTTTCTCTAAATTATTCTTATTTGAAGGATAATTATCTTGAAGAAGCAATGAAAATGAGAAACCTACTTGAAGAATTTCGAGGGAATCATGGTTTACGCCCTCCAACTATTCTTGGTGTTAGAGAGCATGTATTTACTGGAAGGTATGCTTTTCTTTTAATTATTTCGTTCATACAACTATCTTGTTGATTACCAATATTAAAGAAAATATGTTTGCTTAGTCTCATTTGTATATTTATTTGATGTTTTTCTTGATGTCTGCTACAGTGTTTCTTCCTTGGCGTGGTTTATGTCTAACCAAGAGACAAGTTTTGTTACATTGGGACAACGTGTTTTGGCTTATCCTCTCAAGTGAGTTTCCTACAACTTGCATGTGCATTTTCATATCATAATATACTTTAGGATTCGAATTAGTTTTATATGTAGCAGTTGATGTATCACGTCTTTTTGTCTTGGTTGCAAATATGTGTCATAGTTAAGAAATGGATATACTCTCTCTATATATTTTCTTTCTTTTATATATCATTCATTCAAATAAACCTAATGAAAAATAAATTTTAATATTTTAATTTATTGGTTTATATTGCAGAGTACGGATGCATTATGGACATCCTGATGTCTTTGACAGAATATTTCATATTTCTCGAGGGGGAATAAGTAAGGCATCACGTGTTATTAATATCAGTGAAGATATATATGCTGGGTTCAATTCCACTTTGAGGCAGGGTAACATCACACACCATGAATACATTCAGGTAGGTTAAAATTCTTTTGAATATTTTGACTAATGAACTTTATTTAGTAAATGCTTAAATATATCTGTATTTGTAGGTAGGGAAAGGAAGAGATGTGGGTTTAAACCAAATTGCGCTGTTTGAAGGTAAGGTTGCTGGTGGAAATGGAGAGCAAGTTTTAAGCAGAGATGTGTATAGGCTTGGTCAACTCTTTGACTTCTTTAGAATGCTCTCTTTCTACTTCACTACAGTTGGTTACTATGTATGCACAATGGTATGAAATTTCTTCAAATGTTTTCTACTAAATTATTATTTCTTCTGCCATCTTTCTTCTGTAATTCAAGTTTCTTTTTTGGTTGCAGATGACAGTTCTAACGGTCTATGTTTTCTTGTATGGGAGGGCATACCTGGTAAATTTCTTACTTTTTTAATTCACCAATTTAAGTTCAATTAAACATCCAAGTATTAATGTGAGAATGACCAGCATAAGCTTGCAACGAATTAAGTTGATCTAAATCGAGTGTTATGTTCTTTTGTTTCATTCAGCAATAATTCTAATTATAAGTAATATATTCCAGAAATATCTAAGTTCATGATATTACTTTTGAGTTTTAATGCATTATTGCATCTACAAATTTCAGGCGTTCTCGGGACTTGATCAAGGAATTAGTCGTGAATCCATGTTGCTTGGTAATACTGCTTTTAATGCAGTCTTAAATGCTCAATTTTTAGTCCAGATTGGAGTATTTACTGCTGTTCCAATGATTATGGGTTTTATACTCGAACGTGGATTACTTAAGGTTTGTTAACAAATATTATAATATCATTGATGCTAGTCAAATTACGATAGTTTCAAGATTTTTTTGAGTTTGCAATGGCGTGGGTTTGATGTTCATGATGTTCTTTCTGCAGGCCGTTTTCAGCTTTATTACTATGCAGCTTCAGCTATGTTCTGTATTCTTCACATTTTCTTTAGGAACTAGAACTCATTATTTTGGACGGACAATTTTACATGGTGGTGCTAAGGTATGCAAAATTACACTTTATTTTATTCACATGTGAATTACATCATTAAAACTTTTGTGCTTACAAGTTACATGTGTTGTGTTATTATTCCATAGTACCGAGCAACTGGGAGAGGATTTGTTGTGCAACATATCAAATTTGCTGATAACTACAGGCTCTACTCAAGAAGTCATTTTGTCAAGGCGTAAGTATTTTCCTTTTTTTTTTTCTAATTAAGAAAAGTTGGTAACATTTTTACTTGAAAATATTTGACAGACTGGAAGTTGCATTGCTTCTTATTGTTTATATTGCTTACGGGTACACTCAAGGAGGCACTGTTTCGTACATTTTGTTGACACTTAGCAGTTGGTTTCTTGTGATTTCGTGGTTGTTTGCTCCTTATATTTTCAACCCATCGGGTTTTGAATGGCAAAAGTATGTGTTTATGCTTCTTTTATTTTTGTTGTTTTTAGTAAGATTCTGCTGCTGTAAAATGGATGCATACCTTACATTATATTATTATGGTAACCATGTGCACAGGACTGTGGAAGATTTTGATGATTGGATAAATTGGCTTCTGTATAAAGGCGGAGTTGGGGTCAAAGGAGACAATAGCTGGGAATCATGGTGGGATGAAGAACAGGTATTATATTATTATACTCATGCTGTTGAATGCATTTTGCAATTTATTATTCAAGTCTAGGTGGCAGTCTCCGTCGTCTGCATATATATGGGCTGTTTTGGGTTGAATATGAGACTATTTCTGTTGGCCCTGATGTGTAGGAAGCATTAAATTGTAACACTTAGCTAAATCAGAAGCCAGTTGAAAGTCACCCAAAGAGTTTTCAAGTGCCTAAAATCTTGCATTATAAAAAATTAAGTTATTATGTTAACAATATAAATGATCATTACTTGAACTGTTTACAAAATTAAATAGATTAGACATGTAAGTGTTGACGAGCGGCACAACCTGACCCAACCTGACCCAACCTGTATAAAAAAGTGCCCGGGTTTGACATGTTATCAAACCTGCCATGTTGCCACCTTAAGTTTTTAGAAATACAATTGTATCATATTCATGATCACTAGATTCTTGGATCATGAAATGACAACCACAATGTTTATAGGCTAATTAATTTATAAATGGTGCAAAACCTTGTGACACTGGACACACATACCAGCCCACTCCAACCGCCCCAGGCTCAACATGTGAGAGGAAAATCGGACTCACTCAGCTGTAAAGTGATGGAGGGTGTCAACCACAAGGATTGAGCAGCAGACCTATTCTTTGTACAGGATGCAAAGCACTCCAAACCAACTGAGATACATGGCCAGGGGCATATAGCCTAATTATTGTAATAACATAATTTGAAAATAAATTTTTAAATGTGATGTTATTTCTTTGAGTTTTTCTCATTAAACAATGGGCATATGGCTAGCCGCGGACTAATTTTAGAAATCAATGTCTATTTCTGTAATCTGAAATCTTTTGGGTCATGAATAGTGATATGATTTTCTGGTTTTAACGTTTATCTACCTAATTTGATTCCCAGGCACATATCCAAACAGTCAGAGGCCGGATACTTGAAACTATCTTGAGTCTGAGGTTTTTCTTGTTTCAGTATGGAATAGTTTACAAACTCGAGCTCACCGGAAAGAGTACATCTATTTCGGTACAGTTTTACAACATTTTTTATTTCAAAATTATTTCTCATCATCTACTATAAAGTAAGGTGGACATTTGCGATTAATTCATGGATTAAAAAGTTATATTTTTCTTAAATCTTTGACCAGCTTTATGGCCTCTCCTGGGTGGTGTTGGTTGGATTTGTCCTGATATTCAAGGTCAGTATTGTATTATCTTTGTTTTATGTTCATTCTTTTAATGACACATGATTTATATTAAACATGCATTGTGAATGGATTTGCAGATTTTCACTTTTAACTCAAAGAAATCCAGCTTCCAGTTATTTTTGAGATTCTTTCAAGGAGTTATAGCTCTAAGCCTTATTATTGCTCTTATCCTCTTTGTCCTATTCACACAACTTTCTGTCGCCGACTTATTTGCCAGCTTCCTTGCTTTTGTTGCTACTGGTTGGGCCATACTAAGTGTAAGTTTATTAGACTACCATCTGTAATGCTTACTTCATCATTATTATCATTATCATAAAATATTGGCATTGTTCAGATATGCTAAAAAATTAGACATACAAAGACCATAGTTTATCATCCAATATTCCAATTTATCAATTTACAAAGAAAAAGGTTACTACTATTTTCAAAATATTCACTTCTTAACTTCTAGTTTTGGCCGTCGGATTATTATAGATAACATTTTTACCCTACAATGATCATATTTACTTTTGTCCTACACAGGTTACACCATCTCCCACAATATTTGATCTAATCCCACCACCACATTGGGAAATAAACTTCTTTTTGTTATCATTTCTATTGGTCAAATCTATATTTAAGTTTATATTTTAGAACATGTATCTTTTGTCCACTAGTCTTAAACTACACTTTTGGCTGCTTTTGACTATTTTTTAGCTCATTCTTGATTTTATCCGTCTAACCAACCTGAGTTTAAAGCATGAACGAACTATTTTTTAAAAATATTTTTGGTGACAATGGACAGTTGGCAGTACCATGGAAAGGAATTGTGAGGAGTTTAGGACTATGGGAATCGGTGAGAGAATTCGCAAGAATGTATGATGCAGGTATGGGCATGATAATTTTTGCACCAATTGCAATGTTATCTTGGTTCCCGTTTGTTTCCACTTTCCAGTCCCGTCTTCTGTTTAATCAAGCATTTAGCCGTGGGCTTGAGATCTCTCTTATCCTCGCTGGCAACAAAGCTAATGTTCAGGCATAATTTTACCCGTATATGGATCGCAATATTTAACCATCTAGAGACTATGTTTAGCTTTCTTGTAATCTTGTATCATTTTGGCATTTTGTTGTAAATTAAAAAAAACAGTTTGAATATATTTTTTGTGAATATGCAAATTTTAAGATTTTGTATGCGTGTTAAACTCAGGTGTTTACCTTGGTAGGCATTAGCATTCATTAGAGTGATAGTTTAGACGTAAAATAATTCCACTTATACGCATTTTGCCCCAATAAGTTTTGCAACACTTGTAAAATCCTATTTTAACTTTTTTTTAACCGTTATAGGAACACAAAATTACCACTACGAAAATGATTTTTGAAGATAAATATAAAAGTATCCGGCTAATTTCTACTTAGAACATTAGCAAATGTCCGGTGCTTTTAGTGGTGTTGGTGGTTGCTTCTTACAAATATGGTTTGAGTTAAATCCTATGGATGATAGCATTTAGGAGTAAATATATTGTTGCTACAAATAAAAAATATGGTCTGAGTTAAATCCTATGGATGCTAGCATTTAGGAGTAAAAATATTGTTGCTAAAAATAAGACATCCGCATCTGTAAGCTTTATGTTGAGTTAATTTCCAAGTATTCTTTGGACAAACCTCTACAATGCATTTGTCCTTGTGGGTCTTTTTTACTAATATTTCATAACTATATTATATAACATAAACTAAATTTTTTAGTAAAATGTAAAGTATATTTTTTAAGTTGCTCGTTATAAATTTACAAAATGCTTATATATATTTAAACAAATTTGTACTTTTTTATAATACATGTAAACAGGGTTGGAACGGACGTGTCGTTAGGCATCCATTTCCACAGATTAACCTCTTTGAAGTCATTTAGCTCATTCATCTTATTTTTAGAACTCCCAGTATTCTGTTTGGAAAGATACAGAAAATCAAAGCCTTGTTTGTTTGTTATCAAATGTTGGCAAAGATGATGAAACTACAATTGGTCAACCAAAAGCATAAACTGCAGCAGTATAAGACTAAAGATAATTTGAACATATCCTGGTATCATTCAACATCTTTCTAAATACCCTCCAACAAATTCAAAGTTATGGTTGGTTCAAAAGCATGTAAACATTCATTAAACTTGTTGTATCCGAGGATGGCAGAGAACACCACTTGATCACACGGATTGTTGTATCAGAGGCCCAGGCCGATCTGATCCATCATAACCTTCTCCTGCAGGTATCGAATTGACATTATAATTTACTGGATGATCGTATTTACAAGCTGGCCCGTATTTGCATATTCCATACCGACTGTAGTATGTGCAGATGTTCTGATCCTGCAAATTTTTCAAGAAAAGCAAAAGTAGTACAAAATCACATGTTCATGTATATACGAGAACACAAATATAGTAAAAAAAGAAAAGAAAAAAAAAGTTAACGGTTCCATTTGTTTCTTTTCCTCCTGTGTACATTATCCATTGTTAGACGGTCTTCTTGAACCTCATATAGTCGTATTAACTTAATTGATGCATCTAACCTGTAATTTTGTTTACATTTACATAGGACACACCACCAAAATGAAAAGCTTGCAAGGCAAAATGACTATGGAAGAGTGGGCTAGTTGAGTACTGGGTCAAATCAAAACAGGTTCATGTTGAAACGGGTTATTTCTTGGTATGGGTCAGGCAGGGTTGACTCACAAAACACTTTGTCAATTTTACAGAGAAATCTATATCTTTGAATAAAAGACGATTTAGGAGGCTTAATCCATTGAAGTTAAATAATACTTTGGGTCACCTTCAACCTATATGACCCATTCCCTATTTAGTAAAATTTTTTATTTGTTCTGCCCTAAACCATAAGAAATCAGCCATTTATAAGCAAAGGTTAAAAAATGTAACTGTCAACTAGGACTTTAAAATCTGAATGGATAATGTTGGCCTAAATTTTCACAGTAAAAAGTGATATGATGATGAACTCACAGGTCTTAAAGGCAACCCTTTATCACTGAGGAAAGACGGGGTAGTTCTGGCGATACGACTCTTAGGATGATGAAATTTGCATGAGGCCCGATATTTGCAGTCTCCAGTTTTCATGAAGTAACTGCAATCAGGTTGACCGGGTCTCTCGGGATATTCTGAAACCATCATCGGCTGTTGAGGATGTGTGTACATGTTTGTATCACTTGGTGGATTGTTCAGGAAAAAAGCTGGTGGTATAGGTAGACCACGCTCTGAACTCGGGTATACATGAGCAGGAACTGGAGCAGGAGCCTAAACAAGTCAAAACCATAAAATATAAAAAGGTGTTTATAGATTTCAAGAATGCAATTGACCATAATAAAGCTGCTGTCAATCTAGCTATTTACCTGATAACCGTTCCAATCTGGGTTCGGTGGGGGTATGTTTTGGGTTGGCGGGTACATAACTGGTACAAAGGTGGCGGTTGGGTCAGGTGTTCTTGGGCCGGACCATGTGGCCATATTGGGAATATTTGGTTGGGGTGGAGATTGTAATGGAAGAGGCCCATCATTCCCATAAGTAGTGGGAGCATCACCAACTGCACTAGGATCAGGATGATTAAACCTACAGTTTGGTCCGTATTTGCAGGAACCGTTACGCATATAGTAAGGACACTCTTTCTCTCCCTGTAAGAAAAATTAGTCAGAGAACACAAATTTAGATCTTAAAATAATTACTACAATCACAAAATTGTTAAATACCGGGCGGATTGGCAAGCCCAAAAAGTTGTACTCCACCACTGGTGTTATAACAGTCTTTCCTCTGCCATGACTGAACTTGCAAGATTTTCCATACTTGCAACCCGCAGGTGATAAATAATACTGCAACAAACTCAAGCCATTTGTAATAAGGTGCAGATGCATAACGACACCAATTTATTGCCTCAAGATCATTAAAATTAACTCTACAATTAGGATACTTAATATCATAGATTTATCCTAATAATGATCAAAGGTGAATATTCCATCCGTGTACACCATAGCATTAGTTATATAACTTAAGCACAAAAGCAAAACAAGTATTAAGCCTCATATATGAAGATATATAAACTGCAGCTATGACAAACTAAGACTGCACAATAATCAATAATGGAGATGAATCAATTGATATTGTATATAAACAATGATAGTGAACAACCTTGCACTCAATCTGCCCATGCATCTCCATGTTTTCTTCCTTTGGCTTGTGTGTCTCCTTAGTAGGCTGCAAAACAAACAAGTGATTCTCAAAACCTTAGCAATACTTGAGATTCAATGTAAAGATTTTTTGAAATTCGAACTACTATATAAAACAAGATCTTATAGCAGGAAATAAACCTGATGTTTCCTTCTGAGAGGATGATTGAACTTGCAACTTGATCCATACTTACACATCCCTGTGCGCATGTAATACGAACAATCCTCAGCATCTGGTCTCAATGGATAATGATAACTTTTCGATCTACCATCGTCTTCATCAACATGTTTGCTCTCATTTCCCACATGTTCATATCCCCTATCATTCCCATCCTCACTCTTCCACTGTTCATCATTATTCTCATAACCCCCAATTTCACCACCATCGTCCCCATCCCCAATCTCAATCTCGTGCTTCTCGTTCAAATCCCCCTCGTAATCTCCATCATCACCTTCTTCCTCGTGATCCTCACATCCTATTTCAACTTCCCCCTCTTTCAAAACCCTACATTCCTCCCGATCCACCTCTCGAACATCCAACACACCGGCCCGTTCAATAACCTCATCCACCAACTCCCTCACATCCCCACGGCTCTTCTCTTCAGCTCCGTTCGAATCCTCAGCCTCCTTCACCACCAGGTGCCGAAGCTCACCGTCAATCACTTGATCCTCCTCGTGTATTTCAAATCCCCCATGGAGATCTCGATCGAAACCCTCGTGTTTGCGGGATGACAAGACTAGGGTTTCGAAGTCTTGTGCGAGAAGATTGACGAGCGTATCATCGTCGTCGGTGGATGATGGATGAGATTGGGAGGGCGAATGAAGGTGGTGTTGATTATCATCAAGTTGAAGTTGAGAAATTGGTTCAAGTGAGGCCATTATTGTGGGTCTACATCTCCATGTTGGAAAGATGAAATTGAGAGTATGAAATGAAACGGAGGAAAAGGGTTTTTGAGTTGTTATATTTCCAGAGAAAGAAAGAAAGAAAGAATGAATGAATAAATGAAGACGAGTGTGTGTGTGAGAGAGAGAAAGAGAGAGTTTATAATAATAATAATAAAAGTTTATAAATTTATAAATATAATGTGTTGGTGTGGAACGTGTGATTGCACGGATGATTTCCGTAATCGACAATTTGTTTGTTTATTTTTATTTTCTAGACATTTTATATAACGATTAGTAGTAACAAAAGAGTAAATTACAAACTTTCTGTTTTTAAGGATGGTTGGGAGCGTCAACGGCTTCGGTCTCGGTTTGGGACGGTTAGATCGGGAACGCTGTCGCAGGTGAAGTGGATCTGAGCTGCAAGTTGAAAATTTTGGTTGCTAATACGTAAAGAAGCTGAGAGATGGACGTTTGTTTAATAATGTATTTTAATTTTAATTTAAAAAAATGCTAGGTTAGTTTAGGGTATGAAATATGGTTTTGTAACTTGTTATGATAGTTTTGTTTTCAAAGGAGATGAGATGTGTAATTGAGTGGTGTTTGGACTTTGGAGTATTATTAGGTAAAAATTATGGTGTCCTTACACCCTAAGTATATATTAATTTCCCGGTTTCGGCCTTAAGTGTTAATTTTTCTTCGGTAACTGTTGTAAACCTTTTTTGTTAAATGCAGAACAATATGCAAAATCATCGGGATTGACTTTTAATGGGAAGAACCCTATAATCTAGAAAATTTAGAATAGATTGTACAAATTTGTGGTCCTCTTGTCATTATAATCCTTGCATTTTGGTTAATGTTCACACTACAATCACCCTCCGTCTCTTTAATGGTTCTGGTAGGAGACGGTTGTATCTTATGAGAATTCAACAAGTTAGTGATGCTTGCAAGTTTGTTCTTGTTGCAAAAATTAATGGAACGTAGTAGTGTGAGACAAAGTAGAGAATTTAGATGGAGTATAAAGAGAGAAAATAAATAAATAAATAGTGGTTTAATAAATGATGTTAAGAACAAAATTATCCTCAAAAGAGAAAAAATAAAAAGATAAATAGTGGTTTAATAAATGATGTTAAAAAAACAAAATTATCTTTCTGTGCAAATTTTAACTTTATTACACACGAGGACAATTTTGTTACATGAGGACAATTTTATGATATCTCTAACCGCCACAAAAAAAACTTAACAAATAATCCATTTAGCTGACTCCATCACGTGCCACTTTTGTGCCATGTTTGGAGACGATTACGACTCTCGACACCCCATTTACACCGTCTTTGGTGGCGTATATATGTTACGATGTTCCCTAGAAGTTTCAAAAACATATTCCAATAAGGCTATGTGTTATCATCTCACATCCATGGCATGAGAGGTGTCACATAGGCTAGTCATGGGCTGGAATACCACCCCCTTGGGGTGTGGCAGAGGGTGTTGGAGGCCTGGAGGGTGTTGGGGCTTGGCCTTGAGCAGGATCACAAGTGTTGGGCTTAAATTTAGGATTTTTTTAAACTTTGATCTACCAACCATAATATTATACCTCACTGTCTTTTTTAATCAAGTCTCACAGACTCACACTACACAAACAATATTAAACACATTTAGTAGTGTGAGTGTGACCACACCCAACCTACGTAGTATTAGCGTTTGCTCACACCCGCTAAAAAAACATAGCCTAAGTTCTTTCTAGCTCTAGAGAAGTTTTTATTGTTGTGAAAAAGGGCAGATGAGTAAGAGAAAACCAAATATGAGAAGACAAGTGCTCGGGAGATGATCGCCTGAGTGTTTGCTAAAGTGGGTGCAATTGGTCAGGAAAATAAGAAGAAGAATAGTTTTTTAGTTCTAATAAGTTTTTCTCATTTTTGCTTGATTTAATTTGCTATTTGATTTTTGTTTTTAATTAAACAAAGGGGGTATAAAAGTGATTTGCACATACCTAACATTAACGTTCATTTGTCTGAGGGACATAATCATGATATTTGAGTGAACAGTATGAACGATATCTGTAACTTCTGATACCTAATAATGAAAAGTAAAATTTCTACATACCAAAGATATAACTTACTATATAAATTAAATAAAACAAAAGTTAAATAAGTACATATCTAATGTTTATTTGAAGTGCCGCATCCAAATAATATAGAAAGATCATATTATGTTAAAAGTTTAATTTGTCGAATGGTTTTAATCTTTACATTAAATTTTGTTTTAACTAAACA
The DNA here is from genome assembly GCA_025506415.1 of Flaveria robusta. Taxonomy (NCBI): domain Eukaryota; kingdom Viridiplantae; phylum Streptophyta; class Magnoliopsida; order Asterales; family Asteraceae; genus Flaveria; species Flaveria robusta. The sequence goes on from CM046469.1 coordinate 2,937,265, forward strand.
AAAATGCATTACAAAATTTGCTGATTAAAGACAAATGATTAAAAATATAGTTACAATATCAATTTATTCGTTTTAGGTACATTAACTCTATCTCCTTATTCTTATTTTTTTTTAACTTAAACAAAAGTAACAAGTATGAAATGATAAATTTTATTAGGTTAAATCTTCATTAAGTAAATGTCAGTAATGTTACTCCACTAAATATGAAAGGAACATTTTTTTCTTCTAGTTTTTATTATATGCCATTAATGTTACTTCATAGAATACTTGGGTTTTTGGGGCTTTTATTCAATATGGTTGGTGGTGGTACGATATAAAAGTACAATTATTACATAAAAAATTATTTCCATATTAAGCTTGCCAATATCACGTGAGCTAGCAGTGTGTTTGAAAAAGAATATGATATTTCTGATACAAGTATGAACAAAATTAAAGATTGTTTATTAGTAAAATAAATTCTGCATTTACTTCCCCAACGTTAAACAACAAGTCTACAAGGAACATTTTCAATAAAGTATATCGACATCCTTTAAAATTAACCTTTTTTAATGGCTAAAGGTTAACAATTTTCAGTTTGTATTAGTATTATTACTTAATTCGTTCATTCATACCTTTTATAAACATATCTTTGGTACTTGTGATTAAAAAGACACTTTCAGTACATATATTTTGTTTCCATATGGTAAATTTTATATGGTTTTTTTTTTACGGTGACAGGAGAAAAACCATAACACATGGATCACTATTCTAGTTACATATAATAAAACAATATTACATAAACAGAATTATATCTTGTTATAAATTGACTTTTAAATGAAATACATTATTAATTCATATTCCTATCATAAAAATTTGATAGTGAATCATAATCATTTATATAACTTTTTGTTGTCATTAAGTTCAAATGAAAGGACTAAAACTAATCAACAAAAGAAAACATTGATTTTAAAGGTGTTTAAGAATTTACTTCTTATGTTCAAGAAAAGTACAATTAAAAAATAAGTATACCCAAATTGCTAACTGGCATGTGACACCCTCGCCTCAAAAGATCACAGAAGGCAACGGACTCACGGATGTAAGCCAAGCCAAAGGGTGGGGTTCGAACTACTATCTCTGTCTCACGATCGCATTACACTCGAACCTTGACTTGGCATTCCCTGGTCATCGCCATGGACTGACCAACCCAAAGATATTTACCTAGTGGGGATTGAACTTGAATCTTCTTTAAAGAACCCAAGTCGCATAACAATAGGCCCACCTGTGAGGTGGTTGTTACCATGAGCATGCTCATGTTCATTTTTAAGACATTTGCCAACATGCATAAACTATTCCAAGATGGAATGCAACATCCAATGCCTTCAATAGCAAAATAAAACAATTTCAAGGTCATTGATACACACCCTAAAGTTCTATCTCAAGGAACCTATAACAAATTCACCACCTAACCCACCCACATACTTGAGACCAACCAACACTAGTTGGTGTGCCATATGTTTGCAATAAAATCATTCTAGGTTTAAAGTTGAACCTAGGTTAGAACCAATGGTTGGTTCAGCAAGCTCAAGGGAAACAGGGCAGTGATCACTCCCATAAAATCCTGCAAGAAATCAAGACATTTTTTACATTTGAAATGTGACAAACAAATGCAAATACGTGTGCGTGTGCAAAAGTTCATCATATATTCATACCCTCCAATTCAATCCCTTGCCCGTGCATCTCACATTTGACGATTCTGTCCTTAAGTTTTTCCGACACTAAAAGATAGTCTATTCTCATCCTTTTACCACGGTACCTGTAAAGATTTATATGAAGAGTAGTAAAAATGATGCACAAATCATAAACTGAAAACATGTTTTTGATGTTACAAAGGACATACTTTCCAATAGGGTGCCCGGACCATGAAAAGCCACGTTCCATATCTTTTTCCTTGTGGAGAAATCTATATGCATCTATTAGCTTTCCCCTGAGGATTATTCCAAAAAGAAAATAAAAATCTTGTATGGTTGAAGATTTTAAGATAATAATGTACATATAGACCTACCAAGTATTAAAAAAGGTACACTAAGGCCACCAAAATACCAAAACAACATTACATGTTACTCAAGTATCAATTGGTTTTGTTTATGCTAATTCTAAAAATGCCCTAAAAGATTATCGTCAATTTATGTTGGAAGAAACAATTGTATCCAGAGATTACTCAATCAAAACAGTAAGAAAAAAACAGAAAATAGGAAGAAGAAGCACACGATTTTTCCCTTTTTTTGGGGGGGCAACCCAGACTCTTTTTATTATATTAAAAACTCAATACCAAAAATTACAATAAATCAATAACCAATAACCCTTATTTATAATAAGACTAAACTTAATCCCCAAGACTCTCTAAACCTATCTATGGTAACTTTCTCCTAAAATAAAAAAAAACTTTATTCCATATATAAACTTCCTACCATAATACCAATTAAAAACAATTAATAAAACTAAAATAATTGACCCAAAATACACTGGACAGATCCAGATCAAACCCGTGACCCATTTGACCATAACTCACTTCTCTTAATGACCCACAATTAGGATTAAAGCCAACAATCACCCCCTTAATCCTAATGTGGTCATCCTTCTTCTCTAAAGTAGGGCAGGCTCGTCTTCCTTGGCCAAATTTGCTTCTTGAAACTTAGACTTTGACTTAGAACATTCCCGAGCATAATGGCCAAACCCTTCACATCGATAGTACTTGATTCCCGATTTATCACGTGCCCCATTTGGTTCCTGCCAACTGTTTCTAGCCTGGTCTTCATGACCTTTCTCCCGGTTCTGGTCTCTCCCACGGCTTTGTTTGCAACAATCACACTTGCCACATCTACCCTTAGCATGTTCATCATTGTGAGTAAACAATAGTTTGCCTTGTGTGTCCTGAGTCGGGTCTTCTTGTGTCTTCACTCTCTCCTCATATGCCTTTAACCGGCCAACCACCTCTTCAAAAGACATAGATTCAATATTTGAATATTGCTCTATTGAAGCAACAATAGGTAGGTACACTCTAGGCATTGAGTTCAGAAATTTCCTCACTAGTACTTCATCTTCAAGTGACGACCCAAGGCTTTTATACCTTGATTGCACTCCACTTAGTTTCCCTGCAAAAGTATCAATAGTTTCAGTCTCTTTCATCGTCAAAGATTCCAACTCGCTCCTTAACGTTTGCAACCTAGCCTTTTGAACCCTCTCGGCTCCCAAGAATCGCACCCGGAGTGCTTCCCACACGTCCTTTGGCTCTTTGTGCTTGGCAACTTGAAGCAAAACATCTTCAGAAAGTGTCTGAAATATCAAACCTTTTGCCATGGATTTTTCTCTATCATCTACTCCTCCTTTCTTAGGATCTATGGTCTTTCGCAGACCTTGTGTAGATAGGATAGTTTCCATCATAATGGACCAAACTGCATAGTTGGTTGAAGTCAGTTTCGGGCATTGTAAACTCACATTACTACGCTCTCGAACCTGCACGATTGCGCCTTGACCTTCTGCCATCTTCTTTCACGTAATTAGCAAATATAACTCTTGCTTTTCTAGTTGTCTTGCCGCCTCACACAGCTTTTATTCCGCCTCACGCAGAATCCACACAACTTACTCTTCTGCCTCACACAGAACCAATCTTTTTCTTTTCAGTCGTCCTCTTTGTATGCCCGTCTCCCACGGTTACACCTTGAATCACACAGCTTGTACTCCTTCAGGGGTTGTATCGCACAACACCTCTTTGGTCTTGATTGAATCACACAATCAATTCTGCTCCAGCCGCCTCTCGCGACCCAGATCCGTCTCACACAGACCTGCTGGAACGATCTCTCTCAGATCAGAAATTGGAATTGCCTTCAATCTTCACTTCAGGCCCTTGATTAGTTCAGCTCTGATACCAATTATTGGAAGAAACAATTGTATCCAGAGATTACTCAATCAAAACAGTAAGAAAAAAAAACAGAAAATAGGAAGAAGAAGAAGCACACGATTTTTCCCTTTTTTTGGGGGGACAACCCAGACTCTTTTTATTATATTAAAAACTCAATACCAAAAATTACAATAAATCAATAACCAATAACCCTTATTTATAATAAGACTAAACTTAATCCCCAAGACTCTCTAAACCTATCTATGGTAACTTTCTCCTAAAATAAAAAAAAAAACACTTTATTCCATATATAAACTTCCTACCATAATACCAATTAAAAACAATTAATAAAACTAAAATAATTGACCCAAAATAGACTGGACAGATCCAGATCGGACCCGTGACCCGTTTGACCATAACCCACTTCTCTTAATGACCCACAATTAGGATTAAAGCCAACATTACATGTTACTCAAGTATTAAAAAAGGTACACTAAGGCCACCAAAATACCAAAACAACATTACATGTTACTCAAGTATCAATTGGTTTTGTTTATGCTAATTCTGAAAATGCCCTAAAAGATTATCGTCAATTTATAGTTTTTTTTTTTGTTTTCAATTTGTTCAATATTACCTTATTTTAAGTCAGGGGTAAATCTGACATACATTTTTGTATCATTTTATTATATTTTTTTTTTTATCAGGGGTATTTCAAATGCTGAAGCACTAAAACAGCAACGATTATGCATACTCTTTTAGTATGGAACCAAACCGCTTTCTCTCAGACAAGGTGAAACCTGGTTGCCCACAATCCTGCAGTCAACAGATCAAGTTAGCTTCTGAAATTAAAATCAGCAGTCTATAAATGTTCTAGAAGATTTTTAAAGATATCTTGTAGAAACAAAGTTGCTTCACTACTGTATGTATTTCATTTAATTGATCCCTGCAATGAGAGTCCTCTATTTTTAAATTTTTTTTTTTTTTTGACAATTAAGAATATTAGTGTCAAATATGTAGAAACAGGCATATTATTTAAATGTAAAACCAAATTTGTCATGCATCTCGTGTTCGAGAATATTGTCTTTATGTTAAAGAAGTGCAAAACCTCTTTGTTTGGAGGAATATAACCGTTAAGCTTTGCACTTTGAAAAAAATCAGGATGACTGACATCGATCTCTTCATGACTGCACAAAATTAAACCCTCCCATTAGAAATACAAAATAAGAAGTAAAACTAAATTCAATATAAGCAGAGATAAGTGATTAGTAAAACATGAACTCCACCAAAGGCACACGTATAAGCTTCAGTCAAAGCTCCAGAGCTACGGGTGACTACACCAAAGGCACGTTTAAGATTTTTAACTATGCCCATTTAACCGATCATGTAACAATATATCCCAAGTTAACCTTTTCTACCTAAATCACTGAAATTTTCCACAATAGTGGAGACCCGCATACGATTTCACAAAAGAAGCATTTTAAATCGAAGGGACAAATTAGGCTGATAAAACATGCATATGCCTAATAATGTGTATAATTGTACACACACAAAAAAACCCACTTATAGAAAGAATTGGCAAATTAACGGTACCTAACATTAAGATCACCACACCAGATAAGGGGTTTATCTGTAGATTGCAAGACAAATTCTTTCATTCTTTTATCCCATTTTCTTCTCCTTTGAAATGCGGTTTCCTCATCTTTCCAACCATTGTTTGGCACATATGTATTTATTAACCGGAATGATTCAAATTCAGCTATAATAACTCTACCATCTGCTTCATGTTTGGAAACTAGAAACAAACAAAATATTATCAGTAATTTGCGTGAGGCATGACAATACTTTCATGACATGTCTTTGTATCAGCAACAACAATCAGATATTTATCCCTGTAAAGTGTTTATTTATCATTAAACAACATAACTTATGGGTATGAGAGTGGCGTACCTGAACTATCTAGATTAAAAGAAACCTTTAATGGTGAAAAACATTTCTTTACAAACAATGCGGTTCCAGCATACTTTGAATCAGACAGAGACCACCACACATTGTACTTTCTGAAGGTGGGACCTGATAATGCCCGTGTTATAATCTGCAATATTCGTTAAAAAAAGAGCATAAAATGTAACTTCTTGAAAGCACATAAAGTTCCACATCTTAATACGTTTTCAAGACATTAAATGGCAACATAATAATCCAGCCCATAATAATGTTACTTCTTGAAAGCACATAAAGTTCATATCAATCTTAAAAACAAAATCGTTTTCTATTTGTGATGGAAGATGAAAAAGAATTTGGTTACCTTAGCACACAATTATTTATTAGCATTATATCAAACAAACATGAATCTTAAGATTAAGATAAAGTACCAGTTTTTCTTCTCGTGAAGAATTATTATCGTCCTTCAATTCTCTAGGGTTTTTTGGAGCACCTTTGGCACCAGCTGCAGGCATTCTTACTTCCTACCAGCCATTATACTGTTAGATGAATATCAACAACATATCTCTTTTTAAAATCACAGATTCTTTTGTTTCAATTCTCATTGTGCAATAACAAAAGCAAGCTTCTTTAAGTCTAGTTTATCATAATTTTTTTGCATTTGCAAGTATATTACATGTTTAAACATCATTAATGGTTAAAAAACATTCAGATGGGCTTAAAATTAAGAGTCTCAAATGAATAGACACTAAGAAGAGCATCAAGAGTCCTAATCCTGCAAAACCAAACCCAGAATCCAAAAATGCATATAATGAAGCTAAAACATCATAAGATTGTCACCAAAGCAAAATGAGTTTTGGATTATAAATCCAAAATTCATATGCTGACCAGCCCTAACAGCCCATTTCACAATTTGTCGCATTCAACGACACAAAGCCCCAAATTGGTAACAGCATTCCTCAAATTCTCATAAATAACGCCAAGAATTTGAATTCCAACTTCGTTAGGGCAAAAATTAAGAAAAACAAAATCGTGGGGCCGAATGGCACCTGTATGCAGATGACATCTGGATCAATGGCGTCGATGAACTTGGTGAACTCAGGCCAGTTGTTCTTAACCCGAAGAAGAAAGCTGTTGGCATTCCAAGTCAAGAACTTTGTGGGTTCTTTCTTTTGGGTTTTGTTCTCGTCGTCTTCAAGTGGTGTTGTTGTTCCTGTTTTTGTTTCAACATCATCGGTCGATGATGGTGAAGAAGAAGAAGAAAGAGTGGGTTTCTTGAAAGAAGCATCTTTCTGCACTGGTTGAAAGAATCGCTTCATCTTCTGATACTACTGATCACACTGTCACTCTCTAGCTCAGGCGGCCCGCAGCTTTATGATGAATCTTGGCCTTTGTTGGATCGGTTCATTAGTTACGTTATAATACAACGAGCCCAATCGAGCAAATTGTTCAGAGTTGAGCCAGTAGGTTTTTTCTCAATAATAGGTTTCCTCCTCAGAAGGTTGAGGGTGCGATTTCGGCTGGAAAACAGGTAGATGGGCTCGATTAAGATAACATTTATCCTCCATTAAGTTATAATAAGCTTCAGGTCCATATACTAACCAGATCTGTCAATTTCTTGGGCCCAAACGTAGTGTTTTAAAAATTTAAGTTAATGAAAGTGAATAAAAAAAGGTTGTAAGTTGTAACATATGAAGTATGAACAACAAATGAACAAATATTTGAAGGTTCTTGTATGTAAGAGCGTAAGACATCTCAAATAGAAAAAGCATATGTAGGGTCAGAACTCAGACGATATACAAGATCGGAGAAATCGTTTAAATTGGTTTTTTCCAAGGTAATCACGAGAGCTTGTGAGGACCGTTGAAGTGCTTTTGAACGGAAAGCTCCTAATAAAACAAGTATACTCTGTTAACCAACAAGTTGACAGGGTAAAACACGACTTTAGGACGGCTTTAAGATATTACAATTTTGTGGGATACAGACCAAAACCAATATGCTATAGTTATGACCGAGTATACCAGTACTAGTTTGGAATGCTCTGGCTTCATTTATCCCTTATTAACCAGTATACCAAGTAAAACGCAGCTTCAGTTTATCCCATATTAACAAGTAGACCAGGTAAAGCGCAGCTTTGGGACTGTTTTAAGGTATTACAATTTTGTTTAATCCACGCGTATACCAGTATGAGATAGTTATAACCGTATGATACTACTGGTATAGTGGTATGGAACATTCCGCCTCAGTTTATTGATTGTGTTGTTCTGTACTTCTGTACATGGTTTTACTCATCATAAAATATCAGCAGAAATATGAGAAACATGTATAATTTCTTTATTCCATGCTAGAACTCCACACAAAATGGATCAAAGCTTCAATACCACTAAAAAAGAAAAAAGAGGGTATTGAAACACTAACATTTATATGCACTATGTACAAATTACAAGTCTAGCATCCCAGAACTAAGTAGAAATTTATGTCAAATAACAATCACATACAGAAGTTAATTAAGAAGTGGTGCACATACTCTACACATAGCTGCTGCTTTAATCATATTGGATTTAGCAGCATCCAGCAATGGGTCAGCCTGAAAAGCCTTATTAAAACAGAACTTTGCTTCTTCCCATCGCCTTTCAGCAACAAATACAAGCCCTAGGTTGTTATATGCGGGAGCGTAACCGGGCTGCAGCTCCAATGATTTAGTAAACATAGCTTTTGCAAATTCATACTGCTTTTGCTGTCTGTAAAAGTTTCCCAAATTACTAAAGATAGTATGGGCCTGCTGGGGCTTTGCCAATGATAAGGCCCGTTTGTATACTTCTTCAGCTTCTAACGATGATGCATCAGATAGTTGCAGAGAGATACCTGGTGCGGTGTTGTAGTGTTAAAAAGCCATGCATATGGAGAAAGTTTTGTACAGAATATTGACCCATAAAACTGCAAATCTCATATTTTTGGTAAGAGTGTAAGACTTCAGGTTAGACTGGTTAGGGAGTGTTCAGGTTTGCATGATGGATAAACAGTTTTTGATCTTTATATTACTTAAGGAATTAAGGGACCAATGATTCAAGGTAATATAGGAGGAAAATGTTTAAAAAAACTATGGACTTCTGCTGAATTTGCACACGTGTCCCTAGACTAAAGGTTTACATGATCAAATCAACCAGACATGATTCAAGTCACTTAACAAAGGTTCTAATTTGCATTATTTAGTCTACAGACTTGTAAAAACTCGATAACTGTCCATTTTTCATCGTTTTTTGATAGGTTTATGCCTTAACCATGTCATATAAAGTCCATGGACTTGTGTATGAATTCAGCAAAAGTCCATTGGGTTTCTTTACCATTTGTCCAAATAAAAATACCTTTTTAAACTAACTTATAATATAATACTTGCGTTAGCTTCGCAAATGTCTCTCCTTTTTCTTTTGCAAATATGCTTTTTTTGTCAGTTTATCTATTAGTTTCTTAACTAATCAGACTTTAACGAACACTCAAAACATTAGATTATTCGAACTTCAAACAGCAAAAGCACATCCAAACACTATCTTCTATATCATATTTTATTACAGTTGATCATTGGATTCAGATTATTGGATCACAATTACTTTCAAAATGCACAACCGAACACCCCCTAATATAAGCTTATTAGTTATTACTGATTTGAGTCCACAGGATTCCCTTATTTTGTGGTTCATATGCAATACCAGTCGAACCTTAGGATTTTCATATTTAAGGGTACACCAAACAATCGAGAACCCATTTTTTGGTTCAAATTACCATAAGATAAATTATGAGAAATACCTAGGTTTGACCAAGCATATGAACATTCCCTATCACGAGCAACTGCTGCCTTGAGGTATGTTTGGGATGTTTTAAAGTCTTGAGTACAAAGATTATGAAGCCCAAGTTGATGCCACTGTACTGGATCATCTGGGTCCTCTGATATTGCCTGAAATACATGAAGGCCCACAAAATTAGAACGCTTCCATTTTAATTTTTTCATTTCTTAAAAATAAATGGAAACCTACCTGCTTTAAACTATAAAGTGCTCTTTCTTCAACCTCCATCAATTCATTTTGTTCAATCTTAAATCCTGCTGCAATTTCATGTTGAGCCTTGTGAACCATGGCAAGCCCAGCCCAAGCTATAGGGAGCTCAACTCCAAGTGAGTCCCCTTCTTTTAATATTGAAGCCATTTCATTTCCAGCCCAAGAAAGCTGTTCACTAGGATTTTGTGACCTTTCAGCTTCCCTAATTCGATGAACAGCAACAGCATATCGAGTTGCCAAACAATTGGACTCCAATTTTGCAGCCTGCTATCAACTCACAAACTGAATAATAGTATGATCTATTTCACAAAACGATATTACAGAAAGACAATAATAACCTTCTCCAAACACTTGCCAGAGTGTCTATGATCACCAGCCATGTAATATGCATTAGCAAGATTAGTCCATACATGAGCAGCTTTTGGATCTGCTTTTGCAGCAGCTAATAAACATTCTTTGGCTACATTAACTGCTGTAACTCTATCCAAACAAGCCCCATTGTCACCATTTGCCCCTGCACCTAAAATTGGAGCCCTAGAAGTCATTAGCACACTAATAATTAACATCTTAACAATAATTTTCAGATACATCTAGAATAGCTCAAAATTTGTCTAATATTAAGTATTATAAAAGAACACTAGAGGTGATTGCAAATTATTTACATACCTGCGACTACAGAACCATATTCACACAAAAGAAGGGCAGCATAATTGATAAAAACTGAAGGGTGATTTTGGTCCTTTAAGATCAGGTCCTGGAAACATTTTGCTGAAAGTTCCAAGTTTCCACTATATGATAAGTATAAAAGTATGTATGTCAGTGAAAGAAAAAGAAATAAGATTAAGGGGGTGTATGAATCTGTGTTTTGCTTTTGATTGTCTAATTATATAGGAATCAGATAACCAGTTCCATACAAGTTGCAACAAAAATGATCATATAAGGGTAAAATAAAATAACTTATTTTCCCTGCTATAATTTAGTTTAGAGAACTTTTTTCCTTTCACAAACCCTCTCTTCTATGACCCTTGTAATTGAATTCTGAATCTGATTATCCAACATCACATAATCAATTCCAAATACACACATCCAAATACCTGAAACTTCGTATTAGGGGTTTCTAAATAATCATCTTAATATTTCTTCTACTTCATCATTCACTCCTTTGTGTTCTAAATATATAACTGATAATGATTATACACCAACAAGTAAAATACATCAAAAGTGTGAGGTCCTTACTTTTGAAGATGAGCCATTCCAAGGTTCCCAATGCAATCCAAGTTTTCAGGGGCAACCGCCAGCAAAGATGAAAGTACTGATATAGCACTCTAAACCAACAATACAATTGTAGATCGTAAATAAAAATGTACTTGTTCTGAGGGCAATAATGTAAAGGAAAACATTTTTACCTGCAAATGGCCTGATTTAAGTAATAATACACCTAAAGTGTTCCACACAGATGCCTGTCTAACATCAGATGCCATTGACTCGTTTAACTTGCTAAGAATTTCTTCAAGCTCCTTACCCTCTAATTCTTTTCCTGAACCATAATCTTCTGAACTTCCAAGCAAAATACACTGCAAGTTTACACAAATGGATAACAAATAAATAACTTTAACGATGTAGTTTTCTGAAATGATATTCATACTGTAAGTAGGAGTGCAACGTTGTGATGCACCTGGGCATGATGAGTCTGAACTAAAGATAGTAAATCAGGCCTATCAATATCTTCATCACCACGTAGCAAGATTTCTTCTGCCTTTTCATATGCAGAAACCGCCTAAATAAATCCTTTATGGTTAGTGCAAAAATAACACATAAATAAGTAAATAATGAGCAAGATCCTACCTTTTGTGGTTGTCCCATTCTTTGGTACATTAGACCAAGAATAAAATGAACATGTGCATTTTTAGGCATCTTCCGTGCAACGTGTACCAAACCCTATAAATGTTGAGGTAAATGGTTACATTACAAATACAAATTTGCCAAACTTTTTTCGTTCTATAAAAACTAGTGAGGCAGATGTGCTTACGAAAACAATGCCATCTCAACAAACATATAAACAAAGCTGAGAACTCACTGTTTTAAGGCTGCTGACTTTTTCCTCACGAGATGAAGGCAGACCTGGACCATTATGATCACCTTCAGCATCCGCTCCACAATCAATGGGGAATTCCATCTTACCAATTCGTGAACGGGATTTCCCAAGTTTTTTAGATTGTTTACTTTCTAATTCAACTGTATCAGAATCTTTGCCCACAAAACTCATTTTATATTGATTGTTTTCTTCATTACTCAACCTACACAATATACGTATAACCACATCTATTATTAAGGGCATAATCCCATTTATTGCTCCCAGGTGCAGACCACATTTAGAATTCTATAAATCGTAAAAGCATATTATGACATTACTTGCAATGTTCATGACAAGGAGATCAATGTTCCTTTGACCATTTTTGTCAGGTATCCTAACATCGAAGTTAAACGATTCTCCGTGTTAACAATTTTCTCACCGAAATTCGGAAAACTAATTTTGTGAAACTGAAAAACACTCGATTAGTATCCAGATTCTAGAAATTAACACTAACTATGAAGTTAATAATCACTAATTTTGCATCCAAATCAAAGCGAACCTAATTAAGTTTATGAAATTGGGGGACCAAAATGAAAAGGAAAAAAAAAAACTGAAGTCTAGAGATCAAATAATGCTAAAAACAAGATGAAGAAAGAAATGTAAGAGACCTGGGGAAAGAATCGAGGGCGTCAGTATCGGTAGGAGGGTCAACGTTGAGGTCAGCTAATACGACAATTTTAGGGGGGTGAGGTCGTGACGGCGATTTGGAACTCTCCTCCGGAGCGACGGTGGTGGCGGTGACGGTGGCGATTTGAGGGACGCCGGCGGGATGGTTAGTTGCCGGCCGTTGGGACATATTTTAGGGTCTACCGGTGGTGTTGAGTGGGGTGGAGAAGAAGGGTTGTTTATAAGATATCGTCATAGTTGTTTATATACCCTTTCATTGTCTATGAGATCATTTCCTTATTTATCGAGATTCTTTTTCTGGTTTTAATTAATGTTTTATAACAAAATCAAATTCGAAGAGCATTCACATCCGATTCGTTAAATCAGATTATATTTATATGTACCGACTAGATTGGCTCGGTAAGATCCCGACTAGATTGGCTCTCTCGCTTCGCGAGATCAACATTGGGTCTGATATATGTTTGATATGTAATGAAATGCTGGAATGACATGATCATATATTCATGTCATGCTTAGTAGCAATGAAAGTCTGGGAAGAGATTGGAAGATGAGTGAAGTCCCGCCTATATTCGCTTTTTCGTTCTCAGATTTGTTGAAGATTCATGAACACATGCAAGGGAACAAGGCAAAGATAAAACCAATTCGGGCAATAATAATTACTACGTTATGGTGCCTACGGAAATCAAGAAACGAGCTCATTCACGAAAACAAACATGTTACAATCTCAAGCATGGTGGGTCGTATCAAAGTGATTACTTTTCAGTGGATTAAAAAACATATCCAAGAAACTAGAGCCCCATTTGGTTCATATAATTCTTAGAAATTAAAATTGATATTAAAAAAAAGTATTTAAATCATGTTTGGTTGGTTACCGGATGAAATTTGAATTGAAATTTTTTTCCACGTTCATTAGAATTTACATTCTTTCCATTTACAATAAAACATTCAACAATCCAATAGAATGTTCAAAATTAGCATCCTATGTTCACTCAAAATTGACCAACCAAACACCTTATCAATTTTAACAAAATTTCATTACAATTCTAATTCCTTCACGAAATATTATACGAACCAAACGGTCCCTAGAAGTCGATTGGTCTAATTGAAATTCTTTCAATGTAAACATGTAATCATAGGTCTCTTTGGTGTTTGGTAATTGGTGTTTGTAAAGCTTTCTAGCAACTTGCTGGTAATGATGATCCATCAAGCTGTTAAGAAAAAGAGCATTCACTTAAAACATAAGATTTTAGATAGCATATTTTAAAGTAACTCCTTAAAAAGTTTTTACATTAGATATTGTTAAAGTAAACTTGAAATTGTAACTTTAATAATCTTACATATAAAATTTCTTTCATTTCTACAATACCCACAAAGAATCCAAACACCCGAAACACAATTACAACCAGAAAATGTATACAAATCAGACACAAAAAACCTCATTCGACATTTCCTTTACAAAACTGAGTGTGAAAATCAAACAAAATACTCTTTACGCCTTATGAATCGACCGACGTAAGGCGAAGCTACTTCTAGCTCACCTCATACAACAGTCTAAACTTTAAATTATCTGTTTTGAGGATCCATCTTGACTCTCCATGTTCAAGCCAGCCGCGGGCCGGGTTGGGTTGGGTTTTCAAACATTGAAACGGGCCTTATCAGAACAAGTTGAAAGGCCAAACCCAAGAATCATCTGCTTCCAACTGCATCCGACCCACGAGCCCGCGACCATTTCTTCTTGTTCTTCCAAAACTCATCTTTCTTTGTTTTCTTCTTGACCTTGACCCAACCCAACTTACTACTAATTATGCCCATAATCGCACTCTTATCCTTCTTATTCTTAGTAGCAGCTTTCACATCCAAAATCGCCCTTAACTTATGATAAGATTTGGCATCAGGCACCTGCCCACTTTTCACCATTTGTTTGTGATAATAAAACGCCCTCTTAAAATCGCGAACGCGAACATAAGCATAAATCATGGTGGAATAAGTGATGGAATCAGGTTTGAGTTGTAGCACAGCCATCTCTTTCAATAACTGTGGCAGTTTACCTTCTTGCCCTCCACGAGCATACGCGTTTATCAGCATATTATATGTCATAACAGTTGGCTGAAAACCAATTTTCCCAAATTCACATATCACATCGCGTGCTTCACTATACATACCTTGTTTAGCAAACCCATCCACAAGAATGTTAAATGTGACTCGTGTTCCTTCCACTTTATCATTGATCATCATTTTCCATATTCTCATTAATGACTCCGCATCACCAGCTCGTCTGAATGCATCCAGTAAAGCCGTGTAAGTTTCTATTGATGGTTTTACCCCTTCACGTAACATGTTTTGAAATGCCACATCAGCTTTTTCATGCCAACCGCTGATTGAATATGCGTGTATCAGAGCTGTGTAAGAATGGGATGTCGGTTTTATACCATATTTTCGCATTTTCAAGAACGCATCAGCCGCCATGTCACTCATTTTCTTTTGGCGTCCGTAAGCACTAATTAAACAAGTAAATGATTTAACATCGGGTTTCAATCCCATTTCTTCCATTTCTATCATTAACTTTTCAATTACCTCTGGTTGCATTCTTCGACTGTATGCATCTATCAAAATGTTGTAAGAAGCAGTGGTAGGAACAATTCCCTTTGATTTCATTTCAGCAAATAGGCCTTCGGCTTCTTCAATTTGATTTGATTTGCTGTATGCGTTTATAATTGTGTTGTAGATGATTGCATTAGAAGCGATCCCTTTTTTCTCCATTTCTAACTGGATAATAAGAGCTTCTTTCTTCAAACCCTCGTCACAAAATGACTTAATTAGAGCACCCATGACTTCTAAACTCCATTTAAGTCCTCTCATGTTCAAGATTTCAAAGAACTCCCATGCGTCTTTTGCACTATTGCCCTTTTTTCTCATAATTGTGATCATTATAGAACATGTTACATGATCTGGTTCAACATTGTCTTTTTCCATTGCCTCAAACAATCTCCAAGCATCGTCGTACCTAGAACAAAAGCCCGAAATTCCAGATTTAAAAAATAAATCTTAGCATAAACATTGTTAAAAAGATGAACATGAAGACAATAGCTTTAGGTGATGTTTGGAAGTGTTTTTTAGGCCTGTAAATGAACCGAACGAACACGAACATCACCATGTTCATGTTCGTTCATTTAACTTTTACCGAACACGAACACATTATCGAACACGATTTTGTGTTCATGTTCGTTTATTAAGAAAATAAAAATGTTCGTGTTCGTTCATGTTTGTTCGTTAAGAAGCTTAATGAATACTTCACGAACATAAACGAACACAAATGAACAATAATAAACAAACATAAATTAACCATAATAAACAAACAAAACTGAACACAAAAAAAATCTTAAATTATCATTTTGGATTTTTTGGTGTATTTGTGGAAATTGAAACTTATTAAACTTATGAGTTTCTAGTATAACTTTATACACGTGTTTCAAATATTAACACATAAAACCCTTTTATTAATACATTAATATATATAAATAAACAAACATAAATGAACAAACATAAACGAACATAAATAAACGGACATATATGAATGAACATAAACGAACGTTCATGAACGTAAACGAACGAACAAAGCATGTGTTCATGTTTGTTCGTTTAATTAAACGAACACAATTTTTTTGTTCATGTTCGTTCATTTCCTAAATAAACGAACATAAACGAACTTCCCGCCGAACAGTTCATGAACGTTTGGTTCATTTACAGGCCTAGTGTTTTTGAAAGTGATTCTTGCAAGTTCAAGAATCAGAATCAGATAATCAATTTCTCAAAACCAGGGCTAAGTAATTCTACATATGTCTTAAATCTTAATAATCCACTCAAATTTCATGTTATTGTGTCTTTTCTTTGGTTATGCATCATATAAAACAATAAACATAAAAACTCAATGGTGTTAATTCAATAATTTTCACTCATAGGATGCTATGAAAAACATAATACTTTGATTATTCCAAGTTAGAACCTTTATACCTCAAACCCTCATAACACACCATATATCACATCCAAACAAGTAACACATTCTCCTAACAATCTACTAGACAATGAAACAATGTATTAGAGAAGAAAGATGAAAATCAATACCTTCCACAACATGAAAGAGCAGAAATTGCTGAATTATACACATGAACTTGCTTGAACTCCACAGAATTAGGTAAATTGTTGAACAAAATCAACAATTTGTCACCCATTCTTGCTCTTCCCAACACAGGAAACAAAGCTGAATACGCCCATGGTGTGATCAATGAAGGCTCCTGTAAACTCATCCACTCAAAGAAATACAAACAACACATGGTCAATCCATCTTCTTGACCCATCAATCCCAAAACTTCTACACAATCTCTCTCGCTTAATTTTCCTTCATACGACCCTAAAGCCTCACCTAAAGTCGCATTCTCCGGTAAACTCCTCGCAATTTCAAGAATCTCATTGACAATGTTACTTATACTACTAACCTCGTTCACAGAACCACCACTTTCTTCAAATTCCTTTGCGGATTCAGTCGCATCAATATCTGGGGTCCCGTATTTTTCGAATTCGGAGTCGGGTTCGGGTTCTTCGGGATCCGAATTGGTGATGGTGTGGGATAGATGCCATGAAGAACGGCGGTTTTTCTGTAGGGTGAATTTGCCCTCATGTGGAGGGTCTGGATGGTGAGAAGAAGTTTGAAATTTGAAGAATTTATGAATTGGGTCTGTGATTGATTCGTCTTTTGTGGGTTCAATTTGTGTGGCTTGTTGATTTTGTTGTTGTTGTTGTTCGAGGAACGGAAGGAAGATTGAGGACGAAGGGTTTTGATTTGGGGGTGAAATTGCAGATAGAGTGATGTGTTTTCTGAATATATACAGAGGGGTTTCACGGCGGTGAAGGCGACGGCGAAACGGGGCGGAGGACGGTGGGAGAGTGAAGAACGTTGAGGGTGAAGAATGGTGGTTGAGGCTGACGGTGAACGCCATTGTTTTCTCTTAGCTTCGAGCTCCACTGGGCTTTGTGGACTCACTGTTTTCCTGATGCTGCTACAAATTCTAGCCTTAGGGGCAAACAAGTTGATTAATTTAAAAGATATTTGGGCGGAGTGGTCTCGGGGAGGGGTCGGTACCGTAACTGGTGACATGAGCACCCCTTCCTGACCTCAAAATGCGGGAATTGGGAGACAAAGCCGAAACCACTTGCTGTTGGCGGGAAGGTTTAGGAATAGTGGGAGAGTCGAGGGCTGGAGCGGGCTGGAGGGGCTTGGGAGGACAAGAACACTGTTTTCTTTTTAATTTTTCGAAAAAAACTCTCAGCATTCTGTGTTCTTAGATGTTAATAATTTAAATTATGATCATTGGCATGCTAATATTAGACTTATTATTGACGGTCTCACTTGTATAATTTGAATTATTGAAATGTAATTGTTTTTAATAAATCATATTTTTTTCTTGTTGAATATTTGTATATTAGTAATGCGTTTGCAAGCTAAAGCTTATATTTCCATGATAGCTATATTATACGTATCAAAAAGGTCCAATCATATTTATGTTTTCTAATGGTGTATGTTTAATGTGATGGTGAATCAACTTTTGTTAATTATTAAAATGACATAGATATATGCCATTAGCAAAATAAAAGGTATGGGAAGGGCGACTTTTGATACTTGGAGTTTATGTAGGAAATATTTTTCATCTTATGCATTTATGAGTGTTTAATTATAGTTTGATGAACATTGTAGTGAGTCAAGCAAATTTCACCTTTGAAACCAAAAGCGCAAGAACTTTGTATTGAATCCTTAGATGATATAATTAACTAGTACATAGATTGAATAATAAAATATTAAATAATTAGTAATAAAATTTTAAAAATGATAAAACCATGCTTGAAGATAAAATATGATTGTAATTACATATAAATAGCTACATTAAGTAAATAAATAATAATATATTTTTCTTAAATTTTTGTTTTCTAAATAAATTGTGGTTTAAAGATATTTTGTTTTAGAAGATTTATTTTAAAAAATCATTTTATTCTGTATTTTATAAAATTTTTGTTTTTAAAAGTTGTGCTTTTAATAAATAATAAGTTTTTAATTTATTAAATTATAAATTTTTTAATTTAAAAATATTATGAGTAGATTATAAAAATCCAAATGAGGGAAGAAATGATCCAACAGCTCATGCCAATTTAACTAAGAAAGCAAGAGTTAGCTCATAAGTTAAAAACAAAAGAAAATGAATAGTAGACTTTTCTAAATTTTGGTATTGGCCACACAAGTTTTTCTTTGAGTTTTGACTGTCTTAGTTTTTGTTCTTTGTAGTGAGTCTGAAGCAAAGATTAATCAATAGAGGCGGCCAAGATTCAAAAACAGTTGCAGCATCAACTCTGATTCAAAATATTTTAATCAATTCATGACGTAATCTGTCTATTCAGAACCCTAATTTACTATCGTTCTGCGCTAATTTCCAGTTATATTCGAATGAGCTGATTGTTCATTCTTTCTATGATCTCTATAGCTAGTTTCATTAGCCCTAAATTCAATGAAGAGTTGTGATTTGACTTTTCGGGTTTATCAACCTTGTTTTGAACTTCAAATTTAGCATCAGTCTTGAAGCTTGTTAGGTGGATGAATAACTAGAGAATTTGATGAATGAGCTTACATGCATCTTAAATTAGTTTTCTTGGCACTAAATGATTCAGAAGTTCAAAATCATAACCAACAAATGAGCCTGAAGAAACATAATATGATCTAGTTAAATTTATTGGTTGGAAAAGCGGTGCACAGACACTAACGAATGTGCGATTCTTTTTAAGGCTCCCACTTAAAAGTTAAGGTTTCAACAATGAACATTGGCCAAGTCAATCAATATTCAAGAGGAAGTTAATAGATGATTAACGAAAGGTTTTCTCAACCAAACAATAAACAAATTATGGACATATGAGAAAAAAATAAAAATACATGATTTGTCCACTTTTGTTTGCTATTAATATAATGTAAGGAAATAATCAATCTAAGAAAATAAAATTATTATGCCCCCAGTTAAAAGATAATGGTAAGTTTTCGAGCCGACTTTATATTTTTAAGTTACATTAACTCACAATATTCTTATTTATAAACATGGCAAATTCCGAATTTCGGTTTTCACGGTTTGTTTTTATTTAAAATATGAATATTTTTTTATTTAAAAATCTGAAACTTATTAACATCCCAGCATAACATGTGTGGATTCGATGTACTGATTTTTATCAACATCTTAACGTCACTTTTTCATAGTTTGCTATTGCTGCCGTAATGCGCGTATCTTAATAACTAGTTTTTAACACATTTATATGGATTTGGAACCTCGAGTATGTGACCCAAAACATATGTGGACATCCAAACACAAGGGGTTAGAACCTTTCAAAGTCATACAAATCTAAAACATATGCTTGCATTGACCCTTCATAAGCATACCACATATGCTCAAACAAATCTCATGATAAACAGCAAAACATTGAACTGTCATGAAGTCTTGTATATCATTAACTTTAATACTTACACGATAAGCAGACCTTTACAATCCATCAAACTACGATCCTTGTTGTCGAAGCCTCAGCTGCCACGCCTGTTTTCAAGATTAAATATTGTAACTTTCAACTTGACCCATAATTCGTAAAACATGTTGGATTATATATCCAAAAAAGTAAATAAATTAAAACAAAGAAAAAAATCTTGTAGACACATCAATATGACATTACCTTCTTCAAAGGTAACATGGAAGATTTCCAGCAGTGCACTTTGGAGTCTTTTTTCTGCCTGCATATTTGCTGATTGCGTTACATAAGGCGTGATTAACAAATTAAGTATATATAATTAAGTAAAACGGAGGAATCTAACCTTTCAATCCCGTCGCAACAAGTAAATTTTTTGCAAAAACCACAGATGACACACCTGCGACCAGTGCAAGAACATGTTCTTGGTGATGTCGTCTCAGAAACAGGCAAAGCAAGGTGGTTGTCTGTTTCACTAGTTGTGTATGTGTCTAATGAACGAATTTTCTTATGATGTTTCACGCTTCGAGTAAAACAACAGCATCTCTGTTGACATGGCTCTTGACTAGAAAAGTCGATACTCAATGCATTTCCATCACTATTTCTTATCATTCTTGCTGCTTCTTTATTCTGACAAGTATGCAAACCATGGGAGCCACCATCAGAGACGTCATTAATATTTTCAGATAATTTGGTGCTTTTCTTGTTCGACAGCTTGTTTCCCCTAGCACAACTGAATAATCTAAATGAAGATTTTTTAATTTTTGGATTGTCCGAATGGCAGATCCTGATCTCAACATTACAGCCTAATGCAGCTTGTAACGCACTTGCAATCAGTTTCCATGATTTCTCAGCTTTTGATACATATTTAGGATGGTGGAATTCAAGTTCAACCACAGCCAATCCTATGTACAAAAAAACAATCTCATAATTCGGGTAAATATAAATTTATTTATATGTAAGATTAGTTGGTTACAGCTTAAACAATTCAAGAAAGATTATTAAAAATAAAAATAAAAAATATTACCTTGGTGAAAACAAACAGAAGCTAAGCTCCCATGTCTTTTAAGGAAGTTACTAAGTGAAACAGATTTGCATAATTCCATAGCTCTACTCCAAATCAACTCCAGTGCCACTTTGTCTTTTAACATTTCTGATTCACATCCATCGTTGTGGTTGCATTGAGATAGTACAAGTTGTTTTAAGCTCTCATCAGCAGAAACTAATAGAGAAAAGAGGGATCTTTAAACATGGGATTTTGTTATTATATTTAATTAACTGATGCACAGCATTCATACCTCTTGGGTGTTCTGATCTTACGCACAAACTTGAATCGTTTGGATTGAATGATGGTGCAGAGCTCAACTGTAATAAGGCGACAGTGAGCCATGTTGTTTGGTTCTTGGATGCTCTCAACTGTTTTTCAGTTTCTGATAGTATTTTCAAAGCATTATTAAGCTGCTGCAATTCAGCTTCAGCTAGAATAAACAGAAAAGGCAGTTATTATAAGTTCAAACACATGATTTGGAAAATGAAAATGTATTATAGCAATGAAATATACTTACAAGTATGTCTTTCAAAAAACAGTCTTTTAACCTCAGAAGCATCATCCTGAAATTTCCCAGCTAGGATGTCCATAATTAGATTTGCTAACTGTGATATTAATTGCATAGGATCGATCCTTGATTTCATTAGCTCCCGGGCTCGCTTAACTGTATTTGAAGTGTCAGATGACAGAGCCATAGCCAGTAACTCAAGTAATTCTTCATCAGAAACAATACCAACCTGCATTGATACAAAAAGAAAACAAATAGTAAATCTTGATATATACACCGGTTAAGAGTATAAACAAAACGAACATGAGTAAATTTACAAATTCGCTCACCAATTCATATGTCAGTGACATGGTTATTCTTTTCCCAAGCAAACTCAATTGCTCTAAAGTCATCTCTGCATCTCTTAGAGATCCATTAGATCGTGTAGAAATGAAATCTAAAGCAACTTGATCATAATCAAATCCTTCTTCTGAACAAATTTTCACCAATCTTTGAACAATATCTGCTTCACTGATCTTTAAAAATTGGAATCTTTGGGACATGGGTGCAACTCCACGTGGCAGCTTACTGAGGTCGGGAGTGATCATTATAAAAACAATGTGGCGTGATATGTCTTCAAGGCAATTCATAAGAGTTGACCATGTTGACACATGCATTAGCTGGCATTCATCAATAATAAAAACCTTAAAACTTGAAGACACCGGTGGGAGCATGGCGTTTTTTATAAGATATCTGAGATGTTCAGCCTGATTCATACTAACTGAATTTACTTCCTTAACATCCCGACTTCTTCCTGCAAAAAACAATGTGCATTCTTGGCAATTCCCACATGGTTTTTTCTTTTCAAGAGATAAACAATTCAAAGCAGCTGCAAAAATTCTTGCTGCAGAAGTTTTGCCCGTTCCACGTGGCCCGTGAAAAAGATAAAAAGAACTAATCCTTTGATTTGAAATTGTACTCGAAAGAGATTTTGTTACCATGTTTTGTCCCACTAATTCATCAAGTGATTTTGGTCTGAATTTCTGGCTCAGACACCTAGGACTCTCAGAAAATGGAATTGTTTCACTACCATAGTGTTTAGAAACCCCGATTTCCTGTAATCCTGGAGTACTTGACCAGCAGGACCCAATTCCGCACCCATCATAATCGGTTTCTTGATCATCAACATTTTTATTTTCATATAGTGGTGTTCCGCAACTGGAACCACAACCACCAAATGAAGCATCACTCAAAGATAAACATGGACTGCTTACACAACTTATGATATCACCACCTATAACTTTAGATGCTTTATAATGTTTCCTACGGTTTGATCTTTTACATTCATTATGATCTTGTCTTTGTGGATCTAAGAACAACTCCATTGGTTCATTGCATGAATCCACACCCTCCATGTAATCTCTTGTAGGCATTGTGCACGGCAAATCATTGTAATTATTACAGCATCTTTCAATCAGTGATTTATTTTCACAGACAGCTGCTTGATTTGTTTGAAGTAAACATGATTGAATGGTTTTCTTACCTAATCCTGACTTAGGCTTGTGTGTATTTTGAGCATGATACGTCTCCCAATTAACAACATGATCGCTACTGTGCCTAAATAAACCCAAATCATTCGGCTCTGAAGTGTCGATTTCATGGAGGCAATTATTTACATGCTCTAGAACAATCTCATTAGTAGAATATGTTTCCCAATTTAAATTGTCAACAAAATTCGATAATCTACTTAGTGAGTTGGTATCCGGGTCTCTAAGTGATCTTACTCTTCGAAGAGCGATCAATGTTTTTGAAATAGGAAGGTCAACTGAATGCCGACGACCATCCATTATCACCAAACTAGTTCAGTTTATTAACCATAAACCCACCCATAATCACTTGACAGCCTGAAAAGGGGTAAAAACATTTCAAAATCATAAAGCAGCATCCTTTAAAGATCAAAAAGCAAGAAACTTTCATCTTTATATTTCAGAGATTTTGAAAAAAGATCTAAACCAGATCACCACATAACAGAGAACAAAAGGTGCACTTTTTCCCACTCTGAATTAATACCATTACATGTTTCTTTTCTTATTCCAACATCATTTTCAGAACACCAATATTGTAGTTCAAATGTGAAATAAAAAAGTGGAAACAAGTCAACAACTCACTTTTTTTTTCATGTTTAAAACCCTAAATTAGAAAGATAAGAACACAAAAGCATCTATAAACATCAACACCAAACACACAAAAATAGCAAAATATGGATACCTTTACATACCTCAACACATAACCAGAGAACAACAGCAGAAAAAGGTTACAACAGAAGCCCACATTCCCTTCTTCACTGCAACAAAAAACAGAGGAAGCCCACTTCAACAAACGCCACCACATAAAACACCAACAAAGACGAATTGAAGCAAAGTTTCCCAATTTCCCGAGCGAAGGTTGACAAATTAGTACTCCAAATCCACGAGATTTCGACAAAAAAGAAAATGCACCTTCACGGAGCTCAAAATCAACGACTTTGGGGATGAAATTGAAAACAGTACACAATGTCACGACGTTAAGTGTAAATACAAACAAACAATGCGCTCAACGACAAATCAAGAGAAGCATTTAAATATACATAACCCCAAACACACGCACCTGAGAATAATGTGAAGGCCTTGGGGTTAAAAATGGGGCGAAGATTACGGGAGATGGGAGACTTTTGGGGGAATTAAAAAACCCTAACCCTAGAAGAAGGATATGTGTAGTAGCAGTAGTAGTAATGGTGAATGGTGAATGATGAATGAGGTAATCAAGAAGAAGAAGAAGGAGGAGGAGGAGAATGTGGTGATGGAGTAAATGAGAATATTAATGAGGAGGGGTGATAAAGACGCCATTGCAGTCACGAGCTTTCTCTCTCTAGGAAGATGAGATGTCAGAATCTCTCTCTAAAACTGTGAAAGATGAGTTGGTTTGTAGTTTTTTTTTGCAGGGAAGAAACAGTGAGTGTGAGAGGATGGCAGCATTGGATGTGAACTCAACCAACTCTAGTGATAAACAAATAGTAAAAATAATATACATGTAACGAATTAATATTAAACCATAACGAAGTATTCATGTTTGCGTTTGTTTATTTAAGTTTAACCGAACATAAACATGTAATTATATATATATATATGACCTTTTGTTTGTATTTGTTAATTAAGAAAACGGATATTTTCATGTTTGTTTATGTTCATTCACTAAACTAAAAGGAACAGTTCCAAAATGTAAACGTATAAGCGAACAAATACGAACATGATTGAACAAATACAAAAGAGCACAAACAAACATAAATGAAAATTAATATAAAAATACAAATAACACAAACAACATATTTTTTTTATGTTCGTCCATTTATGTTCATCCATTTATTGAATGATAAAACGCAAAAATTATACGATAAATCTCACCTTTGAATCTTATAGATAAAAGAATATTTTATTTTCTGTTGTTTTTGTTATTCAAGTCTTTTTAACGAATTTAAATACTTGGTTGGTTATAAAACAAGCATGTGAAATATTGGATAAAATATATGGTATGCTTTTGCTATATATAATAGGAAAAAAAAAAAGAGAAACGATTTAATTTTTTAATAAGGTGATTAAAATCAAATTTTACTGAAATTCATTTATGCTACAGTAAGTGCAGAAAAAACAAAGATAACAATAAGGTAGCGTTTGGCGCAAAAAAATAAAAGCCGGAATGAAATGAACTATTAAAACTGAATTAAAAAAATATGTTTGGTTGATAAATGTAAGTGAATGAATCATTACAAACTAATTCATTCTATTCATCCTCTATTTTTTTCATTAAATTTAAGGATGTAAACGAGCCAAGCTAGCTTGCAAAATACTTGAGATCGCCTCGAAAAAAGTTCGAATTGAGCAGAGCTTAAATGAGCCTAAGCTCGAGCTCATATTATGCCTCACTCACTAAACGAACCCGAGCTTCAGATGTCAATCTTAAGGACCTTTTGTGTGTATAATATTTTTATATATTATATATATATTTATATAAATAATAATATTATATATGAAATTATGATTTAAAACAATTTAATAATAGATATTATGTTATATATAATAAGAATAATTATGAATATCAATAAAAATATTTATAAATAAATTGAAATTTTAATAATTAATGATAAACGAACCAAACCCAAACCGAGCTCGAGCTTGTTAATTTTCTGACAGTTTTAAAAATAAAACTTCAAACGAACCAAGCTCGAGCTCAAGCTTTTTAAAGTTTAAATAAGCCGAGCTAGGGTTCAACTTGGCTCGTTACACCCCTAATTACATTCATTCTTCCATCCTTAGTCACCACCACCAGGCATGACCGCCACCACCAATCATCAGCGGCCATCAGTCCACCACCATCACCATCGACTACTATCACCAATCACCACCCGCCACAAGCCACCAATACCACAGCCACCACCATCGGCAACCGCCACCCCACCACCAGCCACCACCATTGGTCATCACCACCAGACACAACCACAACCATCACCACCGGTCACCACCACCAATCACCAATAGCCACCGGCACAAATCACCATTGATAACCACCCACCACCATTGCCCACCACCACCAACATCATAGCCACCGCCACTGACAAACCACCACCGCCACCATGAATCATCACCGATCACCATCGGCCACCACCATCGTCGTCGTCATCATCATAACCACTTTTTATATTTTATTTCTTCATCATTTTCTACCTAACAAATAACATAAAGTATTGATTCATTAGATTTTTACACGGTAATCAAACATTATAATAAAATGTAATAATTTATTTAATTCACTAATATATTTCATTCTCTAATATATTTCATTGCATCCTTCATTTCATTATCTCATACCAAACATGCCCTGATTGCTATTAAACTCATTAATCGTTTATGTTTTAATAAAATAACTCTCATTGCCGGCACTCTCACTTTTCTCTTGTTATCTCATGACACTACGTTCGTTATCGACCAACCCTGTGATTCTCGTTATAGAATGCAGGGCCCAACTTAACTATTTAAAGGAACAAATGAAGTCTCAGGATCCGCTCTAGTCGATATCAACTTCATAAGATGTGGATGGCAAGATGATAATATATAACTAATGATCAATTTGGTTTTTTGTAAGTTTTATTATTAAAAAATATATAAAAATGATTTTTAACAAACGATTTTGAGACACTGTCAAAAGAAATAATGTCCACGCATAGGCAGATAAAAATACGTGGACCAATACAAGGAAAGAACTGTTTACGTTCAACTTACAATTGTTATAGAGAGAAGTGTTTGTTTTGATTAACCGAGTTTCTATAAACTAATTTAAATTGCTGATTATGTTCCAATACAACAAGTTTTTATAAACTTTTTAACCAATATGTCACTATACTAATAAATAAAAATTTTAAATGTCACGTATTATTCTCTCATTACTCCTTAAGTTTTCCCCCACCTCTCGCTCTTTTTAATTGTACAAAATTTCTTTAATTATCTTTATAATTTAATATATTTAGTCTCTCTCCTATGGTTTTTATAATTATTTTTGTAAAATGTTATATATTTAAAAAAAAGTTAGGATTGTTCATAAAATATTTTCACTTATTAAACATTTATTTTATTTTTTTATAAAACATTTCTAAAACTAACTTTATAATTCTTATATAATATGTATTAAAAACTATATAATACACTGATTTGTAACGTTTTAAAAATATGCTTAGGTAATCAGTTTTAGTCTTTTAGAGGCAACTCCCTAAATGATCCCCGTGCTATTATATTTATTTAAAAGAACGTTTATTTTGTTATTTTTGTATTATCTACATAATTTAAGATAAATAACCCCTCGGCCCTTACACAATTCAAGGTGATATTTTATTTTAATTTTTTTTTAAGTTAATAATATAAAACAGATGACAGTAAACTATTTACTTTCTGTTTTTGTTAATACTAGCCTGGTATTGTTATTAAATACGGACCTCGAAAGTGTGTTGGTGATCGTAAATGCTCATAATGATAAATTGGGTTGGTACTAACTCACATTTATCGAATTTCTACGTTATAAAATTTACTTTTTCGATACGATAGTATAAAAGTAAAAGAAAAAAATGACATTGTACGTTTCAGTTTATAAGAGTGTGATAAGAAACATGTGATACTGGAGAAATGGACGGATTTGAAACACGACATGACTGCAAACGTTACAATTTTGCAAATTGTTTTTTTTCTCTCTCCTCATATCGTCTTTTCATTACTTTTTTCTCTCCCCTCTCTCACACAAATGGTTTCTCCTCTCACGAAACATTCGTCCCTATGAGCTTGAGATGCCCTCTCTTCTTTTTATTTCGTAGAGCCAGTCGCCTTTCATCCTTTTCTTTTCCACTTAAATGTACCTGGCTCCAAGGACTTATATATTTAAGGTTATTTATCTTTTTTTTAAACAACACTCACACACCCATATAATTTGCGCATCACAACTAATTAACATCAATTTTATAAACGAGACTTAAACTCTTAAATCTAAAAAAAGTTTCACCAATCAAATGGTCTGTTTCACCCGGCAAAAAGTCAATACAGTAAAAAAAGACTTTTTTTAATTTTTCTAAAACAAATAGGTAAAATAAAGTTTGAGGGGAAAAGCAAGGTAAAAAGACAATAAAGTGGTGATTATTGACTAGTGACTTAGTGAGGGGATGTGTGAGACATGTACAACAGAGGCTATTCCAAGGGTATTAGTGTCATTTTCTTTGTAAAGAAACATTGTTTCATCACACGTGACCATACACACGTGACAGTTCTGGCGCGTGACTTACAAACATGGTCCTCCTTTTGGTTTTGGACCATCTTGTTTATTTTGTCTGGTGAGCGGTGACATTATTTATCCAATTAATTGACAAGACCAATATTAACTTATATTATATAGTATTAAATGTTTTAAAACACTACTATTTGATATTTTCAACGGCAATTTATTAATGAGGGGTCTCGTTCGTCTCTCTTTCGGTTTTATATGTTACATATGTTGCAGTGGTGTTCTTGTTATTTTATATATTATTTTTATTATGTTTATAGTTGATTTTCTTTCTTGGTTCGACACACTAGTTTGGCATAAAGTGTAAGCATATGTTGAATTCGTGATGGATAGTATGTTTAGTGAGTTGAAATGTTGTTAGAATATGGTGATTAACGCAATAAATACTTTAAGATAAATTGATTGAATTGTGAACAATATTTCGAATTAGGAAAAGCAGGAAACACATGGTGGTAAGCTTAAATCGACATAACCATATCTTGCTATGGATGGATTAGATCTTAAAACTCAAGTTTTGTAATAATAGTGCAACCAACTTCTTGATTACTTTACCCTCTTTGATGTGTAAATCATCCTTAAAGCAATAATTAGTTGGATTGGTGTAAATATATACCTTTTTTTAAGTTTTCCGCAATATCTTTAGTATTTTTAGAACATTTGTGGTGTATATTTATTAACAGTGCAAATCTTTGATGAAAGGTTGAAAACGTGACACCACTAACTCAACAGCTAATTTTAAATCAACTTTAAAACAAATAAGTGAATTAAACTAAATCAATTGTTGCATTTACCTCCAAAAACATGAGAAGTCATATCAATTTTTGTGTGATGTAAGAGCAAAGAGTGCTCCATATAATATCGTTTCCAAATGTAGCAAAAATTTAAAAGCACCAGCACTATCAAGAACATTCACAACCACAAATCCCTTTGTGAACTAGAATTATCATAACCAAATAGAGATAACATGAACAACAAAAATTAGTATATGGTCCAAATGAAAAATTCTTTCAAACACATGCCTTGCATCACAATATATAGATAAGGAGGAACAAAATTGTTGAAGTTGAACCATGATGGGTCCAACCTACTACCCATTTCAACTCCATGTTTTATAAAACATAAAAAACAAAGAAACATACAAATATAATCCTCTAATTAGCATAATGTTAGAGTAGAAAATTCATGAATATACAAATGAAAGAATGGAGGATGAAGATGATGATTGATGGAGAAAAAATCAAAATCAAACTTGGGCGGTGAACAACTGCCGATGGAGAAAAAAGTCAAAAAAAGTAATAAAAAAAAAAAAAAAAAAAAAAAAACTCTAGAAAACCAAAGAGATACGAGAGGAGGAAGAGTAGGTGATGGTCAACGGGCCGAGAGTTGAATATTTAACCAAACTAGTTTTTCCTTCCGCGCTTCGCGGCGGGAATGTTGTTGTTTTACATTTGTACTACGTGGCGTGAATTTATCGGTCCAATTTATCGCAAACCATAAAAACGAATACCGACACGGGTTCCGATAATACCAATACCGACAACAATAATGTTAACTTATAACCGATTCAGTTCGTCGTGGTATCGAAATGATTATGTCAAAATAATTAAAATCAAATTTTCTTTACATGTTCTTGTGAGCCATGCCGAAAATCGACACATGCTACCTCCTCCGTAACAGCGGTCGACTTTTCCTAGCTTTCAATATGTTAATGGGTTGTTTCTCTAACCCAGTTTCAGCCCAATTGATAGAAAATGCTGAGATGGACACTCAAAATAATGGTGACCATAAATGAAAACAATATAACCCTGTGGTAAATTTAAAAAGTTCAAAAACTATCATGTAGCAGTTGAGTTGCTATTTAATATATATATATATATGTTATGATATCACAATAATTTTCACAAGATTAGTGTTATAACCTTAAGAACTTTAAAGAGAATTGAAAGAGCAAGAAGAAGAGAAATGTATAACTTATGAAAGTGTATACTAGAGGTGCATCTTCTCCTCTACATTGAGGTGGTATTTATACTACAAAGATCAATCATTTTGGTAGACAAGGTAAACTATTTTGGTAGATAAGTAGCATAGTAAACTTATCTACAAGTTTGACAAAGAGTTCATCCACTTGCTATGGTAATAATTCATAATACTCCCCCTTGGATGAAACTTTTCAAACTTCAAGAGTTTAAGTACTGCCTCGTTAAAAACCTTGCTAAAAAAAAACCCAGTGGGAAAAAAACCTTAGCTAAGGAAAAAGAGTGCAGCTTATAACCCCCCTCAAATTGTCTTCTGTAGATCATCACATTGCTTGTACATGCCGCATGCCAATATCATAAACATGTTTTCTAAAAGTTGTTTTAGGAAGTGCCTTTGTGAAAAGATCAGCTGAATTGTTACTAGATTGAACGTATCTCATTTCGACTTGTTTATCTTAATAAGATCTTGAGTGTATGAAAAGAATCTTGGTGGTATATGTTTTGTTCTGTCACTTTTGATATACCCTTCTTTCATCTGTGAGACACAAGCTGCATTATCTTCATAGATTGGTGTTGCATTTTCATCTTTCTCCAATCCACAAGAAGTTGATATAAGTTGTGTCATAGATCTTAACCATACACATTCTCTTGAAGCTTCATGTAGTGCAATGACTTCAGCATAATTTGAGGATGTCGCAACGAGTGTTTGTTTCTGAGAACGCCATGAAATCGCAGTTCCTCCATTCTTAAATACGTATCCAGTTTGAGATTTTGCTTTATGGGGATCAGATAAATAACCTGCATCTGCATAACCAACCAACCCTTCTTTTGAATTATTAGGATAAAACAATCCTAAATCAATAGTACCTCGAAGGTATCGAAAAATATGTTTAATCCCATTCCAGTGTCTTTTAGTAGGGGCTGAACTAAATCTCGCTAACAAATTAACTGCAAAAGAAATGTCAGGTCTCGTACAGTTAGTAAGATACATAAGAGCTCCAATTGCACTGAGATATGGTATCTCTGGACCAAGAACCTCTTCATTATCTTCGCAAGGACGAAATGGATCATTATCAACATTGAGTGATCTAACAACCATCGGTGTGCTTAAAGGATTTGCCTTGTCCATATTGAAACGTTTTAAAGTTTCTCAGTATAAGTTGACTGATGTATAAGTATTCCATTATGCATATGCTCAATCTGCAAACCAAGACAATATTTGGTTTTTCCAAGGTCTTTCATCTCAAATTCTTTCTTTAAAAGAGCAATTGTTTCATTAATTTCCTTTTGCGTCCCAATTATATTTAGATCATCAACATACACAGCTATGATCACATATCCTGATGTTGTTTTCTTAATGAAGACGCATGGACAAATAAGGTTATTTGTGTATCCTTTACTTGTCAAATATCACTCAAACGATTGTACCACATCCTTCCAGATTGTTTGAGTCCATACAAGGATCTTTGTAATTTGATGGAATACATTTCCTTAGGCTTTGAGCTTAATGCTTCAGGAATTTAAAACCTTCAGAATTTTCATATAGATGTCACTATCTAGTGATCCATACAAGTAAGCTGTGACAACATCCATAAGACGCATCTCTAAATTTCTAGAGACTGCTAAACTGATTAAGTATCTAAAGGTTATTGCATCCATAACAGGGGAGTATGTTTCCTCATAATCAATCCCTGGCCTTTGTGAAAAACCTTGAGCTACAAGTCTAGCTTTATACCTTGTAACTTCATTTTTCTCATTTCGTTTTCGTACAAAAACCCATTTATACCCTACAGGCTTTACAGCCATCGGAGTAATAACAATAGGTCCAAACCTTTCGTTTGTTTAGTGAATCTAATTCAGCTTGCATAGCTCCTTTCCATTTATCCCAATCATGTCTATTTTGACAGTCACTAACTGATTTTGGTTCAGGATCATCATCTCCACTCATGATGTCACTTGCTATGGAATAAGAAAATATTTCATCAATACTTTCCATTTCATCTCGATTCCATAAGATATGTGTGCGACCATAGTTAATTGATATTTCTTTGTTATTTTCATCCAAATCCTCCTCATGAGAGGTTTTGGTATTCAGCGTTGCATCAAGACATTCATTTTATGGTCAACTTCCTTTTCATGAGTTTTTCTTTTTCGAGGATTTTTATCCTTGGAACTGACTGGCCTTCCTCGTTTCAAACGTTTTTGAGATTCATGAGTCGTTGTGTTATCTATTCGCTTATTTGGAATCTCAACTCGAGCTGGAGCATTAGCAGCTGGTATATGATTTAGTAACTCTATTTGTGTCAGTAAATGCATCAGGTAATTGATTTGCAATTTCTTGCAGATGTATTATCTTTTGGACCTCTGTCTCACGTTGTTTAGTTACTGGATCAAGATACAATAATGAAGAAACATACCATGAGACATCATTTCTTGTTTTTTCTTTTCTCCCCCTAATGCCGGGAAGACTGACTCGTTAAAGTGACAATCAGCAAAACGTGCTGTAAATACATCACCCGTTAAAGGTTCAAGATATCTTATGATGGAAGCAGATTCATATCCAACATATATTCCCAACCTTCTTTGAGGACCCATTTTTGTGCGTTGTGGTGGTGCAATAGGGACATACACAGCACACCCAAAAATTCTAAGGTGAGAAATGTTTGGCTCATTGCCAGAAACAAGCTGTAACGGAGAGTATTTAAGATTTGCACTTGGTCTCATACGAATTAGTGATTCAGCATGAAGAATTGCATGACCCCAAATAGACACAGGGAGTTTTGTCCTCATTATTAATGGTCTAGCTATTAGCTGTAGACGTTTGATTAATGACTCAGCTAAGCCATTTTGTGTGTGTACATGAGCAACAGGGTGTTCAACAATAATTCCCACAGACATGCAATAATCATTAAAAGCATGTGATGTGAATTCACCAGCATTATCAAGTCTCACCCTTTTAATAGTATAATCAGGAAAATGTGCTCGTAATTTGATAATTTGTGCAAAAATTTCGCAAATGCTACATTACGAGTTGATAACAAAGAGACATGAGACCATCTGCTTGACGCGTCTATCAAAACCATAAAATATCTAAATGGTCCACATGATGGATGAATTGGCCCACATATATCTCCTTGAATTCTTTCAAGAAACAAAGATGATTCCTTTTCAATTTTCACAGGCGAAGGCCTTGTAATTAATTTTCCAAGAGAACAAGATGTACATAAAGGAATTTTATTCGATTGTAGGATCTTTTGATATTTCAATGGACGCCCATGAGTGTTTTCAATTATTCTTTTCATCATTGTAGATCCTGGATGGCCTAATCTGTCATGCCATAAGTTAAGTGTTTCAGGATCACAAAATTTTTCTTTAACTGCCATATATGCCTGAGGCACATTAATGTGTGTATAATGTAAACCAGACTGAAGCATTGGCAGTTTTTCTAATATCTGATCTTTGCTTATGATATGCAAATATTTTTCATTATCAACAGTCCTTGACTGAGTATCATATCCGTTATGATATATGTTTTTGAAACTCAACAGATTTCTTGTTGATTTTGGGGAAAATAAAGCATTTTCTATTATAAGCTTTGTACCATTTGGTAATGCTAAATTAGCTTTTCCCACTCCTTCTATCAGGTCTTTAGGGCCTGATATTGTATTAACGATTCCTTTTGTTGGTTTAAGTTCATAAAAATATTTCTTAGATCTAAGTATAGTGTGTGTGGCTCCACTATCTGCTATACATATATCTGCTTCATTTGTTTGATCTTGCGCTCCGGTGATTTTCATTTTAATCTTGAAAGTATAAAAAATAATAGTGAATAACGACAACATTGTTATATTTTAACAAGAACTTTATTTAATCGAAAGAAATATTACATGAAGAAAATACATAATTGAAGATAGAAAAACACTTAATTGTTGCATATAACTATTATGGTTAAGCAACATGTGTTTCAGAGTTCTATGTCAAAGTCTGCAGTGTTCAACTCAACATTGAGATCATTAAATTATCAACATGGTCACTTCGTCACTTCCTTCTTTTTTCTTTTAATAGAGGCTTGGTATAGTTCACACAAATGTGAGCTGTGCGACAAGCCTTCGACCAGTGGTTTGTGCTACCACATCTAAAACAGGAAGTGCCATTATTTTCGGACCTACCAGCTTCATTCCCTTTGTACTGGTTGGAATTGTTATTTTGTGGGGCGTGGTAATGGACTGTTCTTTGATTTCTACCACGGCCATATCCACGGCCACGACCATGTCCACGGTTATAAAGTTACCTCCTCGTTATATATTACCCTTAAAAGAATGGTTGCGATTATTAGGGTAACTTTTATCAAAAGAACCACGACCACGACCTCGTCCCCACTTTCTTCCAGAGTTTTTAGTAGCAACATTTATCTCTGGAATTGCTAACGATCCCGTGGGGCGAGCTTGATGATTTTTCATCAAAAGCTCATTATTTTTTTCTGCTACGAGGAGAAATGAATTTAAATAAATCAGAATATCTTTTAACTTTTGCAACCTATATTGTTGTTGCAAGTTTATATTTGATGCATGAAATGTGGAGAAAGTTTTCTCCAACATATCTTCCTCGTTACATTTTGCCCGCAGAATCTGAGGGTCGAGCATATTCTGAACAAAGCAGAGGTGTACTCGTTTACCTTTTTAAAATCTTGGAACCTAAGATTGTTCCATTCATCTCTAGCAGTGGGAAGTAGAACTTCCTTTGGTGATCAAATCTGCTTTGTAAATCTTTCCATAAAATATACGGATCTTCACAATTTGAGTATTCAAACTGTAACATCTCATCAATATGCTTATGTAAAAAGACATCAGCTTTCGCTTTGTCTTGTTCGGAGCAAGCATTCCCCTCTTGTATAGTTTCTAAGACCCATGGATTTAAGATGTCTTTTTACATGGGCCGTCCACGGCATATAGTTTTCACCATTGATATTAAGAGCCGGGAATTCTATTTTGGCAATGTTCGACATTTTGTTTCTAAACAAGAATTAAAAATAGTAAGATAATTATTAGAATCCATATATATCAATAAACATTGCGATACAATAAAGCGGTAGAGCTATAAACAAATACAGAAATAAGAAAAGTTTAAATTCTTCGGGTGGTAGTTCAGCAATGGGGATAAGAATTAAAATAAGCATTATGGTTGCAAGTACTAAACCCGGTGTATCATCTTTGAAATATTGTCTTGGATAAACTTGAGAAAAGAGATGATCTGTTTATTGTAAACGAAAATAGATTGATAGTGGTCAATTTATAGTTTAAAAATTATAACCGTTTGTAACGGTTATGTGATTGTTTACAACGGCTATATAACCGTTTATAACGGCTATATAACTCTCGTGTGTGTATATATCGACAATATTTTTTTTAAATAAAATATATAAGTGTAAGATATTATTACAAAACGGAAATATTAGTTGTATAAATAAGAACGACAATTTAGGATAAGAATAAGACGTTAGTACGAATAAATGTTAGTAAACATAATAAAAAAAATGTTAGTTGTATAAAGTTAGTTGACATAAAAGGAATGTTAGTTGTATAAATAAAGATTAAGTAAAAGTTAGATGCATAAGTAAATGTTAGTTGCATAGGTAAAGTTAGTTGACATAAAATAAAATGTTAGTTGCATAATCAAAAGTTAGATGCATAAATAAAAGTTATTTTGTTAGTAGTCCCATGGTTATCAAGTCCATAACAAGATCTTCTTTATGCTTACTTTATTTATATTAGTTATCTTCTCAATATAAGATATTGTATATTATTACTTAATGAAGCCCTTACCTTGATTATTGGATGACTTTGAGCTTTATTGATCTTCTTGTTTAGAGTTTAAGAGCTCTCGTGCTGATAACGTGTTATGATATCACAATAATTTTCACAAGATTAGTGTTATAACCTTAAGAACTTTAAAGAGAATTGAAAGAGCAAGAAGAAGAGAAATGTATAACTTATGAAAGTGTATACTAGAGGTGCATCTTCTCCTCTACATTGAGGTGGTATTTATACTACAAAGATCAATCATTTTGGTAGACAAGGTAAACTATTTTGGTAGATAAGTAGCATAGTAAACTTATCTACAAGTTTGACAAAGAGTTCATCCACTTGCTATGATAATAATTCATAATAATATATATAATGTAGCTATGAAACTCTCTAAGTCTCCAATGACACATATATGATTATAGATGGTGAAGTCATGAAGAGCATTAGGTAGGCAAGACAAATCATAATAATAATAATCTCTATTCTATTTTATTCTGACTTGTTTTTTTTAGTCTATTTGACCGTTCTCAAACTTTTATAGTTTTCTATATTCATTTTTGATCACTTAGCAATTAAATTCCATATTTAAACCAAAACAATCTATACCCTTTATATTTAAAAGTCCAAATGAACCGTAATATTCTCTAGGTCAATATTACGTCCCTCAAGTAGATTCGATGCTTTTGTGTTATTTAGTTAGGTAATAAAGTAACTAAAACTGATAGTATTAGTAATACTAATATTAATAATGGTAATAACAATTGTATTTTTTTTACTTGAAACTTTAGGTAAAAGGAAACCACACAAGCACAAAATATGAATCACTTGCACGCTACGTCATCTACAAAATTTACACATGGTCACAAAATAGTATTGCGTTAATAGTGTCACGTAATACACCAAGCTTTAACAGTTTCTAAAATATTTTTTACAACTGTTTCGGATAAGTCTAATGTTGGATTTTGTGAAAATCAAGTTTGTTCGACAAGATGATGGTTATGTCCGTAATAATCATTGACAATGTTATTTTTATGTCAAGTTGACTAGAACAGACCAAATAATGGCATTTTAATTCACGTTCAATTATAGTTGGGCTTCACTTATGAACAAGCGGATTGAAAAGGTGGGTATATAGAGCATACACGATAATCTTGTTTTGTGTAGGGTCAGGAGAGAGCTCAGACCGTTTTTGCAATTTTATGTACGCACTCTTATCATATATTTTGGGCAATAAACTGTTTCATACAACTTGAATTTATGAACTGAAAGTCATAAAAAGTGACTTGAAAAGCTTAAACTTATTACTTCTAGTTAAAATACCTTAAACACATACCGGAGCATTGTGTATATTTGTGTTAATATGTTGATTAACAACTATTCGAGGTCAAATAATATAAACAATTACAATACACTCAACTATGTAAAGTACGAAACCCAAAGAGTTACATACACGCAACTACGTAAAGTTATGAGTTACGTATACATAACTCAAAATTCATCTCATCATGATTGAAAGGATATAAATTAAAGAATATATAATTACTTAAAATAATAAGATCATAATTTACTTGAATATATCTTAGACAATTGAAAAAGATAATTATTTATAACCACTGGTTTTTTATATATTTTGAAGACTAATGAAATAAGTTGGAAGTGTAAGGGGTGTTTATGTAATTGCATTTCGTAGAATAGCGGTGAGGACCATAAATCTCAATCTATGCGAGATTTTTGGAAGACATATCACAAATTCACGTTACCCCTAGTTGGCGTGGGGTCCGGCATAATATGTTATTCTTATGTCAATGATTATTATTATAAAATTGTTTGGTGTAATGGTGGTTTACGAAATTAGCATAAACTAATTTTACCCGTCGTGTTTTGACTCACGCTGTATATGATGTGATAAAGTATATGTTACAACCGTCTCAATTTATTTTCAAATTATTACGTCAATGATATCTAACTAACTCAAAACGTACATAAAAAGTATGATTTAAATAAATAATTTAAATGTAAAGCCCGTATGTTGCGGTGGTGTGGTACGATTTAACGGCACGTTTCGAGCCGTATGTGATCTATGGTACGCTCATGGGGCCTGATAATTAGAAATGTAGTTTATATGAAATAAATACTAGAAAGAAAGATAAAAAAAGATAATTTAAATGGAAACGATGTTAGAAAAATTAAAAAAAAAGCCCAAAAAGACAAACAACACACCGCGAGGTCTAAACCCGCGACCTGCTGGGGGTTTCACACTTAAGGGACGAAACTTTGCCCTTCAATCAGGATATCAATTGAGTTTCATTTCAGAGAATAAGTATTTGATGTTAACTCACTTCGAAAAAAAACAAAAAAAACAAAAAATTACGCTACAATCAAGTGATGCCGCTGTCAAGGCCGGTGGAATTCCACCAATCTTGCTAAATTAGCAATAGTTAAATTAGGAGGTGGTACAAATTGAAAAATCCTTTCTATTTTTTTCATTCCTACTTGTTATCTTTTTTTAAGTTTATCAACACTTTTTCTATTTTCAAATTTACCACTTAGACCCATTAAGATTTATATCTAACCCAAATAAATCCATGAAATTTAATTACAAATGAATTCGTAACTTATTCTCTAGGTCAATTTCCCCCCACCCACCAAGTAGGTTCAATGCTTTGGCGTTATTCAGGTAATAAAATTATAATTACAAATTAATAATAACAATAATACGAACGTAACAAAAATGATACGAGTTTTTATTAAACGGGTGTTTAGACATACCCACTTATGTACTACACAACCTCTTTTATGTGAAATATATCATAGTTAAATAAGCCCACCAAAAATACGAGAGGAGTACACATGTACGCATAAGTGGAACATGGATAAGCTTGAGCTCAATTTACTTACGTATACTTATAAAGGTTAAACTTAATACGAATAGTTGGAATGTTTTAAACACAGATGGCAGTCTTATCTATTTATGTGTTAATCTATTGATTACTTCTCCTAAAGTTTTATAATGAATATTTGTTTATTTACATTTATTACCACATACTTTAAAACTAAATAAACACATTAATTTAATACGTGTTAATAAAATATCTTATACGACTATCTAGTTGCATTGTGGTCACCGCTTTTGGTTTGTTTTCTACTGTATTAATTACTAAAATAATAAAAATAATATTTATGATCCACGTATTTTATTCATATATATTACAAGAGGTGACGTTGATGTACACATAGATAAAGAGCAGGTCGATATGTCATCCAACGTGGACAAAAACCTTCACTTTATTACACGTCAGACCCATTGGTGCCTTCTTCCAAAGGCCAATTTTCCTTTATTCTGACCTTTAACCTTCCTGATGAGCTAGGTTTATCCTTTTTTTGCCACATCAGATCACCCCTTGTGCACTTTTCGATTTTAAAATGTGACGGTTTAGGTTTTCATTTTGGAGTTTCCACAAACCTTTATATGGATCGTATTTGAATATTAAGTTACATTAATGATTACCTTCACAAATGTTGTATGGTTCAATTCATTATAAATTAATGATATTCACGAGTAAAATAATGTTAAACAATATAGATAAGAAGAGCCAAGACTCACGAACCAACGTATCATACTAAAACTGTGTTGCGGTAGGGGCGTAAAACCATAAAAATAACGTTGAAACGTTGGTGAGAATCCTCCGCAATGAGGGTGTATTGATAACATATATAATTTTACGTAAGAAAAACAAAATTTGATTTTGGTGATAACATTCGAAACTTTACATAAAAAAATAAAACCGTCACAACCCCGTGCGTTGCAGCGAAGCCGGTGTTAGTAGTAAGAGTTTCGTAAGAAACAAATCCATTAAAAAAATCACAGAACATTGATAAAAATAAATGCATCTCAATAAAAAACATTAATATAAGTAATCATGTATAAATTTGAATTTTATACGGCATCATTTTTTAAAAAGTTATAGGAAAAAATAAAATAAACTACAAAAAGATCAAAAAGTTGAATAAACTTTGTGTGCTTTGATGACATGTATAATATAACACATAAGTTCATTTTGAATGCTATTTTAGACAAAAATATAAATAAAAAAACATATCGCCACTACATATTAGGAATTATTTTGAACATTATTTACAAGAGGAAAAAAAGGTGGTTGGGTGAAGAAAACAAATAGATAAATATAAGATAAAAAATATACCTATAACCAAACTTGAAAACGAGTAAAATATAATAAATGAATTTTAATTTGAAAAGCTATTCCAACTTTTAAGCAAGCTACCAAATTGCCGTTGCATAGTAACTTGTACTATGTGCATAAGATTTTGCCAATTTGATAAATATAAATAAATACAGTAGCTTTGGATTAGTTTGGGTCAAACATGCTAACATGTTTAGTTAAACAAGTAGCGTTCAAAATGATGTAATAGGTTTATAGTCGACCCATTTAATTTTATAATATATAAAATAATAAGTTGTATATTATAACTTAAACTGATTAGTTATATTATGTCAAAATCAAAAAAGAAAAATAAGTATCAAGCTTTATAGTTTAAACCAATGTTTTCAGGATCGAATAAATAAACAAACCAGACGACTCAAAAAAACATATGAAGTTATAAATAATATAAATATTCAATAAATATACTAAAACATAAACCAAATGAGAACAACATAACTCAATTTGCTGTCATTAAATTATTTTTTTTTAAGTTGAAACAAATAATAGTTTTTATCATTACTTTCGTAAAATAAATAAAAACTATTTTTGAGTAAAAAATGGGTGAACGGTGACCAAGGCTGTCTAAAAAGCCAATAAACCGCATGGAGTCAGGGTGCCGGCCGGTTAACAAATGCGCAGTTCTTACACCCCTAATGGACCAAGTTGATGGGCGTTTCGCGGACAGGCGTGGCGCTCCGGACCTGTCTTAATAACATTGGTTTAAACGTAAATGTTTTGTATGCATTTGACCCATTTTAAAATTGAAATTGAAGAGTAGCTATATTTAAAAATAACTTGGTTAGATGGATGGTATTCGTATCAGCCAACAAACACACCTGTAATCTTGATGTTTATGTGTCATACATGATACATGTTGGTTTCGTGTTGTCACTTAAATGATATAAGATTTTTTTGATTTGATTCATAAAATCGTGACCCACAAAACACCCCTGGTCAGTCTTAATATACTCGTGCCTTAAATAAGACTTAGACCACGACTTGAGGATCAGGAGGGAGTGGTTGAAAATGATGGTAAATCAAAAAAAGAAAAAAAAAAACATTTCCGTCTCATAAGTGTCATTTAGTGATGTCTTTTTGCTTATTGCCAAAATAATATAAAATCATTGTTCCATGTTTGGATCAATTCATCAAAAACATTTCTTAATGGACTAAACTTGCATCTTCCAAATAGTAAAAGGACTAAAGAGTTTAACCCTTTGGCTGTCTATAAATACACCCATAACGATTCTAGTGCACCTGCGAAAATCTCGGACGATCCGATTATTATTAACAGCAAGACGAAAATAGTTAGTTTAACGACTGTCTTCTCCGATCATATTTTCCGGCAAGATGTGCAGAAGACCGACATCTCCAACCGATTCCGACAATGTTTCCGGTGACTCCACAGAGATCTACGTCCAGATTGTCACCTCCGGTGGTCGAAAGATTCCGGTGCACCCTAACATTCTGGTAATCTGCCGCCTCGTGAAAGACTTTAGTTGTTTATCATCGGATTTCATCGTGAATCTGCAATTAAAAGTTAAAACAGAGTGATTTGTTGTTCATGATTGATTGTATTGACTCGATTTGTGTATTCAGGCGTCAGCTTCGACGGTGTTTGGAAGCATAATCGATAGGCCACGAGAGAATCGGAGCTCGGAGATTAGTATTCCGATCGCCGGAGTTCCGTGTGACGCGGTCGTTGTGTTTATTGGATTCCTTTATTCTGGCAGGTGAGTTCCCACCACACGCCAGCCTTTTTTATTCACTTTTATAATACAAATTTATAATCATTCATTTTGATTTTTTTATAACATGATTATAATCATACTATTTATGGTCTAATGATATCCCGTGTGTATAAAAAGACTTTGGTCTAGTGATACTGAGTATTTTGTAAAGATGTTCTTTGTTGAGGGTTCAAGTTATACAATAGACAAAATGTGTAGATTTACGAGTAAATTTAATAGATGTGTAAGTTAAAATTCAAGAAAAATAAAATGTTTATATGGTGTCTTTCTTTGTAAGATTTCGTAAGGTTAAATATTCAAATCCTATAGTTGATTTAATAAAAGATTGATTTAAGTTTAATTTTACTTTTTTAGTTTTGTTAAAAATAACTATTTTCCTCCAAAAGATTAAAAAAATCAATTTACTTTCAAAAGTTTAATAAATTGTTTCAATTTTAATCCAAAAATTTTATTATTTGTTTTAATTTTATTTAAAATAATAAAACTTTTAAAATGAAATTAAAACAACATATGAAAAATAAAACTGAAATTAACTCTAAAAGATTAGATGGTGCGTGTTTGTTTGGAAAATAATAATATTCAAATAGATCTGCACCGTCCAACCTTCTAACGATTTAAACGTGGTACACCTGGCACCACTCACAGTCGATCTTTGTTTATTCTTCACGTTGATGTTTACTCCGCCGCCGGCCACCGGTAGCGACGGTGGTTCAACATCCAACGCCATCGATCATTCATCATTCTTTCAAAAACTGACCAAAATCGCCATTGATGACGCTAACAGGTGCTCCGAAGAAGACATGGAGAAATACGGGATCCATCTACTAGCCCTATCTCACGTATATCTAATCCCAAAGCTCAAATCACAGTGCACCAAAGCCTTAATCGACCGATTAACCATCGA
This sequence comes from Flaveria robusta, assembly GCA_025506415.1. Lineage (NCBI taxonomy): Eukaryota > Viridiplantae > Streptophyta > Magnoliopsida > Asterales > Asteraceae > Flaveria > Flaveria robusta. The sequence goes on from CM046469.1 coordinate 2,980,480, forward strand.
CAACGTGATCGATGTGCTTCAACTCGCACGGCTCTGCGACGCCCCTGATCTCTACCTCAAATGCATGAAACTCGTCTCCAACAAATTCAAATCGGTTGAAGAAACTGAGGGATGGAAGTTCCTTCAAGCCAACGATCCGTTCTTCGAGCTCGAGATCCTCCAATTCATCGACGACACTGAATCCGTAACCAATCGAACACTCATGTTCTCAAATCGTTAGGAAACTGAACTGTATCTGATCGAAATGAATTTGAATTGCAGAGGAGGAAGATGAGCAGGAGACAGAGGAGAGAACAGAGGTTGTATTTTGAGTTGGGTGAAGCAATGGATTGTTTGGAGCATATATGCACCGAGGGTTGCATAAGCGTCGGACCATACGACGTCGAACCGAAGAAGAACAGAGGCCCATGTAACAAGTTTTCAACATGCCAAGGGCTGCAACTATCGATTCAACATTTTGCAATCTGCAAGAACCGAGTGAATCAAGGGTGTGTTCGGTGTAAAAGAATGTTGCAGCTATTCAAACTTCATTCCTCCATTTGTGAATCACCTGATTCTACTTGCAAAGTTCCCCTTTGCAGGTAACCTAAACAAACAAACAAACATACCCAGTATAATCTCACTCATAACAGAGCTATTTTATCTGCATGTAGATAATATTAACGGATTAATAATATTAACTGATGTTGCAGGAGATTTAAGATGAGAGTTGTTGAAAAAGTGAAGAAGACGAAGGAAGAGGTGAGATGGGGTTTGCTGGTGAAGAAGGTGGTGGTGGCTAGAGCCACGTCATCCTTATTATTGACGAAGAGAAAAGAGGTGGAAGAAGAGCCAATACCAGCAGCATGCTGAGAGGGCAATGATGGTGATGATAATTCTGTTGTTAGGGATTTAGTATGTTAATTAATTAATTACTGAAAAAAGTTAATTAATTAAATCAATGTATAAATAGTTTGAATCCTTTTAAATGCTAAAAGGAGATAGGAGGCCATGTGTTTTTATATGTTGGGTGTGGGGATACCATACAAATTTATTATGTATATTATTGTATCCTTGTTTATTATTTATTTTATTTTATTTTTCAAGCTAGTGGATTGGTAGGTCATAACTAATTTTGGAGTTGGATGACACTTGTATATTCAATTGCATGTTACATTGAGTTTTACATTTCTTTTACTTATCTTTCAAATGTCATGTTTCACTATAAAACTTTTGATATATAATCAATTTAAGGAAATTTGATATTTTTGTCATCAGTGTTTTCAAATTTTGACAAATGCAACAAGTCTGATTCGAAGAATTGCGAGAGTGATAGTTTCGTTTTTCCACTTATGGGCTAATAGGTTAGCCACAAATAAAATCTACATAAAAATTATCGATGTTTGTCATTTTCTTTTCATAAAGAATAACTTTTTTAAGATTAGGTAGATATGTTCATTCGTTGAAAAAATAAAAAGTTATATGTTCAATTATGTTTGTTAGTTAACTTTTTAATTATTGGTTCATGAACATATATAAACAACTCACCAGTTAAAATAAACAATATGTAAATTGAAGTTAAAATATCATCATGATTCCACCATATCTAAACTTTTGAACGGCAAACAAAATCTAAATAAGGTCACATACCATCACACGATTAACAATGCAAAAGGCCTAAAGCTACAAGTCAAATAATGGCCTAATTAGTCGATTACCCAAGTCTTGTTTCTAGGTTTTTATTGTGCTGATGCGTATGAGCCGATTAGTAGTACTAATAACTTATAAATAAATTCAAATATCTAAACGAACATAAACAAACGAATATGATGAAATCACAAAATTAAATAAAAGTGCATAAGATTCTCCATGCAATTAATGTATAACGAAAAAATGTCCCAACTTGGCAAGTCCTCAAGCAGAACATTCTTCATACAATTATAGTATCGTGTAAAAAAATGAAACCAAACCCACCCATAAATTATCAGTATATCCAAAGAGCTAGTAGGTTTGGGACGTGAAAAAATCAGGATTTAATTACATTCCACACGTATTATTGGATTACCTTAAAAGTTAGCCGTCAGTTATTATAAAACTTTAAGGTGAGGTAAATATGGGGGAGGTCATGGGTTCAAGTCTCACTTTGATCAATACGTTCAGAGTTGATGCAAAGGGTTTTCCCAGCAATGGATTTTCTCCTGACAGGGTTGGGGGTGCGGTCCCAACTAGGACACGGATAGGTGGGCCCGATTAAAATAACACCTATCCTCCGAAGCAGTGTCGCACATTTGCCGTTCAAAAAAATTTATTATAAAACTTTTTGCATCATGACATATTCTACTTTTATTTATATTTTCATTGACTACCATATATACATGCTTGTTTACATTCTCAATGTGCAAAGGTATCCACAAGTCGTTACTATCTTATTCATAAAAACGTTACCGACTTTAATTTATCAAAATTTTGGTTTTGGCTTATCTTGAAAGATTTTAACGAGTCACAAGAGCGTTATGTGATGTGGATGTTGATGGTCACCATCGTGTTTTTTATTCATCGTTAAGGATATTAATAATTTTAGATTTTCAAATGATCAATTATTATTAGAAAATCAAATAGATTTGCAACTTAACATCAAGCCTATAAAATATTGGTTTGAAAATGATCGTGGCCTCGCAATAATTGTTGAAAAAAAAAAAGAAGGCAACAGAAATTTTGGAAATAGAAAAATGAAGGAAAAAGAAAAGAAAGAAATAATGGTTACGTGTAACTTACAGCGACCTTCCAATTTATGTGGAGGAAACTATAAACAAACAAACTTAGGTGACAAAAGCAAAACCGACCTGCCCTATATATGTGTGCATATTTGACCTCAAAATATATATTGAATACTAAATTATAAACGTGATCTTTTTATATTTAAAATTTTGAAAATTGTTGTGGATTGTTAGCTTTATAACATTATCCCTTTGTGTTCACCGGCAAGGGAATTTTTAATTTATGATAAGATTTTAACAGGAACTAAAGTTATGTTATCATTAAAAATGGAAAATTAATGTTCTGATGTTAAAAACATAACTAGCTCTTAATTTTAAATTTAACCTCAGAATCTATAACTAAAAAAATATTTAGCAAAAGTTTCATGATAAAAATTTTAGTATAAAAACTAAAAAAATAAATTAAATAAGTATTTTAATATGTTAAGTGATGCACATGAGTTTAAAGTTTATATAATTTCGAAAAGTTTAATAAAAAGTAACACCAAAAAGTTTGTTATTTTATTTATAAACGTAAAGTAATAAATAAATTTGACTTTTTTTTTTAAAATATGTTCTGAAACTTTTATTACGAAAATATGAATGAGCTTGGTAAATACATGAGATGTTATATAAAAGTAAAAACTAAATCATATCAACAATTAAAGTAATTAACTCATATTTAAAAACATAAACGATAGTTAATCTACTATTAGATTAGAAAAATATAAATTACATGTCAATAATGTTAAAAAAATATCCAGCCACATACATAATCAATTAGAAATTAAAACGTTTTTAATTTTATATATACCCTTACAAACTTAAAAAATATTAAATATGCTCAATCAAAACTAAATATATCATATATGCCCTTAAAACCTATTTGAAATATCAAATTTATCCATTTTACTAAGAGCAATATAAATAATGATGTTTAACCCTTATTTTTTCCTAAAACTTTAAAATTTCACATTTACTTACTTTTATTGAAAATAAGGTTTTGAAAATTACGACTTGTATGTTTCCATTAGTTGAAAATTATGACCTGTTCAAAAAAGTTGTAAAACGTTCAAATTATGATTATTCAAAACCTCCAATTATAATTAATGACTCTAGAACCTTCATAATATTTCACCAAAACATTGAAATTGACAATTCATCCAAATGGAACAACCTATGTTGGATTTGCGATGGAACAAAAACGCATACGACTTATGGGAACAAAAACAATGGAATCATTTACGAAATGATTTGCGATTGAATCAATCAATTAATGGAGAATGGTAGTAAGGGTATGCAATTCAATATCATTTCGATTGGTGTGGTCGATAGAAAATATGAGATTCTTAATTGTTGATAAAAAAATTTTAAGAATTAGATTATAAGAATTATATGATTGGTAGGGGTAAGATGGTTATAAAGAAAGAAAAAAAAATTTAAACTCGGTATATATTTGATATTTTTGAATTTGGATGGGTATATATGATATTTTGCAAACCATGACATAAATTATAGTTTCATTCTAACAAAGCATAAGCACATAAAACTTCATACTAACCAATATAACCCCGGTAATTAATTTTTCGTTAGCTCTAACCAAACAAATGAAGATGAATCAACCATTTGTAATTGATCTTTTAGATGAGTAACACATCTTCATTTGTAAATTTTTATGCATTTCGTATAACTGTCGAATAAAGCCCAAACCATGAAACCAATCCAGAACCAAACCGTTAGTAATAGTTTGGTATGGTTTAGTACGATTATATGTTTCAGCAGTTTGGTTTTAGTTTTTAATGTTCAAAATCTTTGATAACAGTTTAAGTCATTGATTGGTTTAAAAACCATCAAGATCAGATTGTGAACACCCCTATTGACAATATAATTCACTTCTTGTTCTATTTTATTTTTCACCACGAGACTTGAATCCTCGACTTTATGAGAAGTGCTATCATTTTAAATATTAAACATATCAAAGAAGCTTTGGTTAGAAGTAGAACTAATCAAGTATTACCCCTATAAGTGGGACATTATACTTGAGCATTTTTTTAGTTTTATTATCTATTTTTTTAGATGTCAAAGTTTTATAACAAAAAAAACTTTGACCGGTTTATTAATACGTTGCTATAAATATGTATGTTGGATATCATTGTATGGTAATTGAATGAGTAGGGGAAAATGTTTGCTTTTGAATGAAGACTCCATTTGTTAATTAGATTCGTCTTAATCTGGATTTCTTTTCTAAATTAAAACCTAACACAAATTAATAGTTTAATACTAGGTTTTAACGTGTTAACCAATTTAATTAACATCACAATCAACCTGGTATCAAGGAAGGAACATTCTAAATCCATTACGCTAGACTTAAAGCTGCTTATTTTCGATCTTCTTAAAAAAATATTTGTTTTTATTCTATTGTTAATGGCATGTGAGAATAATGGATCAATTTATATCCGTAAGTAACCATCTATAACGGATTTAAGTTGAAGCAAATAAATATATATATTTTTCTATAAATAATTTCTTAAAACTCACCACCATCTGCTTAAATTAAAATAAACTTCATGGATAGAAGATAACTCACTCGTTGCATTTTGGTAAGATCAATCAGAATTCTTAAGGATGCCTTAATATAGGGGCTCAAACTACATGATCGAATCTATTCTTCTTAACATGTTGTCGATCCAAGAGTCCTTTTATCAAGTCAAAACGACTAGAGTCATGGTCTTTCAAACACTTTTTTTTTTTTTTTTTGATAAAAAAATTGCATATTAAGTATTATTAAAGATAGTAATGTTAATTGTTTATAATAACAAATAAAATACTTTTTTAATTTCTTGATTATAGTAGAAAAATAATTTCTTAAAACTCACCACCATCTGCTTAAATTAAAATAAACTTCATGGATAGAAGATAACTCACTCGTTGCATTTTGGTAAGATCAATCAGAATTCTTAAGGATGCCTTAATATAGGGGCTCAAACTACATGATCGAATCTATTCTTCTTAACATGTTGTCGATCCAAGAGTCCTTTTATCAAATCAAAACGACTAGAGTCATGGTCTTTCAAACACTTCCTTTTTGTTTTTTTTGATAAAAAAATTGCATATTAAGTATTATTAAAGATAGTAATGTTAATTGTTTATAATAACAAATAAAATACTTTTTAAATTTCTTGATTATAGTAGAATGACATGAAAATTATCAGTAATAATAATGAACTTAAATATTACAAATCATAGGAACATTAGCTATATGCCTATATAAACATCTATTGTTTACAGAAAAAAGATATTATATTGTTATGATTGGTAATAAAATATAATTACGTAACCATCAAAGAAAATGTGTGCAGTACGTTAATAAAATTCATCTAACTCATTGATTTTGGCTATTTTATTCTCTTTAGTTATCACGTGTTAAAAATAAAATCATAATATAAATGTCTATATCTTCAAATATGTATATTGATGATTATTATCCAATCAATACGTAGTATATTATATGTATGATCTTCTACCAAAAATAATTTTTGCTACCCCACATCTACATTAATAATTTAATTTGGAAGATACACAAATAAGACCACAAAAAAGATTTAAATGATAATATGATGTTCTTGGTAGTCAAATAAACACGACAATAGGGAATGAAACATACATAAAGCAATATGAAAGTTAGATGGAGCAAATATGAGGCGTAGATGCGACTTTGTGGATAGGTATCCATTTATCGAATGGGTGTATAGTGTGCATAGTTGTGTTACTTTATCGAATGGGTCGTTGTCTATCCTCATGCGTAGAAAGAATATTCTGATGGTAGCTAGACTTAAGTATAGTTTTCTCGATACAAATTAATATCTTTATAGGTTGATCTGCCACCAAATATGTTTTTTTTCCTACCCCACATCCGCATTAAATTAAAGATACACAAATTGACAAATTAGACCACATAGAAGGAAATGAATCACAACATGACATTTTTCTCGGTAGTCAAATAAACACAACAATCGGGAATGAAACATACATAAAGCTATATCAAAGTTAAGATGGAGCACATATATATGAGGTGTAGATGCGACTTCGTGGATATAACATTAGAAAATGGTATCCATTTATCGAACAGATGGATGGCATAAGTAGTTATATTGCTTTATCGAACGGGTCATTGCCTATCCTTGTATCCTCATACACACGAAGAATGTGGTGATGGTAGACATAAGTATAGTTTTGTTGATAAAAGTTAAATATCCTTATATGTTGATCTAGATTGAGGCATAATGAAAGTAAACATAATGTATGAACAAACGCCAAAAATGACAAAGTATATTACAATTACATACGAACTAACTTACGAGTTACAAAGGATGTTGTAGTTTTAAAACTACAAATAATACATTATATAATTTAAGAAAAATCTAAGACAAAATGTGGTTTGTCTCTTGTGGACATTCTTAAATTCATGTAATCTATATCTAATATTTTTTATGATTAAGAGTTATTAACGTTTTTTTGTGTCAACATGCTACATTGACATCTGCAAAGGAACATATGTGTAGTTTGATCAGAATATTGAATTAGATATAAACCGACCATAAAGTATTTAAATTTAAATATATATCGGTCTGTTTTTTTGCCTTTATTAACCGACCCTAAAGTGTTTTATACAAAACATTACATATCTGTTATTATTGTTTTTTAATATTATATCATACGTATAACATTGTGATTTTCTCTTTCAACATTTACTTTTAACTAATAATAAATATGTATACATTTATTTTTAAGTATTTTTCATCATTAAAGATTCCATCTAAAATATGTATACACACAATTAGTAAGACATATATAGTATAAATATATGCAAAATAATAAGATCTCAAATATCAAGTTTTCAGAACCCATCAACTTCTTTTCACTATTTGACAAATTTAGTTTTTATGTTTTTAAACCATCTACAAATCATGGAAATTTCAAATCATCCACGTCAAAGGAAATTCATATATCATCTTAAACTAAATGAAATTTATACAATTAAGTTGATATTATGAAGTTGAATCATCGTGTTAACTTTTCTATCATATTTAAGGTAATGCTTGATGTACTTTCTACTTTACATTTTCATTCTTATTTATTTTTTATTAAATAAGGTTAAAACAAATGATTATATAAAATTAAATTTATATACCTTTCCTTTAAATGTAAAAATCAAATAATTCACAAAGAAAAACATACTTTTTTTTTACTCATTGTAAGACAGTCGATATGATCGGGCACTAGCCTAGTTATAATAATACTGAATACATATTAAAATCGATGGTCGGCCGTATCACAAAGTCACAATATTGTTGCTCATCACTTCAACGAACCACAATTTCACACGTCGGAACTTTTCTTGCTTCAACCAAATATTACTTTCTTTTTTTTTTTTCTTTGTTGTACTATTATAGATTGTAAGTGTAAAAAAATAGGGAGGTGATTGATTATTTAATAGTATATATAATAATTTGTTGATCTCTAAAGAGGTGTATGTTCTATAAAATGGGTGTGCCAGCCGGTTTAAATAACGAGTCATGATGACGCCTAATAAATTAGCATTTTTAGAATAAACATAAATTCTGTCTTTTATAAAAAAATTGTTTTGTATACTTCCTGCCTCTCTGTACCTATATAAATACACGTAAGCATACACACAGACAAATTCTAATACGCCGTCGTGATTATTTCGATTCTAAGTTCCCTTCTTTGTCCTTCGACACACAAAACGTACTATTTTCTTAAACCACATACACGCCGTTGCGAAGTGGTTTCAAAATTGGCCCTCCGTAAAACGCAGGTATAACCCGTTAGTTTTTAAGTGAAATAGAAATAAAACAATAATGATAATCTTGAGTTGGAACTTGGAAGATCTAAATAACGAATTATTGGGCCAAAAGTTTGAAATGATGTTGGGCTCAATGAAACCTTTAGTGGACTCCCACAGGCCTACTTTCTTCGTATTTGAAAGTTGAAACTTTCGGGTCGTCTACTCTAACCCTGATTACAAATTGGTCTGCACCGGAACCACCAATCACGCTGACGTTGTTCGGGTCGAGCTCGACCCGTATGTCCGTACACCAACCCACTGCCCTCAATCGTCAGGTATACACCTCTGTATGTAATTAATATTATTGATTTCAATTGGAGGATAACGTTGATCGTGATATTAGGTCTAAATTGTTACCAAAAATTCGATTGGAAGAATAATTATGTTCTTAATTTAGGGTTTAACTGATACTAAGAACCCAATTTGTGATCATCTTGTTGTCTGTCTTTATTTCCCCTTTAAATGGACATGTAATTATATGCTTGTGAGGAGAAGAAATCTTTATTATATAATCTTACACAATTGAAGTACTATGATTACATCAAGACTATAAATCCATAAAGTTTAAGGAAAAGAGCAAATCTTTAGCAATATTGATAGGTGAACTGAATAGAAAGTGTTTGTGTGTGTGAATTTGTGTGATTTAGAGTTCATCTTTGAGGGATGATGTAGGAGATGATTTGGGGTTGTCAGCAGAATTCTTGATAGGGTAAGAGGCTTGCATTGCTATGCCACAAAGCCCTCTTTTATCAGATATTCCTCTTTCCATCCTAATGTATCCATTTTCTCCCCACTCGGCACCCCATGAGTTCTTTACGATCCAGTATTTGGTTCCATCTAGAGTTGTACCGTATCCAACGGCTGCAACACCATGATCCAGTTGTGTTCCGCATAATCCAGTAAAAACTCCCTGTTACATCATAGAATAGAGCCATTTTTACGCTTTAGTTTTGTCTGAATTATGATCTTATATGTATCAAGAATCCGTGCATAAAGCACCCTCATATTTGTATTTAAATTCTTAATTGCATTAGTTTCTTTCAAGTTTTTAGATATCTTTATAAGAACACGCTTTTAGATTCAAGTTTTTGATCGAGTTATGCTCTTGTAAGTATCAAGAATCTGTGCAAACAAAACCCCATCTTTATATTTCAATTCCTAGATTGCATTTGCTTCTTTCAGCTTTCAAGATTTCTTTATACGAAGCTATTTTACATGCGAATTTTGATTAAAAATATGTTTTTGCAAGTAATAAGAATCTGTGCATAAAAACTAGTAAAGTACATCTTTATGTCTCAATCCTTAGATTGGATTATGTTCTTTCAAGGTTAAACTTTTCTTTATGTGTTTGAACTTTCTATCAAGCTGTGTTTTTTAAATATCAAGAATCTGTGCATAAAGAAACACTGTCTTTTAAATTTTAATTATTTAATTGAATGATGTTCTTCAAGTTTCAAGATTTGCTGATAAAAATCTATTTTTTTCCTTTCATTTTTTCGATTGAATTAGTGCTTTGAAGTATCAAGAACATGTTGTCTTACCTCTGAATAGAACTGAAAATCTGGACCCCCTGCTTCAATGGCAACAGAAACGGGCTGGTGGGCTACTGCTTTCATAAGTGTTTTCTCATTATTTTTAGGTACATCCTGATGTCCATCAATCGATACCACCGGAGCATTCATCTGTAAGAAAAAAAAGTCAAATTCATTAGACTTTGCGGTCAACTTGATTTGTAGAACTATGTTATTCTTAGAAAGGTTGTACCTTTTTAGAATTACACTTCCCATCTGCAGCTGTGTAAGGATAATCATCCTCTCTCGTTAGACCACCCCTCTTTTTAATGAAGTCAAACGCCGAGTCCATTAGACCTCCACCACACCCGTGATTTTCTGCAGTGTCACAGTCAACAAGCTCTTGTTCTGATAGTGACACTAGCTCATCTGTTTTGATCTTGTTTATTCCTTCAACCGCTGCTACAGTTGAAAACGCCCAACAGCTTCCTGTGGTACAAACATAAGAAAAGATCAATATCCGTAAAAAGTGTTATTTGCTGAATGTTGTATTGTATTCTTCAGTAAAGATTTACCGCATTGTCCTTGATCTTTCACTGGGGTGACAGCCCCTTTCTTTCTCCAATCAACAGAAGTAGGGACACTTTCGACATTTGCATACATAAATCCCTTGTCGCCGGTTCGTTCTCCTTGAAGCATGCTATGATGATGTATCTTTGAACCCGCATACAAACTTCTGAACTCATGGTTAGTCATGTCAGCGAATTTGTTTAGCTTAAGCTTATAAGGTTTACCCATCTTGTTAGTTTCATGAACATGTAACACATTGGACTTAAACACGTTGAACCGCCTCTGCTTCTCGTCATGGTTTTCCGCCACTTTGTGGTGACTCCGCCACCTCTCGTACATATTCCACAAACCATCCTCCGTTTCAAGCTCTTTTTCATGGAAATCAAAGCTCCATGCGACGCCTAAAACTAAAGACAAAGAAAGAGAAACCAAAAGAAACCTACTGATCGCCATTCGGTTGAGTTCTTGTTGATTTTGTTAATGGGATTTGGATAAAGATGATGAAAGTTTGGAACTTGGAGGATGGTTTATATAGAGGAAAGATTTAAGAGTGGTTCAAGAAGAGTGCAAGATTGATCAATCTTGATATGAATACACACAAGTTGATCAAGGTGGAAGAAAAGGTTCCTTATGGGCATGAACAACCATCAAGATTCAATAATGGAGTGGTAGAGAGAGAAAGATAAGAGAGAAGATGCGTGTGATGTTAACAACTAATCAAAAATTGTTTGAAAATGGCAAATTTTGAGTTATATGAAGTGATACATGTAGTGAGTTGATGGTATCGATTGAAGAAATTGTAGGGGTGGTGATGTATGCATGGTGTACACGTTATGTGATGCAAATGGGGTGAATGCAAAATGGTATTTGTTCCTTTGTTATACACTTTTTGTTTATCTTGTTGCATATACTAAATTTAGGGTTTTTTTGGTTGCTTCTATGGTTTAATCTAATGGTGGCCACTTTTATTGCGTAAAACTAGAAAGTTTTATTTTTTAGATTTTAAAAATAATAAGTTCGGTGTTCTTTACAAACCTAAAACTCCCTCAATTGCGAATGTGTAATAGCACCTTGTAACTTTCGATTTAAAAAGTTTGATGTTTAATTGTTATCACAAATCGTTTTTTCACTTGGTCAATTTACAAAGAAATCTAATTAGAAATGTGAAAGTAAATTAACCTTCTTTTTAAAAGAAAAAGTTAAGAGATCTAGTTAACTATATTTAGGTGAATTAATTACGTCTTCAATTTATCATAAACAATTTTATAAACAAGATGTTTATGTTATTCAAATCATTGATTTGTAGGTTTCTTAACATTAGGGATGAGCATGGTCGGTTTGGTTCGGTTTTAGCCTAAAACCGAAACCAAAAACCAATATTTCAGTTTTTAAAACCATTCGGTTTCGGTTTTCTCGGTTTTTGGTTTTCGGTTTCGGTTTTTTTGGTTTTACCATTTGGACTTCAAATTTAAAAAAAAAAATTTGTTTTAAAATAATAAATTTAAGTTAAAAACTTTGGTCTTATATTATTTTATTGATCTTTAAATATAATCTATATATTCTTATAAATTATTTTACATTAAAAACTAAATACAATTCATAAAATATAAGAACAAAGTTTAATAAAACATTTTAATCTATTAATTCAAACAAAAAAAGTTTAAAGATTATTTTTTAAAGCTAAATATTCAATCTCTTGTAGATAACATAAATTAAACAAGTAATTAATAGGCTAATAATATTTATAAGTGAATGATTACACCTCTAAATTTAAAAGTATGGTTGTATGGTTTCGGTTCGGTTTTTTCAGTTTTTGTTACAAGCTAAACCAAAACCGAACTGAAAAATTCGGTTTTTAAAAAATCATCAAACCAAACCATCGGTTTCTTAGCGGTTTCGGTTTTTTCGGTTCGGTTGCGTCGGTTATTTTGGTCAAAGTTCAGTCATTTCGGTTTCTTGCACACCCCTACTTAACGTGACACGTCACTGACCGTGCCGTCGCCTCCTTCCCTGCAACTCTCCAAGAGTTCTCTTCCGCTTAGAATGAACGTCACGGTTACCACAAGCCACGCCATGACCGGTCTACATAATTGTGTGGCCACACGTGGCACACTACGGCCTCACGTGGACCATGAGCATGGTTGTTTCACGTGGGTGTGGCCGCAAGTCTCAACGTTGTTTTCATTTTACTAAAATTAATTTTAAGAGCCCTTTTTTAACGATAATACTAATTTCTTTAAACCAAATCTTTTTTAAAAATTACATCTTTCATTAAGTTTTGTTGATTATTACTTTGTAATAGTTTTTACTTTTATTAATAAAACATGTTTGAGTTTAATATTATTTTAATCCAAAAAAAACACTAACAATGTGAAAATTATTTCCAATGTGAAGTTGGTGGAAAGCGAATAGTGATACGACGATGATGTGACAACGGGTGGAAGGTGAAATGTGGAGATCTTAGAAAGTGTGTTATAGCTGAACGTGAAATGTGAAGATCTTAGAAAGTGTGTTATAGTTGTGGGAGAGAACATCGCACCAACGGTTTTGTTGTTGTAATAACTCATCTCGCTCGTGAAGAACTACTCACAAGCTTTTCTCACCCTGTGGACCCAAATTATTTTCTTTTAATTTTTAATAATGTGTGCCCGTTAGCTTTTCAAAAAAAAAAAAGTTTTGCCTATTGTTTTGTTAATATTCCTATGTAAGTTTTAATGAAAACCGAGTTATATTGAAAATAAATTATGCTTAGTCTCCTAAGCTGATTTAACATATGCTTGAGTTGGCATCTCAGAGGATAACAAAACCGGTATTTGTAGTATTCAATATTATTTTTAATGAAAACCATGAATTTTTTTATTAGGTAACACATTTCAAAAAAATTTAACCGACATTGATATGATCTTTTTATTTTTAAAAACTTTTAAGTTACTAAATGTGTTAAAATTAATAAATATTTTTTTTGTACTAAAGAAATAAGAAAAATGATGAATAGTGAATGATGGACATACCATAGATTGACGATGGAGCAACTAGTGGTGAGTGAGTAGTGGTGACGTAAGGTTAAAGTGGAAAGTAGCAATAAGAAGAGAGACTTTGGTAACAATAAAACAATGCAAATGTAAATAAAATACGTGGTGAATAAAATTCGACCAAGGGTGACTAAGATAATCACATTAATATGAAAACAAGTATAGAACCTTATTTTTCAATAACAACTCTTTTGTACTCAAATATTTACAATTTTACAATGAACATTTAAAAAAAAAAAAAAGTAAAACTCTATTTTTACATAACTTCTGGGATAAGGTCCACCTAATAGCTTTGGATACATAATGAATTAATGGGCTTTAGGAATGTGTGAGATGTTAGGCTTGTTAGCTTATTATATATACATGCCATGTGACTTATATGTGATGATTAAGGTATGTGATAATTCTAACTACTTAAGGTAATTAAAGAACTCTATTTCATAACATCGTTGCTAGAAATTAAATAATGCATAGTTAATGTGTCTTGGCTCATAATAGAAATAAATTAAGAACTTTCCTAAAACCTAGATCATATATATTTAGCAACTAAATCAATCTTCTTCACCCCTTTGTGATATTATGAATAGTTTAATGATCATATACCAAACTGTTAACTCTAATCGTGGATAGTTTAACGAATACTTTTGTTGTGTATGTGTCTTAGTTTAGACTTGAAAAATGATATGTTTTCTTTTTAGTGATAGATGAGCAAACAGCCAAACATTTCAATTATTTGTGGTGGTGGATGAATAGTTATGTGTATTAGATCTCAATAACGTTATAAATTGGTGTTGAAGTTTAACTTAATATAAAGTTAGACAATTTAAACCCTTATATATGTTAGATATTTTAGTGTAATTGAATTAATTTGTTAACCAATGTAAATTATAATATTCATCAAATTAGATAGGGGGTGTGTAGTGCACGTTTTTTTAAGTTTATTATGATTTTTCGTATCAGAACCTCATTGATTCTTAGGGGCGAAGCCCTACCCGGTGGGAGGTATGGGGACAACGTCAAGGGGTGGGCCCCCCTTGTGGGTCGTTAAAAAATATATTTCTGAAATTTTACTCGTGAAATTCATATGAAAAAGAGGTTTATGTTTGGTGTAGAATTTGAATTTGAAATGATAACTAGCAAAACACAAATTTGAGCCAATCCTTGAAAACGAATTCATTTGGTTTTGGTCCTTCTGTTTCACGAATTCAACACTCAATCATCATACTTGTTCATGATCATGAGTTGTATCCGGTCGAGAAGTTTGATGAATTGTTTCAATCTGAAAGTCATACACAACTCTCGGAAAGTCTATTTATTGATCTGTCATTTACAATATAACAAGTCCTACAAGGTAAGATGGTAAAATAGTAGAACATGAATGGTCTTAATTATATAACTATATACATTCTCTATTGTCAGTGGTCTCTCGCGTATGTCAGATGATCACTGTTCATTGACAGCAGCACCCCAACAAGTGACGTGCCCCCACATGGCTGTTTAGAGAGTAACTCATAGGCTTATATACAAACATTCACATTGCATTCCACATTTTATCAACTCTAGTTGTAATGTATTTTTCTTTCTATATCTAGTAGTTTAAATACCATCAAGTATCAGCCCAATGTTCAATTTTGAGAACGAGCACCTTTTCTATCTATAACCTCGCTGTTTCATATCTTTTTTCTTGTTTTGTTTTTAGTACAATATGAAAAAAAAAATACACACTCCAAGGTGATATGATCAAAACATTACAAAATAACCTTACTTATCCTTAAGATTACGCGAAAGCGCCACAGGCAGGAATCCTTTTACAGTAAAGATTACCAAAGAGCATTTTTTGTCTGTCTAGAAGATGCAGAAAAACACTCGAGGCACAACGTGAAACTTTTGCACCTTGGATTTTCTGACTCGCCCTTGGAGACCTAGAGATTATCAGTAAGTCAACTTAAAATGATCTATAGAATCTAGTTGCCTGCCAGCAGCCTGAAATGGACAAACCATAAGAAACAACTTTTGTCGGTTAAACATTACATATATCAATATATGATTCCTTTTGACATGCCGCATACAAAATGATATGAAACTAGGATATACATAGATAACAGCAAATGCCGAAAGAATCCTAACAGCTAAATCACTTGTTTGCTAGCATATATATAATCCGGTTTCTTGATTTCTGGCATATAGGATCACAGTATATCAGAAATATAATCACCTCGTGAACGGCTAAGTATATGCTTCAATCTAATAAAAACATGATTTGAGATGCATATATAATTATATAAAGACAGTTAATATATAATTACTTCACGAGCCAATACATTTGCATATGTAACAAAGTGGAATACGCATGAGACACGACCCAAAACAATAAACCAGATGGGAAAAAACAATGAGTCATCAGACAGCAGCAAGAAGATGTTGCAACCTGGATTGTTTGAGATCATTACAGAACATGCTGATCGGGTAGACATGCTTCTGATGGCTTTAGGGACAGCAGGGTGCATTGTAAACGGATTAAGTATGTCTTTGATCATGTTAGTCCTTAGTCGAATGTATAATGACTATGCATCTTTGGCTAACATAACCTCTGCTGACATAAATCAGGTTAGTTTAATCATGTTTGCTGATTGTTATCTCCATGCATATATCATCATATTGGCTGTTGCATCACTTTCATTAATTTTTTTTATTTTATTGCAGTATGCACTCACCTATATCTATGTTACTGTAGTTGTGGCTTCAGGGGCATTTATAGGTACAGTACTTCATCTGTGAATACCGAATAAGCACATGGAAATAACATAACCTTATATAATTGTAATCTTCATCTGCTTAATGATCATATGTTTTGAAATTCAATAGAAGGATTATGTTGGGGACACACTGCAGAAAGACAATCATCACGTATACGATTCAAGTATTTGAAAGCTGTTTTAAGACAAGAAATAGGCTACTTTGACAAAAGTCTTGAAGCATCGCGTGTTGTGACAAATATATCAACAGATATATCAATAAACATACAAGGAGTTATCGGTGAAAAGGTCTTCTAACTTCTTTAACTGCTACAACTTCTACATACATCTTTTTTTTTATCAAAATCTAAATTTATTTTCACAACCAAACAGATTCCAGATTTCATTGCAAATATGTGCATGTTCTTGACAGCTGAATTAACAGCTGTGTACCTCTGTTGGAGATTAGCGATCGTGGCACTTCCGGCTATGTTTTTGCTGCTTATTCCAGGGATATTTTATGGAAATATGTTAGCAAAAAACCAAGAGAAACTACAAGAAGCTTATGCAGTTGCAGGTGGGATAGCAGAACAGGCGTTTTCTTCGATTAAAACAGTTCATTCCTATGTTGGAGAGAAGAACATGGTGAACCGATTTTCAAATGCATTGATACCAACTTTAACTCTCGGGATTAAACAAGGTTTTTTAAAAGGAATGGTTTTTGGTGGCATTGGAATTATATTTTCTATCTTCGCGTTTATGAGCTGGTATGGGAGCATCTTGGTCATTGAAAAAAGAATCAAAGGTGGAGATATCATTAGTGCAGGTGTATGCATCGTCTATGGAGGATTGTAAGTATATACATCAATCTTTTACATAACAAAACTAATAGATATAAAGCACTAATTCAAATTGAGCATCAAATTTACTAATTATTGCAGTGGTCTTGGAGCTTCTTTAATGAACATAAAACATTTTGCTGAAGCAAAGATTTCAGCAGCCCTTGTTAATGAGATTATTAACCGGGTCCCAAGCATAGACTCAACAGACAAACATGGAACAACGATATCAGGTGTTAAAGGTGAGCTGCAGTTTAAGGATGTTAAGTTTGCATACCCATCAAGACCCGAAAGTTTGGTTCTAAAAAAGGTCAACGTTAAGATCAAGGCCTGCCAAACCGTTGGACTGGTTGGTCAAAGTGGGTCAGGTAAGTCAACTATGATCAATCTGATAGAAAGATTCTACGATCCGACTGAGGGAGTGATACTACTCGATGGGATTGACATAAAGTCGCTCCAGTTAAAATGGTTAAGAAGTCAAATGGGTTTAGTGAGCCAAGAACCTATCCTATTTGCAACAACAATCAAAGAGAATATTCTATTCGGGAAAGAAGGCGCTACAAGTTACGAGGTTATAAAAGCCGCTAAAAAATCTAACGCCCACAACTTCATCATGCAACTACCCAATGGGTATAACACTATGGTAACCAACACTTATGTATGCTAATTCTGCACGGGCTAATTGCATAAAAAGGTAACCAACTTCGATTTAGTATGTGTACTTGGGTAACCAACTTATTCTAGACAATATAAAACAATCTGAGAAGATAATTACCTACAATAACCGATATTCATATGAAAAAGTCAACAAGGCCAATAGTTACCAACAAGTGAGTTGCATCATCATCATTTTGACCTGTTACATGGTCGAATTACCTTAAAGTTGATTACTTCAGTCCATAATTTGTTGCCTTTTGTATGCAAGTAGCACTATCTATAACAAACAAAAAGTAGAGTAGAATGATAAGTGTTTACCTTACTTTATTCAGGTTGGCGAATTGGGAGCACAGATGTCAGGAGGGCAGAAGCAAAGGATTTCAATTGCAAGGGCACTAATTAGAAAACCAAAAATCTTGCTTTTGGATGAAGCTACAAGTTCTCTAGATTCACATTCTGAAAAGGCAGTACAAAAAGCTTTGACTCAAGCATCAGTAGGAAGAACAACAATAATCATTGCACATCGTATAGCTACAATCCGTCATGCGGATTTAATTGTTGTTATCAATTCAGGTGAAGTAGTAGAGTCTGGTTCACATGAAGAACTAGTTCAAAATGCTTGTGGACCATACTCGATGATGG
Source organism: Flaveria robusta (assembly GCA_025506415.1). Taxonomy (NCBI): domain Eukaryota; kingdom Viridiplantae; phylum Streptophyta; class Magnoliopsida; order Asterales; family Asteraceae; genus Flaveria; species Flaveria robusta. Next base: position 2,999,070 of record CM046469.1, read on the forward strand.
TCAGGTTCCAGAAGCCAGAAGTAAATAATGGTCAAACTTCAGCACCAACTGAAGAAGTCAAACCTCAAGTCAAAGAAACTCCAGTACCAAAAGAAAGAGCAGATAGACAAAAAGTAACTAAATCCCATTTCAAAGAAGTGACATATAGGCAGTCTGAGGAAGTGTACAGTCAACCATCATGGTGGGACCTTATGCAGATGACTAGACCTGAATGGAAGTCAACTTTAATGGGAACCATTGGTGCGCTTACTAGCGGTTCAGTTCAACCAGTGGTTGCTTGTCTTCAAGCAGTAATGCTGTCTATATTTTTTCTCAAAGATGATGCAGATATCAGATCTCAAACAAGAAGATTATGTTATGCCTTCTTGATCGTTTCTGCTTATTCCATTGTTTCCAATGTGATTCAGCATTATTATTTTGGAATTATGGGAGAAAATTTTACAAAAAGGATAAGATCAGCCATCTTTGAAAAAATCATGACTTTTGAGATTGAATGGTTTGACCAAGAAGAAAACAGCACCGGGGCCCTATGTTCAAGACTTTCTGCAGATACATTAATGGTAAGAAATCTTGTAGCAGACCGTTTGGCGTTCTTTGCACAGTCAATCTCAGCTTCAGTTTTAGCAATCATTTGGGGGATGTCATTGTCTTGGAGACTAGCTAGTGTAGCTATTACTTTACAACTGCTTATAATTGGTAGTTTCTACTTGAAAGTAGTAATGACAAGAAACATGTCCAAGAAAATCTTGATTGCAAGAAACAAGAGCAGTGGAATAGCAAGTGAGGCTGTTAGTAATCACAGAGCTATTACAGCATATTATTCTCAAAATAAGATTATGAAATTATATGAAGATACACAAAAAGGCCCACAGAAAGAGAGCAAAAAGCAGCCTTTATATGCAGGAATGGCTTTATTCGCTCGACAATTTCTAACAAATATTAATTTTGCCATAATATACTGGTACGGTGGGAAGCTTTTGTACAATGGTGATATCACATACAAGCAATTGTTTCAGACATTTTACATTGTGGTAACAGCAGGGATACTAATTGCTGAAACAGGAAGCATGACTGGAGATATATATGAGGGAACAAATGCTTTACAATCGGTTTTTACAGTTCTAAAACGAGAAGGAAAGATGAAAACCTACCCATTTAAGCATAATATAGTTAAACCAAAAAAGATTAAAGGGCAGATAGAACTAAAACAGGTTGAGTTTGTTTACCTAACAAGACCAACAAAGATGGTTCTTAAAGGTTTGAGCTTGAAAATTAAAGCTGGAGAAGTTGCAGCACTTGTTGGAACTAGTGGATCTGGAAAATCAACAATTATTGGAATGATTCAGAGATTTTACGACCCGATAGCAGGATCTGTGGAGATAGACAAAGTTGACATTAAAAGCTACGACTTTAGAGCATTGAGGTCGTTTATTGCATGGGTGGGCCAGGAGCCTAGTTTATTTGCAGGAACAGTTAAAGAAAATATCGCTTACGGGAAAGCGAATGCATCAGAAGCTGAGATAATTCAAGCAGCAAGCCTTGCGAATATCCATGAATTTATAAGGTTTGTCTTTCATTACAATCTCATCTAGTGGTAAATAATATTAGAGAATCAACCCATGTCCACTTGTGCTGTGTTTTGTATGTTATTGGTAAAAATGGATCGAGCGGGGTCAAACGGGTTGTAATGTATATTCAAATCACTTTACTATAAACCATACTAACTATTAACAAAAAATCTATGCGAAGTGCCTCGTGTAGATCCAACACACTTTGGCCGGTCCTGTGCTAAAAAGTCCTCATTGTGACTAACCCATTTTGATCCATTATCTAATTCACCTATCTTAAGGAATGATTAACCGAATCAATTTTGTGAGCAGTTCCCTGAAAGATGGATATAATACGGTTTGTGGAGAAAGAGGCACTCAGTTATCAGGCGGACAGAAGCAAAGAATCGCCATTGCCCGGGCAATACTGAAAAATCCAGCAATTTTTTTACTGGATGAGGCAACAAGTGCGCTAGATTATAAATCAGAGATTATTGTTCAGGATGCTTTAAGGAAGACCATGGTTGGCAGGACCTGCGTGATTGTAGCGCATCGTTTATCTACTATACAAAGATCAAAGAAAATAGTAGTGCTTGACAATGGGCGTGTTGTAGAAGAAGGTTCTCATGATGAATTGTTGGCCAGAGGGGCAAAGAGTGCATATTTTTCCCTTTTCAGGGCACAGCAGCAATCTTTTTCAAGTAAAAAAGAAAACCAAAGTTAGTCTGCTTCTTACGTTCATGAATCATGAACCTATGTAGATAAACCTTAGTCTTTATATAGTATTCTTACCTTGGTTTGCAAATAAAAGGGTTATATTGCGCGATCCTTCCTGGTTTCGTCTAAATAGCTTGAATGCAAGATAACTTTGGTCTACCAACAGTAGCATGTTCAGCGCTTTTTGAGCTTCATCAGCCAGCTGATCTTATGATCACCCTAAACATGAGTTCATTTCATTATGCGCCTGTGATTAGAAAGATCACACAAAGTTGATTACATTTCAAATTTTCATCAAGATCCATCTCAAACTGTGAAACTAGTACAACATTTTGAACCTGGACTAACAGCTTTCAACAAACAAAAATACACAAATTAAACCACCACCCTCCTTTCACTCTACACTTTCTGTAATTTTCACAAATCTTTTTATAACTAGTTATGAACTCTATCAATACAATCGATACTCATACGTGGCCACTCGAGTTTCATATCAGTACTAATTCTGGGTTTTTCAATGTACTCCACGCTCCTTCGAGACCTCTCCATATGCTCATATGGTATTCTCACCTTCCCAATTTTGTCATCATTCATATCAAACTTCAAAGCAAAGGGTTCAAGTTCATTAATAAAATCCAAATTCTCTTTCTTGCTTGTGCTTTTCCGAGGGGCATCATAACAATCAGTACTCTTTCGCCTGCTGGAATGGTGGTGGTGAGTGGTGGTGGAGGATTGGTCAACACTTTTTCTTGAATAGTTGTTCCTCCGTGATGAGGGCGGTTTTCCAACGGTGGATATGAATTTCTTGAGGTGTTTAATGTATTCTGGAAAGAGCTCTAGGTTACAGTGTTTTCCTCCTTTGATCCATAATGGTTCGTATTTCTCTTGGCATAATTCCCAGAGTTGTTTCCCATGAGAACAATCAACCACCTCATCAGAAGTTCCCTGCCATTTTTAAAAATGAAAATGGTCAACGGTCAAACCAAGAATAAGAAGAATCAAAACGCATCATCATCAGAAAAACAATTCTTTTACCTACCGAGTATCAGTGCTAAGAAACAAAATGAGTACTCAGGAAAAAACTTTGGCTTTTGGTCCAATTTGGACTTCTTCTTACATAAAATATTGATTTTGACTTCTTACTTTCTTAAATACCTCTTTGAGGGGCTTCAACCTGAATCAAAACTTGAGTTTTCTCAAGTCTTGGTTTTTTATACTATTTATTTCCCCTTGAATTTTTTTCATCATAAAAAATATTCTTAAAAGTCCAAAATCAAATTCTGGTTTTTCATCGATAAAACAATCAGAAACAAAAGCAAACCAGTTTATCAGTATAGATCATAAGAAAGAGATTAGAAGGATGCTGCTTACATGGATGACAAGAACAGGGCAATTGACAAACTGAATTTTATCAATGTTCTGCACATTAGTAATAAAGAATCATAAGTTCACTAAACAATATAAACTATCATTCATCAGCAATACGAAATCAGTTCAGACCTTATAAATGTCAAACCAATATGTGTGCTTAACAGGATACATGACTCTGAGTCCCGATAATATAGGACTATGCAAAACAACAGCTCTTAATCGAGGTAAACGAGCAGCCAAATTCACAGTGGGCCCACTCCCAACAGACTGACCATAGAGGATGATATCTTCTTGTTTCGTATTATAGCTCTCTTCCAGACACTTATACACAGCTTCAATATCTGCATATGTGTTATGCTCACTTGGCTGCACAAAACACCATTCTTACTTCAATTTTACCTTAAAAAATTAAAAATCTTTACAGAAAGTTTAAATCGCTTATGCACCTTTCCAGATGATTGTCCATATCCAGAGTAATCATATCTGCATAAAGACACAGCAATCTAGCTATTTAATATACTGTTTCTCATAAACCCTAACTAAAATTATATACAACTGCTACATGATTAAATCAAAAACTTCAAGAAAAGTAGAAAACCTAGGGATTTGGGCTAAACAATCCCAGATTCTACAAACAGCAGATTCATGAAAACCTAACAATTACTATGATCATCCACATTCATCATGATTCTTTTAATTATAGACTAATTGAACGTTCGTACGGAATCAATCAAGCAACAAATAGTTTGGCAATGAAAAAATTAGGGCTCGATTCATTAGTAATTACTAACCCCATGAGATTAACTTTGAGGTGAATGCTCAAATCAATGAACAGTTCATACATCTGACCAATATCAGCAGCATTCCCATGCGAATAAAGCACAGTGCGAGTGGCCATCGGGTACCTAACGTACACCGCAACGATCTTATTCCCCCGACGAGTAGGTACCTTCAAAACGTCGACGTTTTCACGATGGGGGAACCTGTCTAAAAGCAACAAGCCACTTGATTTCTCTGTAATCACCTTGTAGAATGGTGGGTTTGGCGGGAAAAACGCCAACTTGGCCGCCATTGATGACGTCACACCTCCCATGTTGGATCAATTTCTCTCTGTTGAAGGAGGTTTGTGGTTGAAATTAGTGTAGAAATGGGATGTGTGTGAATGATTAAAGATTTGGGGAGGAGGATGATGAAGAATTAATTGTGGAAGACGACGGGAGTGCGGTGATGCTTACCGGTGAAGAGACGACGGCCACAATATTATTATTATATGTGCTCGTGAGCTGTGATACGTAAAACAAAGTTATACATCTGTATGTTTTCTTACAACTATGAATACATTATTCTTATTTTTTTTATTAATTCACAGTGTTATTCGTACTCTTTTTAATCTTACTTTCAAAAAATAATATCAGTGTTTATCATAGTAGTATAGTACCCTCACTTTCGCCTCGTAAGAATATGTTGAGCGAGAGAGTCGTGCCACTTTCACCGTGTCATAGTTGCACATAAACTGGGGTCGATTTGTGCTTCATCACTGTGCTTTGTCTCTTTTTGAATGTTGCGATACCTACGTGCATAGGCGAAGCTTTACTAGGGCCGGGGGGGGCCGTCGGGTCCTCTGTTTTTTTCGCTAGTAGTGTTAAATTTTAGTTCGATAGTGTAAATTTTTGGCCGGGTAGTGTAAATTTTTATATAAATATCAAGTTCGCCCCCCCTAAAAAAAATTAATTTCGCCCCCCCCCCCCACCACCACGATATAGTTCAAGCTCCGCCGCTGCCTACGTGTCGACCAAGTCATTGCCGTTGTTCCCTTCGCTTTCACGGTAAAACTACTGCGATGGTCTAATGGGTAATACAACTGTATAAAATTGAATTTAACTTTTTTAAAGAATTAGCAATATAAAAAATATTGAAATAAGAAAGAAAAGTAACGGATGTTGTACGTCATTATCTTGTGATTAATAGGATATTAAACGGATTTGTTATAATTAAAACTAGATTAAAAAAGGCCAATCAAAGGACTCCTTGTGGCTGCTTATGGGTGGAAAAAGACAAAATGTTGCTCTTCATAGCACATCAGTTTTAATTTATATAGTATTTTGTATAATTGCAAATGGATTATGCGTTCAAAAAGCAACATATAATTGCAAATGATAAAATCCAATTATTACATATGAAGATATGTCAATATGTATCGATAATTTCATGGGTTGGGTTATACAAACACCTATTTATGTTATTGAGACGTCTTATTGTCTCTATCTCTTTTCATTTATCTATATGTATGTATAGAAAAATATAAAAAAAATAAAATAAATTAGATGTATCACTAACATAACCCTAATTTCATTGGCGTACATCCAAAGGCATTTTTAGATATGGTCCTTTTTAAACATTAGTTTTTTGGATATTGAAAATGTTAAATTTAGGGGATTTATGGATAGCGACGGGACATGTGTCCCCTTTTGTTTTCCATGCGAGCACGGAGGGTGATGTGGCCATATAGCTTCCTTTTGTCTCTTTTCCTTTTATTTATTTAATATTGTTCAAACTCAATTTTATTAATTAAGTTTAATAATAATTGTGAATTAAAATTCATTCGTGTATGATTATGACATTAATAAGTTGTAACAAATAGTAAGTAACCGGTTATTAGTTGTTTATGTGTCTTGTCACATATGTGACGTAAGTTTCATGTTGGATATGTGGCTTGACATTTAAAAATTTTCAAATAAGTGTTCTATTGTTTAATGGTGTATTGAACAAATATTAACATGTCAAATAGTGTGTGATGTATAATGAATTAATGATTGGTTATTAGTTGTTTATGTACATGTTGTGACATAGTATGTAATGAATACTCATGTGTTGGTTTTGTGGCTTGACATTTGAGATTTATTAAATTAAATAAAGGATTGATCGCTATTGTATTTTGCTCTATTTATTTAGGAAGCCGTCTACCACCGCCTTCACTTCGGTTTTACCTCTTATCCAACTCACACCACTGAAGCCCACATTGCCATTCATTCAGCATCGTTTTTTATAGGAACACTGACGCCTAAAAGGTTTTTCCCCTTCTTTTCTCGCCATTTGTTTTGGTTAGCCCATTTGCAAATAAAAAATCTTAATTATGAATAATATATATTTTTACTTTTTATTTTAAATATTTTTTAAATTCAACGGTTTCTTGATTTAGAACATAATGTAGTAATATGTGTGTTTTGTTTACATTTTTATATTCCAACCACGTCAATTCAGATGTATTATATTTTTCTTGCTTTTTGTAAATTAAATTTGTTGATAAGTTTTCCCCGTAGCATAGCGGTGTGGAAACTTACTAACTAGTAAGTTTTAGCTACCATTTTATCTCAGACATGTGTTAACTGGACTTTTAAAATGTGATGCTTTAATGATCTAAAATTAACAATGTAGCCATTGATGTAAATTTACGTCCGTTTTCGAACACGAGTAAAATGCATATTTGCTATTTAACTAACAAATAAGTCACATAAACCGATATATTAAAGGGAGCAAAACGTTGATTAATAAATAAAAGAGTTACCAATGATCCTTATCCCACCTGGTTAAGGTAAGGTACCCAAGACATTTAAATATTAGGAGGTCATTGGTTCAAATCTCACTCTGAGCAAAATGCTCAGAGTTGAGCAAGGGGGTTTTATCAGAATGGGTTTCCTACTGAGAGGGTTGGGGGTGCGGTCACGGCTGTGAAACGGATAGGTGGGCCCGAATAAGATAACATTTATCCTCCGAAGCTGGGTCGCATATTTGTCGTTTTAAGAAAAAAAAACAAATAAAAGAGTTGTGATGTCACTTAAGGAAATAATTAATAAAGGGGCAAGGGACATTTGCAGTGGTCCGTGTGTGGGGAGGTTTCTGGGGGAAAGGGAAAGCTGGCTGGCAAAAGCAGGAGCCACGTGAACACTCCATTCCAATCATTTTTAAGCCTATTAGAGCATTCACGGTTTTCGTATTTTTATATTTATAATTACACTAAAAGCATTACTATTTATCTCTTATTTTTAATTAAATAATATTTTTTTATATTTTTATCATTATTTTTTTTTTCTACTTACAACTATTTTTAAAAATATTAAAAATTTATAAGGGTTGAACAATAATTCCCTAAATATACAAAACGAACAGTAATTTTTATCTCTCATTCACTCACAACCATTCCTTAAAATATAAATAACACACTCACATAAATATAAGGAACCTACTGTGAATGCTCTTACACGTTATATCCAGTTTCATATCGGAGCAAATGATTTTCTCTTACTTATGTAAGTTTTATTTGAAGTGTTATCTTGGGTTGCGTATTTAATAATTAAAATTATCGGGAAGGCCACCGTTAGTGATTTAATTAGACGTTAAAAAAACATGCGATATTCACATTTCACTAATATTAATTTTCAAAATATTGGTTGAATTAGTAGATGCTTTAAATTAAAGTCTCACTTTTAAAAGAAAATATTTTTAGCTTAGGCCAGATGATTTTCATCAAAAGTGTGGTTTCCTCTTAATAATGGTTTGGATTTTTAAAAGACCGACTGCTTTTTTTTTCTTTGTCTAAATTGAAGCATTGTTCGTTAAATACGCTCATATTGTATGACCTTACATTGTCATTTTTAACCCTATAAGTACACTACATTTCTTCCTTTGGTTTTATATATTTTCATTTATACTTCATATATTTTCAACTACTTTTCACTCTTAAATCTAAAAAAATTAACTTGTCATCATCTTCTTCGTCATCTTCCAATCGCTTCGAGGGCGACGAATTGTTCATTGCTGTAGTCTAGGCGGCAATCCAACTTATTTGTCATACTGAGGCCGAAGTTAGCGTCCACCTCAAAGACGAGTTCAACTTATATGGGATTGTGAAGCCGATAAACGTTTTGTAAAGTATTATATTTGCGAGAAGCCAACTTACAAAGACAAGACATTTAAGCGTCAGTTCAAATAATGATATTAATGTTTTAGATCAATCATCTATTTCCAATGACATTGTAGATGGAGTTGCACCCATGTCTTCGTTTTATGCAATTGAACGGAGTACAAACTCGAGTACTATTTTACTGAAGAGTTTTTTATGAATATTCAACCTTCGTGATGCCGTTTACATGTCTGCAAGTATTTAGCATAAGAACAAAATTCAGAACGCAATGTATGCTTTTTAGATTTACATAATATGATTTATAGGATAAGGTGCAAGCAATTTGTCTAAATTATGAAAAAGACAACGCCACTTTTGTAGAGCTTAAAAAAAAAAAAAAAAAAAAAAAAAAAAACAAGCAAATCATACGATGATAGGCTTAAAGGCGATTTAATCGAACACTTATGTAAAAGTGGTAAAGTTTGAAGATTTTTCTTTATGTTTGGTTAATCATTTATATCATATCATATCAGATCATATTACTCTAATAAAAAAGTAACTCAAGTGAACACTTGTCATATTTCTAGACTATTAAAGTTTTCATTTTCCCGCCCAAACTATTTTCACCCATTTTATGACAATTAGTAATTAGGGTAATAAATCATTCATAATTTACGACTATCTTTTAATTTTTGTTTATTTAAATAAAGAATTAAATGTTTCTTAATTCAATTCTTATTTGTGAATAAAATATACCATATATATCATACATTCTCAAAGTATTTTATATATAACTAGTTTTAGTAAACTCGTGATTACACGGGTTGAATAGATAAAATATTAAATATAAAAAATTTATGATATAATTTTTTGGTAATTATATTTATGTATAGATTTATAATGTAATTTTTTAATTATTCAACCCGTGTAATACGCGAGTTTTTTAATGCTAGTTAAATATATATTTAGATCACCGGGTTTAATCTCCCAAGCATTTTTGTGGGCGGTTTTCTTACAGTTAAGTTGAGCTTTCAAACACCAAGTGTTGGGTACTTGATTGTTCGATGATATGCAGGCCACAAATGATTCTAGTGGTTAGCTTTTTATTTTAATTGGCAATGATATAATTAAATGATCAAATTTGGTATGCATTTAATTCATATTAGAAATTCTGCGGTCAAGACTGCGTATAACAGTATGAGTCTATGAGACAATTATGGTTAGTAATACGTCACAAATTCTTATTTTCATTGCTCTACTCACTAAAACAAATTTGGTTATGTAAATAAAACGTGTATAAATTATATATAAATAATAAACATATTTTCTTTTAGAAAGGCCAATCATCTATCATTCAAAAGAGGGATTTCTTGACCTCCGTTAACGGGTGAAACCCTTAATGCGCCCTAACATTCATTTGTTGTTGTTGTTGTTGTTTGGGGGGGGGGGGGTTTACTGTCGTTAACACGCGCCAATTCATCCTTGACGCCGTTTTCTTCTTTTCTTAAAGCAAATTAGCACCGTTAAACACTTTCTATGATGGGGATCATGTGATATTGTAATCTAGTCATCTAGTTGTGTAAGCATGCAACTGGGGACTTGAAGTGAGTTGCTGAGTCTATAAATGGCCCTGGCCTACTGAGCTTTAATCAGGTTGCTTTTATAACGGGCTAGGACACACTTTGGTCTTAAAGATTTTATTGGGCCTAACTTAGGACCTCTTTACTTTTAATCATCATCAACCATCAGTCTGGGCCGTCTTGGATTGGAATAATTCAACATTTCAACTATTCAACTATTCAACTATTAAACATTCAATTCTAGATTTCTAGATACAATGGTTTGTTTAATTAAATTGACACCTAGATAAATATAAATTTATTAAAATCATTTTATATTAAGTGTAGTGGATTTAAAGTTTTTTTATTAAATATTGTTAAAAATGAGAGAAAATGAATTTATTTATCTCTTTTAACGTCCGTTAAAATTTTGACTAAACATAAGTTTCAAGTCCCTCTTTAACTAAGACGTAGTGCCTTTAACGTCCCAATTGTGTTCACATCATCAAATTCAAAACCCACCGGGGCACCACTAGTTTTAGTTTTTGTGAAAAAAGAAAAAGTGAAGAACTTGTTAGGGTTTAATGTAGGAAGAGATTGTGGGTGTGTATGTTCAAAGTCAGCTCCGTTTACCAAGTCAATAGGTTAATTATTGAGTTTTGAATTTTCAATTTTGATATGACATTAGAATGGATCCAACAAACTTATTTAAACTCTCTTTAGTCAAAAAAGTTGTTTTGAACTATTTATGTTAAAACGCTTTAAATAAACAGATTTAACTATCAATCTCAAACGCCTCTTAATTTATGTTACTTTGTTTAGATAGAAAAGCAAAGCTTTATATGTATAAATGGTACATATTTCATAAGATAAATACAATTACAAACATTGGACATGAAACATGATACAATTTTTCATATGGAAACCTATATAATATCTTCGTTCTTGCATCCTTATTCTAGAAATCACATTTTTAAAGTCTAATGCTTGATTTGAGCCAACATCAATCTAGCATCTTTACTATTAGGCCTTTCTTTAGGATCATCAAGCGTACAAAAACAAGCAATCTTAAGAACAAGAATCATTTGTTCTTCATATCCATTTCCCTTCAAGTTCGGGTCAATCGCTTGTTTCGGATCCTCACTAGTCATAACATTTCTCAGCCATTTCACCAAACTCAATTCAGAAGTCCTCTGAAAAAACTCATCCGACGGAAGTTTCCCCATCACCAAAACCGCCAAGACCACCCCAAAACTATAAATATCACACTTATCAGTAAACTTTAACGTCTGGTGATACTCAGGCGCAATATACCCTAGAGTCCCTGCAACATTAGAACTCGTCATGTGCGTGTCAGCATCCGGGATCGACTTCGCCAGCCCGAAATCAGCAATGCGCGCTTCCATATCATCATCAAGAAGAACATTTGCGGGCTTCAAATCCCTATGAACTATACGAGGCGAGTGGTTCATGTGAAGATACTCGAGCCCGGCTGCTATTCCTAGCGCGATCCTGTGTCGCGCTAGCCAGTCGAGCTCTCGGCTACCATCTTTAACTTGCTGCAAAATATCCTGCAAACTACCATTTTTCATGAACTCATAAACAAGATAATGACAGTTTGGTCGGGAAACATGAGCTAGCAACGGAACTAAATTCCGGTGACGGATTTGACCGACGGTTTGAATTTCCGATTTGATCTGTCTCATCTTCTTGTTGAGAAGCTTTGTGTCTTCTTCAGTGAGCTCTGCAGCATCTTTTGGGGGTTGTATGATCTTCTTTATGGCGATTGTTTTGATCTTGCTTGATGGTAGTTCATGTTTGTATACTTCACCACAACCCCCTTTTCCGATGACCTGAAGTGTGGCTACTCCGTCGTCTTTGTCTAAAAACGCTAGTTCTTCAGCTTTTATCAGTTGACTGAACATCAACGTACCGGAGTCGATCTTTCTGCCTTTGATGATATTCAAAATGAACTTGAATAGGGCGGAGAAGACGGTGCCGCAGATAACTCCGGCGACTGCTCCGGCGGAGAACCCTAGGATCCAACGTATCGCTTTCTTCTTGTTGTTGTTGTGTTTATGCACAGGGGCACTCGTCGGAGACGGTGCCGGAGCTATGAAGCTATCGGAGCTAGAACTTGAATTTGTTGTTTGATTGCTTGAAGAATTTGAAGGTGGGTCTAATTCCGATTCCGATTCTGATTCTGATTCAGCGAAACTGTAGCGTTTTGGAAGAAGATTGTTGTTCACCGTCGACGGAGATGGTGATTCCAATTGGGTCATCTCCGGCAATGGGCCTTCGAGAAAACCATTGCCGGAGATGTTGAACAACCGGAGATTTCTGAACGAACGCACTGACGCCGGTACTTTTCCGGTGAACATATTATTAGCAACCGAGAGTTTCTCAAGGTTGGGGAAATACTTCAAGAAACCCAGGTCGCCGGAGAATTTATTCGACGACAGATCTAGAACCCTGAGGCGGATGAGGGACGATAACCCCGGCGGAATTTCACCGGAAAACCTATTGCTTTGAAGGTCGAGAACTTCCAGCTTCCGGCAGCTGGTGATTTCCGGTGGGATGTGGTTCACGAGGTGGTTGTTGGATAGAGTGAGCTCTTTGAGTTCCGATAGCTTCCCGATCGCCGGAGAGATAGATCCCCTCAACCGGCGGTGGTTGAAGACGATACGGGTGACGCGGAGGACGGCGGTGCGGTTGGAGATCCGCCGCTGGCAGAATATTCCGGCGGCATTGCAGATGCCGGTGGAGGTGATTGAGATCCCCAATTCATTGTGGATTGATAATAGAGCTTCATGATCAGTTGGTTCGAGATTTAATCTTGATTGAACTGATAACAAGAGGGTGAAAAAGGTCAGGTAACAGAGGTGGTGTATGGTGGCCATTGACGGTGGTCGGCGGTGGTCGCCGGCGGTGATTGGTGGCGGAGAGGGACGATGGTGGGAATTATAAATAATTAAAATAACGGAAGTTTGTATCGTTTATATGACAGTAGCCGTATGGAGAAATTTGGGATGATGGTTTCTTTTGACAATTGACTTTGACTTGGTAAGTTTCCATCAAGTTGTTGAGGGTGAATTTCCTGTATTACCCTTGCTCTATAAAATTGGCTTCATTTCTCGTCCCAATTTAGCGAGGATTCTTTGGACTTTTCAATATTGGTTTTATAACGAATTATAAAAATGATGTTTAATAATAAGAAAAGAAAAGGAAATGACATGTGACGTATATCTAAATATATAAGTTTGAAAGTTATATTTCTGTAATATTAAATAAATTATTAATGTTCTAGGCTTTAAAAAAATAATATACAAGGTGTATGTATTAAGAGTATTATTATTGGGTAAGCTTTTGACCTGTTTTGGTTTTAAATAAATATTTAAATTGTGTCTATATGTTGCAGATGGTTATCCAAACAAAAACTGAATATTCGATTTATTATATTTTTAGTTTGGAAGAAAAAGTTATGGTTAGTGACGGGTCAAGCGGGCTTGCTCTCATGCTCTTATGGCCCATCGTTGCTAGATAACAAAACACTCGACCCCGATGGAAGTAGGCCGAAATTATAAAGTCAAGGGTCACCCGTTTACTTGGTCTATGACAAAAATACCCCCTAGACTAGGGCGAATCCACAGTTAAATAATATCCTCGTTTTCCTTGCAAATATTGATCATTTGAAATCTTCATATAATTGATGAACAAACTCGAACTAAAAACGAACCCAAAAACAATTCGAAACGTACCTGATCCCGGATCTAAGAATCGAACACCATCACCGCTTCTTTTTTTGGTGGCCTGACCTCACCCCGTTGCCATCGTCTACCACCATTAGCAGAATTCTTTCCCCGTCGGGACATGGCCGATAGGTTAACCCACCCCCGCTCTCTCTACCTACGTGACTACTCTGAAAACCTATCTGCCGTCTTCCGGTAACGACAGCCAGAGACACCCCACGGCCGGCTCCCGCCGCCAAGTTCACCACTCGCAACCCACTAAGGAATGACGTGTGATTTCTAAAGGAGAAATCCCGACATGTACCGAAGGGAGCCGGTGGGGAGAAGGCGATACACAACGATATGAGGAAGAAAGGGAAACGATGGAGATGGAGGATAGCATGTGTCATTTCTTACCGTAGATGAGAAAACAGAGGGTCAAGATCTCCCGATTTACTATTCATCAGGTTACTTTTTTAATATATAGGTAATTAATTTACTTCACCATCCTATAATATATGTTTATTAAGTAATTTTCTCAATTAATTACTTCATCATCCTAGCATATATGTTTACTAGCTTTAGTAAACCGGTGTATTACACGGTTTGAATAAATAAAATACTAAATATAATAAAATTTTAATAGAAATAAATAATATATTAAGATAAAATATGATTAAAATTATGTACAAGGACTATAAATAATAAAATAACGATATAAACTTTTTAATCTTTTGTTTTTAAACCTTTTTATTTAAAAAAAAATTAAAAACTTTGTTTCAAAACAAACATCTTAAAAAATATAATTTTGTAAAACTTTTTTTTATTATAACTCATAATTTTAATTAAATTTTGTTTTTAAAATCTTTACCTAAAACATCAATGTTAGAATATTTAAATTTTTTAAAAAAGTTTGATGTTTTAAAGGTTTCTTAATTTATAAATATTTATTTCTTTAGAAACAATATTAATAAAAAGATATTTCTTATTCTATTCTTTGTAATTAATGTGATATTAATAGGAGACAGAAGCGGGAAAATTTTGATAAAGTGAAATATGATGATGCCATTTGTCCACCATAGTTACTATTTTATTAAAGTAGTAAGATAAGATTATATAAAATGCACATATATTTTGAAAGTATAATAATTCTTATTATTTTTATATTAACTTTTACACTATTATGCTAATGTTTAATGAATGTGTGGTGGTGATTAAGTAAAAGAACTTTTATAGCCTAATAGCGTAGTGATATTAGTATTGTTCCTATCAAAATAACATAAGATTAAACTTTAGAAATGTAGATTAATCATGTGATATTTAGGAGTAAAAGTCTGTTGTAAAAACAAAGTAAAAAAGAAAAAAAGGCTAATATGTAACGATCAACACTAGTTAAAAAAACATTACTCAATACTCAGATACATACTATGGCTAGAGTATTGCTCTAAAAAAAGTTTTCGTTGGCCAACTGATCAGCCTGTGTTTGTTACTCTAGTTTTGACAAGAAGTTACGCTACCCAAGACCTTTCTAATATAACATTACCATTTATAGCACGTGTATGTTGTAAATTCATTTTAAACAAGCTTAAGCTATTTTACACTTTCTGAAAAAATAGTTATTTTTTTCAAAATGAATAGTGTAGCCAAAGTTTTAGATTTTTTACAAGCGAATACACACTCCATACTATACATTTACTCTAATTTAAAATCATCACATTTACAAGCCAAAGTTTTAGATTTATACAACGTGTTTTTTCGTAGGTGTTTATGTGTTGCACTCTAATTTCCTAACGTATCTAGTCTAAAAAAATATACAGAACATACTAGGGCTTGTTTAAATGCCCGTAAACCAATGTTGTTTCATAACTTACCCAATAAATATAAAATGAATTCTCAGTTTAAACCCTGGAATGGGCTTATTTTACAGGCTGGCTTTTGCATTATTGGGTCAATGTTGATCCTAAGTCCAAAATATTGTAAATGATTTGCTAGGCCCAATAAGCCCACCGGAAAAATCCAGAAAGGTTGTCATGTGTCTCAGAAGCAAGTCCGTAACGCGTGGAGGTATCTAGGGGCACCGGAAGCTTCAACAGAATAAAAAAAATAAAAAAGAAATAAAAAAATAAAAATGTCGAGTTCAGTAGTAGCGTATAGCTTCCGCAGTTTCACCCCTTTAATGCACCGGAGGACCCTCCCGTTGCTCCGCCTTCATCGCCGCTTCTGCCGTCGTCCGCCACCGTCTCCGACCACCGTACTCTTCACAACTTCTTCATCTTCCTGCAGTCTTCTAAGTCCGTGTTACCTCACGGGGAACTTCCTGTTTCGTAGGATGGAGGTAATCTTCTTATTAGTTTGTTCTGGATTCTGATTAGTGTTTTGTGAAATTCGTTCTCAATTATGTTCGTTATTCATGTTATGTTTGATTTATGCTCTGTGGTTACTGTAGAGTGAGTTGAATTGTGTTCATACGTTTCGAAATTCGGTTTTGATTTCTTCACATTTGTGTTTTGTTTTAGATGCTTAGGTATAACTGTTCGTTTCATTTAATGATTTGATTTAGCTTGTGGTTGTGTACTTGTGTATGGAGTGGTTCAAGTGGGCGATGTGTTGTGTGTTTGTTCGTCATATCCGAATATTCTCCTTAGATATGGTGTGTTTTGGATGTAACTAGGTATACTGTCAGTATGCGAGCAAGCAGTTTGTGGATTATGAGTAATAGGCTTTAAGTTTCTTCAATTGAACTTGGAACACGAATAAATATATATTAGGGTTAAAAGTTTAAGCGAACTGAAGGGCTCTGTGAAATATTTTATCTTTGTGTCTATAGAAGAATGTTACTATAACTGATAAGTTCTTACTTTCTCTCTTGATGATTGGTGTAACTGAATTGTGCCTGTTCCTATACGAGTACAGAATGGTGAAAAACCTTGGATGTCATGTAATTTGATTATGTTTTAAAATATTTTTTGAATGTACAGTCTGGAATTTTGTAAGTTTTCTGACTGATCACATATATGAAACTTAGTATAGAAATTTTAGGAGTGCCATGTGTTTGTCTTGCTAATATTAAATAACCACTCTAGTTAACAGGAGGACTTACACTTTGTCATTGTCCGAGTATAGTTTGATTTATTGTCTTATTATTGAACATTTATACTAGTTATACTTTTTTAGTTTTTGATTTTTGGTAACGAGTGATAATGTTGATCCTCCTTAGCACATATGCGATATGGTTTTTCACCATGGCTTATATTAGATTCGTTATTGTGTTTACCTTACTTTACATGTATCGCGTTTTTTTATGAAATACATCATGACATTCAAAGAAATTAGCATATTATCAATAAAATTGAAAATTTTGAGGCGGCGAGTGAGCTCTGAGATCTGTTTGATGACAGTTTGGCTCAATAGACGAGTGTGTATGTATGTGTGAAGTATATTGATATTTTTTCATATTGCCAGGGTAGAAGCAGACATTCAATTTAATAAGTAATGTCATGGACTCATGTGTTCCATTTTAGCTGAAATCTTATTTTATGTTTTTATACAGCGGTTCTGGGCAGGAAGTAGCATTAATAAGAATAAAGGCATGGTGGAGCATCTGCAACGTTATGGAATCATTCAGTCCAAGAAAGTGGCTGAAGTAATGGAGACCGTTGATAGGGCATTGTTTGTACCTGATGGATCCCCAGCCTATGAAGACAATCCTGTTCAAATAGGTTTTAATGCCACAATTTCTGCACCTCATATGCATGCTACCTGTCTTCAGTTGTTGGAGAAAAACTTACAGGCTGGGATGCATGCTTTAGATGTTGGTTCAGGTATTCTGTTATTTTAATTCCTGTCACTAGCTGTATATTTGATTTAAGCGTACATCTTGTGAAAGTATGGAGTAGATTTATGGTTACAGTTTTAGATATATAGGTAGTTGCTACTTAATACCTATATGCAGTTACCCAAGGCTAGAGTTTTAAGTTATTGCTTATTGGTTTGAAAAATTATATACTAGTCCTATGAGCATGCCCTAAAAATGATTTGGAAATTTAAGTAACTGCTCATTAGTTTGGAAACTTATATACTAGTCCTATGGGGCATGGGCATGCCCTAAAGATGATTTTGTTGATACTCAGCCTTCTTATTAGTGAAACCTTTAGTGAGTAGAACTTTAATATTTCAATGGTCATCCACTGTGTTACACATTGTTGTGCAAATTCAATATTCATCTGTGTGGCATGCGAAACTTCTGTATGGTGCTTCGCATTCCTGAGAAAATTTGGGTTTGGCTTGGTTGAAATGTTGAATAGGGTAGAATGATGATTTGAAAAGTTAAAAATGACAAAAAGTCATCATGTGCTAACCCGCCCCAAGCGTGACGCCTCAAAGCCTGAGTCCAAATTTGAGCAATGCAAGGGTGAAAACAGATACCTTAGAAAGTGCTTTATCTGAACACGCGGTTGTTAAATTTATTACCTGTTGCAAGTGCTTTATCTGGGTTGGTCATTACTTAGAAAGTGCTTTATTTATATCATGCATCAAAACCTTTGTAGGAACGGGGTACTTGACCGCATGTTTTGCACTTATGGTTGGCCCGCAGGGCCGTGCAATTGGTGTTGAACATATTCCTGAGCTGGTTGCAATGTCTCTTAAGAATGTTGAAAAGAGTGCAGCTGCTCCATTACTCAAAGATGGATCTCTTGCATTGCATGTTGGTGGTGAGTCGTCACACTATTAAAGTATTAATGACCCCTTTTATCTATCCACTCAAAACTTACAAGCATTAATCGTTATGATGTACAGATGGCAGAGAAGGGTGGCCGGAGTTTGCTCCTTATGATGCTATTCATGTTGGGGCAGCAGCACCAGAAATTCCAAAGCCACTTATAGAACAGTTAAAACCTGGGGGAAGGTTAGTAATTCCAGTCGGCAACCTGTTTCAGGAACTGAAAGTTGTTGATAAAAACGAGGATGGTTCTGTGACTATTCGCACCGAGACTTCAGTGCGATATGTTCCACTCACAAGTAGGGAAGCCCAGTTACGTGGCTACTGACCACACACGATGTTCGCTCACAGATGTTGATAAAGCTCTCGCATTGTAAAGGTGTTTGTTTTGTGATTTGTTAATCATGTCACTAAAACAGGTTTGAGTGCTAAGTGTGTTACACACAGAGAATGACCAAAATAAGGTTCAACAATGACCACAAAATGTGAATGGTAGGAATGTAAGACGTATATGGTTCTCATCTTTTGTAGGTGGTGAGTAAGATGGTAAGTCTAGTAGTTCAAATACACAACCATCGCCGTTAAAAATACAAATAATAATTCCAATACATGTCCTTTTGGAACTTGGAATTACCAAGAACGTACTCTCTCTCATTATCCTCCTCTTACTAGTTTTCAGTATTCTGTTGGATCGACTCAAATTTTAAGACTTATTTTTTTTATATTGTTGTGATTTCTTTTATATAAATATCAGCTTTTCGAGAAATCAACTTATCAAGTGACTGGACAAACAAAACTTCATTATTGTTTTGATGATTGTTTTTTATAATAACATAAGTAGAAAAAAATTGAATAAAAAAGGTGATATATATGTAGCGGGTCAGACCCAGCCAAGTCAAATCTGGGCAGCAGAGCAGAGCAGACTATCGGCAGGAGTTTGTGGCTGAGTTGAAGTTTTTACAAATTCCGAACTCAAACAAAAATGATAAATTTACAAGGAAATGTTTACCTAAAAAGTTTTTAGAAGTTAAAAAGTGTAAAAAAAAATTAAGATTTTGACATGTGTTTGGGTAAATTTGGTAATGTTTACTCTTCTTAAATTTTATTTTTTTAAACGTCCTTCACTTTTACACACAATATTATTTTTTAAAATAATTGTATTATAAACAAAAGTACTTTTTAATACTTTAAACACAGGTTTGAGGCGGTGATGGTGGTGGTTATCGACGATGAAGTCAACGAGGAGGAAGGGAGGAGTTGTTAGGTGTGATTGGGGAGGAGTTGTTAGGTGTGATTGGTATTTGTAGCTCAAAAGAGGGTTAGGGCATGGGTGCAAGGTAAGAGGTGACGGTGGTGGTAGAGGTGGAGGTCAGAGAGAGCGGTGGAGCTGGCAGCAGGTTGGGGTGAGTGTAGGTTTTTTATGAAGAGAGAGAGAGAGGATTGAGAGAGTGAGGTGGGGTTTTATTTGTTGTTTTGTATTCTTAATTGTAAAGGTAAACTTCTCATTTCAAAATAACTTAACAGAAAAATTTTTAGCGATGTTTGCCGAAATTAAAACAAACTTTAAAACTATTGGATTGTCAATGATTAAAATAGTAATTTACTATATTATATATATTTTTGATGTTTTTCTATGCATTAAAGATAGAGGTAAACTCGAGGAAACTAGCATGAATGTTTAATAGTGTGTTTATATTCTAGCGTATAATATAACAAATCTAATATGTGAAATTTCACCTAAAGGTCCCATCTTCGTCAATGTGGGGCTAGCTCATTTGGTAGAGGCTTTGCCTCTTAGAGGGGAGGTCTTGGGTTTAAACCCAGACATGATGTAATTTGGAGTAGTTTAGAAGTAGGAGTAGGATAGATTTACCGTTCAAAAAAAAAAAAAAAAAAAAAGGTCCCATCTTCGTAGATGTCAAGTCTGTTTCGCTGTCCGCCACAATGTCAATTTCACAATTTAAAGGGCCACTACGTTTTCATTAACTTCGACGGGGTTTTTTGTCCTTTGGAGTTGAATGATTAAACTTTTATTTATTTTCTGTTTCATCATAGTTTTATTTTTTTTAGACCTTTTTTACTCTTAAGTATAGCCTAATATTGTATTCGCAAACATTTAAATTTTAAACTCACCATATTCGTGAGAGGCAATTATTTAGGTCATTAGGCTAAAGTCCATGAGATATTGTAGTTTTATTTATATTAAAAAAATATTCATGCGAGATGATAGATAGAGTACATGACACGTAATTTTTTTTAATTAAAACAAAACTATAGCAATAATATACTAAAATTAAATATAATAAAATTTTATTTTTATTGGTATAATTATTTAACAAATATGTTAGCGTGTGAAAATTATAGTTATTTAAAATCACGGGGAAGTTGAGTTAAAATTCAACTATTGTAATCACATAATTGGTTAACATTTGTGTAAAAGATAATCAAGCTAGTTAAATTCATAAAAGACAATTTTAACCCCTAAACTCTAAAAAACTAATATTCAAATATGATCCCGTCATCCTCGCATATATTATAATGTAAATCATTCTAACGACGAGCTAGAGAGGGAGTAGTACATAAATAATACACAAAAAACAACAATTCATTTCACTAATTACCTGGTAAATTTAACATACATTAAAGACAAATCACTATCTTACATTATCCAACCATAATTTATGTTTAATTAAACGACTTATGAAGAGTTATGAAGAAAATGGTGTCGCAACAACCAAAAGAGGAACTCTTTTGCGAATAGTAAGGCCAGGTTGCTCATTCATATCAAGATTATCTTCCTTCTCTCCATTAGGCAAGCCCCAATCGAATTTATGCAAAAGATTCGCCAATAAACTTTCATTTGTTGCCATTGAAAAAGCAATCCCTGGACATCCTCTCCTCCCGGCACCAAATGGAATCAAATCAAAATCACGTCCTTTGAAATCAATATTACAATCTAAAAACCTCTCAGGCCAAAATTCATTGGAATTATCCCATGTCTTGGGATCTCTTGCAATGGCCCATGCATTAATGACAACCCTAGTTCCTTTCGCAACGTCAAATCCCATGACTTTGACATCTTGGCTTGCTACGCGCGGAACTAGAGTTGGGATGGGTGGATGAAGACGAAGAGTTTCTTTCAATACGGCTTTCAAGTACTTCATGTTATATATATCTTCTTGGTTAATTTGATGCTTACCTTTAAGAACTATCCTTACTTCATCTTGTGCTTTCTTTAACACCCTTGGATGTTTTAACAATTCAGCAAATGTCCATTCTAATACCGTTGCTGTCGTATCTGTTCCAGCTGTATAAGCATCCTGCAATATATTGAAATATTAGAATAAATCTTCATATACATGATGCCACATAAATTATGTGACGTGTATGTATTTGATTTTATTATATATTTAATAACGTTATACATATTATAATATTAAAACTATATAAGATTAGTCTACAATTTCACAAGGAATATTATTTTTAATAACATAAAGTTTTTAGTTTTCTATACAATTTCATATTAAGATTTACAATGAAAACACTACTTTTTTGTTAAGTAAATTAAGTAAAAAGAGAGAATGCACAATTCTAATCATATATAGTTTCAGGTCTTTCCCTTTGTTAGAGAAAGAGATGGTACTATTTTCATATTAGAGATAATAAAAAAAACAAATATAAAATAATTAGATTAGCATAGAATTTATAAGAAGTGATATAAAAGGTAGTGATCGTGTTTCATTTCTACCACAAGGGAAATAAAATATAGATTATGATAGTATTTATGAATTAAAAGGGTGGAGGGGGCGTATCTCGGGTTTACTTTGGCTTTCTCGTGTCTTCAATGGCTACACCTCACAAATGGATCGGGTAGTGGATGCATTCGGATTCAGCTAGGGCCTTACCTCTTCTTTTATTGTACTCTAAAGTAATTTTAAGTTCAAATAATACGATATGATATAATTAAATGACAGCTTACATGTTACTTTTGTGAGAAAGAATGTACCCATTCACCCCAAATGTTAAACTTAATAAAAGTATCATATCAAATATTACGTAGTAAATTTAAAGTGGATTAGGATGAAAGCTTTCATATTCGTAAATTGTTTGTGTTATATTAGAGTAACTAGTTTAACAACCTGTATACTACATGGGTTGAATGAAAACAATAGTTAATATTTAGAAATTATAAAATAATGTTTCTAGATAAAAATACGTTTGAAATTATGTATAATTAACTACTTTAGGTAATAAAATAATAAAAATATTTTTTTAAAGTTGTGTGTTTAAAAACAATTGCTTTATAAAAATGTTTTTAAACTTTCTATTTTTTAGAAATATGTTTTTTATAACAATCTCTTTTTTAAAAAGTTCTTTGTACCAAAATCATCATTTTCATAAATTTTTTAAGGGGTTACATTTTTAACAAAAAAAAAATGTTTTAATTTATTAAAAAAACTTTTATATTTTGAAAAGGTTATCATTAAATTATTAAATTATTATACTAATGACATGTGTCAAAATGGTTACGAGAACATGACATGTGATATTTAGACACTTTACTTTAATAGAATAGATGCGTGAAATTTAAGCGATAAATTATTTGAATGAAAGTTAAAATAAAGTAGATACAATAAGCAAAGAGAAAATTGCATAAATAGTCCATGTGGTTTGATCAAATTGCATATTTGGTTCTTGTATTTTTAAAATTGCAAAGTTAGTCCAAATTTTTAGGTTAGGATTGCGAGTTTGGTCCCCACCGTTAAACTCAGTTAACTTTTAATGGAATAATGATGTCATGTGCAAATCATGAGGATAACATGTCTTTTTCAATTAAAAACCTTAAGAAGCTTGTTTATATACTACAAAAGTATACATCGGTTTCTGTATTATGACCTTCAAAATTTCACCTTGCCAACACCATAAGCTTTGTACGTGACCAGTAAATTTTTGAATATCAGCACCATCTTCATCTTCGAGCAACATTTACAAAACAGCAAGAAGACATAATCTATTGGAATTTAAGAGAATCGAGCATTGAAGTAGTACCAGATGAGGTTTATGGTGAGTTTTTCATTTTTTGTTCATGTTTTTTCATGATTTTAGCTGAAAATCATTTAAAGACTTTTTATTGATTTGAATGTTTTAATTGGGTTCAATTATGGTTTCATGGCTGCTACAGTTGAGAATGCGGAACAAAATGGCTGTTTCGTCAATTCGTAATTTAGTTTTCTATTTGGGTCAGTTTGTGTATAGATCAAAATGGGTGCTACTTTATATTTTGGTTAAAGTAGATGCTACTGCGGTGTTCATTCTGTTGAAATAGGTATAATCTTTGCTTATGATGGCTTTTTTGGATGGCCATGTTCTAACTTTATTCTTTTAATGGTTTAATAAATGTTTTGAATTGAATGGTTTAATTGGGTTCAAGTATGGTTCCATGGCTGCTAGTATGCTACTGTTGTGTATGAGGAACCAGATGGTTGTTAAGTAAATTTGTAATTTAGTTTTCTGTTTGGTTAGTTTGTGTATGGGTTAAAATGGATGCTGCTTTGTGTATGGGTCAAAATAGATGCTATTAATCTGTTCATTATGTTCATTCTGGATATAAGTCAAATGGACGTCGTACATTTCATAACAAAGTTGAAATAGATTGATTCTTTTGAGTATATATGCATGTATATATGGCTGCATATTACGTAGTTTTAGAGATAAAAAAAGATTCTCATCTTATTAAAAGCATGTAATTTACAATTGAGTTTACGTATGTAATTTACAGTTGAGCCAAAGGGATGCTATTGTTTTAACAACCCATGTTATTCACTTGGCAACCAAATAATGAAATAAGCAATTAAATATGTAATTTACAACTGAGTTCAAGTTACCAACACTAACTGCTCATTGATTACAATTAGATAACTTAAAAAGAATGTTAAATGACACAAATACCCTCACTTAACCGTTTAAAGTTAACTGAGTTTAACGATGGGGACCAAACTTGCAACTCTAACCTAAAAGTTTGGAATAACTTTGCAATTTTAAATATATGGGGACCAAATGTGTAATTTGACCAAACCATGGGGACTATTTACAATTCTCTCATAAGCAAATTAAGATAAACATCAAGGAAGCTCACATATATCAACTAGAGGTGTTATAGGTGGTCCTAATGTGACAAAAAGCCACGTAACCATCTTCACTTATGACTTTTTGCTATTGCTGCTAAAACTTAAACATTAAGGAGCAACCAACATGCAAGATAATTTCAACGGCTGGAAACTTTATATTCTAGATATAATAAATTGAACATATTAATTATGGTGCAAATTTCTTTGGCAGTTAACTTCAGCTAATGGTTACGGCAATAAGACAATTGCAATGGTTTGTGTTTCTTGCAAACAAAGTATATCATCTATGATAAAATCAAAAGAGAAAACGTGTAAAATTAGTTTGATTTTATTAACTCTATTAATGCATGTTCAAACTAAAGATCGTTTCTTTAGAAACATGTTCACGTATTTTATAGTTTGATGTTATTATTTGTCTTGATATTTTTATACATATTTTAGATATACTAGAGGTGTTTGCATGATGCGGCGATAAAACACAACATGTAAAAGTTTTTAAATATAAAAGAAAACTATGACAATATCAAATACAAACAAAAAAGAATAAAATGCTTATTTTTATGGTATATATTTCTTTGTAAAAATATTAACTTATAAAAACATTATATATATTTAAAAATCATCAAGAAACTTGTTTTAAAATTTGACAATTAAAATCACATAACTAACACGTATAAAACTAATTAAGATAGTAGAATTTATAAATGATAATTTTTCATCACTCTTAAAATTAATGTAAACATACAATTTGATTCTTATAAAATGTGTTATAATATAGTAGATAAATTATTACATATAAAAAAGTACAAATTTAGCTGGGGGACCGAAAATAACTAAAGTAATCATATCTTCCGTTTAGGTTGGGTTGATGTGTCGTGTGGTACCGGTTACGACTTACGAATAGTTTTAAAATCACGTGGATTTGGTTGATTAAATATGAAACACAAAATTTTTACTAAACACTAAAGACGAGGGACCACTTAAATAACATAAAAACTCAAAACGTATGTAAATAAAAATGGTTTTCAAAAATCAAAAGTTAAAATGGCTGAATCTTTTGTATCTATAATGAAAAAAAATTTGTGATGTCATATATTAGCATATTAATTAGTCTTTTTTATTTTATTTTTTTACGTCTCTATCTCCTAAAATATCATTAAATTAAAAAATAGATATTGTAAAAATTAAAAACTATATTTTTCTTATTTAAAACACACTATAAAAAATGTAGACGATACAAGAAAATTTTTGAGGCAAAATCCTTTTAAAAAAATAAACTATTTTAAAACCGTATTTCTTTTAAAAAATAAATTTTCTTGAGCAAAAAATAAACAATTGCATTATGTGTTTATCGCTATGAACATAACTCTAGTTTTAAAACTATTATCAGTTTTATAAAAGACGATCGAAATAAGTTACATACCAATAGGAGTGCTTTGATGGCAAGCCTGTCTAGAGTCACCCCTATCTTATCTTCCTTCTGGATCTTTATCAACGTGCCCATGAAGTCATCTCCACCACCGTCGCCGCCGCGATCCGCCATCGTCCTCAGCCGCTCCTCCACCACACCATTCAAGAACTCATCCATCTCTCTAGCCAACCTCTCTACTTTAGCATGAAACCCTCTCAATGTATCCACCCATGCAAACCAAGGTGCAACATCCTCCAAGTTAACACCACCAAATACCTCAAAAAACTCATCCAACATCCTCCTAAACTTCCTCCCACTCTCACCTTCACTATACTTCTTCCCAAACGTCACTCTACACACCACATCGTTTGTAAACTTCTGGAACAAATCACTCAAATTCACCGCCTGATCAAGAATTTAATCTTGATTAGATAAATGAGATAATTGTAATATACAAGTTTGATAGCTATTTGGTTTGAGTTTGCAGTAGACTATGAGTCTATGATTGATCGAGTTTGCTTATTTATTTACCTATTTAATAACAGTTTGAGTTGCGTTACGAGTGGTATAAGTTTAGCATATGTACCAGAGTTAAGAGTCTTTGATATGGTTAATAAATTGTTAATTAATTGAATTTTAATCATCTAAATGATAACCTAGATAATAATTAATACTAGTAATTTGACCAATAATAATCTTAACTTTCATTTTTGCTACCATGGACAATCTTTGTACGTAGTGCATTAATTCATTGATTTACACTTGATTTCTAATCGATTTTGCTCACTATGTTGATTGTGAATGAAATAAAGAAACGTAGAGCGAAATGGAATGAAAATCAAATATAAATCAATGATAATTATACTACTAGGACTGCTTTTATAATAAAAATAAAGTTAGGATTATCATTGGTTAAACTGTTACTATGAATTATTAATATAAGTCAATCAATCATATTTTGAATAATAATTCAATTGTTGACCTTTTTAACTAGTGATTTATCATAAAATATTAAAATTGTGTGTTTATTGTGTTTTACTCGATCAAAGTTTCAAACAATGCTACCTGTGATGATTCACTGGAGTTCTTGATTCTGTCAACAACATTAGCAATCTCTTGTACTCTAACCTCACGATGAGCTTCAATCTTTTTGTTGCTTAACAGATGGAGAACCATGATACTCTTGGCTTGGCGTCAGTAGTCACCGTAAGGCGCCACCGAGACCTCTTTCAAGTCGCAGAGGAGCCGACGCCACATTTTGACCTCGGGTCTGTTGGCGAATATGAGATCTTTGGTCTTCATTATCTCGCGGGCTGCATCAGCTGATGACACAACGAGGGTCGGGACGCAGCCCAGGTAGATGAGCATGAGCGGACCGCCGTGGGTTTGGGATAAAGAGTGGAGGGAGCGGTGGAGGAGAGGGCTGATCTGGTGGAGGTTGCCGATCACCGGAAGTTTTGGTGGTGATGGTGGTAGGTTTTTCTTGGTGGATGATGGAGTTATGAAGTATAGAAATAATAATATGAGTAGCAAGGGGAAAACATACACCAATGCAACCATGGTTATTTTCTATGATTTTTAGTGTCTTAGTGTTATCAATTTATAGAGTGATAAAAGATTTTGGAAAGAGAATATTAATGAAAATTATGTTACAACTAAAAGTCCTTTAATCTAATGTATCAAATATTCAAAGTTCAAACGTCTAGTAAAGTATCTTTTTTTATGATGTTGAACTTGAAAGTTGAAGTTTCATGCTACGAACACACGTGGCGTAGAAAAAGACCATTCAAAAAAAGAAACTTAAGTTGGAAATCAGTTTAAAAACGAATAATTCTAGAACTATAAAAGCTATATAATATTATATATGCTGGAATACTAATTAATATATTTTTCTTCCGTCCATTTCTATCTTACAAAATTCCAATGCTTATGATAAGGCTCAACGTTGAAAAACGTTGAAAAATTAGTTTCTTGGGATATGATATTTTACGACGAAAAAACTTACAAAATTCCAATGCTTATGATAAGGCTCAACGTTGAAAAACGTTGAAAAATTAGTTTCTTGGGATATGATATTTTACGACGAAAAAACTAGGTGATTGCATCTTATATATATATTTTACTTTGAAAGGTGGGATTTTAATAATTTAAACTAACTTGTATTGACTAATAATAATTTATACTATTAGTTTAGTCAATAATAACTCGTATATTCTTTTTTGTCGCCAAAAGTAATCCTACTAGCATAATTATTCATTGATTTACATTTGATTTTCACTCGGTTTTGATCATGATAATAATGGTGTTGAATGAAATATGAAAACATACAAAGAATGACGAATGGAGTAAAAGATGAGTGGCAATCCAGTTTAAATCGTAGATAATTAATGCTATTAAGATTATCTTTAATATAAAAAATTAAAGTTAGGATTATTAGTGATCAAACTGACAATTTGGATTATTATCGGTCAAAATGTTATAGTTTAAATTATTAAAATTTAATTTGTCTTTTGCTTTAAATTTTTTCTATTAATTTGCAAAATCTTTATTAATCAAAAGGGGCTTTAAGATATACTTGATTT
Source organism: Flaveria robusta (assembly GCA_025506415.1). Classification (NCBI taxonomy): domain Eukaryota; kingdom Viridiplantae; phylum Streptophyta; class Magnoliopsida; order Asterales; family Asteraceae; genus Flaveria; species Flaveria robusta. The sequence goes on from CM046469.1 coordinate 3,027,733, forward strand.
ATTAACTTGTAGTTGTTTTTGAATTAGTAGTCTGAAGTAGAGTTGTAAAAAAAAAACCGATTTGGGAAATAAAATCGATTTGGTTTAAAAAAAACCCATTTCAACAAAATCTGTTTGACCCGTCGGTTTATATACCAGTGTGGTATCCAAATACCCAAAACCGGTGTAAAAGCCGGTTCATAAGGGAAAAAACCGGTTTGTGCACCTTTAATTTGAAGGTGTAGATTTGTGTGCAATGAAATAAAATTTATTAGACACGCTTATAATCTTGATCACTTCTATTTTAATAACTTGTTTGTATTATGAGGATACATTATTAAACAAAATTTATTAGTTGTATAAAATCAATTGGTTGTGTATAAATCAGCTACTTAATTTATGCATGTTTACTCATTAGTTTAGAGTCGCGTATCAAATTTGCCATGTCTCGTTTAAATATTTAATTATTTTGAAAGTAAAAGATAAACAAGTATCATTCAAAACACCAACCAAGATCACAATATTTGTACTTTTATTAAAACTAGAACAATTACTTACGTTAACTACAAGGCGGGCTAAACCAAAAAAACAAAGAAGAGAGAGAGAGATTAAGAAAAAGACCTAAACCAATTATCCACTAAAAAATCCTAAAGAAAAATTTCAGAAAAAAAAAAAAAAAAAAAAAAAAAAGAACCTCAACCAGTCAACCAGGATCGAACATGCAACATGCTCCTATCACTATTTGGAGAATTCTTTGTAATTAACACCTTTATGGACGCATATAAATTGAGAGAAACAAGAGTAAATAACCAAATGATTCATTTGTCACACAAGTGTTCAATGTGTGACATTATTTATTAAAGTATTCAGTCATATAATATATAATATAAAATTACTATTTTCATTCTTTATATATAAATAGTAAATTTTATTTTCATTATTAAACTAAGAAAGAAACAAAATTTATTTTATATTTATATGTTATAATAGTTTTTTCTTCTTCTCTAGTGGATTTTAAATTTAGTCATGTGACTTGTTTATAAGGACATATTTATTCTTTTACCATTTTTAATATGTTATTAATACATCCAATATATTTTCATTCTTTCTATCTCTTTCTATACATTCAAATAGATATATAGAGAGACAATAGGGTGTTTTAATAACAAAAATAAATGTTTATATAACACAACCCTTTAATAAAAAAAAGAGTATTCGTGCTACCTTCTTCACTCTCATCTCTTATAATTAATAAAAAAATATTATTTCTTAAAAAGTTATGTTTAATTTTTGGGTTATTGGATTTTAATATTCATACGTTTCATTTATTGGCCGGAAATAATCCCAACTCATGAAATGTTTGCAAAAACTCTCAGCTTTAAACTTATGTTCCTCCAACGATCTCTTACTAACTTACAGTTAACCCCCGTTAGCTTTTTTGATGAAATGATGTCAACTTTGAGTCAGTTTTCAACTCCGCTGTCGCCCAGCCTCCATCATATCCATTTTTCGGTGTCTACCTTTCATGGTCACCTGAAATCTACCTCCAACGAGTCAAGCGGTTCAGATCAGGAGGCCAAGAATGACGGGTTTTGGAGTGCATAAGTTTTAAATTGACGGATCAGATGGTTGATTTTAACTTTTTATTTAGTGTTTTGGGCATATAAATAGTTGACTCATCAAAAAACTAACGGTATTAACTTTCAGTTAGTAAGGGATCGTTGAAGAAAAATAAGTTCAAAGTTGGGAGTGTCTGTAAATATTTTTTGAATTAGGATTAATCACGACTAATAAATAAAAGTTGATATTATTAAAATTCAATAACTATTATTTTTAAACCCCTCACATCAGCTTTTTTTAATTTTAAAAACTTTGTTGTTCTCTCTTAATTTTCTTTTTTTTTTCGGCTCACGACCACTCATAGATAATATAAAATAATAGATATGTGGGGTTGGATAAAGACCCCTGAATATAAGGTTTATTATGGTTTTCTCTACATACATAAAAGTTAAATATGTGAAAATTACATGTTTTTTATGATTTAAAAAGGATTAGGTTATACAAACACTCATTTTTATTAGAGTTAAATGCGTTTTACGTCCCTAAGGTTTCATAGAAATTGCCATTTGAATCCAAAAGTTTAAAATGTTGCCATTTGCATCCAAAGGTTTCACTAAAATTGTCATTTGCATCCAAATGTTTCACTAAAATTGTCATTTGAATCCATTTGGTTACATCTAACTAACACAGTTAACTTTTTTCGTTAAGTTTCCAACATGAGAGTTTTTTTAAATAAAAAAATTAGAAAATAAAACACCAACTCATGAGGTTTTTATATGTTAGCTTCTTTTGATAATTGCAGTTATGGTTGACTTTATATATTCTTTTATGTTTTGTCTTGTTAATGTATTTTGGTTTAGTAATCGTGTTATTTTTGCCCGTTTTATTAAACATAGATTTATTTTATTAAAAGTTTAATTATGGTTACGATAATTACTTATTATGATTATTATTCATGGTAGTTAATGTCATATTATTATTGTTCTTATACTTTATGATAATCTGTTTTTTATGGTTATAATTCAAATAATTTATGTTATTTGACTTGTTTGTTTATTTATATTTTTTTGTTTTGTATGTTTTTAAAGTTGGAAATGAATCACTTTAGTTAGTTAAACTTATATTTATTTTATCTAATAGGACGTCCAGAGAGATAATTTCTTGATAAAATAAAATACTGTTGACCTATCATTTCTCGTAAATTAAAATTGCAATGATGAGTACAAAATACACTGAACGCCTAAAACTTATCATGTAGATCTTATTTTTATTATTTTGTAATTGTTTTGACTAAAATACCTCTAATGTAGGAAACTTAACCGAAAAACTTAACGACGTTAACTAGGAGTAGTTAAGTGGATTCAAATGGCAATTTTTGTGAAACCTTTGGATGCAAATGGCAACCTTTTAAACTTTTGGATTCAAATGACAATTTATATGAAACCTCAGGGACAAAAAACGCATTTAACTCTTTTTATTATTAAGACAATCTTTTGTTTCTATCTCTTTCTTTATATCTATATATATATGTATGTATAAAAAACAATAAAAAAATAAAAAAAATTAAGTGTACACATAACAAACCCCTTTAAAAATACAGATAAATATAAAAGAAAGTGATATGAATACACCCAAGTTTGTATAAAAGCAGGGCCCACTGGCCCACTCTCTCAGCTCTTTCTCTTTCCACTATCTTTGTCTAGAGTCTACGTTCTCTTTCACAAATTAAAGAAGAGAAAATTGCTTGGTTTAATTAAATTAGGTGTTTGATTTCCAAACTTTTAAAATTATAAAAATAGTTTAAATTTTTATGTAATCATTGTATATTGATTCATGGCATTAAATTCATTTATTTTTTATATATTTTATAAAATTTAAACTAAATATTAAATTTAATTTTAGGGGCTAAAAGTGCAACGCTCACATAAAAGTTTGGACTAACTTTGCACTTTTGTAAAATTTTGGGATCAAATTTTTAATGACAACATAAAAGTTTGGACTAACTTTGTAATTTTCATAGTCTGAGGACCAGTTATGCTATTTAATCAAACCACATGGACTATTTATGCAATTTGATCAAACCACATTGACTATTTATGTAATTTTCTCATTAAACAATTATATCACCACAAGCATTCCCCGACCACCCCATTTCGTTTATCGCTTTCATTGATTAAAACATTGTTAATACAAGTGGGATGAATCTCAAATAAGTTGGGCCAAGAATTTAACATTTAACATGTTAATTTAGTTGAATTTGGTAAGTATAAGCATTCTTACAAGTTAGAAATTACGAAATACATATTTTTACAGAACTATACTTATTTTTATGGTTCAAGTCAATGAAATCCCTAGACGGTAAGAGATTCCAAGGGAGCACAAACCTTGGTGTGAGATCCAAGGGGCCTTGATGCTAGTGGTGGTTTGATACGTTTAGGAAAAAAAGGTTTGACGCGTCAGTTTTACAATAGAATTATAATTTGGTTTTAAAAGATTGATGAAAAGTTGCTTGAAATTGACTACTGAAAGAAACTAATAGATTAGTCCTAAGTTGTTACCAAATATCTATAGAAACTATGATCATTAATCATTCCTCATCATTAACCATTCTTCAATATGCTTACAATTCCATTCCACTTGTCAAAAAATGAATTACTTTTTGTTAATGTCAGGCAACAAAAAACTGCTAGAGAACTCATTAATCAAATTTCTAGCGCCGATAATACAGGAAAAGCCACATTATGTTGTTTTAGATAGTTAAAGTCATGATGGCACATATTGGAGGGAGAGACATGCCAACATTTGGTTAGCATAGAGTTTCATCATACAAAGACATGTAACGTGCAACGATTAATCAAAACTTCACTGGTTTATACAAGTAGTTTATAAACTTTACAGGATCTATAATTTTTGTGATGATCATCACTAGCAAATTCGACCAAGGATGGTTTTAAATATTTTTGTTTCTTCATCATTTTATATTATTTTATGGTTAAAGATGTGAATATTATACATGTTCTCGAATCATCTATTTCCTTAAACACATTGTGCTCAAAATTGTGTGGCTATCTAAAGGCCATCCTTCATGGACCATAGATCATTAGATTGTATGGTTATCCATCTTCGACAAAAATCTTTAACCATACAAAATGATATGATTAAGATGTTTTTGACATTGTGAGGACAAAAACGATAACTCAATGTAGAATGAGAATAAATCTATGGGATGAATTTTTTTTTCTAACTACTAGATCACTAAATGATACATAAAAATAAAATAAGGAATTGTCTAAATGTATTCTTTCTATAACATTTAAAAATAAAAATAAAACAAGAAATTGTCTAAATGTATTCTTTCTATAACATTTAAAAAAACATTAAAGCGAGTATTTATTTCTTGTTCTTTAGTATGAAAACAAAAGAATATTACTAATTAGTTATTGTATAAAAAACAAAAAAATTAAGAAATTTATCCAATGCTCATAGAGTTCCCCGTGTAAATTGTTTACGCTCGTGAACCACATCATCAGGGCATCCACAGTTTAGCGTTGCCAACTCATTTCTATGGGCATCACTCCACGGCCCACGCAGTATACCTAATGATTTAAGTGGCTACGGGTTTAAGTTAATTTAAAAAAATATATATTTTAGTTAGGGATTAAAAAATATAAAAGTGGAGGTGGTGATATAAATACCCTACAAATATTTTATTTATGTCATCTCTCTTACACATACACCCGTTAACCCATTATTTAATATCTCCATAACTATCGAAACAAAATTCCCAAAAAATTAATTTGATCATCGAAGATTCTCAAAGTCGATACGCAAATCCCTCGATTTCATCACTTGGTGTGTTGATTGTACTTAGAGTTCAATCTGATTGTAAGTATGTTCATGTTGCCCCCTTTCATCCGCTTATTGTAGTTTCGATTTATTAGTTTATGCAATCATGCATCTTATTTCAATCTGTCGGTGAAATCATCCTTTTCTTTTGCAACGTCTGTATTAGCATTATCGGCCATTGATTCTGCAATAGCTTGTACATCACTTACGTTTTGAATTCAATATTAAACATTTACTCTGGATTTGTAAGTGTCTGTATGGTTGCCCCAAATTATTTGGACATTTAGATTCTAAAATTACATTATGACTATTGGGATATAATTTGGTTCTTCAGATTTATGGTCATCTGAATCAGGTAGTTTCCATATGATTTATGGTTATCTGAAAACCTTACTCATGATCACTTAAAAGTTACCTTTACAGTGGAAATAATCTGTTTTTTTGGTAGCTATGTAATGCAGTGTAATTACTTAAATGATATAACTGTAACTGCTAATCACTAAGTACCATTCTTATTCTGATATATTTTTTGTTTTTGTATAGATTAGTTAAAGAACGATGGGTTACTCAAATGGATTGGTAGCACAAGGGAAGCAGCCTCTTTTCTCATTTGGGGTTATTACAGATGTCCAGTATGCTGACATTCCCGATGGGCGATCGTTTCTTGGTGTTCCTAGGTATTATAGAAACAGCATTCTAGTGTTGCAAAAGGCAGTACAAAGCTGGAATAATCACCAAAATATCAGTTTTGCATTAAATCTTGGTGACATTGTTGATGGGTATTGTCCCAAAGACCAATCTTTAGAAGCTGTAAAGGAAGTAGTTAAAGAATTCGATAATTTCAATGGTCGTGTATATCACATGATTGGCAATCATTGTCTCTACAATCTCCCCCGCAGCAAGTTGCTCCCATTGCTGAATTTTCCTAATGTTGACCATGCTTACTATGACTTTTCTCCAATTCCAGAGTACAGATTTATTGTTCTTGATGGTTATGACATTAGTGCAATTGGTTGGCCTCAGGATCATCCTCAAACAATTGAAGCCCTAAACTTACTCAATGAGAAAAACCCTAATTTGGAGAAGAATAGCCCAGATGGGTTAGTGGATCTTGAAAGAAGGTTCCTTAAATTCAATGGGGGAGTTGGGAAAGAACAGTTGAAATGGTTAGACAAAACACTCCAAGATGCAACAAAATTCAATCAAAAAGTTGTTGTATGCTGCCATATTCCCCTAGATCCTGGAGCTACATCGAAAGAATCACTTTTATGGAACTATGATGAAGTTATGGTAGTGATTCATCGGTATGATTGTGTGAAGGTTTGTTTAGGTGGCCATGATCATAAAGGTGGACACTCTGTTGACTCTTGCGGGGTCCATCATCATATACTTGAAGCAGCATTGGAATGCCCTCCAGGCACAGCTGCATTTGGATATATAGATGTTTATGAGGATAGGTTATCACTTATTGGTACTGATCGAATGTCTAGCAATGAAATGATTTTCAACCGCTAAGCATACCAGATTTTTATCAGCTTCATCAGAGCTTAGTAGGTATGACATTAAATAATGAACTTGTAAGCATGTTAGTTACTGGAGTTTATGTCATTGTATTGAATCAATTCTGTTGTGACATTTGAAAATTAAACATTGACCATTTGTGTAACTTGACTTCTAGGTCTAGAACACGTTCATCAAACGTTAACAAAGAGTATGACTTTGTTTTTAAAGAAACAAACATGACTGATTTGTATTACAGACGATCATATTTTAGTTATAAAACCAAACTAGGATTCTTTGTTCTGTATTTAAGGATGCAGAAAATAATCTCAATTCTGTTGGGACGCCTACGCTTTCCTCCTCTCCATATAGAAGAAACCAGCCAATGAGACTATGGCAAAAGCAGAAAATATCAAGTGACACATGGCGGTCTGTGTTTGCTTGGATCAAAACAAGCTGTTAGTGACATGTTATGTATAGAGCCTAATGATGCAAGGTATTGATATTTATCAACTTGCCTAGAAACAAACTAATTATAAATCATGCTTATAAAACCACCTAGTTCACCTAATAAAAAAGGAAGTCAAATACAACCCACTTGCATAAATATATCCTACTTAGTTCCTTTTAACCAGGTGGATTAACTCTTGACAATGTTCAAAGGATCAGTTTGTTTGGGTTTTTGCTGGCTGTTCATTGATTGAGTTAGCCAAGACTTCAGATTTCCTAACGCCAAGGTATATTTTTATTGTTGATATCCCCTTCCAAAGTTAAAAGTAAACACAAAGTGACAAAATAATGGTACATGCCTACATGATTTACATTTAATACATGAAGTATGATGATGACAGTTCCATGGATTCATACTTGTCTGTGGCTATTTCTCACAGTAATTTCTCGTTGCTCAAGCATGCCTGCTACTTAATCAAGATAGCCTATGGCAGTGTTGCATATGGATTATCTACAAGAACTTTAACTAGTGGGCCAGGTGTGTGTCTTATATATTAATGTGGTTAAGTGTATGGATTTGTTTCCTAGTTGATTTGTTAATTGTAGGTTTATTATATATTTTTTGAACTATATATCATTTACTTTAATGACTCATCAGCATGCGATCTATTTTTTAGTTAAATCAATGCATCAAGTCATCAACTTACACAGTACATCATTCTATTTATTTTTTCCAATTGCTGTACGGTTGATGATGCTATGCTTGACTTTTTGATATAGATTTGTAATAGATTGGTCTATTCACACTACCTAATGCTTGTTTTAAAGTCAATTTATCTATTATATGTCTATAGCTATTACAGTTATTTATCTGATTTGATTGTTTAATTCACATATTCACTTCCAATATGCACAACCAGACCCCTGAGAACGATGCTAGTTGTATAGAGAGAAATCAGAGAACAAATTCCTTTATTACTCTGTAATAACAAGGAGAGAACGGTGACCAGAAACTATTCTGATTTCCGCAATTAGTAATGAAAACTGAAGCTACAATGTAACCACCGCCTCTTATAGGCTACTGGTTACAAAAGTAGCATCAAACTATAACTTAATGTTAAGGAGATAACTATAGACTAGTTTACACCTAATTATCTCCACGGAAAATGATAAAACAAAAATATGATATGGCACGTAGCACTTGACTTCCAGGTTTAGAACATTGTTCATCAGATATGAACAAAGAGAATGCCTTCCTTTCTATTTAAAGAAACAAACATGATTAAAAATGTATACAAACAACTTTGTTTTAGTTATAAGATCAAACTGGGATTCTTTTGCTGGTTTTAAGTATGCTAAATATGATCTCATTTTTGTTGGGAAGCCTTGGCTTTCCTCTTCTCCATGTAAAAGAAACCAGCCATGAGACTATGGAGAAAGCAGAAAGCAGACAGATGCAATATCTGGTTGTTAACTCTATGAGCATCTGTGGTCTGGCTGTATGCCACCTCTGCTAACTGAGCACTACATGCAAAGTCCCTAACAAAATATATTGCAGAAGGAATATCTCTCTCAATAGTCCATGTAAATGAGTTGTTTGAAGAAGTGTAAGGGCGAGCCACATTCTTATGTGTGCAGGTCATGCCTTTTTCAAAAGTTCATCCGCTTTCCTTCAAGATCAGTCCTTTTGACTGCTTGGTGCATAGCAAAGTTTGACTTTTACGGTCTTGTAATCCGAATCTTTCCCAGTTGAGTAGGTATGGTTGAATCTCATGTCACTGTGATTTTGGCCTCCCCTGCCTTGAGAATTGCAAAACTCAATTCAATTGATAATTTGCCCAAAATGTTTCAATCTTTATGCACCCAAACTTTATTTTTTTGGTCATATTTATCGCAATTTGTATAGAATTAAGGATTTTGTCACACCTTGGCCTTTTGTGGGTGAAGCAGTAACATCAAGAGTCTCTGTAAGGGAAGATAAGTATACACCATAGCTTGTAGCTGCAAAGCAAGAGAGCAACAGAGAAACAAGAAGGAAACCAGCAGGAACCTCCATTGATAATGGGTTGACTTTTACATCTCAATTTGTTTGACCTAAATTTAATGCAGTTTGCTTATGTGGCTATATTTAGAGCTACATGATGCAAGGTATTGATATCTATCAACTTGGCTAGAAATAAAATACTTCTAAATCATCTTAAAAAACATGTAATTTAACTAATGAAAAGAAAGTCAAATACAGACCACTTGTGTATGCATATTGATTTTTTTAGTATGACAGTTGCATTAATATATACTAGCTTGTTCCTATTTATCTGGTGGAATAACTCTTAACCATGTGCAAAGGATGACTTAACCAAGATTAACTTATAATACGCTGCAGTGTCCCTAATTCCAAGTTGTTTTTATATTCTTTAGTTCACCTCCTAAATTAAAAATTAAACACTGTTTAGTGGTACGTCCGTACATGATGCATGCTGTCTTCTTTTTGCATACATACTGGAGGTGCCAATTTTCGGTCAACTACTAAAGAATGGTCGATCTTGTTGGTTTTAGCTCAAACAGGTCAAATTAAATGGTTTAGCTTAAAAAGGAATATGTCAAAGGGGTTGAAATTCGTCCACAGACTATTTTTAATGCTTACAACCTCCTCTAACTCGTTTCATTTAAAGATTTTGATTATTATTGTTGTACTCATAAGTAAAAGGTTTGGATAACCAGAACCAGACCATTTTAACCTCTACTAATGGTGACTTGTTGAGTTGTTTCTACTGGAACCAGTTACAATCCATTTCCGGCTTCTAAAACATACATATCTCTAGCTTGGAAAATGTATATTTCTAATTTCTCTGCACCCATAAGAAATTCAGCTTCTGAGTCAAGACAGCCTGCAGCAGTATTAGATGTGAATTTTTTTTAACTTCATACTGAGTGCCTCTATGTGTTACAGTCAGAATGCAAACTTTCATCTAGAAGTAGAAGTTAATAACTAATATTAGTAAGTATATGATTCCTTTCCTTAATTTTGCAATTAGTAGGTTTATCATATATTTTGTCATCTCTTTAGCGTGTACTTCAGTGACTCCTTGGCATGCAATTTTTTTTCAATTAAAGTAGCACATCTGTTTACGCCTCCAAGTTAAAGGTGCATCACTCGATTCAGCACTTCAATTGCTGGGAGTAGAGGTGGCTAGATGGGCAGTTGGGTAGCAGGTTAAGATAGGTTTGGGTTGAAATATGTCATCTTACAGTTTGGGTCAAAACAGGCCAGACGGGTTAGGTTTACCGATCAACACTTTTTTGTCACAATCAAATTTTCTATAGATAATTCATGCATTAATTATGATTACAAAAACAATACTGTTACAACAATAATCTTAATTTTATGAATAAAATGATCTAGAAGGTTGTAAGAGCTAAAAATATACTCTGGGCGGATTCCAAGTTTTTGGACGCATTTTGCCCATTCCCTTTGACCCGTTGCAAATAAATTACAACCCAACTCGACCCATTCACAAGTAAATGGGTCAAATTTCCCCCTCTAGCTGCAAGGTCCCTGATGGCTAATGCTATGTAAATGATTACTCTATTCACTAACCTCATGCATATATCTGGCTTCCAGATTGTAATTTATTTTACAGTCGATTAATCTATATTCAGAAACTGAAATGACTTAAAAGAGGAATAAAAATTTGTATGTTGACGCTTTCTGATGAGCCTGTATTTTTTGCAATTAATGATGTTCTTATGTTTTCCGACTCAATTACGTTTATTAATTTGTTCCCTGGTTGCATTTCTAATAACTAGGTTTGTTATGTATTTTGTCAACTATCACTTTACACCTGGAAAGCAAAGGTAGGGCACTTTATGTTTTTTTTCAACTCTTGAGGGGCTCATGATGTAGATATAATATGTAAGAGATTAGTCTATTCACACTACCTCATGCTTATCTTTCAGTCGATTAATCTATTTCATTTCTGCAATATACCTCACATTTTACTAAAATGAACAAATTTGACAAGATTCTAGTAATATGGCAAGAACAAGCTTTTGTAACTTGAAATCTGGATTCAAAACAATGAAGAGAACATTTTCCTTAATATGTTCTTTAAGGGAAAAACATGATTAATTTATCTCTGTTACAACAATCTTTTATTTATCTTCACACCCAAACACCACCACAAAGTAAGAAAAAAACAAATTAGTTTCTTTTTGTTTTTTTGTGTATTACAACATTAAGTCCCACATACCATGTTGTTGACAACCTCATTTCTGTTGGGTTGCCTTTGCTTTCCTCTTCTCCATGTAAAAGAAAAATGCCAATGAGACGACGGAGAAAGCAGAAAAGCAGACAGATGCAATATCAAGTGACACATGGCGACCTGTGATTGCTTGGATCTCAAACAAATTGCTAGATTTCTCAGCATTTGTGGTTTGACCATAGGCTAACTGTTTTTCATGAGCATCAAGTGCATATGCCCTCACAAAATATACTCCAGAAGGTATATCTCTCTCGATGGTCCATGTAAACGAGTTGTCTGAAGCAGAGTATGGGCGTGCCACAATCTTGTGTTGGCAGGTCTTGTCTTTCTTCAAATGGTCTTCGGTTTTCCTCCATGATCGGTCCTTTTGACTAGCGGGTGCATAGCAAAGTTTGACTTCTACCTTTTTGTAGTTATTGTCTGTTCCAGCTCTGTATGTCTTGTTGAATCTCCATGTCACTGTGATTTGATCTTCTCCTGCCTTCAGAACTGCAAAATTCATTTCAATGATAATTAACAAATCATCTTTCTTGATCATGTTAGATATAATTAAAGTCAGTGATAATGGTCAAACCTTGTTTTTGATTGGGTGTAGCTTTCACTATAAGAGTCTCATTAAGGCTTGAGAAGTACACACCATAGCTAGAACCTACAAAGCAAGAAAGCAGAAGAGATGCAACCAAGAAACCTGCAGGAACCTCCATTGACGATGACGACGATGACGGGTTGACTTTTCAAATCGAAAAGGGCAATCCACTTATGCTATTTCTGGAGATCAGATGATGAGAAGATGATAAAGATATGGATTTTGAAGAGGTATATATAGAGATGAATGATGCAAGGAATGATATTTATCATCTAGTGCATATATTAAATTAATTTCTATACATTCTAAAATAATGCACATTAATTGAAAGTCAACTATAGGCTACCTGCCTTATTGGAATTTGAAACATCTTTAATTTACAGTTTGCATAATATATTGAAAGTTGACCTGTTTATGTGGCGGAATAACTTTTAAGCATGTTCAAGGGATAAGATCATTGTGTTTTGAGTTGGCTGTGTTACATAAGTTGACTTAGTTTACACACACATTGACTTTTGTGTTTGCCCCCTAAAGCATTGAAAGAGCATAAGATGAATAAAAGGAATCGATGCTAGCATACACAGAAAGTTGTATGGACTTTTCCTTTTATAATTTGTATCCTTTTCAGTTCGGTTGTTAACTACTGCGTGTGCACACACAACACACGCATACGACGTATGTATAATATGTTTAGATTATGGGTAAAGCTATCAGGTTTTGCAGGTTAATGGGTTGGAGTTTGCCCATGACAAATAATGCTTACCAAGAACCCATCAATTGTATGCACCCATATCCACACTTGCAAGTGAAATTTGACGGTTTTACCCTCTCAGGACGAGTGAGTGTTGTACGTATCATAAAAATACTTCTTTAAATAAAAATGGTTTAGTGTTGCATTTTTCCATCTTTTAAAGCTAAGGGTTGTGAAATTACACTACTTTTTCTACATTTGATTAGGAAAAAGAGTTTAAAAAATTTTGCTCGGTCCTAGTAGTTTGTCTAGAATCTCGGTTGTAGTCTCTAAACCTTTTTTCACCTATGATCCTATGTGGTTTACGTTTCTTGTCATTTCAATCCTTGACACTAACTCGTTACATTTTGCTGTTAATAATTTTGTGAATTGAACAAGTCTCTCTATGTGACAGCAATTTACAGGTGGGAAAGAAGTTGTATTAGTACAAACTTGGCATCATTAAAAAGTATTGAGATTAAGGAAACCTTTAAGTGTAACTTCGTGCCTAATCATTAGATGTGAGTGAGTTTTTATGTGTTTCTTTGTGTTGTAGATCATAATTCAAGTTGCAACGTAGAATTCTCGAGGAATTCGAGCTAACAGACTAGATAAACCCACTAGCTACTTGTGACGAAATTACAAGTTGTTGGGTCTTATTTTTTTTCCTGGCCCATGAGGAAGATAGAGCCCAACTAATAAGAGTTGCATAGAGGCCCAAACTTGTTCGGGTTGTTTGGGTGGGTCAAAGATGATTAAGTCGAGTTTTGTCAACACATGTTCAGGTTCGAGACCTGTTTTCGAAGGAGAAAGGATCGGGTTAACCAGTTTGAAACTGGACTTTGATTGGTTCGATTAGGGTGTCGGCCGTTTTCAAAGTATAAACTGGTTTCAATACTTTCGTTGTCCTCGTATTAATCTTCAATTCTTCATGATTACAAATGTAACAGAATCATGTTAAACAATGTATATGGTTAAATGATAAAGTTATAACTACAAAACTCTTACACTAGTTAGTTTAAAATGAATTATTCACTTATGTTTTTAAAATAATTAATGATCTACAGAAGTTTCTTTCTTTTCTTATGTGTATATTAACCTTTTCATTTATAATAGACGATAATAATAACCCTAAAAGTTATATCTTGTGAACTAATTAAACTCATAATACATCCAAAATTTTAATAAACAAAAATACAGTATTAACATTATGCGCCTATGGATTAAACGTATTTGTATCAAATTTATTTCATTATTATTAAACTTCTAATATATAAACTTCACATAATTTACAATTCAATCAAACATTATACTTTTTACTTGCCAAAACAACAGTAAACAACGTTGGAGAGATTAACACACAATAAGTACATGTAAAATTGAACAAATATTTCAACAATCGTGACACATATCGAAACAGTTTTCGATAAGTACTTCATTATTAACATGATCATAAACCGATAAATCAAAGTTCACTTCATGATCACAAGATCAACATTAGCATAAAAAGCCATGCGTAACGATAGCCAAAAGAGTTACCGATCAAGGGCCACGCTGCTGACTCTTCTTGCTCGCTAACGATTCCATCGATCTGAAACAAGTTGGTCGTCTTGAGCGCATCTGTGCTCTGGCCATACGCGACCTCATGGTTCGTATTATCTATGACGTACAACCTCACGAAATATGTAGCCGAGGGGGTGTCTCTAGGAATGGTCCATATAAACGTGTTGTTTGTGCGGTTGTGTGGTGCCTCTGTGATGTCAAATGGGCATGTCTTGTCATTATCGAGGTTGTCTTCTGTTTTTCGGTCATCTCGGCCCGTTTGGCTCACGGGCGCATAGCATAGCTTGGCTTCCACTGTGGTGTAGTTTGTATCTGCAACCGTGAGGTTCGGGTTGTATGCCCATGTGATTGTAATCGTATCGACCCCCGCCCTCAACACTAAAAAAAAAAAGTTGCTATCAGTCACATTGCAGTATCTAATTTAATAATATATATAATGTTTTTATAACGGGACAGGTTGTGAACCAATAATCTTAACGGTTTATGATTAAACATTATTGTTATGTGGGTTCGCAGTATTAATAAAGTATGAAACTTTAAATAAATTTAAAGTTTATAGTAGTAAATGGAACAATATTAGATGGTATTCTTATAGGGAAAAAACAAAAACTCGATATTTGGTCCGACTAGCTGGTCCAGTCTGGTCATAGAAGTTTAGAATTCAAAACATGGCTAACCTTGGCCCGGTGTAGAGGAAGTCGAAACACTTAGGGATTGATTAAGAGTGGAGAAGTGGACATTATGGGCATAAGAAGCAGTTGCAAAGCAACAAAGAACAAGAAGAAGAACAGCAGGATGAACCTCCATTAAAAGGTTGACTTTTAAAGGTCAAAGTCAACTTGAGAGCAACTCACTTTCCGGTGCTAATTGTGGTTAAAGAAGATGGGCCAATAGACTATTTATAGCTGTAAACTCCGTACTAATTCTATTATATTTTTTAATTACATTAATTTGTATTTTCTTTATTTAAATCATATATTTTATCTCTAAAGTCTAAACTATAATATACGGTTTTAATTATTTGACCTTTTTAAAATATTGTCTATTTCATGGATATAGAATAGTTAATATTTTTGTGCGAGCATGAATATTAGAAAAATATTTTTGAAATTATTAGTATTAAGAAAATATGAAATTTAATTACATCTTAACTTAATTTTAATAATCACATGAGAAAACCAATCATCATAACATACTATGATCATTCATATTCTTAACTTTTAGCAGAACGGTTGTTTGTTGGCAACATAGATAATTCTGTAATTGTTTTCCAAATATAGTAATTAGCTAATAGATAATATCAACTCATATATTTACAATAGCAATTCGCATCTTTTTTAAATCCGGGGATAATAATATCAAAAGTCAAACACAAAAGAAATGGATATATTAATAGAGGCATAATGTAGTACATAATATCGTACATTGTGTACTTACAGATTGAATTACAGTCTTTCATGTCATCCGACTTTTTTAATAGGCCAAATACGTCATGAAATTGAAGACGGTTGATTAATATTGAGCACGAAGCGCCTCGATCTTTTTTTCCTTTTCTAAAAATCATATAATACAGCTATTGGTTGAAAAGTAGAGATAATATATAAGAAACAATAATTATTTCAAGTGTTTTCATATTGCGACATAATAAATTCACATTTAAACGTGAAGTTCTACACTTCTACTCTCATACACAGTCGATATGCACAAAACGCGTTAATGATATTTAGACGAAATATTCCTTATAAACCCATAATCTTTTTTATTCAAGATCGATATGGGATTTGCCTAAAATGTTATAAATATTTTCCTATTGATAAGTTATATATAGTTGTTAAGGACAAAATACTTATTGTTAAGGATAAACGTTTAGTATAGGCTACGCTTATAATAAAATGCGATCAGAACAAAAGGAACAATTATCAACATAATAAGATTGAATCCATGAAAGAAATCAAATCAAGCATGGTTGTAGGTTTAATCAATCTCCATGCCTTGTTGATTCCTTTACAAGTTGTAAAAGCAATTGAAAAAGATGTATGTTACTAAACAACTATAAAGGTGTATATATTGTACTTTGGCTTGGCAGACGACTCTTAACCTATGCTTTCAATTTTCATCAACATTCTGCAAGGTCTCATAAACTTTTGGCGTGTTGTGTCACGCCCTTAATCGCCTAATTCGTCTTTGACACGCCCCGCTAGTGTTTGTGTATGAGATGTTAGATTTCCTAGTTTGGCATGATAGTGATATCAAAACTAACAATCTAACAAAATAATGAAAATCAAAGAAAATAGCAATAAAGAATAGAACAAGTGATTAAGTGGAAAAGAAAAAAGATTGAAGGAATGTTGGAATAGTAAAGGATGATTAATCATATCTAACTACAAAACTAACAGGGTTTAAATCCAATCATATTTACCTTTTCGGAACTACAATATACACTACATATCAACCTTAAGGTAAGTAATTGCTATGAACATATTATAACAATAAACCTAAATATAAATAAAGGTCAACACGAAGAAAACCTACATTTTATCTGTTGAGATAGGGGCGGATGTGGTCGTGAAGACAGGTATCAATGGAAGAGGATGTGATTCAAGATTTTGGGTTGCAATAGCCTAATATAGGTCTTACGGTCAAAAATTTTGTGCTTCTCATACTTTAGAGGCCCTGACTAATGCATTTTTTACAATTGTTGCGCCGGCCTGGTCAAATGACATACACTAGATCTATTTATAGACCATATAAGTTAACCGAAAGAAAATCTGAAATAACAAACTTAACACCATCTCTAACGATCCCGAGTTACGCATGCCATAACTTGATGAACTAAGTCCTCACACCAAAGTTTAGTTGCTTGAGATAAAAACTCACTACATCAGTTTTGAACTTTTGATACTTAATGATGTTCGAAAATGGAAAACCCAAAATGGAAAAAAAAATGTTGAGCCGAATGTTTTGATATTTTACTGAGTTTTTTACCTGAATATTTATGGTTATATATGCACATATATTATTATTATCTATTTTAAACCGATGCAAACATACATGAATTCGTGTCTCAGTAACATCTAATTGATGATGTATACGTTGGTAATTTAAAATACCTTTTTGCTTAAAATTTGTTTTATTTCGTTATTTCAGCAAATGGGCTCAAAATGATATTCCTTTTCTGATGCTGGCCCGCAGGCCCAGTCTGATGATGAACATGAACCATTCATTAAAAGTTGAAACCAACTTTGGTCCTCTTACATTTGGAAGATCATAATCAAGATAAATCTTAAAACAATTGGATTAATGTTAATTAGTAGTAAGAATATAAAAGTCAAAATTAGAAAAGTCAAACTGATTGTAATTAGCATAAACTTTAGGGTTAGTTTTGTTAGTTTGTAACCGCTCATTATATGGGTATAAATACCTAACAAATTGTCATTTGAATGTGTGAAATTTCACTATTTGTGTGTATATTATTTGTGGTGTTTAACCATGTGTTCCACCAAGTCCCTGCACATCTTTGTGCATACTCACCGTGATTTGTTCATCCATGATTGATCTTCGATCGAGCTATGGGCCTCAACAATAACTATATGAATAACAACAAGGTTGATACATTTTAAGTTGTGTCACCTTATCTCCATTTTCTTTAAATTACCATGAGAAATATTGCCAGTAAATTCACATGTCCGCTAATAACTTGCTATGGTTGGGTGAATCATAGTCCATGCTCAACAAGTGGTCTTTTTAGAATTTATTACAAAAATACTAGACGAAACAGATTTCAAGCCTGAAACATATACTATAGGAGAATCACATAATTATCATTACACTACATAAGAATACTATATTGTTCACAAAAAAGTTAAGATACGAAAAACAAGAATAAACAATTGCATGTTACATGACTTGTCATTTCAATCGAGTCCCCGCAAACCTAACGCGGGCACACATATATATGTACGTATCCGCGCACAAGATGTTTCTTCTTCGAATTGCTTACCACATCCCTAACCTTAACACTTTTTCCTTCAACATATTTGGTTATATTCGAGTGAATATCTAGATGAGGTGTTCAATATCGATAGCCCATAATGGCATCATACAAAGTTTAATGATATATATACTTTTTTTAATATGATTTCATGAGTCAGTTTGTAAAAGGAAGAATTGGTGTGAATCCCATTTCCATGTATGATCAAACACTCAGAAAGTTACCTTTTAACGATGCTACACTAATAGCCTATCTCCACATGCCATGTTATCATCAGACATCCATCATATTATTTAATTTTTAATTTAGTTATCCAAACAATTAAAATATCATGTTTTTATTTCAAGGGCTGATTTAATAAATTGTCACCTAATATTTAACCTAATGTTTTATAGAATTGTTTTTTTTTTTCTTTTTTCAGCTTTTTAAAACCCAAAAAATGTCCAAATTAAAAAAATATACAGTCTTGTCTAATTCTTTTTGTTCATCTTTCGATATAAACTGTATCAAAAGCTGACTTTATTTTTATATTAAATATAAGACATGTATTGGTCTCATAATATTAAAATAATACTCTATTTTTTTATAGAACTCGATTGTAATAAAATTTATAATTAAAAAATCGAATAAAACTGCATATTAGTTTCTTTTAATTATTATAGAAAAAACTGAAGGTTTACCGTTAATGAAAATAGATATATGAGATCCAAATGAGTTTAAGTTGAAAGTTGTTCACGTCTACATCCTATAGTTGAAGATTGGATGTCTCAAAAACATATGATGAGTTTGTGTAGTTTTATTGAACAAAAATGGGAAAATTAAAAAAACATTGCAAAGTTTATAAAATCAAATCTCGAACCATTAATTACATACTTCCAATAAGATGCTCTTAGTATATATGATCTTTAAAACTTTTAGTCTATTACCATAAATAATGATTGTATCCACAAACATTTGCACACACTATATACAATAACTAGCTTTAGTAAACCCGTGTATTGCACGGGTTATACAAATAAAATATTAAATATAATAAAAATTTATCAAGTATAAAACAATATCTTACGATAAAATATAATTGAAATTACGTATAGTAAGAACAATATGTAATAAAACAATTATATCAACTTTTTAAACTTTTGGTTTAAAACTTTTTTTTCCAAAAAAATAATAAATATTTTGTTTCGAAACAAACCGTATTAAAAATATCATTTTTAAAAATTTTCTTATTATAAATTTCAATTTAATTATTTTTTGTTTATAAAAAATTAACTTTTTAAAAACACTAATTTTAAAAAATTTTGATGTTTTTTAAAAATTTCTTATTCTATAAAAATTATTTTTTAAAAATAACATTAATAAGAAGATCTTTTTTAAATTTATTAAAAAAACTATTATTGTTTTAAAAAAAGTTAAATGATAATTAATGTAATTATTTAATATGAGAGAGAAACCAAAAAATTTTGATGAAAATGAATGTGGTGCCGCTACGTGTCACCTCGAGATATTCTTTTATTAGAGTATAAAGATTAAGATAACTAATAAGCCTCGTTAATTAATTAAATTAAATAGTGTGTATGTATACATAGTTACATGCACATAGACAATATCCAAACTTTGACCATAATTGACACATGTGATCTCATTCAACCTTCCATGCATACAAAAATAAACAAAACTCATTCAACCTATTTGGATCAAACCCATCTACACCACCGGAACTCCGTGACGACAACGGCGACGACGGTGGCGATATCGCCGGAAAACTCGCCGGAACGGCGACTTTAAAAATAAACAATGCATGCCTTAAACCAGGGCTAAATAGCCAATCATGAATATCCCAATAAACCTCAATTCTCACTTTACCAAAATGAACACATTCGTTACCTCTAAACTTCCATTGAAGATGCTTCACGTTGATCATCAAATGCTCATCTATTCGAATCTCCATCGCCGGAGCATCCCCTTTGTTCTTGCATTCGATCGAAAGCTCGTGAAATCGCCCTTTTTCGTGGAACTTTAATCGTGTTGTATACTTTTTCTTCCCAAAAACATGTTCTGTTCTTGATACTAAAATTGGGTCGATTAAAGCTGGTCTACAACCAGTTTTTCTGTATGCATCTTTCTTCAAATCACCGAGCAAAAGCACCACTTCTTGATCGCAAACCACGGCGACATAATACTCGGATATCGGTTCGGTCTCACCGTTAAATCTTGCGCCTTTGAGGTCCCAAAACACATCGAGGTTGTTACCGAACCTTTTGGACCCTTGTTTTCGCCAAAAGCACCATGGCTTTAGCTCCACTTTGCAGGTGGACTCGGGTTCCGGTGACTCAGGCCCGTCGATCGTAACCGATAAACCGTGAAGCAGGAGATGTTTGAACCATGTGACGGTGATGCAGCGGCAGTCGCCGGCGATTTGGGTCTTGTAAACGGACATGAAGAGGGTCTGGCCGGACTTTGTGACGGTGGTATGGTGGTCTTCGCCGGCGCCGGCGGAGAAGCACGACGGGATACCAATTGGGTCTTGTAGCATCTTTGAATTGAAGATTAAAGATTGAAGGTTGATGAATGATGATGAGAGATCGATTTGAGGGATTTTTGGTTGTTTTATTGCAGAAAATGTTTGTTGATAGTGATAATGGAATACAAGAAAGTGTTCAAAGTAAGGGTAGATGAGTGGTCAGATGATGAAAGTGAGTGCATTAAACTACTTATTATTAAAATCTGAATATCTGTGGGTACATTATAATACTATGTTATGTAATATTTTTTTGTACTATATGCTCCACAACCACTTGAATGAATTTGACTAGCAACTGTAAAAAACTATTCCAACTTTTAACACTTTGCTAGTAGAAAATACTTAAAAGGCTAAACATCAGGTTAATATATCTCATGGACTCATGCCACGTAACAATCTATTTTTTAATATATCTATTTTAATAAAAAAAATAAACAATGTTGACAGGTGACGACACTATATTCCTACTTATCAAAATTACATTAATTACTAATAATATTATTTAATTTTTTTAAAATTAAAAATACTTTTTAATAAATTAAGATAGAGATGTTTTAATTATACCTATATTAAAACAAGAAGAAAGGAACAGTAAAAATAATAATATTAAATTCAAGTTAATAATTATTGTCTCTAGAACACCTTAAATAACTAGAAGTTGTTTTATAGTGTAAGTTTATTATTTTTGGTTGGGAAGGTGGGGATCTCTCCAAAAGGTGGTAGTAATAATATTATTTTTTAAATGATATTTATTAACTGTCTCAAAAGATTTTTTAAATTTAAAATTTATTACAATTTAGTAACTGACCGTCTCTGTTTCGAGCCCGATTAATAGTATATTTTTATTATTGTAGTTATTTTGTTTGCGAGAATTTTTAAAAGACTGTAACACGATCCATTCGGTTCTGGGTATTGATATGAAATGTGAATAATCGAATCTTTTCTTCACCATCTCCGGCTATGTTGGTTTATCTGAACCTTAGTTAAATCTGTCCATCACATGCGCAATGCGCGTAACTTAATTATATTTTTTATAAAACAAAAATAATTAAAATTGGAATTAAAAATAAAAATACTTTTTAAAATTATATTTGTTTGAAAAGGTTTGTTTTAAAATAAAATGTTTAATAGTTTTTTTAGGAAAAAAGTTTAAAAAGTTCATATCATTGTTTTATTACTTATAGTTATTACTTACACGTCATTTCAATCGTATTTTATCTTAAAATATCGTTTTATAATTAATAAATTATTATTATATTTACATAGGTTTACTAAAGCTAGTTTATTATAAATATAAAAGTAAATTTCATGCATTTGCATTAATAAATCAGATTCTTTGCAGTAAAATTAAATTCATATATAAATAACGAAATAAGTTAGACTTGTGTATCTTGAAATACTTTTGAAAATACGTGAACTTAATTAGTCATGTAAAATAAGGTAAAAGTTTATCTAAAACAGACACTAAAGTATAATGTATGTAATAAATGACTATTTTTTTTATTTTTTGAAGTATCTATAGATCGTTATTGTTGTTATGATATCTATTCATGTCGATGGATTTCTAGAAATAACCTATTTCTATTTAGTTTTATTTTAATTTGATCATTTATAATATTTATTGTTATGACAAATAGAAGTATAATTGTAAGGTTATTTTTGGTCTTTGTTGTTAACAAAAAATAAAAGTTTTCAACGCTTTTTTTTTCTATTGAACAAGAGACAAGAAACTATATAAAATGTTTAAATGAAACATTTTATAAACGTATTCTAGCTTATGTGTATGTTTAGTCGAATCTGAAAAGTTTTATCAACTTTATATTCGAATAATAGTTTTAATATATGAGGAAGTTATGCATTATTAAAAAAATATGCTACCATACTTTATTGTTATCTATTACAAATAAAAAAATACTGGAACAATTTATAATGACCCCCTTTAAAATTACTAATTAAACTCATATAATATTAATTTAATTATTGGAGAAAGATATTTTATACATATAAAAATATCAATATGAACCATGAAAAAATATTTGGAAAAACAATGTGGTGGGCAACTGGAATCTAGACAGCAGGATGCTAGGTGTTACTTTACATAGAATCTCTCCAACAAATATAAAATATCTCAAACTTTTAGAAATTGCAACGATAATTATTGGATTAACCAATTATTAGAAACAGCAAATTTCGAATCAATTTTATTGGTTGTATGAAACGTTTACAAATTATTTTTTTTTAACAGCAAACCTATACTATTCTACTTCTAAACTACATCAAGTTACATCATGTATGGATTTGAACTTAAAACCTTTGTTCTAAAAAGCAAAGCCTCTATCAAGATTTTTGCATTTAAGACACATAGCATCTAAAAGAATGACTCAATCATATGAGTAGGAAGTAGGAACACGATTAGGTACTAAATTCTTGTGCGTTTGGATGATGACACATGTTTAAAACAAGTCATGTTTAAAACAAGTCATGTTTAAAAAGTTGCAGCTATAAAACAAGGATTTGGTTTATTCAAAAAGGAAACTAAATGATTCTTTATCATCTATAACAAATTGGTGTTTGAGCATTTGCAGAAATATTAGACTTTTTGAGTAACGATTAGTGAAGAAACATATAGAAAAGAAGATTATCAGGTTCAAATGACCCAATACATAATACACCCGATCCATCAATAAGCATTCGCCCGACAAAGCCCACTAACTTGTTGGGACACCTGGCAAGAATGTTAAAAGAACAAAATTTTTACCAATTACAGCACTAGCTTCTTTATCACCAATTACATAAATTTTGTTATGATGCCTACCGATGTCAAAAGACTCAAAGCCTCAATATTTTTATCGAGAGAATGTGACCTTGATTATGTCAGTAAGTAGGTGAGGTCTCAAACGTTGATTTGTTCGATTGTATCTGTGTTGAATTTTGGAATTATTTTGCCGCAAACATCAAACACCATTTTTAACTATTTTGATGTTAAATGAAATTATTTTGTTTCTTTACAACCTCTTGTTACATGCTTTTTTTTCATCATGGGTGGTATGGTTTTGATGAACATATGGCAGGTTATTTGATAATTTTTTTAACATTTCATTAGAAAATTTAAGATTCCACATCCATATAGTGAATAAATAATAAACTCCTTTAAATGTTAGAATGTTCCATCTTGAACATAAGGTAGATGTTGATCATGCCGCACGAGGCACTGTAGATTAAGTATCGAGTAAAATAGGTGTTTTTATCACTTTAATGGAAAATTGCACTATGTTGGATTAGCACGATGTCATTCAATGTCTCTTGTGTCAATCTATTTCGATTCTTGGTGTAAGGTGCTTTAAAATGCCACAAGTTTTTTTTTACAAGTTGAAACACTACAATTGAGGCGAAAACTTGTATAGCAAGTTGTTGTCCACTGCTCCGCTAAAAGATCACAAAATTTCAAAAGTAGATCGAGTATATAATACACAGTATATTAGAAAACAAAACATGCTTCTGTTTGTAGCTACCAGGAGTTTTTTGCTTCCTTTACTTAAAAGGCACATTTCTACCTAAAAGACCTTTGCAAGATGGCCTTTACTTAAATACCCAATGCATTAAAAATCACTCTTATAGAAGCTTTTGGCTTGTTGGCCATAGCGTATTACTATTCATTAGCCCAGTAAATGTTTTTTTTTCTTTTTTTTTTGACACTTGTAATAAGGATGTAATACTTTGAACTGCAATGTTACCAACATACCTTCAGTAGCATCAGCCTACAGAGAGTCCAAAGAATGCTTCTTTTGGAGGCGAATGTTTTGATCCGTTTGACTAATAGGAGCATTACAAATTTGAATGATTCACACAAATCTGAATCACAAATGCTTCTTCTATTGCCATTGAGGTTGCACCTCGCATCCAATTTGAAAGGCAAGATAAAACAGCAAGATGCATAATGCAGGCAGGCAGGCCTATATTCATACTTGCCCTTTTTGTGAAAACGTTCTTTTTTTTGGTAATTTTTGTTGAAAAAGCTGGAATTAAGTTGCAGATAACTTGATAAAGATGCAGTGAAGGAAGTGCGGACACAAAGAGAAATACGGTGATATAAGTCCAGGCTATACAATCCAGCTCAGATTGGCAAGACAAAAGTGTATTGATTTTGTGGTTGTAATTGTCTTATAAACATATATAAGGAATGCTCTTTTTTCATTGTTATAGAATCCTGATATTATTGGGCATGTATCAACAATGAAAGTAATTGTGATAGCAAGATGCAACGCGTGACTAAATACAATCATTAGAATAAAAAGACTTGTTGCAGGAGTTGGTGTTGAATCTATTTTACCTCTGTAATATTTGTACCATCTTTTTGCATTAATTATAATCAAAGACGGTTTATTTTACACGTTATTGTTTGTGGTGATCTTGAAACAAGTGGTTTGATGATGAATGGTATTCATTGAATGTCAAAGAGATAAAGGTTTTGGACAAGAAGGAAGTTAGGAGCGCAAAGCTTTATTATCTCAGGGACAAGATGAGTGCCCTTAAGAAATTGTAACTAACCACTACAACGAGAGGTATGTCCGAAGGGGTCGGGTTGGGTTTGCTCGGGTTGGTTGCCATTGACGTGTAACACAATAATGTTTCTTTACAATGTACGCATTGGATATGGTGTTCAAATTGGATTGTAAATTGGTTACTGTCTTTATGGGTAGTTGTCTTGCTAGGGCTATAAACAAACCAAAATTCATTAAACCGTTCGGTGAGAAGTTTGTTTATTTAATAAGCGGATGAACATAAACAGATTAACTTTTTGTTTCTATGTTTGTTCTGATTTAGTACAAACAAGAACATAATCTTGTATGTGTGGTTTGATTCAATTAAAGCTTGGTGGTTGCACTTCACAATAAAACCACTTATCAAATCTTTATGTTTGACGATATTAGTACAAATCTTTATGTTTGACGATATTAGTATAGTTGGTACTCTATTATTTGCGCAAAGCATGTGGTTGAACGTTAGTCTATACATCATGATACATATGATAACCAGATAAGTATATACATGTTCTAATATGGTAGCTAAATAGAGTTTAATATTTTTGTGGTTTAATAGTCCTACGATGCCCATGGCCATGGAGAAACGTTAACATACAAATGTTCGTTCAATAGTGTCGTTTATGGGCCTAGAATCATGAATCCAATAACTTTTGCGGTGGAAACCGAAAAGACATATGGATCATTGGATCCAAATATATGCCAAAATGCTATGAACAATGATTATACACGTCACACTATCTCACTATTCGAACCCCCAAATTGATATCATATCACTTCATCCCATATAGCAAGCCACACACATTCACCCTATCCATCTTCTTCACTACATCCTATCTTCTTCCCTCTGTAAATCCCCACCTCCGATGGCCTCCATCTCCGCCGCAGCCACCTCATTCACCACCACCACCACCACCACCTCATCTTCTTCCTCTCTCTTTACCTTACCAAAACCCTCAACTAAACTACTGCTTACTTCCACCTTCCTCAATAAATCCACCACAAACCTCTTCCTCCACAACCCTAATTCCCCCTCCGCCACCGCCTCCTCCAACCACCGCCGCCGTGCCCTCACCGTCCGAGCAGCTCGCGGCAAATTCGAGCGGACCAAACCCCACGTCAACATCGGAACCATCGGCCACGTCGACCATGGCAAAACCACCCTCACCGCCGCTCTCACCATGGCGTTAGCCTCCACCGGAGGCGGTGTCGCAAAAAAGTACGACGAAATCGACGCCGCGCCGGAGGAACGAGCTCGTGGTATCACCATCAACACCGCCACAGTAGAGTACGAGACGGAGAATAGACACTATGCCCACGTGGATTGCCCTGGGCACGCTGATTACGTCAAGAACATGATCACCGGAGCTGCCCAGATGGACGGAGCTATCCTCGTCGTCTCCGGCGCCGACGGGCCCATGCCTCAGACGAAAGAACACGTGCTGTTAGCGAAACAAGTGGGTGTTCCCAACATGGTGGTGTTCTTGAACAAACAAGATCAGGTTGATGATGAAGAATTGCTTGAATTGGTTGAATTGGAGGTACGAGAGCTTCTATCTTCTTACGAATTCCCCGGTGATGATATTCCCATTATCTCTGGTTCTGCTTTGTTAGCCCTAGAAGCTTTAACCGAAAACCCTAAAATCGTAAAGGGGGAAAACAAATGGGTCGATAAAATCTATGACCTTATGGCTGCTGTTGATGAATACATTCCAATCCCTCAAAGGCAAACTGATCTGCCGTTTCTGTTGGCGATTGAAGATGTGTTTTCGATTACGGGTCGTGGGACTGTGGCCACGGGTCGGGTTGAAAGAGGGACTGTTAGGATTGGAGACAGTGTTGAGATTGTGGGGTTGAAAGATACTAGAACTACTACTGTCACAGGGGTTGAGATGTTTCAGAAGCTTCTTGATGAAGCTATGGCTGGTGATAATGTGGGGCTTTTGTTGAGAGGTATTCAGAAGGTTGATATTCAGAGAGGTATGGTGTTGGCTAAGCCTGCGACGATTACACCGCATACAAAGTTTGAAGCTTTGGTGTATGTGTTGAAGAAAGAAGAGGGCGGGAGGCATTCGCCGTTTTTTGCAGGGTACAGACCGCAGTTCTACATGAGGACTACTGATGTTACAGGGAAGGTGACCTCCATTATGAATGATAAAGACGAGGAGTCGAAGATGGTTATGCCTGGTGATCGGGTGAAGATGGTGGTTGAGCTTATTATGCCTGTTGCTTGTGAGCAGGGTATGCGGTTTGCTATCAGGGAAGGTGGAAAGACAGTTGGAGCTGGTGTTATCCAGTCGATTATCGAGTGATTTCTCTCAGATATGTGGTTTTATAATGAGTTGTTTGGAGGGTTTATTTATCAAACTGTATGCACTTGATTTTGCAGTTTTATGATATCATCACACAATGTTGCACCAATTTTTAAGAATTTATGCTCCTAGTTTCTTAGTTTAATCATTGAAAATATGATCTTTGTTTGATGTTGCTACATTATATCATCTTTATAATCTATCTTTACTCTTGGTGGATCTTACATTCTTGCAGCTTTGCTTACAAACCTCAAGTTGCTGCATGCCTGCATAGTGCATACTATCATCATTCAGCTGATGCCAATTTTTGTTATGATTTGGTGTAAAACTGTACTTATTTCATGAAGATTTGGATTAGATTCACATGATAACTAGCTTAACTTACACAGATATGATGGATTACTACTAACACTAACTAAAACCATCAATATGATGATCAACATAAGTGTAGCAAAGACAAAAATAAATACTATGTTAATTTCCTCCACTAACATGTTCTATGTTTTTGGGACATTTACTTTAGAAAATGGTTGAAAAGACGAGTTGCAGGACGAATGCTGCTCGATGCCTCTTCTCTTCATGATCCTTCACTTCTTCTACTTCATTTTTGCTGCACATGTAACATAAAATGAGCCACCATTGCTGCACACTAAAATACATATACGGGTTTGGGATTCTGTTACTTTATATGTTTTTTAACATGGGTATTGTCATAATAGCCACAAGAAAGACTATTTACCTCTTGACTTGAGAAGTGGCACTTGCTGTTTGTTCTTCTTGAAGATCTGAAAATGGAACATTACACAGGAATGCCGACAGGGCATCGGGTGTGGATTCATGCGGATTTCCGCTGTTGGTTTTTTCTCGTGTGTAGCTCGCCCTGTTGCTCGACCCTGATTTTTGGGACTTTCTCCTTCTCTACAAGAAACCAGCTAATGTGTTCAAACTTGTTAAGGTGAAAACTGAAAAGTGATTATGTGATATTGAGTAATGAAGCCAATTGTAGTTAAGTGTACGGAAATAGTATATTGAATTGTTTTAGTTGTTTGTAAACTGAAATAAAAGATAATAAGATATTTGACATATGCTAATTATTAGAAAATTAATAGAGATAATGAAAGAAGACTTGGTTGAGATTTATAAATAAAGGGCTCTCAAATTGGGTTAAAAAACATTACTAAAAAACCAACATATTTCTCAATGAAAATTTTAAAATTCTCTTGATCCGATTTTAATTCTTCAAGGTACACACTTTGTAATTACCCTAAAATATAACTCCAAGTTTATAAAAATACACATACTTAGATCTGCAAGGTGAAGTGATTGTCATTTAAAGCTGGCAAAATTCATTGAATTATATTACATGTTATCAAAAGAGTCAACATGATATATAAGTTGATAAATGTGTCGACATAACCTCAACATAAGTAATGATTATGTTAGTAACCAACTTTTATTAATTAATTCACATCTATTTGTATCCAAAAATGAGATCAAACGACTTTCTAAGTATAATAAAAAAGTAAGCTGGTTTTTATTTAGATATGTTGTTGATATGAAATTGTTTATATATTTTTAGAATATTTCTACCAATTATATATTCGTCTTGTAAAATCAACACCATTAATTTTTTGAATAGAGGTGAGGTATTTACCATCAGGATGTCTTTTGAGGACTTGATGAAATTGTATATATGGCCCTTAAATTCTTGATTAGATGCAAAGATAATATATGTGTTACCTTTATCGAATGGACATGGTGGGATGTGAAATGGGCAATTGCATCTTTGCCCAAATTTGCTGCACATATTGGACAAACCTACACAAAAGCTTCATCTCAGATAAAAAATTGATTGCAGCAATCAAGATGTTTGATTCAAGATTGTAAATGCATCTTTTAACATAGAATTCAAGGAAATAAATACCGCGTTTTTGAGGTCGAAGCAATGTTCTTCCTGCAAATGGCAACAAAGCACAGGGATTTCAATTTCATAATAACAAAAAGGGCAGGGAAACCAGGCTTTAACATCATCATCTTCATCCATTGTTAGATTATTATCTGCATCAATAAATAAACAATCCACAATTTGACTTTGAAATTCTTGAACATTTTGATGTAATTACAATGAACCCACTTCTGTTATCCATTAAAAACTACAAATAATTGCAGTTTGACTGAGGGTCAAAGCAAAACAATATAAAATCTTGGATACATTACCAAAATGAACCAAATTTCCAGTCTATTAAGAACCACAAGAACATATGGTTTGACTTTGAAGGCCAAACACTAGTTTCAATCATCTATCAAGAACCACTAAAGAATAAAACCATAATAAAGCAAGTATTTCTTAATTATAGTATAGATTTTCTTCATCATATATGATCAAATCTTACTATCCAACAAAAACACACAGTGCCACAGACACACTGTTAACATAATCTGGAATGTTCTGAAAAGAGGAATATTTGCAAAAAGATTGGATTTTTCCCCAGTAAAGATCGAAATTTCAAACACCCAGTTCAATATTATCTTGTCGAGTAAGTAAACTTGCAAGTTATCAAACAAAATTCATAAAAGAAAGAAAAAAGTAGCCGGAGAGAGTCACCGGAGTTGTTTAAACGGCCGGATTGAAGAGTGTTATAGTGGTGGTGTTTTGCTGAGTGAGCCTTTGAACCCAAGAAATCCATTTCTATATTTTCCGGCGAAAAGCTTCTTGATTAACCGGAAAATCAAGAACGGTGAAGCACAGAACAAGAAAAAGGTTGAAAATTTGAGAATTGATAGAAAAAATTGATCTTTTTTTTTTCTTGTGGGTGTTGTAAAGATTGAATGTTAGAGGTGGAGTGTAATTTGACGACTATTTACTGTGTTTTGTGTGTGAGGAGTGAAGCAGGAAGATGAAGGTTGAGTCCAAAGGGGGTTTTAATATTCATCATTTCATCCTAATTTTTTTTTTTTTTTTTTTTGTGATTTTTTTAACACAAAACACGAAGATAAATTTACTTTAAATCGTAATTTAGATTTAGTCTAAACAATTTGGGTCAGTTAAGATAAAACGTAAGAATACGTTCAATTGAACAGTTTTTTTACGTTAAATGGATATGTTCATGAGTTGACATGTCACATGTGTAACTTATTTATTTTTACATATTTTCTAATAAGTTTAAGTTAAAAGTTATTTATGTATTTTTATGTCCAAAATTTAAAGTGAAAATATAAGCGTCAAGTTCTATAACTAAAACATAATAGTTTTTAATGATATTATTATTATTATTTGTATTTTCTACCATAAACATGTAAAAAACAATTGAAAAAGTCATGTTAAACTACTCGTGATTAGATTTATGTTTTGACATAACTTTATATACGTATCATATGCAATTTATAATAATTTTTTTTATTTGGGTCAGATAACAAACGTTATTAGTTCATAGAAAATTACACCGAGCTAGTAAATCATAAATCATCCTATATGTTAATTGTAGAATGAAATGAAGAGTGGTGACTTCCACCCATAATTACTGTGTACCATTGCTTCTTAGTTCTGAACATGTATTGTCGTTAATAAACTAAATATCAAACTCTTGATTTATTAATCATGTGATATATTCTTAGATTCTTAAATATCTATAAAAGGTATTATTTATTCAATTATTTATAGGGGCCCGCAATATTTTTTTCCTTGAAAATAAGTAATTTCTTTTAGGAAATGCGAAGGAAAAAGAAAAAGGAAAGCTTTCCTGACGAAGGAAAGTTTAGTTGACAAATTTATGACACGTGGCAGATAGACAGAGGCTGTGTTGATGTCGTTATGCTTTTTTAGGATGTGCCTTGTCATACTCAAAATTGTACACGTCACTGTCGAGTCAGATATGCACAAAACTCCAAAACCTTTCCAAGCATTTCCTTTTTCTTTTTTTATTTCTCAATTCTATAATATATTAAATAACAACCTAGTTGATACAATATAAATTATGAGTTTTAGATTTTAGCCACTATATTTTTTAAGGTTTTATGTTTGCTCACATAAATAATGCCTTGCTTTGATTCTGTTTTCGGCAAGCAATGACGGAGACAATCTATGGTCTTGGTCATCTTCAATTGGTTGAGCAATGATTGTGAAGTCGTCTTTAGTTTTTTTGCCGACACGTCGATATAAATTTTTAAACGGAAACAAAATACACGATTGTATTAGCTTTTTATATGACGTTCCGATATAATTTTTTTTAAAACAGAGTTGTATTAAAAGTCGAGTATTTTTGGATATCTCATGCTATTGCGAGTGCAGTCACCATTACAGTTTTGTGGTGCACCGAAGCGATTATAAATGAACATTATCGTTTTTAGTATTGGTATTTTTGGAACCGGTATCGGTATTTTCTTTTATGATTTTTGATAAGCTGAACCGATAACGACTGTCATGCCACGTAGCGCCAAGGGAAAACGATAAACACCCGCTCGCGTAGAGCGGGAGAAAAACCTAGTTTCTTTTTATAGTAGATGTAGTCAATAATAATTACAATACTCTTTATAAAACTAAAATAAATTAATGTAAACGAATGCAACTCAAACAAACACGATAAATATTCGCTGTTTTTTCACAAGAGTAAATAATAACATATATACTAAGGTTGTTAATTATATTTATGAAAGATACAAATATAGACATTCATATTGTGAGTCAATAAATTTAAGCATGTTTCTTTTGAGCGCGACACCTATATATGGATTATAATTCATAAATGTAAGCCATCTTTTTAAATAATCATTAAAGCCATCTTGGCATCTTTTATATAGATATTCAACAAATTCGTTTCTAGAATGATAAACTAACAATATGAGATTTTCTTATCATTTTAATAATAAAAATTATTTCATAATTTCATAAACTGATATGTGTTGAGTGACGAGGAAATACTCATTGTTCTATTTAAATAAAAGAATTAAATGAATTATCTACAACAAACGTCCAAAAACTTTTTATATGGCATCATTTGTCTTGTATGATTTGGGTGGTAAACAAAAGTTGATAATACAGCTATTCATAAGTCCTACTTTTTAATCATATAATATAAAATCCAGTAAGAATATAACACATTATTTTCAAATGAGGGTAGGAAATGAAACTAATAT
Source organism: Flaveria robusta (assembly GCA_025506415.1). Taxonomy (NCBI): domain Eukaryota; kingdom Viridiplantae; phylum Streptophyta; class Magnoliopsida; order Asterales; family Asteraceae; genus Flaveria; species Flaveria robusta. The sequence continues at coordinate 3,060,710 of CM046469.1, forward strand.
AAACCCAAAGGAGGATACATAGAAAATAAGCAAAACGTTAAGGGGCAAGGACAAAAAGATGACCTTGACAGGAAAGATTGCAGTAAACTACATAAACGGTCCCTAGACTAATCTACACACTTAAATTTCATCTCGAAACTTTAGTTTTTTTTAATATGATCCTTAGATATGATGAGGGGCCCTTGGTGGTTTGGTCACACCTAAATTCTCTCCATATCGTACAAAGTTAAGATAATAATTGAGAATATGAAGAATATTGTAATGTCAACTTTTTAAAACTTTAGTCTTTAGGTTCCTTAACATCTAAGGTTTTTTTAAGATTCTTCCAAAAGGTGTTCAAGACTACCATAGAGGGTCTACTACTCTTTTTTTGTTTTTTTAAACATAATTTGTCTTTTATGTTTCTTTATGAGGTGGGTGTGGATATATTTGAAGGTTAAAACAATATAATTACACACACGTTGTCTTAAAAATATTGGAAAAGATCATTAATATTTATATATATTGCAAACTTTTAGTCATATTTAATACATCAACTATTTATGATTTTTTTATTGGCAAAAGTAATGGTGGGTTAACATAGCCCGTTTTGATTCAAACACATTTTGACCTGTTACTTAGCCCCGATCCACCCAACTTGCCAACTCCACTTTAGTTCAAAGAAGGAAAAAAAAAGCCAAGCATGATTTAGACAAGAATTGTTGACATGGAATTGAGATCTAAAAAGATGCTTCAATATATGGCCAGGATACTAGTTCATGTTTAACATGTAAAGGGACTTTTTATATTCACAAGTCCCATATACATGTCACAGGCTATTCATAGATTATCTATCACCAAACAAAAGATATTGCTTGTATGATACCTAATCTGGTATCTCAGAACGCTCCCTGTTGATCGTGTTGATCATTGTAAGCAAGAACTTGATGGGATCCTGACATTGAATATGGGCAAGTGCTGCATGAGCCAAGAATGGAAGTTTCCTTAAAGATCTTCCACTCAATCCCTGGAAGAGAAAGTAAAAGAAATGAAATGAAAAGAGATCACCTCATAATAAGTATTAAATTAAGAACGGATCAATTTTTGTTGTGTAGTATCTCTAAGAGGCCAAACTATTAAACAAAATTGGCTAGAATGAAAACATGTCAAATGGCTGAATGTCACCCAGAATTGTGATTCTAAATTCTGATGCATGAAACCTCTTAAATAATGACAGTATATATTTTAGAATTTTGACAGTGTATTTGGGTCATCCAAATCTGCCCAAACCCGTTTTTGGACCATATAAGAAACCTATTTCTTCTCATTACACCATCTACTTAATTTGCATCTCTATGATTTACCATTAATGGTCTTTGCTTCTCACCTCACATGCCTTGGCAGCCTCAAGCAAGTGCTTGCATATGTTCAAGTGGGATTGAGAGTCTTCAGCTGTAGCTGAAGCCAAATTGCCTATCAAAGAGGCATAATTTGGAAGAATCAAGTGATCACCATCCTAGAATAAGCAAATGTGTTGTTTAAGCTTTTAGCAAAAGGAAATATAATTTATTAGCTGGAGATTCATGACAATTTCAGAGTTAAATTACCTGACAACTGGACAAGATACCGGTTCTTAAAAGTTCCTGCAAGCAGGATCTTAGTATTTCGTAACGTGCTTGTAAGGTAGGAGGACCAACGTACGCTTTAATATCAGCTCGATCAACAAATGCAAGATCTACAAAATCCAAAGCTACTTGTAAGAACCCAATCCACCTAGAAAGAATTTTAAAAAAATGGACAATTTTACATATGATGTAATGCAGGCCAACAATAATGACTCTTCATGTGATTTAAAGATGCACATATAGGTAGAACTATATAACATGTGAACCCGAGCATGTTATCTTGATCTTATTATATGATGGATGGATGCATAAGAAACAAAGACTTAACAATGTGAAATATTCAGGCATATGTAATTTAGAAAATTTAAAACCTACCAATAGCAGCTGTTATGTTGGACGTGGTCAGGATAATCACATTTGATGAGGACTTCAGTTTGTCCATCTGGGTCAGTAGAGCATTTACCACCTGATACCCAATTATCCAAGTTGGTATATAACAGTAATCAGAGAAGGAAGAAAATATCAAATCACCATGTTGCTTAAAGAATTAGTATTTACTTTTAGAAAAAGTGGTGGAAAAATATTTTGACCATTTGTACTTGCAACTAGCTGTTAACTAATTAATCACCATGCTTCCTATAATGCAAAGATAAACAAGATATAGCAGTTGTTTCTTTCGTTGTTTCTTGATAACAAAAATGTTTTTCCTAAATTTAATAGTATGGTGATAAGACAACAGCTCACTACCAATTACTATGGCTAGAAGAACTGTTAACTCTTTGAGAACGATGATACCCTTATAGAATCTGAAGGTTCTGAACCAGATAAAGCAGCTTTTCTTGCTGCAGCTAGGCTTTCAACTTCATCTGCAATTAGCAAAATATTAGTATCTTTCTTTTAGAAGATTTTCTCCTTGATTGTAATCCAATAATGATAAGAAAAACAATAAACTAAGAACAATTATCAGTTAACCATTTCTCACCAATCAAAACAAATACCAGATTGTTCTCCTCCTCGACCATTTCTTGAATTTTCTGAAAAAGTTTGGCAACCTGAAACCATCATGCATGCAAATTGGATTAATCATTTATTGTCTGAACCATGTTGGCCATTTATGAAGGTCTATAATAGACAAAGGTCATGCTGAAAACATAAATGTATAACCATCTAATCAGAAATAAATGTACTATAAATTTACATACAACTAAGAGTAGCAACACGTTCCTCTAGATTCTAATTAGGAGGAATGCAAGTTGCCAAACACAACCTAAACCATCTGTAGATGTAAAATGTTATTAAAGAGCATATAGTTGTAAGTATTACCAATTTGCCACTTTCAGAAAACCATTTACTGAACAATGAATGTGCATTCACTTCAACCAGCTGACAATGAGGATATCTGTGTTAATTACAGACAAGAAAAGCATCTTAGTATATATGCAATTATGACACATGCTGTAATGCGGGCACTGATTGAGAAAATACCCAGTACGCATAACACTCACCTAGACCTAAAACGAATTGACAGTTTCTGTGCCAATGCTTTGCATAATGATGTCTTGCCTGTTCCCGGAGGACCATGTAGAAGCACGATACTGCAAAATTTATAAGAATGGTATCAGAATGAATAAAAGATAAAACTAAACTTAGTGTACAAAGTTTCACGTAATGAAGCTTTATGGCTATCTGTTATGCAAATATCATGAATAACACCAATTAAATTGACAGATACCCAGTGTCAAATCAAGAAATTGCAGAAAATTATTCATAATCATGATAGTTATTGAATGAACATTAAAAAGAGTTGATCATTTCAAAAGACGATTGTATTATTCTGTTGAGTGTAATCTTTCATTCCAAGTTCCAACTGAAAATGCAGGAGTTTCCTCATCCCCATTATAGTGCTACGTTGACATCAAGTTTGAGATTAGAAATAACTGAGGCTTTGTTTCTAATAAATAGTTAAATACAAATCACCTACTAGGATCCACCTTAAAGTACAAGCTAATACTGATAACGCTATATGTTAGTGTTGCTGACACGAGTTTATCAATAAATGGCCCCACAGTGGAAAGAAACATACCGATTCCAAGAAACAAGAAAAGGGTCAACACCCTTTTCAGTAAATAGCAAAGCACTTGCTGCATATCTCAGTAATCGTTGCTTTAAACCAGATTCATATACTAAGCTGCAAAAATGTGTTGTTTCTCAACATCAAATCAAAACATTCTATAATAGATATAAAATACCGCATGTATTCTAACCTTTCCCACATGCCATCAAATTCCTTTGCAGGAAGAGTCCATTCACTAAAGCTAGAAAGTTGGTTATCCCCATCTAAATCCTCACACGGTCCCTCTTCGCTTAGCTGAAATGTAACAAAAAATATCCACATCATCATTAAATTCATGAGTACAAAATAACTGGATGTCGGAATACATTAGAAACTATTGTAAATACTTAAGTTACAATCACAAAGTTAAGAATAGGCTAGCCATATGACTTTTCCCCCTGCGATAAGGTAAAGATTTATTGTTCCTTTTGAATGATGAGTATTGTAAACATCATGTATTCTTGTAAAGAAGCGGTGGCAATAGTGTACTATACTTACCTTGTGCATCGGTGTAAGACAGTTGTTAATACAGTATTTCACCTATTGCAAATGTCTTTTTATATTTTATTTAGTTACACTGCCAAATAATGTATAGACAGACAACAAACACAACATTAAATTACCTGATAGACATGCACAAGAGGTTTGACTTGCCAAAACAACAAAATATCATGGTTTGCCACCCATTCCTCTAACAAAAAGACAAAAACATGGTGTTAAGTAAATTACAATAGAAAATAAAAGTTATATAATTAAACCAAAGCACAGACAAATGTTGTTCATTTTGTTGCTACAGATACTGGATATGAAGCCAAAGCATAACTGAAATATGCGTACATAGGAAAAAAAATTGAAAACTTAATTTACATGATGAACAACTCTTTAACTGTTTTTCCGAGTGATGATAGCTCAAAAGCATGGTAAAAAGTTACCTGTGTCACATATGCATATTCTTTGCACATTATCTACAAGAAATGTGTCATCAAGAGGCATATCAATTGGGCCATCAACATAGCTTAAGTTCCTATTTTCCAGCATTCTGAACAAAAATGAAATAAAAAAGTTACAAATTTTTAACTCTGTGATAGGTAACAGCATTGGCGCTACATAAATCAAAGCAGTTCTCTCTATCCTAAAAAAAAAAATTAGGTTTTGTAAAAAACGCCCTAAATTCTATTTAAGGTGGACTTGATTTGGGGGAGAAGAGTATTAAGAAGAACACATGTTCAACTTTAAGCTGACATTAAGTTTAACCTGAAGATAAACAATCATACGCACACGTAACGAAAGTAATTACCTTTCGATAGCTAACTTCACGTCCTCGATTCGGGCTGTGCTAGAAGGCTTCAAGCAAACTTCGACTACACCAATTACAAAACTTTAACTTCAAATTCAAAAAAGCAAATGCACAATACTGTGTGCAACAAGGTGTTAGATGCGCATATGTTCTTTTTAGGGTTGATGATACCTGAAACGAGGAATTTATCTTCGACCACAGCAGGTGCCGGAGAAGAAGGTACGGTGGGCATAGGGACGATGGTGGTCTGGTCGTTGGTGGCGTCTCCGTTGGTGAGATTTTGAACAGAGATCTCCATTGGAACACTCATTTCGAAGATGAGGAGTAGCGATTGATAGCTTTTAGCTGTAGTAAAACCCTAGATCGGATGTAGAATCCCTTTTCTGCTGTTTGAAGTGAGGCGGGAAGTTGAGTTGCAAAAATAAGAAAGTTTCCTATAAAGGGATATGTGATAACATTATAATTTTTTTATTAAAATTCTTTTATTTTTTTATTAAATATTTATTTAAATTACTAATAATATAATTTAATTTTTTTTAAATAAAAATATTTTTTTCTAATAAATTAAGAAAAGTAAACTCTTTTATAAACCAAAATTAATTAAAATTAGGAGTTACAATAAGGAAAAATTTTTAAATTTATATTTTTAATACGGTTTATTTTAAAACATAATGTTTAATTTTTTTTTTGGGAAAAAAAGTTTAAAAAAGTTGATATCATTGTTTAATTATTTATAGTCATTAATCATAGGTAATTTCAATCATATATTATTTATTAAATTTTTATTATATTTAATATTTTATTTATTCAATCCTTGTAATTAACGGGTTTACTAAAGATAGTACATCAATATACCCCTGGCTTGTGAATTCAATACCAACTTAGGATTGTTTGGTAAACTCTTATAAAACTATTTATAAGAGTTGAGGTGTTTGGTCTACAAAAACACCATCTCCTGATGGTTCCATTAAGAGATTATGGATGCATGATTTTGCGTTGTTATAATTGGTAAGCCGTTATAAGTATTTGGATTTATGTGATCTTAAGAAATTTAGCATGAATGATTAGTGTGTAATTCAGAATTTTTATGATATTTTTGTATTTTCTTTCTATAGTTATTTATCATTAAATACAATCATTTAGGTATCTAGCCAGATAAATATATTTCATTTGACACAAAATAGTTCAGATGAATAAATAGTCATTTTGTACGATTATTCAGATACTTAACCAAACAGACGTACTAAATTGAAGTCTCTTTCCCAGCCAGATCTTCATGAATAGTGTCAAGCAGACTGGGACCGCGTATTTTATTTATTTACAAAATTAACTTGTGTATAGAGAAAGCATATCTTCTCTTATGGTTAGCCACACGTATCTTGCACGCCAAACTATTTTGGGTGTTTGATTACATTTATTTTTAACCTCTTAAACTAAGTTGTTCGAGTTTGATGTTTAATTTGTTATAGTTGATCCTATTAGCAGTGCAGAAGAAAGATATGCTATCATGACAGGGAAGTATAATTGAAGGGTGGATGTTATTTTAAATTTTACTTTTTAATATTTTTTATTGTTTTTATCTTTTTTTTTTTTTAATTTTTCTTTTACTTTATATAGTTTTTTTTTTTTTTTTTTTTACTTTTTTAAAACTCTCATTTATCCTCATGCAAGAATATATACCGCAACTTACCCCGCAGCGTAACACGGGGTTATAAATCTAATTATATGCGAATATAAAAAAGTAAAATATAAAAGCTTATAACTAAAACCTAGAATCATTATTAAAGTTAAAAACTGATGCAGATGAATAATAGCGGACAGATTTCATATTCTTCTTCTAGCAACCGGAGAATATTAATTATTGATAAAGACTTGTATGTACTCTAAATTCTAAAAGCATTTCTCCTCTTCCTTCATATGGTCGGGCTATATTTATTATTCTATTAGTATACACTTTTTTATTACTGCTTATAGCCTTATATGCTTTAGAATTAAGTAACTTAAATGAAATATATATAAATATTGATTCTTATTTAAAGATTATTATTTTTTAAGTTGAATCATATGATACAAACTGAAAATTTTTGGTATTATTTCATGAACTTTTCTTTTTATCACAACTCCTTTCATTAGTGCTAAACTTGAAAATAGTAACTACTAACTAAACAGCAAATAAGTTTCCGATATGTTCCACTTTGAGTCATTTAATTTTAAAATTTCTAACGTTAATTTAAAACAATGGAATATGAGGATTCATAAGGGGTTCTCTGTTTGTACTAGACTCGTAAATTCCAGAGAAAATTAGTTAAAATTCCATGATTGAAACTACTTAAATTTAAAATTTTAGTGGGTTGTTTTAATTAGTAAAATTCCAAATAGCAAACTATCATATATTACATTAACTTAAATATAAAAAAAACCATATTAAATAGCAATCAAGTTTTATAACCGTTTTATATAGTTTTGTCTTATTCGGTTAAATAATTTAATAGAAAAACAATAAAACTTAGTTAGAACTTAGAAGATATATTTATGGGTTTGTATCTTGTTTCTAGGATAAATACTAAAGACTTGATGAAACTTCGATAATACATACTAATAATAATTTTCTTTTAAATTCGATAAGAAACAACTTACAATACATGACAATCATGATCGAACAACATGGGAAACAAACATAAGAATAACAGATATACTTTTTCCTTATTTAGATCATCATCAAAACGACGACGTCATAAACACTACATAATTCATACCCATATATGCATCTACGTTCCACGTATATCACTAGTTGAACGACTTGAAAGTCCTGGATGACTCAAAGTTCTTGTGCTTAAGTTTAATGAACCCATCAGCTTCAGTATCAACACTCTCTTTATAAACCTTGCGATTTCCGAAGCTATCAAAAGATTCGGTAACCTTCTCATCGCGCTCAACGAAGTGGACGTGCTTACGTGGGCCAGTAGCGCCGTGGTGATGATTTCTATGCACGGGAACAAAATATTGTTCCTCGTAAACAACATGTTTTGGGACAGGACGTTCCTCCTCAAACACAATACGGTTGTCATCATACACAAAACGATTGTTGTGTGACTGAGGAACGTCATAGGCGATTACAGAATCCCTATGCACGTATTGTGGAGAAGCGGTATCCCAACCGTATTGAGTGTTGTCATAAGTAACACCATAGTCTGAGCTTCTAGACATTGTTTTACTGTTTGAGTAATGTATATTTTTGGTTATAACTATTGTAAGGTATTTATAGACATATATGATATTTTTTTGACCTATCGGGGAGGTTATCGAGGTCGAATCGGATCCTTTTTATTGTGGTGGTATGGTAAAGGTTGGAATAAGTTTGTTTGGACATAAATTGTGTAACGTGAACTCTCAAACATTTGGACTCATTCCTCAAACTAGTGATTTTGATGGTTGATACAAGAATAGTGGTAGCATGTTAGTTACGAGTTGATTTGACTTGAAACTCTTGTTAATATAGTTTTTGTTTTTAAATTTCATAAATATATAATGTGTCGCGTATGATTAGAAAAACTGTGGTGTTATACAAATGATTTAGAAAAGATTTTTGTAAGTATTTAAACGGTTTTTGGTGTGACGGATTAGTTTGATTTATTTATGTTATAGTAGTTTATTTCTTTATTTTACTAATTAGGAGTATATTAACATTAATATAAATGTAACACGAGTCCATCGGTGTCAGCGTGACTACCTCTAGATTCCGTTATAATGGCAACATGTATTAAACAAGAATCTTATGCTGGAATTTTAAATATGGAGTCCAAGATATTCTTTTTCATGAATGATGAATAGATTCTTTTTTAATACGTCTGCTAGTCTAACTTGTTTTTGTTTTTCGTTCGGGTTCAACCCAGTTCTAGAACCATCAACTAGCCTTGGAAAGTTAGATACGGTTTGATCTTTAATTTATATCCTTCGTGTATTGGTTTTTGGCTCGTTCGGTTTGGTTTCAAACCAGCCGGTCTCGGTTTTAGCCCATGGTCTTCCCTAATTTTGTATATGTGCAGGACCTACAACTGAAAATATACATCACATTAGTATATTTAGAAAGATTATCTTTGGGTATAACACTTTTAACTATATCGCATATGTAGCTCCTCTCTAAACATGTTATAATTCAGGTAAAATCACTAAAAATAAACATTTTGATTGTCTTTTTATGAAAAGAACATTAGCTTTTAACCAACCACAAAGTGTGGAATCTTAACCGTCGCAAAAGAATTAGGCTAATACCTAGGTGCCTGCAAAAAAATAGACTAAAGTCCTAACAGTCTGTAAAAAAATCAAGTTAATATTTAGCCATTTAAAAAGTGTAAGCAAAATCTCAACCACTAGGTAGAATTAAACTATAAACTATTTGTTATACATGTTTTGATTTGATTAGGTGTTTTCTAAACCCAGAGTCTCATAGTACTTTTTAAGATTTTTATGTAGACTACGCTTTAGTCTTTTTAAAGCATTCACAATAGTTTTTCTATTTTCAATGTAAGTGTGTGTCTTATATTTTGAGGGATGGTTGTTAGTCGTAGTGAGTGAAGAAGGGGGAATATTTATGGGGATTGTACCGTGATTTCTCATATTTGGGGAAAGACGTTACAACCCCATAAATTTTTTAATATTTTTAAAAGTTATTGTGAGTGGAGGAGAGAGAAAAGATAATGAAAAATATATTTAAAAAAATGCTATTTCGTTCCTGACGTTTTGTTGAATTTGTCATTTCAATCCAAAAACTATTTTTTTGTTGAATTTACCAAATATTGTCATTTTCATCCACTCCACAAACATCGTTAAAACTTCGTTAAAACTCCGTTAAATATGAAGGTATTTTAGTCTTTTTGAATACCCTAATTATCCTATTAAAACAAATTAATCAATTAATATTCAATTAAAACTAAAAAACACATGAAACAACTAATGAGACCAGACGCTTCGATTCAAAAGCTTCGATTAACTCTAACGTGAGATTTCAATTAATTTTCACGTTTTGTTCGAACGTGTACCGTTATTTGATTGAGGTCTATTGTGGGATTGAGGTTTGTTGTTTACATGCTTTATTTGATTAAGGTCTTTGATTGAAATCTCACAACAAATCTTAATCGAACAACATGTGTTAAAATTAATCGAAGTGACTGTTCTCACGAGTCGTTTCATGTGTTTTTTTTTATTTTAATTGAATATTAATTGATTAATTTGTTTTAATAGGATAATTAGGGTGTTCAAAAAGACTAAAATACCCTCATATTTAACGGAGTTTTAACGGTGTTAGTGGAGTGGATGAAAATGACAACATTTGGTAAACTACAGTGACTGAAATAACAAAAAAATAGTTTTTGGATTGAAATGACAAATTTAACAAAACCTCAGGGACGAAAATAACATTTTACTCAATTTAAAAGTATCATTTAATTGAAAGAGATAGTAAAAATGTTATGTTTTTAGTGTATATATGGGGATGAGGTTGGGGAAGCTAGGGTGAATGCTCTTAGGGTAAATTCCTTGACATTTTTGAGCGGGTGTTTTTGAATATAAGTATGTAAAAGTTAATGTTTAACTTGAAAAAATCCAAATTAAATGATTATATTTTGTAAAACCAAATCAAAATGTATATTTTCGTGATTCTCCCTAACATTTCCATCGGTAAATCATTTTTTAGATAATTTCTTAAAATAGCATTTATATAGTATATGTCAAGTGAGATTATTTTTCTGAATTAATACAAAATCCTAAAGGATTATTTGTGTGATGATCGAAGTTTAACGACTAAACTTGCAATTTAACACGTAAAAAATGAAAATTGTAATTTACAAAAAGCCTATTAGCTTGTAATCACTTAAAAGCAAAAATAAATTATTTTTATTAGTGACATCGTATAAATACTTTTTATCTTATATGTAAAAACCTATCAATTCAACCTTGTTATATTAGAACTTCTAGGTTAGTATCCTGTTTATTATGCGGGTTGAATAAATAAAAAATTAAATAATTAGTTGTGAATATTAATTTATTATAAACGATTTTTTAAAATAAAATATGATTGAAATTACATATGAGTAAATATATAATTAATAAAATAATAATATTAATTTTTTAAACTTTTATTTTTAAACCTTTTTAATTTTTTTTTTTTGCAAAAAAAATTAAACAATTTGTTTCAAGACAAACCATTTATAAAGATTTCAATTTTAAATATTTCCTTAGCTTCACCTAAAATTTAATTATTTTGTTTTATAAAAAATATTTTTGAAAAAATTTGATTTTAAATTATTTCGTAATCTTAAAATGTTTGATGTTGTAGAAGATTTTCTTATTTTTAAAATTTTTGTTTCTTTAGAAGTTACATTTATAAAAGCATCTCTCTCTAAATTTATTAAAAAGCTCTTTTTTAATCTTTAAAAAATTAAATAACATCATTAGTATTTAATGTAAATATTTAATAGGAGAGAGAAGCGGAAAAATTAAAATTAGATGCTCTAGAATTGTGTCAAGTAGGGGTGTTCAAAAATATCCGAATCCGAAATATCCGAAAATCCGAAATTCGGATATCCGAAATTTCGGTTTCGGATTCGGATAGTGATTTTGAGAATTTTGGGATATTTCGGATATCCGAAATATCCAAAATATTTTTATAAAAATTTAAAAATATTAAATATTAATTAAATATTTCAGGCACTTTCAGATATTTTGGATATTTTAATTAAAACTTCGGATATATGAAAAGAATTTTAATAATATTTATTATATTTTTATAATATTTATTAAATAATACAAATTTTTTTTTTAATTCGGATATCCGAACGGATATCCGAATATTTCGGATTCGGATAGTGAAATCCACTATCCGAAATTTTCGGATATCCGAATTTGAACACCCCTAGTGTCAAGTGTCATCTTAAAATATTTTTTTATTATAATAGATAGATTTATGGCCCGTGATGGATCCAAAAATTAATGCTAATCATTCTCGTTACTCTTCCTCTGATAACTATTTTTTTTTATCTGTAACCCGTGATCACTGTTTTCACGACCGGATCGGACCGGCCGGTCCGACCGGTTCGACCGGGGATCGGCCACCTAGCCGGTCCGGTTCGGTGCGACTCGTTTTGGACTGGTCGAACCGGCCGGTTCGTCCCGAACCGCTGGTCGGACCGGGAAACCGGACCGGTTCGGACCGGTTTTTGTATTTTTTTTTTATTTATTTTTTATTTTTTTGATTTTAATGGGTAAAAACGGGGTGTTGAACCATAAATTAGTGTGTTGGATATAAAAATATAGTTAAGTTTAATATATAACTATAAAATACATATATAAATTACTTATATTTAATTATATATATAACTATATATATAATATAGTATATATATAATTATGACGTCATCCGGTTCTTAAATCCGGTCCGACCGGTCCGACCACCAAACCAGTAAGACGTCCGGTTCGACGTCCGATCCGGTTCTGAAAACATTCCCCATGATTGATCCAAAAATTCTTTATAAGAAAGAAACAAGTCATGTCAAACTAAGAGCATTCACACCTCATTTATCATCCTCATTCATACAATTGCAATAAAAATCGTTATTTTTTCTCTTTTATTTTATAATTAAATAATAATTTTTATATAATTAAATAATTTACTAAAAACCGGTAACAAATAAATAATTACCACAAATTAATTTAGCACAACCTTTGAATAGCTTCTGAAAGTTTACGTTCCCTCGCGTATTCAAAGCTTTATCTATATTACGAGCTTCGGATGAGGGGAAACAAATCCGTGGTAAGTTAATGAAATTGATTAGTGGTTGTGGGTTAACTTGTTATGAATAGTTTGATTAACATGTATGCTAAATGTGGAGAAGTTGTGGTTGACCGCAAGTTGTTTGATGAAATGCCTGAAAGAATGGAGCTGGAAAGTGGCTGTTAATTTGCTCCGTTAATATTGGAAATAGATGTGAAGTTTGATGAGGTTACATTGGTTAATGTTTTGATGGCATGCGGGCAGAGTTGGCGGTTTGGAGCCGGGGCAATGGGTTAAAGCATATAGAAGCAAATGTGCTCAAAGGCCAATGGTGAACCCAATAAGCCAATGAGGCCAATGGTGTTCTTTGTGCTTGAGGTCACGCGGGTCTGGTTGACAAGGGTCGTGTTTGATAGTATGATTCAAGATTTTAATATAAAATCGAAAATTGAACATTATGGCTGCGTGGCTGACATACTTGGGCGAGCAGGATTATTAAAGGATGCATAGCACTTTATGCAAAACATGTCTATGCAACATAATAGGGTTATTTGGAGACACTGTTGGCATCATGCAAAGCTTTTCACAGAAGACGGTTCATATTTAGAGCAATAAAGTTTATGCAAAAACTGGGAAAATAATGAAGAATATAAAGTTGGCAGGGTGTGAACTGAATATTTTAAAGACAAGATTGGAAGCAGAAGAATATGATCAAGAAACCTTGGTGTTTCGTCAGAGTGAAAATTTGGCAATTGCTTTTGGGCTTATTGAACCTTCTCTTGGTACTCCTATTAGAACTTCAAAGAATCTTCGGGTTTGTACTGATTTCCATGATGCAACAAAAATCATTTCGAAGGTTTATATGTTAGGGATTGAACTCAGTTTGACCATTTTAAAGACAGGGTATTTCACATTTAGCGGATGTGCATGGAGAATTTGTTTGCTAGGATAGTTGTGGGACAATATGTGTATCATGCCATCCTTCAAAAGACACCAATGGTTTTGATCTATGTTTGTAGTATTTAATGATCTGTTCTGATTCTTGTACAAGATAGTAAATTGCAGAATCGAATAACATCTACATCAGATAAACACATCTCAGATTACAAGATGATAAAGATAGCATTTTTCTTAGAAAAACACCACACAGTTTTTAAAAATACATGTTTTTCATCTTGTATTTTGTCCATATAAACCACTAATAGCATTGGTTGAAGCAGAAAAAGAAGCCTTTTGGCTTGTTTCCCATTTCTCCTCTTGGTGTATCCCCTGTAAAATTGCAATCTGCCATTAAAGCACTTGTACCTGGAGATTCAGGGGACATTGGAGCATTTTCAGCCGTAAAGAGCCGAGAAGGAATTACGGATTTTGATGGCGAAATTGTTGAAAAATAATTTAGCAACATTTGTATAATCTGACTGAAGTTTGGTCTAGCATCGGGGTCCTCCATCCAACATGAACTCAAGATCATTGCTAACTCTTTTGGTAGATTTTCCAAACTTGGCCTCACATTCTGAACCATGAAGCAAGTAAGTATCAAAATCTTCTTGTTTTACTATTATGCTTATTATGAGATAGTGGAAATTACTATATTTTTACCTTAAAAGCTGCAGCATAAGCAGCCTGTAGATTGGACATACCCTCAAATGGTAACCTATTGTGTAAAAGTTCCCATAATACAATTGCAAAGCTATAAGCATCTACTTTTTGGTTGTAGTGCTTCTTCTCTCCTTGCCTTAGTGTGACAGTGCTGTATAACTGCCAGAAAAACAATTCAAAACCAACTTTCAAAATCTTCATCTTAATACTAAATTAAGTAAAAATTTGAAAAACAGGAAAGTTATTTACCTCTGGAGCCATCCAACGATAAGTTCCTGTTTCGGCTGTCATCATCTCTGTTACTGTCTCTTCTCTTGCTAATCCAAAATCAACAAGTTTAAGTGTTCTTTGATCTTTAGTCAAGACCAAGTTTTCTGCAAAAAAGATAGAATTTCATAATTAATATCAACTTTTGAAAAAATTTAACTTTTTGATTTTTGGGAAAAAATAATTACCAGGTTTTAGATCTCTGTGAATAATTCCATGAGAGTGCAGGCATTCCATTGCACGAGCAATATCGAGTGCAAAACCGATAGCAACATGCAAATCCAAGCTACCGGGTCGTTTATTTAACATATATTTACGCAGTGATCCTCCAGTTAAGATCTCAGTAACAATAACCATCATAGGCTCTTTACATGCCCCTATAAACTGTTTACACAAACATACAAGATATACCAATTTGTTAGATTGTGCTCTTTAATTCTTGATTGAATTAATGTCTAGTTAATCATGAAGATTAATTAGACCTTTGCTAGATTCTTGTGCTGAACTCTAGACCATGTTGCAACTTCTCTCATGAACCGCGCTTCTCTTTTAGCAATTTCTTCTGGTGTGTCACCTCTATGAACGATTTTAATCGCAACATTTTGGTTTTTATATCTGGAAAATATTACCCAATTGCCCATTAGTTTTTTAGCAAGATGTAATGTAGATCAAGAATAAAGATTCAAGATTTAAGATTCAACAAATTTACTTACTTTCCTTCATAGACTTTGGCATGAGCACCTTCTCCAATTCTTGGCCCAACAAACAGATGTTGAGGATCAATCAACCATTTGGTATCAAATCTATACTCATCAACTGAAGAAAAACTATCTATACTTCCCATACTTTTTCTAGATATGCAAAATATAAAGTCAACACTAAAACAACAGTTGCAGAAGCATATTATTAATAGCCATCATGTAACCTTGAGTTTTTCACTTGGGAGACACTGTTTCTCTCTCTCTCTAAATGGTTAAATTAATGCCACATGGGATGATGCAACCAAAGGCAAAGGACAGTTTCGTACTTTATTGTACTGAGAAGATGTCAAGATTCAAGAAACCTCATTATCAGCCAATGAAGCTAGATTAGATCCAACAGTTTGGGATAGATGACATAAATGACATACGGTTTTCATTTTTAATCACAAAACTTTTCGATTTTGATGTCAAAAAGATCAAATCGTATATGTTATTTTTGTAACCATAAGAACCTGTTAGCAGAAAATTCACAGAACTCTATGAATACCCTGCTAACTAGTTGAATCGCATATATTACAGCTTGCGTTATACAGATAGACTTTAAATGAGGTTAAAGGTAGAAAACCAGTATAAGTTGTATACAATCTTTGTATATATGTTTATTTTACATGGAAATGTTGATAACATTAGGGAGAAAAGGGGAAACAAAAGATGATGGGGGTTACATGAATTGTTGATCAGGAGACAAAATCATTAATGAGGTTGGGTGATTATCTTAATGAGGGAGAAAACAACAAAACAAGGCACGAGAGTTGCAAGTTTTTTAA
The DNA here is from genome assembly GCA_025506415.1 of Flaveria robusta. Classification (NCBI taxonomy): domain Eukaryota; kingdom Viridiplantae; phylum Streptophyta; class Magnoliopsida; order Asterales; family Asteraceae; genus Flaveria; species Flaveria robusta. Next base: position 3,076,886 of record CM046469.1, read on the forward strand.
ATTTTATTTTGGGTAAATACTGCAATAAATGAATAAAATAATGAAAGTTGCACATGGAAACTGACCCTTTAACATGTGGGAAGATGGCGACTTTAGATCATGCCTTAAGGATAGGTTTCTTTTGTGCAATACTACTATTACCTTTTGTTTTCTTAATTTAGCACTATAACGAGTGTTGAACACGTCAAAGGTACTTGTTGAGTCGTTTATGAGACATCGGGAACACAAGAAGTGTGTGGAAACTCACGCAAACGGTTTTGAATCAGTTGGGTTTGCGGAATTCATGATCAATCATGGGAAGGTGTCGGTTAAGTTGTTTTTTGTTTGAAGTTGTTTGGTATTTATAAGATTGAAATTCTAAAACTAGTTTGGAATCAATGATCCTAATCTTGTTCACATGGTTGGTAATTTATGTAAAGAATATATGACAAAGTTATGAGGATTTATATTATTAATATGATTGCAGTTTGCAATAGTAATACAACACATAAGGATTTATATTATTAAATTAAGTTATTAGGATGTAGGTTTTAGGGTGTAAAATCATTGAAATTGAAGACTTTATAAGAAGCATACGAGTCACTTATTATGCTTATCTATTTGTTGCTTTTATTGTGAACTTGGCTCGTTTTCGTTTTTTAGTTTACTATCCAAGTTGCCTAAGAAATTTAATTTTATGTGGGTCGTCGAATGGAGACACGCACCTTACAAATCAAAACTATAAGAATTTATGGTAAGTTATGGTCGCTTTTGAGTTTGTAGTATCATAAACGTCCTCTTACAAGATGTAGGTTGTGATGTATTTATTTAAAAAAAATATATGAATTGTTCATTTAAGTAATTAATGTTTTTATTGAAAATCATTTAGAGGTTGTTAAAGTTCAGAGACATAGTTTGCTAAGAGATTTACGTTCTTTTGTAATTTGTATTTACACACTCTCTTATTGATTCATGGTTTTTTTGATATATCGTCATAAGACCGTGTTTCTTGAATATCAATTCCATAGTTCAATGCTTTAATATGTCATGACAAATTGCATCTATGTGATACCTCAATTGTAAAAATCTAACAAGTAGTGGTTACACAATTTGATAAATTTATTAACTTTCTATGTTTCTAAAAGGATAGTTTGATAGTAAATAATGTATTACTTAACGGGTTGTTTGATAGTTTTTTAATGGTAATAAAAAAGCTATCTTTTAATAGTCCATAAATTTTTAATGGGTAAAAGATAACCTAAGTATGAATGATTAATAGATAACCAATAAAATGTTACGAACTTTAAAAGATAACATTTTAATAACCATTAGAAGGCTATTAAACAAACTTAAGTAATTGTAGGTTCAGATGTAGATTTTGTGATTAATATTCTAGTAATTAAAATTGTTAAAAAATATGATAATTTTCCTGTTAATAAGATATTTTATTAAAAAAAGTTACTTTTCTTATACCGTTTGGACTCCACTTTATTTTGATGGATAATCTAAAGTTAAATGATAAATTTTCAATTAGTGGCAACAATTCACCTATGCAACACATAACCAATCTTTTAAAATAATTGGCACATAAATCACCTACAAGCAAATGATAATTTCTCAATTATTTGACAGCATTTCACCTACACACATTTGTACCGACTTACTAATTCTTAAATCTCTTGGGCATTGTATTGATCGAACTTTTGATATCACTATTCCATGTCATATTAAGGAATATTCATAAACATAAGTTTTTTGATATCACTATTCCATGTCATATTAAGGAATATTCATAAATATAAGTTTCTTATCTTTGAGCTATAAAGCTTTCATGTTGGTTCATATTCATAATTTAAACAACAAAAATATTGATAAACCAAGGTTTATTTAAAACAAGCCATGATTTCTAAATTTAGGCATTAGTTATCTTGTCTTAAATGCCAACAAGCCTACCTTAAAACACTCATCAAGTTGCTAGGCCTCAAGTTCCAAATAAAGCAATAGAGCTCAAATAAAATCAGATATGTAAGAGATAAAAGAGATGGCTTCAAAAGTAACACTAAAAGACTGATGGTTTTTTAATGGTCATTAAAAAACTACCTATTAATAATTCATAGTCTTTTAATGATTAAAAAATACCTTAATACTAAATGATTAAAAAATACCTTAATACTAAATGATTAAAAAATACCATTACGATTTAACCTTATAACCATTCATCATTAAGATTACCTTTTAATTATTAAGATATGAATATAAAAGATGATCATTAAAAAACTACCAACCATCCTCAAAATACTCGTATAACAAGAAAATATAACTCAAAAGCAATAGATACAAATAAAAAGTCATTTCATATTACATAAGTGATGCATACAGCATCAAAGTTCGATAAAGCAACAAGGTTGTAATAGCCACACAGCATCAACCCCGCAAACAAAAGACTAACCGTCATTATTCATCAACACAAACGCACATGACACTGGTTCAAACCAGGTAGCTACAGGCACTGACCCACGCACCACAAGTCCAAACCAGCTCTAACTACAGGCACTCACCCACACACCATAGACACACACCAAGTCTTCCCTAGACTTTATTTAGATAACATATATATTATATAGAGTTATACGCCCAGTGACATACGAGTTCTTGGATCAAGCTCTCTCTCCATTGATGAGATCCATGACCACACGCTTGATACTTCCGTTGTTCTTCTTCAACAGCCTCCTGTTGGCTTCATCGTCTGAAAAACCCTAATCAATACCAGTAATCAATAAAACAACATTACAGACACAACAAACATTTAAACTTAAGACAGATACACACTCACCATCTCCTGCAGCTCGTCAAGTATTGGATCCCACTCTAGAACACCACAAAGATCATCAATTGATTTCTCCAGATCATAATCGTTCATCCTCAAGATCTCTTTGTTCAAATCCACCTTTTTGAATCCCATCTCTTCCAGATCCTTAACAAGAGCCTGCTCCTGTTCATCACTTACCTTTTTACTACCAGAAACCGATGGCTGCACCGCTGCCGCTGTGGGGGTTGGCGATGGTGTCCCACTAACCATAGCAGGCGGCATTACAGAAAAGTCCACTGTAGGATAATTAACTGGCTCATCATCCAACGCTACTGTAGGATAAAAACCTGAAGTAAAAGTAGGCCCCGCGGGAAGTGAGGCCAAAGCGCTCCCCACTTGTGTAGAATTATAAACCGAAGAGCTAGCAGTTGGAGGTGGAGCAGAAAGAGTAGCCATGGTGCTTGATACACCACCATTATCAATAATCAATGAGTCATTAATTGGAAATTTCATCTCATCATCCTTAGGTGGCAAATCACTAGATGTATTTCCAGAAAGGATGTTATCCATCAACGGATCCTCATTAGTTACTTCTGGGTTCCTCACGAGAGGTGGCAGATTCAAATTGATCGACGTTTCACCCAAATCTTTCATAGAAGCATCAACCTGCAAGAGCGCATGAGCAATTCAGTAACACCAATATCTTAAGCATTAATATAATTCAATTAAGCTTAATTACCTGGATTAAGACCCAAACACGTTGCCCAAACTTCTGTCCAGACGGAGACGCCATCCTCCAGTAAGAAACATATCGGCCTGGAAGTTCCGGGGCAGTAAAGTCAACTACAACATCAAGCTCCTTGTCAACAGGCAAACCATCCACCGGGATCTGACAAAAGATGAAGGTTAAGCTACCAGATTAAAATTTTAAAACCAAGAAAATAGGCTCATAGCTAATAAAACTACAAACCTCAACATCTACCGAATGCAAACTGCTTAACCGGTCTCCCCCGATCCACTGAAGCTGTGAGCCATGGGGCCAGATGACAGTACCATTGTTCCTCATCCTCCATATTTTGGTGAATGCAGTGCATGGAGCCATGATGGTTCCATCAAAAACATTAACATCAAGTATGAATCGGCTATCAAGCTTTGACCGAGGAAGCTTTGACCCAGGAGCCCGCATGGCGTGTGGTAGTGTTGGAGGCGGAATATGGAAAGACTGTAAACACAAAAAATATACACCAGTTAATAATGTAGTATCCCAAGTTAACCATAAATAACTAAATACAATTCATCTCGAAACTGCATACAGGATCATAGAATCCCTTGAAGGGCATATGGTGACGCCTAAAACTAGTTGTAGGACGATCAATTCTGATGTAGTCGGTTACACTTCCCATTCCCGCAAAGCAAACGTTGCACAGGTCGTAATTGTCTTTCCTGCAACAGAAATACAGGTTAAAAAAAACATACTTTTGTACATTTTTGCAAAATAAAAAGAAAATGTTTTCTTACACTTTTGACTTGAAGCGAGGCCCGGTTATAGGATAAACTCCACAGCCGTCACAACGAACACCCATATGGAAAATACTGCCTATGCCATTATTAAGAAGACCGTGTCTCTTCCAGTGAGGGCTGTGAGAATGACGATGATGCCCCTGTGAAACAGGGTCATTCGTCAATGGCGTCCCGGAAAATGGACATTCATTAGTTGCATTTAACACCCCCTGAGCCCAGGATGAAGAGCTGCCAAAATCATTATTATTCTTGTTAACATCAGCAGCTGCCTGAGCACACTGGGACAACTGGGGAGCCTTTTCCCCCTTTAACTGTTGGCTCATTTGATGTATTTGTTCCATATATTGAGAAGCCAAAAGATCAGGCTTTGAAGATCCATTCAAAGATCCACTATTCTCAGAGTCAAACTCTTTATTGATCTCAACACCATCAGTGGTGTTCTTGCCTTTGTCAGTAGACCCTTCACCAACGCTCTTTGTAGAATAAACTGGAGCCTGAAAAGATTCATACTCGAAATAAGGAACATTGAGATCCACACCTACTGGAGGCTGAACGTCTTTGAACTTCACACCTTCAGTCACCTTATGAACCTTCTTTTCTTTCTTTTTTGACTTTGAACTTCCAGCTTCTGGGTTCACCTGAACCTTATCGTCCTTAGTTGATGATTCAGAATTCACATTTGATGGACCAGCAGTAGTAGGGCTGTGCACCATCGGGCTAGCCGTCTGATTCAAGTACACAGCGGTCATCTTTTCTACAAGTTCGGCAACTGCTGGAGCAGAAGATGATGCCTTAGCTGCCAAGTCAAGAGGCAGCTTTGCAAGAGCTTCACGCAGTGGTTCAGGAACAGATTTCAAAATTTCAGAAACCCCAGAGTTCAAGGTTTGAAATGGAAGCTGGTTTTGTGATCTCAGGGGAGTAGAATTCCCACTTGATCCATTAGTGTTGCTACTATTTAGGTTCACAGTAATCCTCACTGGATTCAGAGATTGTGTAACAACATCATGGAGATCATCATCATCAGCAAGAGTAACCACATCACCATCTTCATCAACATAAGTCATAGTAAACTCAACATCAGAACCAAAGCTGAAGAGACTTCGGATTTTCTCCCTGAACATAACAATGTCAAGAACAAGTTTCTTGTCACTGATATCAGCATTGAAGCGCCTGAGTGTTTCCCCAAACTTAACCTGAAAAAAAGACCAAAAGAATGTCAAATCTGTAACCTAAAATTTCATCAAACCCACATAACCAGTCATTTTCTGCTAGCCTTCACCATGACAAGCCAAAAAATACATAAAAATTTTACACTTCAATATTGTTCTTCTCCAGTCACATAAACAAGAAGACACCGACTATTATCACATAGGGGATTCAACTTTCAACCCATAATTTTACAAAATTAACACCATAATACACATTAAAATCATCGAATTAACATATTAATCGGCTATACGCCTGAATAAAAATCATCGATTTAACATATTAATCGGTTATACGCCTGAATAAAACTTCCACTAGCGTATCAAAACGCAAATTAGTTGGTCGTACAAATAAAATTGAAAAAGAAGCAAGCAACAGATAACACAAAACAAAAAGCAAATTTAGGTTTTAGCCGAACAAGAAACACAAAATCCAGCAAAAACGGTACTGATCGTCCTCGCCAGAAGTAAATCAACAAAAACCCTAACCCTAGCTTCAAAACAGCACCCAACAACCTTCAATTCAAACAAATATCCTCCATAACCATAAAAAACACAAACGATCAACATACTACACCACAGATGTCAAACTACAACAAAATAAAACACGACGATAAAAACTAACACCAAATAACACGATGACATCAAAATTAACACATGCATATGCAAACAGAAACATCAAAAAGCGTGAAAAACGAACCTTGATCACAACTGACGAAGACGCCATATCGAGAGAGTGAAGTAACAAAAGCCCTAGAGAACAAACACCTTGCGAAACGAAAAAGAGAGTTCGTCCGAAGGATGATCGGACGAGATAAAGAAAGTCGAATAGATTAGATTAGATGAATGGAGAATCGATCCGTACGCGTAGCCGTGAGCCGCGAAGCGGTTGCAGTCGCTGTGAGGTTATCGTAACGACGATAGCTGAAGACGAGGGGCTATATAAAGACTTCGTCTTTGTGTTTATCTTTCTGCTCAAGAAAACTCGGTAAACTCGTACATTAAGGAAACCAAATTTCTCTTTTTCTTTTTTCCTTCAATGTATTTACATCACCATCTAGATAAGGTTTAATTGTTTTATTGACTTTTGTGTGCTAACATTAATGAGCTTCGCACTTGTGATTTGTTTAGAAACAACGTTGTTGGTCTCGTCAAAGGTTATATCAAGTTTTGATACGAAGGTGATTATATACGGTATTACAGTACTAAATATATTTATAGCAGGTTCATTATGAGTAGTCAATGTTACCAAAACTACACGTGTCTTGTTTCTATCCACGTAACGTGAAATAATGGTCTGGCGTCGAAAACCTAATAAAAAATAGAAGGTATCACTGTATCAATTTCAGAACGGGCTAAATGATATTGTTTACTTTCGATTGATTAGCTTGATCGAATCTAATAAAATTTAACATTGGATTGATTCTTGTTAAAAGTAATTGTAAACAACGTAATGACTTAAACATGAAGCATAATGATTAGAACTAGGTTCATATTTGATAGCTTAATTTGTAATCCAAGTTACTTAAACAACTAGAATGCTGCATAGAAATAACCTTGATTAACGCACTAGATGAAGGATAAATTACTAGACCTACATATTGTATAGCTAATAGTCTAATGATTAAGACACCAATAAAGCTAGACTACACACAAGAGTGATCACAAGACTTAGTATACACACTAACATGACATAACAAACATACATGACTAGTAGTTTAACGGTTAGGGAAACAATAAAGTTAACATATATGAAGTGAACTTAAATAAAATGTGTTCCAACATCATAAACAAAAGCTTAATCGCATTAAAACACTAACTCACTTCATGATTCAACATACATAAGTAGTTTCATGTCTAATCAGATAAAAATTTAGATTAGACGAAATGATACACAAACCACTCATCTCCGGTTATGGTCACTTATAACTCATAACTTGCTTGATAATTCAACATACACCTAGTTATGTCACTGGTGAACTAGCCATTCATCTCCATGAAGATTGATGTCATGTAGTGAGTTTGGAAGCAGTTGGGATTGAATTGACGTTGGAACATTTTGTCGTTAAGTTTCCACCTTTCTTTTTTCACATCCTCACAAACCCGATAATGGTCGAAAAGCGTTGAATCTCACTATTAGAATTTGTCAAAAAATGCTTCAAAACTACCTTAAACCGACATGGTGGCGTAGCCCATGCCATACATCGATTTGATATTATTCGTTTACAAGTCAATATTATAATATATTATTAGGGTTTTATTGTAATAAGCTCATGAGCCTAGTTAGATTCTTAAGGTTATTTGTTATCTTTATATATTATAACACTAGGTTACAATTTCGTGTAATACACTAGCTAAATAAATTTACTGTTACATGGTTAATAATATAAAAAATTATGTCTTAAATATTGTGTATTATACATATTGAATAAACTCATTTATTACACATTTGAAAATTTGAAGTTAACATATTTGAAATTTTATTTATAGATAGTTATTAATTAAGAAAAGCATTCATAATTAATAGGAGAGAGAAGCGGGAAAACCAATTATTAGATGGCCTAGGATGGTGACAAGTGTCCGGAATTATTTTTATTTATTAGTATAAAAATAACTATCCAATAATATTATTTAGTTTTTTACCATCTTACTATGAGCAGGTTCAAAAAATTGATGATATTTTCTTACAAATCAATTGTTTTACAAGCCAGCCGTATCAAATTCAACCCCATAGTCACATGCTTTTGACGACCACACTACGCTCTCTTGCTATGTAATTTTATATAGACTATGGATGGTACAATTAACCAAACTGTGAATAGCATAATCAAACAAAGATGACAATATCAAGCATAATATGAATATGTTGGCAAAAGTTTGAAATTCAAATCAATCGAAGCATGTTTATCTTATAATTGTTGGTTTTATTTTTTCAGTCTAAGATTCTTGTTTCTTTCGCTCCGACTGCGAGGGAATATTATAATATATTATTAGGGTTTTAGTATAATGAACCCACGTAACTTACTAGTTATCTCTATATATTATTATTTAACTATCAAATAATATTATAGTCTTTTACCATCTTACAATCAACGTCATACTCAACAAGATCATGGGTATATGATCACGTGGCTCTAAAATAAACATCATCTCTTCATTTTTTTCATTGTTATTACATCATAAATAAAAATTAATATAGTATGATTATAATAAGCACTTTAAATTGTATACCATTAAAGCAAATGCAAAATAAAAAGTAGGTTCTTTCACAAAAGTTATCACCATGGCATTTTTCACTTCAACAAAACCTCACACCAATAGTTGAAGTCCTTTACATCTTGAAGAGATTGAAGTGTCACACGCGGCCTACGACTAATATTCAAATGATAATCATGACACCGTCGTTGGTATGGTACTAAAATTCACCCGACTCATCGCCTTTTCCACCTGCATCGACATTAGACAACAACGTAAGACTTGCTTAATGACGATACACGTAAACAAGAAAACGAAACGAGTAACTTGATGACATACTTCTAGTCGCCAATTTGTACGCGTCGTAATAACTAAAAGCAGTAACGCCTGCGCCCCGCTCCCACAAACGTTCCCGATCCACAAACCCTATCAAGAAATTTAATTGTCAACTACCATAAAACAATAAAGAAATAAGACACCAAGCATCACACACCTTCCCTCCTATATTGTAGAGAAATGTTAAAGTGACGGCACAAGGAAGACCAACAAGGTAATAAGCTCCGAGGTTCACCAACGTGCAAATCTTCTGCCAACCACATCCTCTAGCAACCCCTTTTTTGTAGTTATTACCATAAGAACAACTAAATATTATTGTAAAAAGGAGAACATATTAAAAGTCAAATTCCACAAAATAAACATTTACTTTTGAAATTCTCAAAATGATGATGCCAAATTCATTTAAACATCCACGTGCGAATTCGCCAACAAACATGGATAACTCAGTGATGTGACATGCATGTTTATTTTACGAGAACTGACTTATAATATGTTCATTTTGAAAATTTTCCTAGAAAACAAACGTACGAGTAAAATTTCACTCATAATATATTAAAAGTGTTGAATTAAATCTTTAAACGACAAAAAAGATACATGAGCTCTAGTTACCTGATAATACACCTTGAACTCCATCCATGACGTTAGATACAGCGAGCACCGGCATAACTAAAGATACATAACTAACGACTTCAGCTTCATCCGTGTACAAATTGGCCCAGACCCCACGGGCTGCCATTAGAACTAGACCAACAACGAGTACTTCTGTGATGACCAGTGATAAGGCGACCAGCACTGCTAGTTTTGCAGACTTGTGTTTTCCTGCTCCAAGTTCATTTGAAACTCGCGTGCTGTCCATTATCAAATATGTTAGAGACTAGTGGTAAAATGAGCATTTGGGCTGGTAGTGTAACATGCCAAAACAGTACCTCACTGTGTTCCCAAAACCAAATGGAATTCTGTAGGCTAATGAAATGGTACTTAGGCTAGAAAAGTAGATTTGAAGTTAGTATGAACTCAGCTCGATGTTGGTGGAAAAACAACAGAGTACGTGGGGAAAACGCAAACCTGATGGACATCATCGATGTCTCTAGCTTTGGATTCGGAAGGATTCCACACAGTAAAACAGAAAACTCATAAGACCAATGCTCCAAGCTTAAGCATTGAAAATCAAAAGAAGGTATATTTTAGCTACAAAGAAGCAAAAAAGGCATAAAAAGGCATGCAGCATGAAAGAAACTGACCAGATCATGAGAGCTGAAGGTATGCCTAAAGCAAGAAATCCACCAAGACCATAAACACCCTCTTTAGAAAACCCGACCCATGTTCTTTCACACGCACATGACAGCTTGATATATACACTTAAGATAACCATATTAATCCCATACGAGATGGCAACAGACAGAGCAGCACCCGAGCTACCAAACCCAAGTTTTGAAACCAAGATCCAACAACATGTGACATGAAGTAAGCTGGCAAAACCTATGCTTAACATCAATGGCTTCAGCTTATTTTGGGTCTGCAAGAATCTGATCTGACATTGAAGTATACCATAAGGAAAGATGCTTGGGATCAACCAATGTGCATAGTTTGCAGCTTCTTTCGCGATCTCCAAATCTTGTCCAAATATTGTGAAAATCTGTCCTGTGAATGCCCAAATGATAGAAATTGGAATGCCCATTAGCATGAGTACAACCATAGCTCTCTGCATGTGTACACCAAGCATTTGGTACTGCTTCGCGCCATAAGCTTGCCCACATAATGTTTCCAATGCACCCCCAATGCCCATCTGATAAAAAAAAGCAACCAAATTTAGAGGAACTGACTCAAGAGACCACACTAATGACCACCAAGAAATGCGTATACATGTTACAAAATGCATTTCACAATGGCCCTTACATATATTTTTAGTTACCATGAAGCAGAAACCGGTGACATTGGTGAAAGAAGTGGCCAAAGATGCACCAGAAAGGGTGAGTTCTCCAAGATGGCCTACGAACATGATCGATGTTAGTATAAAACTATATTGAAGAAAACTAACCACGATAAAAGGTCCTGCTAACACCAGTTGAAGCTTCAGTTCTGCAAAAATGTCATGTATGTCAAACTCTAATTTGTATTTGGATTTAGGGACTATAACAGTAGACTTGAGAAGTGGTTTGGAGTACTGTTCTTGATCCATTTTCATTGAGTTCTCTCCTGATTTTTGAACTTAAATAGACAACGACGAGGCATGTATAAACAATAATGCATGTAAGAACATACGATACGTTTGATTGGTACATCTAACCATTGATTGCTCAAAAAAAGTGTACTTGAAAGGAAACAATGACCTTTTATTATCAATAACTCTTAAAGAAAGAATCTGTAGAATCTCCATTTCATCATCCAACACTTCTTTTAACAACTTCTGAGCTGTTAGTTTTTGTTTTATTCTTACTATAGACAAAGCACAAGATATTTAGTTTTCTTTTTGATTAATATACACATAAATTGTGAAACCTTTGTGAACAATGATAATTAAAAAAAAAAAGACATGTAAGATCACTTGCTTTTGTTATATGTTATTAAAGAATACATGAGCCAGTGGACTAAAAAGTATAAACAACATTGGTTGTTTGTGAATTGGGTCATTAAGATCCCGTAACTTTTTAGTGGTTCATTATAACATATGAAATGACTAGGCTTATACAGTTGGTGACTCGGTTATCAGCACTGATAGGTATTTTTATACTTAGACCATCTTATAACTTATTTATGTGTTTTGCATCATTAAAGTTAAAGTAATGGAATGATCCACTTAAGAAAGCTTATGGGCATAAAAGATTCATTATAAAATGTGTTTATGCCACTTCTAAATTGTAGGATATAGTATTTTCCATTGACTGCAAAATGTTTTCCATTATGTCATCAAATAAAACAGCAATATAAAGCTTCTTGGGTGGTAACAGATGAACTAGTTAAACAGCATATACTTATTCAAATCTACAATTTTGATGGAAGATGACAAATATACACAAGTAAATAACAAAAAAAAGTAACACTTTAATCAAAATTTCATCTACATTATTCATCATTAAATTTGCTCTGCTCGAAAAGGGAAGATCAACATAACCATAGACATAATCACATTAGATACAAAACCTGTGAATCAATAGAATTCAAGGCATCGAGCGTGACTTTGAGAAGCTAGTACAAAACACCCTATTTCTTGCATTTATAGCCTGAAATAAGAGTGAAAGAACATTTACAGGTTAATAAACACCAATAGATATTTTTAAAAAAAAACATACTTTTAAATAGAGGTTATGTGCATATACCTGTTGTTCCCAGTTCATGCGCATTGTAATAACCAAAAGAAGTATCGCTTGAAGCCCGCTTCCGCCTATGATCCCCATCCAGAGTCCCTGCATCAAAAACAAGAATAATGTCGAATAATTCACCAGAAAACTATAGCAAAAGGTGATAATCTTTTATTACCATTCCTCCATAATGCAACGTAAAGGTCAAGATGGCCGAACAAGGAAGACCGATAATGTAATAAGCTCCAAGATTGACAGCTGCACCAATCTTTTGCCACCCACATCCTCTTACAGTACCTTTTTCATAGTGCATCGATCATTGTCACCATAAAAATGTGGGATTACAATCTTTTGCTCAAAAAGTATAAAAAAGTTGAAGCTTTACCTGATAGAACACCCTGAAGTCCGTCCATGAAGTTGGATAATGCAAGAACTGGCATGACTTTAGACATATAACTCACAACTTCTACTTCATTTGTGAACAAATATCCCCAAATATGTCGAATATAAACTAAAAACAGGCTTACTAATACCCCTTCTATAACAGCTAGAAACACCACAACTCGTGCTGCAAGCTGTGCAGCATGCGGTTTCCCTGCTCCTAGTTCATTTGAAACTCTTGTGCTGCACATAAATCAAATAAACATATAAATAACAAAAGTTTATGCTATATAAAGTAACATTTTCAAGAAAATTAATGTATCAGTTGTACCTTACTGCACTCCCAAAACCATAAGGGATTCTGAAGATCACTGAACTTGTAGTAAGACTGTAAACGAAAATAGTTTAAGACAACAAAATGTGATCATTGAATCAATTCGTGCGTGATCTCCTTGAGCCCAATCAATAACATACCTGACAGACATCATCGAGGTTTCAAGTTTAGGATTTGGAAGAAGGCCCGACATGAAAACGAGGAATTCATAGGACCAATACTCCAAGCTAAATAACAGACAGAAACAAATCATGTTAGGTATTTACCAACAACAATCTAAGGAGTGTCTGGATGTGCTATAAGTGATTATGTGACATCAAAGATCATCATATCATCAACTATAACAGTAGACATCATGATTAAAGACCAACTTACCAGACCATTAGTGCAGATGGTATGCTCAACACAAGAAACTCGCCAAGATTTGTCACACCTTCTTTACAAAACCCCGTCCATGTTTTCTCAAAATCATGCGAAAACTTGATATAAACCGATAAAACCAACACATTAGTCCAATACGAAACAGCACATGAAAGGGCAGCCCCTTGACACCCTAACCCAATCTTTAAAACCAAAATCCAGCAAACAAGAATGTGAACAAAGCTAGTGAATACAGTGCTTATCATCAACACTTTTGTTTTACTTTGAGTCTGTAAAAATCTGAACTGACACTGCAGAATTCCATAAGGGAAGATACTTGGAATGAGCCAGCGCGTGTATGATCTGGCTAAGGTTGAGATTTCTAAATCTTGACCGAACCATGTAAAGATGGTCCCTGTGAAAGACCATATGATAGATATAGGAATAGCCATAAGCATGAGTACAAACATCGCGCGTTGTGTGTGTACGCCTAGCATGCGATATTGTTCTGCTCCATAAGCTTGTCCACATAATGTTTCTAGTGCACTTCCCATTCCAAGCTAATCATAAAGTAAATTAATAACAATTAGTAAGTTTTCAAAGTTACAGACAAACAGTTCGTTTTCTTAACAAGACTTTCATAAAGTAAGGTTTTAATATTTGTACTATTAGTCTATGATTTCTTTAAATGTAACACATACGTTAATCAGAGTGGGTCCAATCTCAATACGATCCAATAAGGCAATAATTATATCTTGAAAACAAGGAAAGACAAGATTTTGGCAACAACCCATGACCACATTTGGCATTTCATGAACAATATCATATAATTACATAAAATATAAAAGCCACAAATGATCAAAGACAGTCTTTTTAAGAATATGTGCAATACCATGAAGCTAAAGCCAGTGACAGAAGCAAAAGAGGTTGCCATAGAAGCAACAGACAGTGAGAGTTCTCCAAGACGACCCACAAACATGACAGAAATTATCTCCAAACTATACTGCAAAAAACTGACCATACAAAGTGGTCCGGCTAACTTCAACTGTTGTTTCAGTTCCACTATAGGCTCCGATGAACCGATGCTTGATTTGATCGCAACCACATGATCACATCCTTTACAATCACCACCTCTCGATCTTTGAATAATAAGAGGAACTTCAAGCTCATCTTTTGTGTTTTCTTGATCTATCATCGAAGTATCACTTGTTTTGATCTTGATTCCTGAAGAATTGTTAGATGTGATGGAGTATAGCGAGCAGTAGGGGTTAGGTTGATACATTGTATATGAATGCAACCGATTGCATTTAAGCTTGTCATGCTAAAAGCATGCCACAAGATCATACACTCTGTCCAACGTTATGATATCATATTTTATTTGTAATGTCATTGAATTTGATAATAAAACTAATTATAATAAGAACAACAACTAAAGCAACAATAATAATAAAAACCACAACAATACTATTGGGTATTTTCGGAATTTTTTGTTGGGGTGGTTTTTGGGTCTTCCAGTTGGAGAGGATTTTGAGATTGTTTAAACTTGGCTCAATTCTTTCAAAATACACAACCACTAGACAATGAAATAAAAGGAATCCTATTAGATACAGTACAAAAGGTAGGGAATTCAATGTAATAACCTCTTAGGGCAAAATAAATTGCATTTTACATCTTAAGATTTAAACACTAGAAACTAGTCAATTACAACAAATTTGACACACATAGTTGTCCGTACGCAAATAAACAAAATTCAATCAAACATCAAGCATACATCTAGAGGCTATTTTAACAAAGTAAGAGTAAGATTGTATAACACATATTCTGGCCTAATAATTCTTCCAAGAATGAGACTAACAAAGGCGATAAAAAAAACCCAGAGAGTAATCGAGGGACAACAAGTCAAGGGATTTAATTTCGCTAGGTTATTTTAGTTATCCCGATAATCGTAAGTGCAATCAAATCATGAAAATATGTCATTATGAATATGCTTAACCAAACTATCGTTTATTTAGTTAGGTTGATTATTTTAGTTCAATTTTTCATTATAACTCAAGTAATTGGTTTTTGTACCCATCCCTTTATTAATTTATAAGGCAATTAAATTGTGCGATTATCTTATCTGATTAGATACTCAAATGGCTTATGACAATACCAAAAAGAAATTCCCAATCAAACACCGGAAAATAAACGAGCCCATTTTATTTCAATAAATCCTCTACCTTAAATACATGGGATAAAATCTAGCATGTTACATATACCACCATGTGTATCCTGCCTGCAAAACTTTACATACATGTTTTCAGGTTTTTGGCTTGAAAAACATACATTTAAATGAATATAATCGATTGTAACATGGTGGGAGATTTATAGAATACCCGATTCAAGCTGCTATAGTTGGAGTTTATAATATGATGATCAAAGTCGATGAGTGAGGTAAGGATACGTTGCGCCCGGACCAGAAACCGGCCCGAAAAACAAAAACGTAAACCAACCAGCCTGTGCCTGTTCTTCCCGTTCCCACATCACCCTTCTCTCTTCTTCTAAAATGAAATCATACAACCTTTGGCTCATATACACCTTCACAGCTTCAACACCTTCGGCCACCACTTCTGGTGGTGGAACCACCAACGGGTTTTGATCCACCACCAGTCTTCTCAGATTCACTAGTCGCCCAAATGTAATGGGCAGCTGTTGAATCTGATTATTACAGATGTCGAGTTCCCTAAGGCTGGTTAAACTCCCAATTGTTTCAGGGAGTCCCGTAAGGTCGTTAAAGTTACTACTCAGGTTAAGAATCTCGAGTTTCTTTAGCATTCCGATTGAAGGTGGTAGGCCTTTGAGCGCGTTGAAGTGCACATCAAGGATTTGAAGAGACGACATTTCGCCGATGGAGGTTGGAAGAGAGCGTAACTTGTTCAAAGGCATCGAAAGCTTCCTTAGATTCACCATCCCATACCCAATGTTGGCAGGAAGATATTTAATCTGATTGAAACCAGCATCCAATTCTACTAATGATCTGAACCAGTAATATTAATCTAATCATCATGTTATTCAAAACCAATGATTGGATACAATAACATGAAATCAGGTAATAAATTACCTGCATTTGCAAATGCCATCAGGCAACGATGTGAGTTTGTTCCTAGAGACATTTAGAATCTGCAGTTTGTGCAACGAGCCGATGGTATTTGGTAGTGATTCAAAGAGATTAGCAGAAATATTAAGCTCCTCGAGACTCCGAAGTCCAGCAAGTGATTCTGGTATAGCCTGCAACAACGATTGTAAGCAGATGTTAATGATTCAAATGTCTGATCATGATCAGGTTCTTCGTAATGATGCATATTTGAAGGAGACGATTGAACAAACCGTGAGTTTATTGGCGGAGAGGTTAAGAGAAACCAATGTGTGAAGCTTCCCAAAAGCTTCAGGAACAAACGGCAATCGCCGATGGGATAAATCGATTCGTGCAACGCCGTTCATCAACGCATCCTGAAGAATGTCAGCCATCTCCTCCTTAACCTCTTCGGCGATAGTCGGAAGCACAGACGATGCCTTCTTATCAAGCGCCGATAACTTTCCGGCAGCCTTAGCGGTGTCGTAAAGCTTCTGAAGCCTCCTCTCCGCCACAAGCAGCAGATTACTGTACGTTTCATGCATCTCATCCAACGAGATCAAAGCCTTATACATCTGCATCTCTCTCCTCGCGAATCGCCTCCTCTTCATCTCCTCCAAATCGCTCTCGGTAAACACACTTTCATCAAAATGATCGCCAAAAGGTGATTCCGCTTCGGCGTATCGTGACCTAGCGAGATCGACGGTTTCTGGATCTGGACGATCGCCGAGGGTTTTGATGACGGATCGGATCTGAGAAACCTCCACAACAACCGCACGAATATTCGCGAGGATGTCATCATCGGTTAGATGAGCCACACGTTCAGCTAGTTCGTTGTAGGTTTCACGTTCAGATAGCTCTGTATATGTCTCCGGTAACGTAGAGAGTCGAGAAAATCGATCATTCTCGAGCTCCTGCAACTGCCGGCGTTTGAAGCTGGGGATTTTGGTCATAACATAAGAGAGGATTCGCATCTTCCTAGGGCTTGCATTGGTATCCATTGCGCTAAGTCAACAAGAAGATGAATATGAATATGAATATGAATATGAAGAAGAAGGTGAAGAAGATGATGATGATTCAGAGAGATCAATGAACGTAACGCTTTGATTGTTGAATATTAGTTGATCAGAGCGTCACGCATGTCTCATCCGAACGGGAGAAAGAAAGAAGAAGGCAGCAAACAAATGAAGGACAATGACAAAGCAATAATGGCCATTGTTGCATCAATTTGAAGAAAATTTTTGCAACAATGGCTTCCATAATTTCTGGTCATCTTTAAAAGAATATCATTCATTCATTCATGCCAAAAATAGAGGTTTCGTGTTTCATATATCGAATCTCTTTTAACCCCTGCCACATTCTAATTAATTTAAATAGCATAAATAATAAATTGTTTTACATAAAATATAAGAAAAACTTTATAAAATATTACTACAACTGAATGCAGCCTAATAAGTATTTATGTCGAGTAAAGTTGCATTGTAACAACTTATTCAGGTTAGTATAGAAAGATTGTGTTTCATTTGATTATAAAATATATTAATTACTAGGGGAGTTTTGACTAAAATATGGGACAAAATTGTATTTCTTTAAGAATTTTACTGTCTATCAAGGTTAATGTTTGGACACATGTTATAATGAGGAGTTGTGAATACTAAACTTTTATTAAATACAGATGTGGGACCTTAATTCTGTTGGGAAACATTTAAAGTGGATTGGTTTTCATTAATAAAGAGGGTGAAAAATTTTGGACGTTACGTACTAGTGGGGAGCGTGTGACATATACGTTGGTGGTGTGCTATAATCTACCATTTGAGGATTATCTGTGTGTTTATTTGAATCATAATAACTTAATTGCATAGAAGGATTATCATCATTTTTTTTATGAACAATGAGTTATGAGATTGAAAAATAAAAATAAGTGACTGTAGACCAGAAGGTGTAACCAAGATACCTTCATATTCAAAAAAAGATACATTATTCACTAGTTGATTGTTATGATCCATTACCTAATTTGTATTGTACATGTTATGATCCATTTACCAATTTTGTGTTCTACATGTTACGATCCATTTACTTATTGTCTACAATAACTCGTGTGATTGCTAAGATCTTTGTGATGATGTAATGAAATTCGCAAAGAGGTTATAATAAAGTACATGGTGGAATTTTAAGTCACATGTGATTGCAAAGGCTCGAGGTATGTTCTTTTTTTATAATTAAAGACGTCCACATAAAGCATGCACAAGTTTATTTAACCCGTTAAAGTATGTTTTGGTCGTCAAATATCAGATAAACTGTGCATGTGTTGGTTTTACCCGTTGAAGTGTAGATTTGATTATTAAAGATCATGTGGAATGTGTACGGGTTAGTTTGACCCGTAAAAGTATGTTTTGATTATCAATTATTATATAAAGTGTGTATATGTTAGTCTGACCTGTTAAAATATATTTTGATCATTAAAGATTACTGAAAGTGATACGGTTTTGTTTGACCCTTTGTAATGTGTTTTGATTATTAAATATCACATGAAGTGTGCACGATTTGGTTTGACCGTTAAAGCATGTTTTTAACCGTTATAAATTACAAAATAGTTTGAAAACTTTCTTGAGTCATTCCACCTATAAGTGTATTACCAACTTTCCATCCAAATTTGTGTGTGGTTTGGATTATAATTGGATAATATTTCATCAAATTCCATCAACCAAAGGAATTTAACATTCATTCCCCTATGTGATGAAATTAATTTTCCCATGGAACATGTAAAGTTTACAAACATACCATCATCCACAACCTTCCCAACCAGATCTGGACTCTAAAAGTTACTTGACAGCCACCTCCTCCCAGCCACTACCACCACCAGCAGTCGTTGTATCCAAAACCTAAATCCAACAACTCACTTCTCATGACAACCATGACCACAAAAACCACTAGACATCACCACTTCACAACTACAACCACTAGCCACCTCCCAACAACGAACAATCTGACCAACACTCAAACACCACCATATCCACCCCTATCAACACAACCAAAATCAAACAATAAACGCCTCCATCAACCTAAGACCATTGTATCTACAACCTAGATCTACCACCGCCAGCCTTCCTCACCACAATCCTAAAACCATCTTACATCTCCACTTGTTATAGAGAAAGAAAGAGTAGAGGAGGGATAGAAAAAAATAACACGCTTGGCTCCACCATCACCACCGAACATCAATAAGATGCTAACGAGAATTGAAGATTAAATTTGTTGTCGATCTTTATCGCGTTCTTGTTTCTAGAAAAGAAGAAGAATAATGGGGGGTTGGGGTTGGGGTTGGATTGGGGAAGAAGAAAAAGAAAGAGTACAGTTGTCTATTTAGTTTTTTAAAATTTAAATTCTTTAAATAAAACTACCAACTAAATAAGTCATTAAATTTGGAAAAGATTTTCTTAATTTCCAAAAATTCAATCAAGATTTCAATTCCAATTAAAAATTTTCTGGGCGTTGGCGTACAAAATAGGGGTGTAAACGAGCCGAGCCGAGCCCGAGCTCGCTTAGGCTCGAGCTCGGCTTGTTTTGGTTTTAGGAAGCTCGAGCTCGAGTTCGGCTCATTTATAGTTTTATTTATAAAGCTCGAGCTCGGCTCGTCAGAAAATTTTCAAGCTGGAGCTCGTCTCGGACTCTGCTCGTTTATTGTTAAATTATTAAATTTTTATTTTTTTATAATTAATTTTATAATTATTTATAATCATACTTTTTATATATAACATAATATATATTATTTAACTATTTTTTATCATAATAATATATTTAATAATATAATTTACGTAAATATGTATTTATATATATTTAATATGCAAATAAAAAACTATATAAACAAAATGCTCGTTTAGGCTCGCGAGCCAGCTCGAGCTCGATTTCTGAAGATCGGGCTCGAGCTCGTTTAGTAAACGAGCAATAATCTGAGCTCGAGCTCGTTTAAGCTCGGCTCGATTCTAGCTTTTTTCGAGCCGATCCCGAGTAGCTTGCGAGCCGGCTTGACTTGTTAACACCCTTAGTACAAAAGAACCGTCCGTGTAGCCAACTCCAAAGAAAAAGATACTTGTGACAAAATATCTCAGAGAAAAATATCCCGATAAAGCGAATCCAAACAGCTTTTCAAGAGAAATATCTTCTCCCATCCTGCACTTTTCGAAACCCTAACCCTAAAATCGTACTCGATTGAATCTCTAATTTATTTCGATAGCAATGAATCATTACGACGACAGAGTTGCGGACGCAGGCTCTTACCATCAGCGTCGAAGGTACCATGAACAGATACTTTTTTCATTTCAGATCTCTCACACACGAAGATTTCATCTGTCGATTTGATTCGTAGTTTGTTTTTGTTTCCGCTTCTGATTCAAATATTCAATTTTTTTTGTTATTGTTTTATAAAATTGTCAGTGTTTTCACTGGATTACCGCCTACCGGTGCACATCCGGCGGTGGGTGGTGCTCCGAGCTACGGCCGCGGTGGACCGGCTCCGTTCAGAGGCCCGCCATCGGCACCACCGGCACCACCGCCTACTGTAGGCGCTGGAAGAGGCGTTGGAAATGGATTTCCTCCTTTTGAACCTGGAGTTCGGGGAGGCTTTAATATCGGTGTAGGTGGTGGTGCGAGAGGGGGGAGGGGGTTTGGTTCTGGGAGGGGTGGTAGAGGTGGTGTAAGAACAAGCGGTGGAGGATTTGATGGTGGTAGAGGCAGAGGAGGTAGAGGTTTTGATTCAGGTCGTGGTGGAAGCAGAGGTGGTGGTGGTAGGGGTTTTGACAGAGGGCATCGTGGCGGTGGGCGGGACGGAGGGAGGGGTTTCAGTGGCGGTGGGCGGGATGGAGGGAGAGGATTTGGTGGCGGTGGGAGAGGTGGCGGTAGGGGCTTTGATGGTGGTCGTGGGGGTGGAAGAGGAGGAAGAGGTGGTGGCTCAAAAGGGGATTTGGATAGTATAGCTCTACCGAAACAGGATTTTGGCAACTTGGTGCCATTTGAGAAGAATTTTTACATTGAGAGTCGTTCTGTAAGTGACATGAGTGACCATGAAGTGGCAATTTATCGTGGTAGGAGAGAAATCACCGTTGAAGGTAATGACGTACCAAATCCGGTCCGAATGTTTCACGAGGCTGGTTTTCCTGGTAATTATTCTTCATCTTGAGACTTGAGTGATTATGTTTCTTTTCCTATCTATATGGGATGTATGGGATTGCTTATTAAAATTGTTTATATGGTTATCGTGTTTTAATACATGTAGCTTGTTTTAGCGTTTTTGGGCTTTTAATTATTTTTGTTTTAAACCACTTGTCTGATTATTTGCGAATCCTGAATGCCCCCTATTTTGGCAGAAGACTTATCAACCAAACTAACGGTTTTCATTTGACAGGTTATTGTTTAGAAGTCATTTCTAGACTGGGGTTTATTGAGCCAACTCCAATACAATCCCAAGGATGGCCTATGGCTTTAAAGGGAAGAGATTTAATTGGTATCGCTGAAACCGGTTCTGGCAAGACTCTGTCATATTTGCTGCCTGCGCTGGTTCATGTTGCTGCACAACCTTCATTGGGTTAGTATCTATCGTTTAACGTATTTGGTTGAGATTTCATTCTTGGTATTCACGCTATTTTTGTGTTTTGTTATTCCAGTTCATGGAGATGGGCCTGTCGTGCTAGTATTGGCTCCTACTCGAGAATTGGCTGTGCAAATTCAACAAGAAGCTGGAAAATTTGGGTCACTTTCTAGAATAAGAAGCACTTGCATATACGGTGGTGCTCCTAAGGGACCACAAATTCGTGATCTTCAAAGTGGTACTGTGATTGCTAATTCATCCAAACCAAAAGCTTTTTTCTAGTGTTTAAGGCTTTGTTTTTGCATTAAAAAGAGGCATTTACAAGTCAATGCAATGTTATTGCAGGGGTTGAAATTGTTATTTGCACACCAGGTCGGTTAATTGATATGTTAGAAGCGCAACACACAAACTTGAAAAGAGTGACTTACCTTGTCTTGGACGAAGCTGACTGCATGTTAGATATGGGGTTTGAGCCTCAAATCAGGAAAATTATATCCCAAGTATGATTAATTCTCTATTTGCGGCTGTTATATTAAATTTCTGCCTTCTAGTTTTTAACTAAATGTGATTATATGAATATTTCTATGTTTTCATATATGGTATTCCTGTAAAATGGTAGTAACTTTTACATATAGGATTCTGTGTATCTTATAAAGGTACTTAAGATATGTGTCCAGATATTCAACCCTTGACGTAAAGAAACTTTAAGTAGGTGAAAGAGCCTTATAAAGGATATGTTTAAGTCTGTGTTGTTAAAAGCGATCAAGGCGAGCACCTAGCCGCAGTTTCAAAGCGCAGCGAGCCTTCACTGCCTGGTGATGGTCAAGGCGCAGTCATCGGAGTAAAATCCAATAGCTAAGGAAGTTACCTCCTTATATTCAGCCCTTGGAAGAAGGCGGTGGCTTTTTCCGGTTCAGCCGCAATTTCTGCAATTTCCGATTTGTTTATTATTATTTTTTTGATTTTTTCTGACTTTGTTTGACTTTATTTCGATTTCTTTTAATTTACCACACTGACTGATAAGCGTTATCTAAAAAGATACTAATAATGCTACTGTTATATCTCATCTTGCTTTTTACATTTGCTTAATTTGTTATGAACGGTGCAATTGTATTGTTAGTTCATGTGATTTTAAGGAATTTAATTATGGTTTTAATTACTTAATATATATAATACTAAATGCTAATTATAATATTATAATATTATAATATTATAATATTATAATATATCCTATATAATATTTGTTGAATAGAATCGATTTCCATTGCATAATATATTTTTAAGATATTTTTCCCTATGTGCGCTTTTTTTATCTTAGGCGATCGCTTTTTTTGCGCCTAGCGCCTAGGCCCCGGGCGAGGCCGAAGCGCCTTGAGAGCGCCTAGCGCCTTCGACAACATAGGTTTAAGTAACACAAATAAGTGCCCTCAAGAAACCCTTGATAGATATAGAATATGTTTGATAGGAATCATGTGCTAGTCTTAGTTTGTCTTTTGTAATTGTGGGAGGGGGATTAGTGTAATTCCTAGTTCTATAAATAAGGGTCATTGTTCATGTGGTAAGGTAGGAAAGATATTGGTTAAGTGTTAGGCTCATTGCATATGCATGAGAAGGGCTTAGCCCTGGGACCATTTTGGTTGGCTATCCATTGTAGATCCTTTGGATCATCTTCTTCAATTCTATAGTTGAGTATTTGATTTCTTCAATTCTATATCAGCTCCTATCATTGGTCCGACCTGCCGCACCTCTGCTCTCCTTTCGTTTTCAATTGCCGGATCTCTGCTCTCCTTTCGTTTTCAATTTCCGGTTACGTGCTCTCGATTCCACTTCGATTTCAGTTCTGTTCATCAGTTCTTCAATTCGATTTTCAGTTTCCATTCAATTCGCTCAACAATCTATTTGGTTTTCAGTTCTGACTCATCGGCTCTCCAATCTGATCTCCAATTTCGATTTCCAAATCCAGTTCAATTCGATCTACAAATCCAATTCGATTTCTGTTCTGTTCATCAGATCTAGAATCAGATCTACAATTCGATTTCCCTTTCAATTTCAACTTCAAATTGATTTCAGTTTTGATTATCGGATTTATCATCTGATCGCTATTCCCGACTTTTGTTTTTCCTGCCAAAATTTTTCTGCAATTTTCCTCCTTCAATTCCGATTCCACTCATGGTGAATCAGAACTCTCGTTTGGACAATCACGAGCAACAGATTCAACAGCTTCAATCGGATGTTGCTGCCATCAAAGCTTCTCTATCGGTATTAGAAGCTGATAGGGTTGAATCAGTAGAGTTCCGTAAAGTGATGCTGGGATGGATGAAGAAATTCGAGACAAAGCCAAAAACAGATTCGGTTGAATCTAGGATCGAGCATGAAACCCTAGGCGGATCTGGTATCCAATTTGTAGCTCAATTGGAGGAAATTGTTTCCCGATCGGAAGAACGTTGGAGTGCTCATGGTCAAGTTCATTTGCAGGCTGTCCGTTCAAGCTCTGATGCCAAATCAATGGCGCCATTTAAGTCTTCTGGTACACAGGTTGTTGACGTTCAATCACAATTTCACAAAATTGGAATACTATTGGACCGATTTCAGGAACTAGTGGGTTTCGGGACTGTTGAGGGCCATGAAATGGAGCTGAAAACAGAAGTACAGCTGGCCTCTTCTGATTTGGGCTCTTACAAACCTCCGAAGTTGTTTGAATTGGTTGCTGATCCTAAACCACCCGACCCGTTTATAAACCTTAAATCAGAATTCTTCTGGAAGTTATTTTGTAGTGGATACAAGACTGCAAATCAGGTTGCTGTGGGTATTGTTGGATCAATATTTTTGTGGGTAGTGCATGGGCAAGGTCGACCTCCTGAAAACACTCTAGGGAAGCCTTCGTTTGGGTGTCATGTCAGTTGTTCTTTCTCAGTCTTGAGGGCAAGACTGTTTTGAAGGGGGGAGTAATGATAGGAATCATGTGCTAGTCTTAGTTTGTCTTTTGTAATTGTGGGAGGGGGATTAGTGTAATTCCTAGTTCTATAAATAAGGGTCATTGTTCATGTGGTAAGGTAGGAAAGATATTGGTTAAGTGTTAGGCTCATTGCATATGCATGAGAAGGGCTTAGCCCTGGGACCATTTTGGTTGGCTATCCATTGTAGATCCTTTGGATCATCTTCTTCAATTCTATAGTTGAGTATTTGATTTCTTCAATTCTATATCAGCTCCTATCATTGGTCCGACCTGCCGCACCTCTGCTCTCCTTTCGTTTTCAATTGCCGGATCTCTGCTCTCCTTTCGTTTTCAATTTCCGGTTACGTGCTCTCGATTCCACTTCGATTTCAGTTCTGTTCATCAGTTCTTCAATTCGATTTTCAGTTTCCATTCAATTCGCTCAACAATCTATTTGGTTTTCAGTTCTGACTCATCGGCTCTCCAATCTGATCTCCAATTTCGATTTCCAAATCCAGTTCAATTCGATCTACAAATCCAATTCGATTTCTGTTCTGTTCATCAGATCTAGAATCAGATCTACAATTCGATTTCCCTTTCAATTTCAACTTCAAATTGATTTCAGTTTTGATTATCGGATTTATCATCTGATCGCTATTCCCGACTTTTGTTTTTCCTGCCAAAATTTTTCTGCAATTTTCCTCCTTCAATTCCGATTCCACTCATGGTGAATCAGAACTCTCGTTTGGACAATCACGAGCAACAGATTCAACAGCTTCAATCGGATGTTGCTGCCATCAAAGCTTCTCTATCGGTATTAGAAGCTGATAGGGTTGAATCAGTAGAGTTCCGTAAAGTGATGCTGGGATGGATGAAGAAATTCGAGACAAAGCCAAAAACAGATTCGGTTGAATCTAGGATCGAGCATGAAACCCTAGGCGGATCTGGTATCCAATTTGTAGCTCAATTGGAGGAAATTGTTTCCCGATCGGAAGAACGTTGGAGTGCTCATGGTCAAGTTCATTTGCAGGCTGTCCGTTCAAGCTCTGATGCCAAATCAATGGCGCCATTTAAGTCTTCTGGTACACAGGTTGTTGACGTTCAATCACAATTTCACAAAATTGGAATACTATTGGACCGATTTCAGGAACTAGTGGGTTTCGGGACTGTTGAGGGCCATGAAATGGAGCTGAAAACAGAAGTACAGCTGGCCTCTTCTGATTTGGGCTCTTACAAACCTCCGAAGTTGTTTGAATTGGTTGCTGATCCTAAACCACCCGACCGTTTATAAACCTTAAATCAGAATTCTTCTGGAAGTTATTTTGTAGTGGATACAAGACTGCAAATCAGGTTGCTGTGGGTATTGTTGGATCAATATTTTTGTGGGTAGTGCATGGGCAAGGTCGACCTCCTGAAAACACTCTAGGGAAGCCTTCGTTTGGGTGTCATGTCAGTTGTTCTTTCTCAGTCTTGAGGGCAAGACTGTTTTGAAGGGGGGAGTAATGATAGGAATCATGTGCTAGTCTTAGTTTGTCTTTTGTAATTGTGGGAGGGGGATTAGTGTAATTCCTAGTTCTATAAATAAGGGTCATTGTTCATGTGGTAAGGTAGGAAAGATATTGGTTAAGTGTTAGGCTCATTGCATATGCATGAGAAGGGCTTAGCCCTGGGACCATTTTGGTTGGCTATCCATTGTAGATCCTTTGGATCATCTTCTTCAATTCTATAGTTGAGTATTTGATTTCTTCAATTCTATATCAGCTCCTATCAATGTTTGAAAGCGCTCTCAAGTAACAACAATTTAGTTAAGCTAGTTTTTATTGATTGATGCAAAACTTTTGGTGTGTTTTATGTTTCACAGATCCGACCTGATAGACAAACTCTTTACTGGAGTGCAACATGGCCTAAAGAGGTTGAAAGTTTAGCAAGACAGTTCTTATGCAATCCATACAAGGTTACTATACACATCTTTACAATCCAGTGAAGAAAACATTTTATTCTTATGTTATATAGCATACGCTTCTAACCTGTTTGCTTATTTCATTTTTTTAAAACCCAAACACTTTAGGTTATCATTGGATCTCCTGTTCTGAAAGCGAATCAGTCAATAAATCAGATCGTTGAAGTTGTTACAGACGTGGAAAAGTATAATAGGTATAAATTGGTACCCTATATATACAAACTGCCACTATTCTTAAACACACTTTTTTTGAGTTACTGATAAATAAAAAAACTTAATGTAGGCTGATCAAACTGCTGAAAGAAATGATGGATGGAAGCAGAATTCTTATATTTGTGGAAACAAAGAAAGGATGTGATCAAGTTACAAGACAACTTAGAATGGATGGATGGCCTGCACTATCCATTCATGGTGATAAAAGCCAAGATGAGAGGGATTGGGTGTTGGCAGAGTTTAAAAGTGGCAGGAGTCTTATAATGACAGCCACTGATGTTGCTGCCCGAGGTCTTGGTAGGATCACTGTGTTAGGAAGTTTTAATCCAATTAGGTCACAAAATCTTAACAAATGGGAGTCGCCGGCTGCTGTCTACTTACCTGAGAAAATAATTTGTGGTTTGGGTGCGAAATGGAGATGCAACCGATGACCTTTACTAGAACTGGTTGTTGGTTAGCTGGATTTATTCAGCTTCAGCATTATTTTGGCTTCTCGCATAGAATCTAGTTTCTAGTTGGCATTTGGTCATGCATAAAAGCATATAGATTTAGGAAAACTGCTCCCTGATCTAGTGTGCATCAGAATCTTATACCCTAAGAATAATATACTAGGGATGCTAAAGGAAACACAAAAGAAACTAAGCATGTGATTTTGGTTGAATGTTCACAGTTAACTGCTATCCTTCCACCACTTATGATACACAATTAAAAAGCACATTTTATACCTGGAATGTTTTAATATTTTACAATTCTTTTTTGTCTCTAAACTTAAAATTCTAAATAAGTTAGTTTAAAAAATTCTGACTTTACCCTTGGCATCAAAATCTATATGGTCGCACTAATTTTTCTGTACTCGCGAGTCTCGACTGTGATGGAACACAGCCCTTTTGTTTCTGCATATAGAGGTTAACCTGTAGCCAAATAGAATGGCATACCAGATTGAAGTTTAAACTACAATAAGAGGTTAGGTTTAGGTTTGGCCTTTTGCTAAACCACATTTGAGGTTTCTTTAATTGAGGTTGTTTCTAAGGTAAAGGTAAAATTATCCCTACCATCTCTAGATTTAGTCAACTGATTATCTGATTCTGATACTTGTAAGTGACACAATCACTTTCAACCTGACTTCCAAACTTTTGTCTTAAAAGTTAAAACACTTGAAGTAATAGTTGTGACAATCTTGAATTCATTGGATCCACCAAGTAGACCCCTGTTTATTAACAATTGAACATAACAAAGCGGATTCTAGGTTACAAAAAGTACCTTTAGTTTCTGTAACTCTTACCTGATTTTATGTAGTGCTTATCAAAGGGGCCCAGTTTAGCGGATACAATGAACTTAGTTTTATTATTCACAAATATATCATTACCCTTGTAAGAGGGGTTTTAAATAAATTAAGTATTTTTCGGAAGTGTTTACTGAAACTTAAAGTATCAGAATCAGTGGTTGTTTGGTAGTCCACTTATGACATGGACACATTGTATCTTATTATGCATCATTAAATAGGTTATCTTATATACTTGTACCTGGCAATGCATGACAAATCTAAACATTAAAAATCTTGAGCCCATATCAATGTGTGTTCATGTGCATTTGCATTGGAAAACCTCTTACCGAGCTAATGGAGGACTAATAAATCTAGGAAGCAAGTAGAATGCCATCTGCATAGGATCTACTAGGCTTTCTAAGCGTGTTATGGCTGTCTTACATTCATGTGGTTGATATCCAACTCCAAAAGCAACTAATGGAAACATGAGGAAGTACTCGTGAGACGTCTTATCTTGGCTGAACTTGTTCTGATTTTACTGTTTACCCTTCATAATAGAAGTTATCGCTGCCCAAACACGGTTATGAGGTTGGTGGTTGCGACAGTCCGGTTGACTCATACAAACAAAAGCTTATTTATTGGTTATGAATATGGAATGTTGGCGGAGGTAGTGGTGGTTGCTGCTCCTTATCCCTGCAAAAAGTTGAGGTAATGATCTTTGCAGATCCTAGAAATGCAGGGATAAGGTTGCCTTACATTCCAGGTCAAAATTTCTTTTGTTGTATTTTGAATTCTTTTAATTAAGTTCATATGTTGAACATATAGATGTGAAGGGCATAAAATGTGTCATCAATTATGATTTTCCAACAAGCCTTGAGGATTATGTCCATAGGATAGGGCGTACTGGTCGTGCAGGAGCCAAGGGGATTGCTGTTACATTTTTCACCCATTCAAATGCCAAACATGCCAGAGAGCTTGTTAAGATCCTTCAAGAGGCTGGTCAAGTTGTTCCTGTTGCACTATCCACTATGACCCGAACCATGGGTGCTGGAGGTAGTTTGTTTAATCTTGAATAATTTATTTGTTATTTACTAAATGATGTATTGAATTACCAAATCAAATTGTGGGTTGCATGGCTGATGCAGCTTGTTATTGTGTAGCAGGTTCTGGTGGGAGCTTCAGATCAAGAGGTAGAGGTGGGTTTGGGAACCGAGGTTCGATTTCAGGAACTAATGCTATCCCTCTTGGTTCGAAAGGTCATTGGTAATTGCTTTGGTTACTGATCATAGAATGCAAAAAGTACAACTAGCTGAGTCCATTCTTTTATTATTTTTCTTATATTTCTCGGTGGACTCAAGTTTACTGGTTTTTAGCACAAAAAATCTTACACTTACAGTAGCGTTTCATTTTTAGTTTGTATGCTAATGTTTGTCTTTTTAACTGAATGTTATTGTACCATAGATATCTTCTGTAGAAAATCATTTTCATATTATACATGCATTGGCAATTGGTTGTGCTTTGTTGTCTACATGCTTTATGGCATTTGAGATCCATTTATGATATCGCCCTCAGTGGCTTAGTTAGTCGAATGCACACGAGCAATCAATCAACAGCATGAAAGTTGGCTGAGGAAACTTCGCAACGATCATTAAACCATATGCTTAATTGTTGTGGAACTGTCTCATCGCTGTGGAGAAAGATGGTTAATTAGTGTTCTTGTTTCACCAACCTTACATATGAGAGGATGTTGGTACCATCATCTCCAGGACTATATAAGACACCTACCTTGGTGTATTTTTTTTAATACTTGAATATGCGTTTTCATCATGGTAATGACCAAAATTTATGACATTATGATGTTTTAAAAATAACCAAGTCAGTCTCTTGCGGTCTTGCAATATCCTTTGATAATAACGTCAACTGCGTTGGAGATAATGTTCTAATTAAGATCAAGAAAACGATTGTTTTCAACATGTAAAGGGTGTAGATCCCAAATAGCTCCTATCTATATTGACTTGGTTCTTATATCAGCTGCACAGATTGTAGTTTTAAATCACCAGTTGTGGATGGTAACTGATAATCATCCAAACCGGTGGATCCATAACTATAAAGAAAAAAAGCTTAATCACATAAAACCATAAGGGTTTAGTATACGTTTTAAAATCATATAACAATCAAAGCCAGTTATTTCTTTTTCTTCTGAGTTTGATTTTCTTCAACATCTTCTATCTATCAAAACCCGATCGTAAAAATCTGAACCATAATGACTTGGCAATGTTCTTACTTATACTTTTGGTTAGTAACTTAACAGAGAACCATTAAAACGGCTGTATTGCCATACCATAATGGTCCACGAATCACCTATTGTATATATACTTAAAACCAAAGGTCCGTGGCCAATTGAATTGGACCACCCAACCTTGCTTTTAGGATATATATCTTTGGTTTCATAGTTTACAAAGTTCCTAGCTTAGCCCAGTTGGTTAAGTTCTTAAACATTTAAATAGGAGGTAGTGGGTTTGATTCCTTGCGACATCAATTTTAATTTTTTCTTTTTCCTTTCCTTCCTCCCAAGTCCCAACTCTCAAAAATAATTAATTAATTTCTATCACTTTAACTCCCATGAACTTATAATTATTTCAAAAGATAATAAACAATTACAACTTTTGATTGTTTTAAAAAAAAGTCCAACTTTCACCCCTCAACTTTTATATTTTTAAACCATTCAAATTTTATAAGCTTATAAAATATCAATTTGACGTTAACAAACTTCGGGTTTACATTCTGTATAATACATAGATCACGTTCTTATTTTTATGTATGTTTCAGTATATTTTCTATGTTTGTATTAAGTTTTTTCAGAATACAAGTCAGATAAATATAAATTTTGTGTTAAAGTCAAATATAATACGTTAGCATAAATTCGATTATTGTACCTTCCGACACATGGGTTAGGATTATTGTAGTCTATACTTTATCATGTTACATACGGCGTCGAAGCAAATGCTAATTTTTATGTATGTTTAATAAGTTTTCATTCGACAATATAAATTCGAATTACTCTACGTTTCAATGTATGATTAGTTCGGAAATAAGTCGGGTCGATTGTATTCTGTGCTTTATCACGATATGCACGGCACCGCCGCTACGCGCGACGGGTAAAAATACTAATTTATTGTGTGATTGGTTTCTTAACAATTCGGTCTGATATCTATTATTTTACAATTTATCATTACTCTTTTTTCCAACTCCCAATTACAATTAACTGATATCTATTCTCCTAACTCTCAAATCTCAAGAACAATTAATTAATTCAAACACATGTAACGAACAACATACTAATTTATTGTGTGATTGGTTTCTTAACAATTCGGTCTAAATTTTGAAGTGCTACTTGATAACATAAGTTTTGATCAAGAACGAATTGGGTCAAATATAATATATTTTTGTGCTCACCTTTTATATACTTTTAGAGATGGTCTACTATTCTACGTAAATTTTGTTTGATAACGAAGGTATAAATTTGAGTTTTTCTATGTTGTTCGAAAACCGGTTGTATCTATAAGTATTCGTTTACTGAACATAGACGTGCACCTTGCGGAGTTGGTTTATACGTGGTTTTTAGTTGGCCGTACAATATAGTTTTGTTTTTCTTTTTGTTTTTTTCTCTTGACTTTTTCTAATAGTTTTTCTATCAATTTACATAACGCATTTACCCGAAAACTATGTTTTGAAAGTTCTTATATCGTAATGTACAGAGCATAGTTGTGTTTTCTATTTACGCTTTAGTTTGTATAATCGATTTTCCGCAACTTCACATGCTTCTTTTAATCGTACAACCACACCGTAATAACGTATGGGTTTTAGTTGTACCGCCCCGCCGCATCGCGCGGCGGGTAATTTTGCTCGTTCTACACATTCTGTGATGGATGCCACATGACCATAAACCAGAGACTCAAAACCGGTCTACGAAAAGTAAAAACCGGTTTTACGAATTTATAATAAGTTGATAACACGTGTTATTAAGGCCGGCCCAGTATGGAGTCAGCAGCCCACAGAAAGATCCAGTTGGGCCCATGCGCACAAATCCTTTATGCATTTTATAGGGAGCTAGGGTTTCCATTTTCTTCTAGCAGAGTTTCTCAACCCTAACACCGCTCATCGCCGTCGTCGTCCGTCACCGGATTTCTTCTCTCAGGTAATTCTCCGTTTACATAAGCTAATTCTCACCGTCATCACACTCTCTTCAATCATCATTCATCCTTTACACACACCAATTTCACCTGTTCGAAATCTATTTCAATCCCTAGGGCACAATGACAACCAGATTCAGGAAGAATCGGAAGAAGCGAGGCCACGTCAGCGCCGGCCACGGCCGCATCGGAAAACACCGGAAGCACCCTGGCGGCAGGGGTAACGCCGGAGGAATGCACCACCACCGCATCCTCTTCGACAAGTACCATCCAGGCTACTTCGGTAAAGTCGGTATGCGGTACTTCCACAAGCTCCGCAACAAGTTCTATTGCCCCATAGTCAACGTCGACAAGCTCTGGTCAATGGTGCCGGCGGAGGCGAAGGAGAAGGCGTCGGCAGATAACGTTCCGGTGGTTGACGTCACGCAGCTAGGGTTCTTCAAGGTGTTGGGGAAGGGGATGGTGCCTCCGTCGCAGCCGTTGGTGGTTAAGGCGAAGCTTGTGTCGAAGACTGCTGAGAAGAAGATTAAGGAGGCTGGTGGTGCTGTTTTGCTCGCGGCTTAGGTTTGCTTCGATTTCTGAGGGTTTTGATCTATAACTAGTTGAAGTTTTTGGACGAAGATGAGTTTTGATTCATCATGAGTTTGTTTCTAAAAGATTAAAGACCGTAGTTATGAATTGATCTACACTCTTTGTTCTTGAAATTTCTATTTGATATAGGGTTTTATCTGTGTTTTTTGAATGACCTTATGAATGGCTGTTTTAGTATAACTTGAAGTTGAACTTCTTTGTGAAGTTAACTTATGGCTCACCCTAAAAGGGTTTAGAATTGTAATTAGCGACCTGTTAACAGCACACATTTGATACTTTACATGGGTTATATGTGTCGTACGGGTCATTATGTTATTAGGGTACTAAGGGAGGGAGAGGGTGATGACGGCTTGCGGCTGCTGCGGCTATACCTTTTACAAGTGCCATCAGACACGGTTTGTTCTTGGACGATAGCAGTTTTGAATTCTTCTTGTAAATTGTCTCCAAAGGCGAAGATGACATAGCAATGTCAAAAAAAAGAATGGTGCCATGTGATCAGGAGGCTGTTCACAAAACACTAATGGATGATTATTTCGGTGACGACAAAAAATATGATGACATAATGTTTCGAAGCTGGTTTTGTTTGCCAAAAATGTTTTTAAAGATGGTTGGAGACGCTATAAGGACAAATGCATGGTTACAAGAGGGTTATGGCGAAAGGTGGAAAAAGTGTTTCAATGCGTTAAAAAAATGCACCTTGGCCTTGAAACAACTAGGAACATGTAACCCTCCTGACGAATTCCATGAATATATATGCATGTCGGCTAGGAATTCATGTGAATGCCTTGATTATTTTTGTGAAGATATAATTAATTCATATTGCAAAAAGTTCTTACGTCGAACTACAAGCCACGACATTGCATTTTTATATCAAGCACATGAAGTTAAATATCATCTCTTGGGAATGCTTTGTAGCATTGACTATACACATTTCGTTTGACGAACGTGTCCAACTAAATATCGCGGTCAATATGAGGGGTGATCATCAATAGCTGATGATCATATGCGAAGCCGTTATTTCACAAGATACGTGGTTATGGCATGTGTGCTACAGTACGTCGGGGTCAGATAACGATGTTAATGTTCTTCAACAATCTCCCTTATCTTATACAGCAAAATGGTACTGCGCCTAAGTGTCCATTTCATTTAAATGCTCGAGAATACAAGCGTGGATACTATCTAACCGATGGGATTTACCTTACTTGGGTGACGTTCGTGAAAACGACTCCTTTTCTAACCAATCTTAAGGAAAAGAGGTTCAAGAAAGTTCAAGAGTCAGTAAGAAGTGTAGATATTATTAGGAGACAGGCTTACGTATGCATGATATAGCACAATATGATCTTGAAAGAAGACGAGAATGTAATTCCATCGATATACATAAGAGACCCGCCGCGAAGCCATTTGTCAATGAAAATATCGATCGGGAGTTACAAGATTCAAATACACATTACCAGTTTCGATATGATCTAACGGAACATCTTGCAACTCATAGATTTGGACTATCGAGATTTGGACGAGGATGAAGACGATGAGTAGTTTGTGATTTTCTTTTAATAATTGTATATTTATGTTTAGTTTTCTTTTTTTAATTATAATAAGTTATTTTAATAAAATTATTTTAGGTGTTTTGTTGAAACATAAAAATTTTAAAAAAATAAAGATCCTTAGGCTAAGCGAAAACTTCACCCCCACGACTTAAAGTATGCAAGAATAGTATGATAACACTTATGATGTAACATATTTTTATTGGTGGATAGTATGGATAGTGAGACTACATGAAAGCTCCATCCATGCTTCTTAAGTAACCACACACAATTGAGTCCTTATGTGAGTTATATTTAACAGAGGTTATGATCATTTGAGAACTAACAAATATTCTAAGTATTTTGGGAATTCCAATTAGCGTATAACTTTATTTCATGTACATAAAATATATTGAAATATAATGTTTACTCGTTTTATTCTCAAGTTAATAAATAAAATGATGAATAAATATGTAATCCACACATGTGTAACTCATATATATGTTATACTATCTACACATGTGTAGTTAAACAAATAATATTTTTTAAGAGCATATGCATAACATTAGTTTGATGGGTTTTTATATTATTTTGATTATTTTTAATGTATTTAAACATACACAATTGTGTTAAAAAGTTCAAAATTTAAAAAATATAGATTATCGGTATTAGTTTTTAAGATATTTTTGGGTTTTTAAATAATTTTAACTTTGTTTGTTACATGAGTGTATATATTATTTGGTATTAATTCTTAAGATATTTATGAATTCTTAAATAATTTTAACATTAGCTTGTTATATTGGTCATAACTCATAATGTTATATATGAGCCTACGATTTGTTTGGGCTAATGTTACATATGGGCCTTATGATGTGTTTCGGGCTGCATGACTTGTTTAGTTAACTGATTAAGATTTAGGTAACTAAGTGCATGGGTTCGGTTTAGTAATATGAGAGGGAAATCGAGCTGGTTAGTTTTTATTGGGCTTGATGAAACTGATCACCTACTCACATAGTCACATACTCACATAGTGCGTTTGATTCCACCAATTTTGGCCCAAGATGGAAATGAGCATTTTCATCTATTTCGACTCAATTGACATGTAAATAATAAATAGAGTGAATTGTCGTTTTTGTTCGTGTAGTTTGGTCTTATTTATTATCTTCATCCGAAAAGGTTTTTCTTACATTTGTCTCTCCAAAGTTTGAAAAAGTTATCATTTTCATCCAAAAACATAAATTCCGCGGTAAAATTTTTTATTAGCAACTTGTAAACATAATTAGCATTTTGTTTTTATATAAAAATTTACATAAGTACCGTTTTAACAATAAATATTTAACATTCTAAAACAATGAAGCTTACTTATTAAACACACACCATTGGCCCTTTAAATCTTTATATGCGGGTTATGTGTCATACGGGTCATACTGTTATATAGGGCCCTAGTCACACAATGTCACAATTGATCTATATATGTTATACGGGCTAAATGTTATATATGGTTTATACTTGTTATATAGGGAGTAATGTTATATAAGAGCACCTAGTATGATATGTTTGCGTTGCATGACGTGTAAAATTAACTAATTATCAATGGTAAGATTGTTGAAAAGCTCGCGGCTCTTAGTTTGCTCAAAATTGACGCGCTAGAAATCGGCTTGGTTCAAAAGCAAGCCGAGATTGAGAGGTCAACTCGGCTCGTGGTCGCTTGTTGATTTTCTCCAAATTTAAGATTAGATTATAAATTTTATATATTATAAAACACACTTTCGTATTATTTAAACAGAACAGACATACGATTAATTTGATATTTTTAATAAAAAAGCCTAAGTATAAAAAAATATAGTATGCATTTAGTTCGGTAAAATATCAATCACGTATTACTATCTCAATATGTTAAGACAAACGAGTATATTAATATTATATTTTGTTTCTATATATAAATATTTGTCAAGAATAACAAAATTTATTTTTTGTAAAATAAACAAGTTGGCTCGTAATCTGGCTCGACTCAGCTCAACTAGTATATAAAGCGAAGGGTACGAAATAAATCAGATTGATTAAAAGCACTATGTGAAATATTCGGTTTTTTCCTCTTCAAGCCGAATCCAAGCTCACACTAGGGCTCATTCACAAAAACAAGCCGACTCGGCTCAGCTTGATTTTTAAATGAGCCGGCTCAACTTGGCTCGATTATAGCCCTATTTAAGTGCATGGACTGGTTGTGTTTTATTGGTGCGTTTGATTCCACCAATTTTGGGCCCCAACAAAGCTCCACCCTTGTCAAATAGTATCATCGACCATTCATATTTTGAGGGCCTTAACAGTTGAGAGGATTCACATTGATTTCTCTATTTCTATCATTGTAATTTAACTAAAATTTACATTTATTTTAACATTTATTTTTTTTAAAGCTTTTGCAACTCATTTCCAATATTTATCCCTTATGTAATTTAATAATACTTGTTTATATATTTCTAATTATTATTTCTTTTTCTTCTTATACAATAAATATTTAAAATAATAACAAGGATTGAATAGTGTAACCCTAAATTTAAAGACTCATTTTAGTTTTCTTTACAAATTTAAGATGGAATATAAGGATTGGAAATGGGATGTATGATTGAAATATGATTTATATATTTTTTTTTTATAATTTAAAGATGTGAATATATAGAGATAGTGATGAGAAGACGCATGTTGCCCTAATGGCGTATGAAACAATACCAATGTCAAACGTATTATGTATTGTAGTGAGAATATATATGATATAAATAAATAAATAAATGCCAAATTGCATATATATATAAAACTTAAGTATAAAATACCATATAGCATCTTTTAACAATTAAATAATATAATAAATTATTAAAAAAAAACATTTCTATGTTACCACCCTTGTCCTCATTGAGGATTTGCCTTCATGATTCATGTCATAGCCTTTATATAATTATCAATAACACAAACAATAATGACACTTGACATATAGAAACTTGCTCTTGATTGGACATCATTAAAACAAAAACTATTTTCGTTTCTCCATGACGTCTTAACGCATCTGTTAATATGTACATTAACCAAGATACATAGTTTAGCCATTAGAGAAAAAGGATCGTATTGACTCTGATCCGACCCATATTCACCCGTGCTCGGGTTGACGTCAACATAGACTTGTATATATAGTTGTAGAATATATGAGAGCAATTTTTGGTGCAAAAAAATTATCTCCAATATCTCATTATGTCGGCACTTTTGATGAGTTATAATATATTATCAATCCCCATATATGGTTTGCTCTTGAAGCACTCTTGAAAGTATATGACGCAAGCACCTACTCTTTTAAAATTATCTTGGAAGTATGAATTCTAAAATTTTGGACATTTTTCTTAAGCAAGAGGTCTAAAAGTATATGAGGGTCCTTACAATTGAGGGTATAAGCACAAGATTTCGAGCAACCGTAATGTAAAAACCCAAAAACCTTTATACTCTAATAAAAAAATAATTAATTGAGACACATGACAAAATCACATTCATCTTTATCAAAATTTTGCGCTTTTCTCTTATATTAAATAACTAGTTTTAGTAAACCCGTGTAATACACAAGTTGAAAATATGAAAACAACATAATTCATAAATGTATAAATATTTCGTATGATTAAGTTACGTATTACTATAACAATGAAAAATAAAAAGTTACATTTATAAATTATAAATATTTGAATAATATAATATACAATTGACCCATGTAAAATTAAAAACCAGTTGTCTTAAAATCACACTAACCTAAAATATTTAAATATATCAATAAATATTTTTTTTAGTTCTTTTTTTAAATTGAATCTTATTTAGCTATAAAAATATGTATAGTTCAAAACAATATGATTACACAATGAAGTTAATAATATAAAAAATTAAATTTAAAACAAAATGAATTATTACTAATTATTGAGTTTCTTAAAATAAAAACTTGACTAAAATAATATATTAATTTATGCGGAAAAATTTTTGTGAGGAGTAACATGAGAACGTCATGTGTCATCCTAATAACATATAATAAAAGAATGTTTTTTTGAGACACGTGTCATCATTCTAGCATATCAAATGACACGTGTCATCATTATAGCATATCAAAAAAATTATTTCCTGCCTCTCTCATCATAAATACGAAAATTATAATAATAATTAATTTGACTTTCTTTTTTTACTAAATATGTTAAAACAAACATATATATATGTGTGTTCTTATATCTCTCATATTAAATGATAATTATTTTAAATAAGTAAATTAAAATATCAAACATCTAAAATATATTTATTTTTATTATAATAACTTATAATACATACTAAATTATATGATTTCAGACATATTTTATCTTTAAATGTAGTGTAATAATTTCTAATTTTATTATTTGTTATAATTTTTGAATATTTATTATATTTTATTTTACCAATATCTAATAACATCTAAAAAATAAAATATTCATAAAACTAATTGTTTTAACATGTTTTAATTTTTCCACCCATGTATTACATGGGCTTTAACCTAGTTTATTATATACTATAGATTACATTACTTACTAATAATATTGTTTAATTTTTTTAGATAAAAATTGTTTATAAATTAAAAAAATCTTTTTATTAATGTTATTTCTAAAAAAATAAATTTTACAAACATCATAGTTTTTAAAAAAAAATTAAAAGTATTTTAATA
Source organism: Flaveria robusta (assembly GCA_025506415.1). NCBI lineage: Eukaryota > Viridiplantae > Streptophyta > Magnoliopsida > Asterales > Asteraceae > Flaveria > Flaveria robusta. Next base: position 3,116,391 of record CM046469.1, read on the forward strand.
TTTGTGTTTTAAAAAGTAAAATTTTTAAATAAGAAAATTTTTAAAAAATGACTTTTTTATAAAATGGTTTATTTTGAAACAAAATGTTTAATTTTTTTAAAAAACAAAAAAGTTTAAAAATAAAAGTATATAAAATTGATATCATTTTTTTATTATTTACAATCATTACTCATACGTAATTTTAATTATATATTATATAAAAATATCATTTTATAATTAATAAAATTCTATATTATTTATTCAACTCGTGTAATATACGGGTTTACTAAAGCTAATTATTTAATAAACATGTTTGATAATTTGACACATCAGTAACACGTACTAGGAAAACATCGATCTGACAAATCTTTTACAAGTTTATATATAGAAATGATTTTCATAAATACATAAAAATAAAGAGCAAAAAGTAAGGAAAAACATTAACTAATTTTAACCATCTTCGAGCTTTTGAGAACCCATTTTCTACAAACTTTAAGACTAAAAAACCACCCAAGAATCTACCCTACAATTGAGGGTCCTTAGTCTCTCCGTTCATGACTGTCAAGTAGTCACATATATAGTTGTCATGAATCTCACATTATAGACGATGCTATGCTTATTATTAGTACCCAAAGGAAAACATAATTCATTATTGTATTATTAGTATAGTAAGACGGAGGCGTTTCAAGTACATCCTTATCCTTCCATCATATCATGTTATATTACAAAATATTATTAAATTTGTGTAAGTAATATATTCATTTAAAGCAACTAGTCTAACCGTATCAAATTTGTCCATGTAGCACAAATAAACTCTAATGCTTATCTTAGCTCAAACTCGTTTATACTAAGTTAAATTATAATTTTTAACGAGCCAATCTTAGGTATTTTTAAGTAATTCACGAGACTTGATGTAATTGCACCCGGCACCCCTTACATTTAACATATAACTTACTTCGCTCTAATCAATCATAACCCTCTTATTCAACCCAAATATTTACTGGATCTCATCAAGTATTGGTTATTGACCAAAAAGTTTAATATGTTTTATTTGGTAGGTTTGTATTTTATCGAAGCGATTTTGATTTTAGTCTTTGCATACATTCACCCGTTTAATATAACTTTTATTATTGAGAAATTATTTTAACTATAATTAGAGCATTTAAATTCTGTTCTTTATCTTTAACATCATATATTTAGTTAAAAAACAAATATATCCATAAAATTTGTTTATTTTGTTAAAATCTCTCACACCTCATTCTTATATTAAACTCTAGTAAATTAAATAATAATATTTATTTATTTTTTATTGTTTTTTTCTCTTTAGTTCACTCACAAAAAATATAACAAATAAATATAATGAATGAATAGAAATCGGTAAATATAAGAATTGAAAAGTTGGTCTATATAACTAGTCCTTATTTTAAAAAGTAGGACGGAGTGTTAAATTACATAAAAATCATATATTTTTCGTTAAATTATATTGATATAATAAGTATAGAGACCAGGATGTGAATACTTTTAAAAGATTAATCATGACGAACATTTTAGAATATAAATAATTATTACATATATATCGTATGGTGGAGTGATATAATAACATAGGGGATCTTGACATGAGGTGGAATCCAGTTGTATGCGGGGCCAAATGATTCTTTTTAAGTACACCATCAATCGTACCCATTGTCTTTTATCTCTTTTGGTGTTATGATATTTAATCTTTAGTAGATTGTATCTACATGCTTTGAGTTTGATATAACGTATATAAAATCAGGGGAAAACAACGGATTGCTCAAGATTATTATTGTTTAATGGGCGAGCTTAAACGAGTTATTATTGGCTTAACAATATAAGTTAAACCGACTTATTAAGCACATCCAATTCTTTTTTATGTCCAGATTCTTTTTTATTCGATTTCTTTGTTTTGATTTTCTTCTCGTAAATTTAAGTGTAGCTTTGTTTGGATAGAGTGGCTTAACAACCCACTGATTAATATGTAATTTTCTTTAATTTTTTGGTTAGTAATTTATTAATCAGATTGGTTTATAAAATAGTTTGCATTTCATAAAAAAAATATTCAGTTCAAGTAAGCTCGTAGTTTGGTGCACTGATTTTTAACTTTAATTTAAATATTTTGTATGATTTTATATTTCTTTTATTACAAATCTTAAATAACAAACTATCTGTAATAAACAAACCATGGACTACGTTTTGTTATTACTCGTTTATCAACATCTTACAATATTATAACGTATTATTTAAACGAGCCAACAAACACTCTAAATTCAGCTTCTTATAGGCTTGGGAATGTATACGAGTCGACAACTAAGTTTAATTTATCGAGCTTTTAATAAGCTAATTATTTAATTAGTGAGTAAATGACTTACAAACTACGAATTATTTTTCTGTTCGTTTTCAAAATAAAGAAATGCTTCGTTTTCAAAACAAGAAATGATAAGATCATCTAGCTAGAATTTCAAACAAGAAATGATACATTCTTCATAAGATAAAGTTTTGTTCAATTGAACATGTGGGATCCCATATTGTCTTTCAACCCGAATAAGAAAATCAAAGCATAACAGACAATAAACAAATAATTATACTAATTTAATGGCATTAAAAACTGGTTAAATAAGTTTAATAGTATTTTAAAATTGGATTCTATCCTACTACATAATGCGACAACGACGTGCGATGTGGTGTCCTTATCTATCATGTCCATGTTGTTTGGTATCTAGGAAAACTTACGTGTTAGGTGAAGTTTGTAATTATATAGATTGTATTATTCTCGCTTGATGTTGAAAATTAAAGTTTTAGTAAAATGTTACGTCAAGTGTTGTTTGTCAATCAATTAAAACTAAATCTACACATTTGTATATTATCGGATTTGAATTCTCAGCTAATTAAAAATAGACACATTTCAATACTCTTAGGCTATAATCTTTAGTTTGGTGAGAAAAAAATAATTCAATTACCATAATAAATAAACCACCTTCCCAGTTTTACCTGTTCTATATCTATACATTTAATGAAAGTAATAACAATAAAAGATGTAGCTGTCATTTAATTAACTGTCATATTCATATGTTCGTAGTTTAAATTCAGTTATTCTTAAAATTTTAATTTTTTTTCTTTTTATATTATTTTTACGCTAAATAAAAAAATAAAATTTGGTTTGGTTAAGTGGTAAGGCAAGCTGCTTGGGTTCGATTCCCGGCAATTAATTAGGTTTTGTCACTTTGAGTAGTCAAACCCCTTAAAAATTCTTATTCTCGTTTATAACCCCATACTCATTGGTGTCACAACTAACTTTCTAATTAGATTTAGTTGCATTAGTTTCTCTTTCTTTTTATTCTAATCACACTTTAATGTTATTTAAAGAAATCATGTTAATCTAATTATATTAAAAGTTCGGGACGTTACACCTTAATGTAATTTCAGGGAATCATATTTTATATCTAAATTATATAAAAAGTTGTGATTTACACAAATATATAGTTTGCACGAACGTGTTAAGTGTCAAAATTGCTTCGATGTTTGTGTTTTCTATCAAATATAATATTGATACCTGCCTGACTGCCTTGCAAAACAGTTGACACCGAAACAAAGAGAGCTGCAAAAAATAAGAAGCAGCTTTGACCTCTTATAAGTTTGTGGTTTGAATTATCACAACCAGCTTCATTTTGAAAAAAAAAACACATATATTAAAACGTAGATAAAAATAAGTATGTTGCAACGGTATATTTAGAATTTTGCAATAATATCATATTTTAAAGTGATAAAAAAAAAGAATAATAAATGGTTATGAGTGGGTCACCTGTTAAATTATAATTGGGCATAAAAGTAACAAAAAGAAATAAAAAAATATAGAGTTCAAGATAAGTTTAACAAAAAGTGAGATTACCATGTTATAACTTTGTGAGGGCCGTATTTTAAATTTATCAACTCATGTTTAAATTTATAAACTCATGTCGACATTTGTATTTGTTATCTATATAATTATGAAAGTAAAAAAAAAAAAAAAAAGTAAGAATAGTACTTATCATGATGTTAATGGGCACGATTGAAAAAGGTAATAAAGAAGAGGACTTATCATGCAAATGTGAGCAAATTACACGGTAAGGGATGGTTTGCTTATATTATATGTGAAGTTGCAAAGGCAGATGCGCCTATCTACTTATCGCTTTGTGCGCTTCCTAATCACCCCCCACTTATTCCTCATAGAATCCAAAATTTTTAATTTTGTCTTGAAAGTTACGATACTTTTAATAATTTTTAATAAAAATATTTAACATAATAACCTATAGTTATCAATTACAAGCTGATTTATATTAAAATAGTACGTTTTTATACTCATTATATGAGGTATTTGGGGTGGATGTGCGGTTATTCTATACTCCGGACTTTTTTAATCCTCCTATAACAAATCAACAACGAGCATATATTTTATGGTTTAATTCGGGGTGAGATGAGAATAAAATATCAAGTAAGAGATTTAAATGATCTTACCATGAGAGTCTATATTCTGTTTATAGTTTTGGTTAATGATTTATGACACGTATCATAACAAGATATTGAATGATTTTATCATGAGAGTCTCATCAGTTTATAACTGTGGTTAATGATTTATGACACGTGTTGCAACAAAATAATATCTATGACGTTTTGTAATGCATGAGTGTAGCAAATACAAATCATCACGTTATATATCATGTTACATTTGGAAAATAATGTAATGTTTTTGTCTTTATTATGTGTCTACCTTTCTCCGAACTAGGGTTAATCCGGATCTCAGATAATGAAATGATTTTATTTGTACTAATATAGGTCCGGTGGACATAATAAATTTTGTTTGAACTAATGTTGCTAGTTCGGACTATATCAAATGCAAATCTTTAACTTTCTATAATTCTTTTATAATTGAATTGTTATGCCAACCCTTACATCACCATATATTCACATAAAAAGGAATAGCATTCATATTTAACAATAGCTTTTTAATATGAATAGCTTACGCACTTTATAATCTTACTTATAAATTTACACGTTTTCTATCATATGATTTAGGGGCATTTTCATGTATTTATCTCTAAACTTGTAAAGTTACGTTTTTCTAAACCATACCGTAAGACCATTGTATCTTATGTATTGAAAATTTTTTATTTAAGAAAATATGTAATTTTTTAAGTTTATAAAAGAATATATGTAATTATCTCTATGGTATACCCCCTCTACATTTAGAATAAACGTCTTTTCAACCAATGTTTTTAAAACCGGACCGGACAGTGAATCGGACGTCTTACCGGTCAGCTGGTTCGACCGGTTGAACCGGTCGGACCGGATATAAGAATCGGATAAAATTATAATTATTTTTAGAGTAAAATGCTATTTTTGTCCCTTACGTTTTGTTGAATTTGCAATTTCAGTCCAAAAACTTTTTTTTTGCCATTTCAGTCACTATAGTTTACAAAATATTGCCATTTTCATCCACTCCATTAACACCGTTAAAAATTCGTTAAAACTCTGTTAAATATGAGGGTATTTTAGTCTTTTTGAGCACCCAAATTATCCAATTAAAACAAATTAATCAATTAATATTCAATTAAAATTAAAAAACACATGAAACGACTAGTAAGACCAGCCGCTTCGATTTAAAAGCTTCGATTAACTCTAACCCATGTTTTTTGATTGAGGTTTGCCATGAGATTTCAATTAATCTTCACGTTTTGTTCGAATGTGTACTGTTATTTGATTGAGGTCTGTTGTAGGATTGAGGTTTGTTGTTGACATTTTTTATTTAATTGAGGTCTTTGATTGAGGTATTTGAACGTAACAGTAGCAGACCTCAATTAAACAAAAAGTGACAACATTAGACCTCAATCGAACAATAGTACACGTTCAAACAAAACGTGAAGATTAATTGAAATCTCACAGCAGACATTAATCGAACAACATGTGTTAGAATTAATCGAAACGATCGATCTCACGAGTCACTTCATGTGTTTTTTTAGTTTTAATTGAATATTAATTGATTAATTTATATTAATTGGATAATTAGGATGTTGAAAAAGACTAAAATACCCTATATTTAACGGAGTTTTAACAGAGTATTAACGGAGTTAGTGGAATGGATGAAAATGGCAATATTTAGTAAACTACAGTGACTGAAATGGCAAAAAAAAAGTTTTTGGATTGCAATGGCACTTTCAACAAAACATCAGGGACGAAAATGACACTTTACTCTATTTTTTATAAATATATGTAAAAATTACAAAAAAAATAAAAAATTATATAAAAAAACCGGTTCAACCGGTCCGACCCCCGATTCAACCGGTTCGACCACCAGTTCAACCGGTCCGGTTCCCGGTCCGACCGTCGGTTCGACATTAAAACGGTTTTAAGCACCGAACCGGACCGGATTGGAGTCCAGTTCCCGGTCCAACCGGTCGGACAGGCCGGTCCGGTCCGGTTTTCAAAACCATGTTTTCAACACACTACGGCACTCCTAGGACATAAATAAATATTCTAAAACAAACTAAAATGATGAGGTTTTTTGATAGCATATTAATAATTATTAAAAAATATATTTTAATAGTTTTTTAATTATTAACAGGTAACTGTAAGTCTAAATGCTTAAAAGGTAACCATTAAAATCTTACCACTTAACTATTTAAACTTAAATTACCAAAACGATTTAAAAGTAATTTATTAATGATTATTAAAAAAATTACTAAACACAGTAATCTATTAATGATATTAAAAAGCTATTAAATGCTAGTGATTTATGCATGATTATATCATCTTTTCCTAAAATAAAATAAAATCGTAATTATGACTCTGTCACGTGAAATCGACGATCTTCCATCTCCTTTATAACACACACACACCCTCCTCCCTGGAAAATCAATTTCAGAAAGCCCTCTTTCCACCTTTACACACCACCTATACATACACACACATATCTCTATATCTACACCAACCGTAAGAGCACGAGGGAGACGATCGGAGGAGAGTGGTGGTGGTGCAACAAACTTACGGTGACAGAATTGCTTCTGTATGTCAGTAGATTGTACACACTGCAACTACTACGGTGGATTTGGTGAGCTTGCGAACCCCTTACAATGGCCTCAGCTTCGCAAAAGGCGTCGTATTCCTCCACTGATTCAATTCCAATCCGCCGGCAAATTGCTCCGGTCTCCGCCTCCGCCGCTTCCGACGTCGTCGTCGTCGACGATTGGAATAACGACGATCGTCCGATTCCGATGAACAATCCCGTGATCGGACCTTCTGATCCTCCGGCTAATGCTTCCGCCAAAGGTAGTTATTGTTTTCGCTATGTGTGTATATATATGTATATATTTGTATCGGTTCATCAATCATACGTATATCACTGTGTACAAGTAGATCTAAATATGAAAACTACGAATTGAATTGTAGGTATTCTATAATCTATAGGGACACATGTACTCGGTACTCTAACATCTGATGTGTAAGTATACGTATAATTATACGTATATGTGTAGATATTAGATAATTAATGATTTATCTGGATATGTATATGAGTTGGATAATGGATGTACAAAATTTGGAATATGCTTCTATGTGTAGATTCAGACAATTTGCTATCAGATCTGGTGTTTGCTGGTGAGATTCGTCAACATCTGTTCTTTTTAATTGTCACCTTTGTTGAGTGGGGCTTACCTGACTGTCATCTCCTTATATTTAATATCGAATTGAATTTTTAAAATCAGAGGAAAAACAATGGCTTGATCCACTTATTTTATTTAAAGAATAGAAGCCTTTGAATCGTTAGGGGTTTTGCAGCTATTAAGTGATGCAAACTGTAAGGATTATCATGGATTTGATTATTAATTTATCAGCTACAGTTTCAGCTACAGTTTGCAGCTATTAAGTGATGCAAACTGTAAGGATTATCATGGATTTTATTGTTATGCACACAGCTTCCTATGCCTCTGATTTGACATGGCACAAAAATAAGATAAGTTGTCTAGTAACTCCTGATATAGGGTGTAGTGGTAGAACCCGAATTTCATGGTCGGGATTATCATAATGTTATATGTTCTAGCGACTACAAATCGGGGGTCTGACTCATTTTTTGTTTAAGAAACTTAGATATTCTAATCTTCAAGTCACTACTCTTCTCCAATCTTGGAATATGTTGCTGGATGGAACATGTTTGTTAGTGCATTGCAAAAATATGGACAGTATTTTAACATACCAGTCACCTATCCTACAGACATAAATTAGATTAACGCAACATAATGCTACATTGTCACTTAACAAAAACTTAAAAGTGGATAGTTAAAGAGGACCTTAAACATGCATGAACACATTCACCCTGGAACTTGTTAGAAAATTGAAGTTAATGAAAAGTCTCACTCTATATCTAGAGTTATACGCTATAACTTAATGTTGGGTTTTGACTTAAAGCTCAAGGAATGTGGTCTTGACATCTTATTGATTCGGAACTCTTCTTTTTTTATTGTCTATGAAATCTCCATCATTAGTTGCTTAATTGAGCTGTAATATTTAGGAATCCAAGTCCTTACAAGGGCTCAAAGCAGTCATCCTTTGGATCCATTATCTGCTGCTGAAATCAAAGTAGCCGTGGCGACTGTCAGGGCAGCTGGAGCAACCCCTGAGGTACACAATATGATTATCACATTGATAAAGCATCTAAATCATGGTAATATATCTAAGTGATTGTGATGGAATTTATAAATTTGTTAATTTCTTCTCCGTTTTAGGTTAGAGATGGCATGAGATTTGTGGAGGTGGTTCTACTAGAACCAGATAAAAATGTTGTGGCGCTTGCAGATGCGTACTTCTTTCCACCCTTCCAACCATCATTGTTACCGAGAAGCAAAGGAGGAGCTGTGATACCTACTAAACTTCCTCCAAGGAGAGCTCGGCTTGTTGTTTATAATAAAAAATCAAATGAGACAAGTGTATGGATTGTTGAATTATCAGAGGTACATGCAGCAACTCGAGGTGGGCATCATAGAGGAAAAGTCATTTCATCACAAGTTGTCCTAGACGTTCAGCCTCCCATGGTAATCCTAATAAATGGTGATATTTAATAGTTAATTATATTGCAGTTAGTTATGCAACATTTTGTCTTTCAGATTTTAGTTATATGTTAGTTATTTTCTCCTGTATCCATCACAGGATGCTGTGGAATATGCTGAATGTGAAGCTGTAGTGAAAGATTATCCTCCCTTTCGGGAAGCTATGAAGAAGAGGGGTATAGATGATATGGATCTAGTGATGGTTGATGCTTGGTTAGTTAAATTTAAAATCACATGGGAACCTTTTAACACAATACATATATAATGTGACTTACACATGCTACACTTTTGTACAAAAACTTCTACAGGTGTGTTGGATATCACAGTAAGGCCGATGCTCCTAGCCGCAGATTAGCAAAACCACTCATATTTTGTAGGACAGAAAGCGATAGTCCAATGGAAAATGGATATGCGCGTCCAGTTGAAGGCATATATGTTCTTGTTGATATGCAAAATATGGTAGTGCTTGAATTTGAAGACCGTAAGCTTGTTCCCCTGCCGCCAGCCGATCCATTAAGAAACTACACTCCAGGTCATACACGAGGCGGTGTTGATCGCAGTGATGTAAAGCCACTACATATTCTTCAGCCTGATGGACCAAGCTTCCGTGTTAATGGGTACTATGTAGAGTGGCAAAAGGTAAGATTTTTGTGTCAGAAGTCTTGATAGTTTTCGGGTCAAGTGAGTTGAACTGGTCCAAATGAGTTTGAGTTGAAACAAATCATATTTTATGTATGGGTTGGAATTGGGCGAGTCAGGTTGGAGCCCAAACTTCTTTGTTCACTTTCAAAAAATAATAAATCATTTACATAATTCCCCCTCTTAAACTCATTAATTACATATTTACCCAAGTTAAAAATTAATTACATATTTCCCCTTTCTAAAACATATGTATTAAATATTTACCCATCTTATTAAAATTAGTAATCGAATGATTATTGTATCCATACTTTTACTAACTTATTTTTATACATTTCTTTTCCTAAGTATATCAATCACATATTTTCTCAAGTTCGAATCTTCTATATAAAAGAAAACAATAAAATTACTACTCCAAATACAAAAGATTAAAACTTTATTTCTAACAACAATCACCGATAATCAAAGTTATATCTCCAAATTCAAAACACAATTGTCAAAGTTTTAAACAATTATAATAAAAAAACATCAATACGTAAAAATCTCTTAGTAAAAACAAGATAAAATAGTCATTTGATAGGTTAATTTTAATGAAATGGATTAATATGTAATAGGTATGTATTAGGAAGGGGAAATATGTAATTGATTTTATGCCTTCGGGAAATATGTAATTTATGGTCTTAATAAGGGGAAATATGTAAACTCCCTAAATAATTAACATATTAATTATGATTATTATTTATTAAAACTATTTTTATTACAATAACAATCTTAATTTTGAATGAAATGATTTGATGATGCTGTGTGCATAAAAAATTGACTCTGTGCAACTTTCAGTATATTTGATCAGTCAACCAAATTGAATCATTCCTCTTTTAGCTATTTTTTATTTAATCCATTTGACATAAAACACAACCCAAAGAAACACATTCATAACCAAATGGGTTACAATTGCAACCTTTACTTTAGATCATAACATGCATGTTTAGTGAGTGTTGTTTTGTATTTTTGGTTGGCAGTGGAACTTTCGTATCGGTTTCACTCCGAGGGATGGTTTGGTAATACATTCTGTTGCATATGTTGATGGTAGTAGAGGTAGAAGGCCAATAGCTCACAGATTGAGCTTTGTGGAGATGGTTGTGCCTTATGGTGATCCAAATGATCCACATTACAGAAAGAATGCATTTGATGCTGGTGAAGATGGCCTTGGAAAGAATGCTCATTCTCTTAAGAAGGTTTGTTTCATTTGTGATGTTCTAAAACTAAGACGTCTTCTATTCCTGTATTACAAGGGTACAGGTATGGGGATTTGGGTGCATGATATGGCCATTGTGGATGCTGGGATTCAGAGATTTCAAAATACGATATGAATTTGCATGTGTATATGTACAAGTTAAGAGATTAACCAATAACTGAGAAACTATTTAATAATTCATTCATCAAATATGCAAGACACTAATTCACCAGCACATAGGCTTTAACATTCCTTTTGGTTTTATGTAGTGTGTTTGATAGGAATCATGTGCTAGTCTTAGTTTGTCTTTTGTAATTGTGGGAGGGGGATTAGTGTAATTCCTAGTTCTATAAATAAGGGTCATTGTTCATGTGGTAAGGTAGGAAAGATGTTGGTTAAGTGTTAGGCTCATTGCATATGCATGAGAAGGGCTTAGCCCTGGGACCATTTTGGTTTGCTATTCATTGTAGATCCTTTGGATCATCTTCTTCAATTCTATAGTTGAGTATTTGATTTCATCAATTCTATATCAGTTTCTATCATTGGTCCGACCTGCCGCACCTCTGCTCTTCTTTCGTTTTCAATTTCCGGATCTCTGCTCTCCTTTCAATTTACTGATCTGTATTCCCAATCTGCTCTTAGATCCAATTCCGATTTATAATTCGATTTCAGTTCTGTTCATCAGCTCTTCAATTCGATTTTCAGTTTCCATTCAATTCGCTCTACAATCTATTTGGTTTTCGGTTCTGACTCATCGGCTCTCCAATCTGATCTCCAATTTCGATTTCCAAATCCAATTCAATTCAATCTACAAATCCAATTCGATTTCCGTTCTGTTCATTAGATCTAGAATCAGATCTACAATTCGATTTCCCTTTCAATTTCAACTTCAAATTGATTTCAGTTTTGATTATCGGATTTATCATCTGATCGCTATTCCCGACTTTTGTTTTTCCTGCCAAAATTTTTCTGCGATTTTCCTCCTTCAATTCCGATTCCAATCATGGTGATTCAGATCTCTCGTTTGGACAATCACGAGCAACAGATTCAACAGCTTCAATCGGATGTTGCTGCCATCAAAGCTTCTCTATCGGTATTAGAAGCCGATAGGGTTGAATCAGTGGAGTTCCGTAAAGTGATGCTGGGATGGATGAAGAAATTCGAGACAAAGCCAAAACAGATTCGGTTGAATCTGGGATCAAGCATGAAACCCTAGGCGGTTCTGGTATCCAATTTGTAGCTCAATTGGAGGAAATTGTTTCCCGATCGGAAGAACGTTGGAGTGCTCATGGTCAAGTTCATTTGCAGGCTGTCTGTTCAAGCTCTGATGCCAAATCAATGGCGCCATTTAAGTCTTCCGGTACACAGGTTGTTGACGTTCAATCCCAATTTCACAAAATTGGAATACTATCGGACCGATTTCAGGAACTAGTGGGCTTCGGGACTGTTGAGGGCCATGAAATGGAGCTGAAAACAGAAGTTCGGCTGGCCTCTTCTGATTTGGGCTCTTACAAACCTCCTAAGTTGTTTGATTTGGTTGCTGATCCTAAACCACCCGACCCGTTTATAAACCTTAAATCAGAATTCTTCTGGAAGTTATTTTGTAGTGGATACAAGACTGCAAATCAGGTTGCTGTGGGTATTGTTGGATCAATATTTTTGTGGGTAGTGCATGGGCAAGGTTGACTTCCTGAAAACGCTCTCGGGAAGCCTTCGTTTAGGTGTCATGTCAGTTGTTCTTTCTCAGTCTTGAGGGCAAGACTGTTTTGAAGGGGGAGTAATGATAGGAATCATGTGCTAGTCTTAGTTTGTCTTTTGTAATTGTGGGAGGGGGATTAGTGTAATTCCTAGTTCTATAAATAAGGGTCATTGTTCATGTGGTAAGGTAGGAAAGATGTTGGTTAAGTGTTAGGCTCATTGCATATGCATGAGAAGGGCTTAGCCCTGGGACCATTTTGGTTTGCTATTCATTGTAGATCCTTTGGATCATCTTCTTCAATTCTATAGTTGAGTATTTGATTTCATCAATTCTATATCAGTTTCTATCAGTGTTCATAACAGTTCAAACTGTAAGAATGCTCTTCGTAATCTGAACTTAAGTATGCTTTTAAAATTTTAGCTGTCACTGACAATTGACAAAATAGACTGGTCTGGCCGGTGTGGTAACATGTCAAACTGTAGCATTTTAGGCTTGGTTGACTTGCTAACAGTTTTCTTTTCTGGTGTGTGTTTGTGTTTGTTACTTTTATAATTAAGTACAATAAATATAAAATAAAACTACTATAGAACAATGATCCAGTTTTCGTTTATACGATCACAATAATATTTTGGGTGTCTTTTAAATTGTTTGGACCATTTTCTTTTTAGATAAGCATGTAGTTCTATGACCAGCATGTTGCAATCTTGCATACTGTGAAACATAATATCTTTTTCTGGTAAAAGTAGCACAGGCCTGAAGGTGAAGCCAAGAAATGCTCGCTAAGAAAACATATCCTACTTTAGTTCAAAAGGCATTTGTATATTAAAATTATAAAAACAGAATAGAAGAAAAAAATAATCTCAGTGGGTTCACCTGAACCCCTCAAAATAATGTGGCTCTGCAGTGTATATTTATGGTCCATAATTTGGAGATATGGTCAACTTCATATGGGGCTCACCTCATCTTGCTTTTACAAACTTCAGATGATACCAAGACTAATCACTATTTGCTTCTATGTAATAATATTCATCTCCACAGGGATGTGATTGTTTAGGATATATCAAGTACTTTGATGCACATTTTGCAAACTTCATTGGAGGTGTTGAAACAATAGAAAATTGTGTATGCATGCATGAAGAGGACCATGGAATCCTATGGAAGCACCAAGACTGGAGAACTGGGTTAGCTGAAGTCCGAAGATCTCGACGGCTGACAGTTTCATTTATATGCACTGTTGCAAACTACGAATATGGTTTCTATTGGCACTTTTACCAGGTAAGTTTATTATTCTTCAAATTCAGATCACAAGCTGTTCAATTGGTATGTGGTAGGATGACTGGTCCACTTACCACCTGTAAACATGGCATTAGAAAAGTGTATATACAATTCAGAAAATTAATTGTTCAGTGTACTGGTCTATTTTCAGTGTTAATCGTATTTACATTTTAGAAACTAGATTTGCATGTTTTATAATTCTATGATAAACTTTAACTATTTGAGTTTTATGCAATATTATGCATGATGCTTGCAGGACGGAAAGATTGAAGCTGAAGTTAAACTCACTGGAATTCTAAGCTTAGGAGCATTGCAGCCAGGAGAAGTTAGAAAATATGGCACTACAATTGCACCAGGACTGTATGCACCGGTTCATCAGCATTTTTTTGTTTCTCGAATGGACATGGCGGTTGATTGTAAGCCTGGAGAAGCATACAATCAGGTATGAATCATCACCAAGATTTGTTTATTTCATTTTGTTAAAAGTATTTTGGTTAAAGTTTGGATATATTTCTTCTCTTCAATAGCACCTGCTGAAGTGGACTTCTTATTAGAAGCATAAACTACAGTATTTTATGTATGCTGAAATTGTTTCTTGTGTTGTTCTTTTAGGTTGTTGAAGTTGATGTTAAAGTTGAAGAACCAGGAGAAAATAATGTTCACAATAATGCATTCTACACACAGGAAACATTGCTTAAATCTGAATCTCAAGCAATGCGGGATTGTAATCCGCTATCTGCCCGCCATTGGATTGTAAGTCTATTCTCTATTGTTACTTTTAAGGACGATATCCTTAAGAAATTCAATAAATTCTCATTTGAACTTTTCTTAATTTTAGATGGAGTTGCATACCAATTTTACCTTAATTGTGTGTGCACAGTGCACGTGTTAAATCTTTTTATGGTATTATTCAATTTATCTCCTTTGCTTTTGCTGTTCCTCTTTCTTTACAGATAAAATATAACTGTTTTTTGCTGAATCACTGTGAATTATTTGATTTTTCTTACTTTAGAGAGAGGTGCATGAAAAATGAATAGTACTGCTCTTTCATGTTACGTCTTCAAGGGTTGTTGTATTTAAGCACTATATACTATTGAGTTGAGCCATGCTTACGTTGATTTTTCTTAGTTATTATCGTTTTCACCTAAGTATTATTTTACCTGTCTTTATTTGTGGTTGCCATCTTATATTCAGGTTAGAAACACTAGAACTGTGAATCGGACCGGGCTTTTGACTGGCTACAAGCTGGTTCCTGGTTCAAACTGCTTGCCTTTAGCAGGTTCAGAAGCCAAGTTTTTGAGAAGGGCTGCCTTTCTGAAACATAATCTGTGGGTTACACCTTACGCACCTGGTGAGGATTTTCCTGGAGGAGAGTTCCCTAACCAAAACCCACGTGTTGGTGAAGGTCTGGCCTCATGGGTTCAGAAAAACCGATCCCTTGAAGAAACTGATATTGTTCTCTGGTAAGTAAATCCCTATGTTAATCTCTAAGCCTATCAAACATTAATAGGTTAACTGCTAATTATTATTTGTTATTTATATAAATGTTACAGGTATGTATTTGGGATCACTCATGTTCCTAGGTTAGAAGACTGGCCTGTGATGCCAGTTGAGCGGATTGGGTTTATGCTTCAGGTATGTTTAAAGGAAAATGAACTTTTATATTTCAATAAGCAAGTCCAATGCCACTGAGAACCAAAACTGAAACTGAAATTGTATTTTGTGCAGCCACATGGGTTCTTTAACTGCTCTCCGGCGGTAGATGTTCCTCCTGGAGCTTGCGAGTCGGATGTGAAAGACAACCATGTGAAAGACGCAATGGCTCCCAAGTCGGTTTCAAGTGGGTTGTTAGCCAAGCTCTGATTAGATGTTAACATTATCATTTGGTTGTGTGAATGTGAACAAGTACAATGCTTGGTTGGTTTCCATACTTTTTGTTCAAGTCAGTAGAATGGCTAATATGTTTTGTGTAGGTACACCTTTGTGTACCTACTGAATAAGGATATGCCTGTATGGTATGCAAGTGTGCTTGTTATATTTACAGTTATCATCTTACTCTGTACATTTGCGGGCCTATGGCCTATTTTAGAATTGGGGTGAAGATAGATGCATGTAACATAGAAGGGGTTAAAAATCAAATCTTTTCAAAGGGGGCTATCATTGTAAGTAAGTGCAATCTCCTTACAAGAAACTTGCATGTGTCAGATGTCTCCGAGAGATCGCACTAACTAAGTGCTAACCTCTTAGCTTTTCTGGTGTCACTTATCACAGAAACACAAACATCGCACCTTAGTAAACATGACTTGTCTCTTTTGTCAAAAATCACAATATCAACTGCTATTGTTTTAAAATTTAGGAAAAGATAGCACAAAGCTCTTAGGCTTCATATGTGTTATACGTCGCAAATAGTAAGTGTGATTTCTGGCAAGATTCCACAAATGCTATTAGGTTTTTCAAGACATCGCACTTAATCGATTTCTGATAAGGTTTTATTTCATGAACCATATCACCTATCACAATAATTCAACAAACAACAACCATAGTAACTAATATTCAACCGCCTTAGCAATCGTTGGTGACAAATACGATTTTGAAAAAAAACTTTTACACACACTACTCACAAACAAACTTGTTCTCATTTCATTCCTGATCCTCTCAATAACGATTTCTGATCCTCTCAGTAAGTCAGTAACAACCGTCTATTTTTAAGCAGTGACCATAGGACGTATAATTCTTCAAAAAAAAAAAAAAAAAAAAAAAAAAAAAAGACTAACAAGGGAACACCCAACGTAAAAGTCAAACCGTTTTGTCAGACAAGTTAATCAACAAATCAGCTACTCAGCTTGTCATAGCATGATTTCTACCATCGTCTACATTCCTTGGTTTTTTATTTTTCAAAAAACCATTATCCCCCAACGAATTTTGTTCGTCTGTCACTTCCAGTAGTCATAGAGGTAAATTGGAGGTAGTGAACCAGAAGACAACAATGGCAGCAGCATGTCTATTTTCCCTCCAATTCCAACCCTCAATTCCCCTATATCCATCCTCACCAAAACCTTCATCCCACAAACAATCATCCCTCAAATCCCACAAACCCAACATCTCTAAACCCCAAACCACCAACCCTCACGACGACGGAATCCCCATCGACCTCGTGAAAACCCTAGCCAAATTCAAATCACGACACAACTTCATCAGAGTCCTCCAAGTCTCCCGCAAATCCGACCACCCATTCGCCGGTTCACGGCTCCTCTTACTCGACACCCCCGGCAACATCCACAGCATCTCCTTCCTCCTTAAACTCCTCACCGGCACCTACTTCGACGTTTTCGCCACACTCCCACCCATCTTACCCCCCGGACCCTTGGGAATCCTCGGGTTCGGAGCCGGGTCAGCCGCTAAGCTCATACTCGAGTTGTACCCGCAAGGCGTGATCCATGGGTGGGAGCTTGACCCGGCGGTGATATCCGTTGGGAGAGAGTATTTCGGGCTATCGAAGCTTGAAAGACAATACCCAGATAGGCTTTTCATCTATGTCGCCAATGCGTTGAATGCCGACATTGATTCGGGGTTTTCGGGGTTGCTGGTTGATTTGTTTAGCAAAGGGTGTTTGATTCCGGAGCTTCAGGATCCGGATACTTGGGTGAAGATGAAGAGGAAGTTGAGAGATGGTGGGAGGATAATGGTGAATGTTGGTGGGAGTTGTGTGGAACCTGAGGATTCAAGGAGAGATGGGAGAATGATCATGGAGGAGACGTTGAAGGCGATGGAGATGGTGTTTCCTGGGGAGATATGTGTTTTGGAGCTTGGAAGTCGGAAGGATGATAGCGCGATTGCTGTTACGGGGAAGTTGCCTGATTCGGATTCGTGGAAGAAGGATCTTCCGAAATCTTTGAGGTTTTATGTTGATATGTGGAAACCTTTTAGTACATATCAGTTTGAATGAATGACATGTTTTTTGGTTCCAAGAGTTTTGCTTTGTTAAGTTGTCGATGGTCGCATTTTGTTTGAGCGTAAACTGTTCGACGAAATGCGTCACAGAACTAACCAAAAGTTCATTATAATAATGAATTGAATGTCTCTGTGAACTTAAGTCTATAATAAGAATCAGCTTAAACAGTTGCATCTTACATTCATCATTTTCAAAACCTGTGATTGGCAACCACATCATTTTAATGAAACAGACTGCGGTAGTACCTGAATATTCAGCTATTTAGATCACTGATGTTGCTGATGTTTTGTAAAGAACAAGAATGACCCAAATACTCATGTAAACATCTTTCTTACAGGCCTATGGCTAACCCCAAGTACCCCATTATCTTGCCCTAAAATCTTTTCAAGAGATAATAGCTGGCAGTCTTTCGGTTAAGAGCTTAAACTCGTTCTCGCGACTAAGCATGCTGATCCTCACATATTTCATGCTAGCACCAAAGTGCTTTCCGCCTCTTGTTAATATCTTATGCCTCTTCAAAAAGCCTTCACAATCATCCACTTCTCCCTCACACTTTAACCAAGCAAAGGCTATATGAAAAGTAAATTGTGTCAAAATAATTTACGCGTAAAAGCGAAGATTGTTTTCGTTGTGAAATTACCAGGAAACTGTCCGAACGTCCGTCCACTGAATGAACATGTTTCTGGTGGAAAACCAGGCAGACTGAAAAGTTCAGTTTTATTCACGGCTTCTCTAATCGTCTTCCATCTTTCTGCCATGAGTTTGTAGCTATAATCAAAGAAACTCTCGGCTTCCTTATGGTTGTGATGGTTACAACTATCAGATACGGCTTGCAGAATCTTTGCTGCTCGGATCTGCGAATCTTTAGATACGCCAATGGTGTTGATCTCTATAAATGTGGTCATTTTCTTGGCAATCTCTCTATCTTTCACTAGAGCCCAACTGAAACATATCATCCATCAACCGAAAACTTAACGCAGAGTAAACAAAATATCTCATTGATTTTAGAGGTCAAACTTTAAAGGTCCAATGGGTAGTGTGTTCATCTTGTAGGAACAAAATCAACAGTAAGGCAATGAGGAATTACCCGATTCGGGTACCAGCGTGGCCGGTACTTTTGGAGACGGTAAAGAGCATTATATCATAGTCTGCAGGTGACAAAATTGGTGTATATTGTGGCCAGTAATAAGCAAGATCATGGATTAGAATCCCTTTATCTCCTTTGACCACATCTTGTCTCGTAGATCCGTCAGGGTTGTTAGGAGAAGTCACGAGCTCGATGTAGGGTTCTTCTTTATTAAACTTGTGTGCGTCACCCGCCCATTTGTGCAGCCCTGATTTCAAGTAGTCGGTCATCAATGGGTACGACTGCAACCAATATTAACAACTAAATTAACACGACATGTTCATGGGTAGGCGGCTCGAACACGACATGAGCCTAGAATCACAGGAGAGGGAAATGAATGAACCCAAACACGACACGTTGTTTCACCGGTTAACAACAACACGACAGTTGTTTCACCGGTTAACAACAACACGACCTGAATAATAATAAATTTACAACTAAAAAAAGGGCAAATTCGGTGCACAAGGCTCCCACAAACGTGGGGTATAGGGGTGATGGGCCACTTTACCTTACATTTTTGCAAGAGGTTGTTTCCATGACTCACACTCAGTGACAACAACCTTACAAATAAAAATACAAATGTATATAAAATAGTTACATCTAAAACTTCTCTCTTGTTTTTTAAATTTTGGCATAAAATACATATTCAGATTTATAAGTTATGGCAAAACATGCATTTTTCTAATTTTTTAAAATAACAAACAGGTCAGCCCATGAAACTGCTAGGTCAATCTAACACGCCCCATTTAGCTAATCACGTTCACGAGTTTGATATGAAACTAAGCTATATGAGTTTAGACTTAAACCCAAACCTACGAATTCGTGTTAAGTCCATATCGTGTCTGAAATTTTTTATTACTCACATGTGCATCAAACTATGATTGTATAAAAGAACCCCTGCTCAATAGATAGCTTGTATGTATAGTATTATGCCATTTAAGTTGACATTTTTATCAGTTAACTTCTTAAACACATGTTGTCTTCCCTATGTAAGTGTAGACCCAACTTTCAAGCTAAGTTATCTCAGTTGAACAAAATCATCAGGTGCAATGAACCAGATGGTGAGCTAGTGTGTGACACAAGTCTCACAGGCACATGCAAACACAAGAAACAAAGGCATTAAAGCCTAATTAATGCAGTAGATACTAACCAAATGTAGAAAGATTTTCCCCTTTTGTGGCATTGCTTTCACAAGAAGTGATCAATAAGTAGTTACAGAAGAACATGTATATAGTCATGAAACCATGTGTAATTAACAGGTTGTAACTTGTAAATTACCGAGTAAAACGGAGCTGCAGACACGACATTCATGGGACTTGAACCATTGGACGGTGAAAGGGCGTAAAGCGCAGCTTGATAAAGTTGTGAAGAACCTGTTCCCACAACAATGTGTCGACCCTCTGTGACCGCATTGCCAACCACTTTGTGCAGGCTTGTGATTGCACTCACGAGCGCAGGTTCCAAAAACCAGCAAATGTTTTTTATATCTGAAAAATAACTTATGTGCTGCCAACTTGAAGTCACAACCGTTGTTTCTTCGCTCTTTTGTTTCCAAAAGATCTCATACATCGTCGGGTCGCCACTAAACAAGGTGACACAATAACAACAGTAAGTATGTAAAGCAGATTACATCTATTGTGGAGTTTAACTAACCACGTGAGAAACATGGTGCAATTGGGCAAAACAGTGCTCGTGACTTACATACTAATACAGTAATACACATGCTTCTTTACTGGAATTTATTATTGTTGCTAATAAAAGAACACTAATAAGGTGGTGTTTGGTTCTAATGGTAGAACCCATATGAGTTATAATGGTGAAGCTCCATCTTGGGTCAAGGATTCGAGTGTGACAGATTTGTATAAATTAGTTGTAGGATAGATTAAGTGGAGACTAGAGTAGATAAAAAAAACTAAAAGAATACTAATACACACACATATAGGGTTGTAAACGAATAGAACGTTCAGTAAACAGTTCGAGAATTGTTCAACGGGAAATTTGTTTATGTTCATTCGTTTAATAAATGAACGAACACGAACCAGAAAATTGTGTTCGTTAAGTTAATCGAACGAATATGAACAAAGGTCGCGTTCGTTCATTTATGTTTGTGAATGTTTGGTAAGTTGTTCGTTTACGTTTGTTTGTATTAATTCATTTTAAGATTTTATATTTTATGTTACAAGTTTTAATTTTTAAAAATATGAAACTCTAGTTATACTCTCTGTCTCTATCATTATTCCTCGTTTGATCATTTTCAACTTCAGGTTATGTTAAAAATTGACAAACTTCTTAAGTTTTGTCTTAATTATATTTCTGATAATTATGCATGTCAAGTATGTTCGGATATTATGTTAAACTTCTGATAAAGTTTGACAAACTTTCATTTGTGTTCGTTTATGTTTATGAACATTTGTTGTGTTTGTTTGTATTCATTTATCTTTGCTAAGTGTTTGTAAATTGTACATGAACATTCAATTACCTTGATGAACAAACACAAATAAAAATCTAATTCGATAATGTTCACGAACAGTTAAATAAACAACTTTATTATTTTTTTTTCCCACAAAAGGTTAGTTTACATTTCTACACTTAGTGTGGAAATGGGTTAAAGCAAGCCAGATCATGCAATGATGCAATATGCGTTGTCGTTTTAATGCTTTAAATAATTAAACTAAAAAAAGTGGAAATGCCATTATCTTATTATCATTATTATTGTTATTATTGTCGTTGAAAGGATCAAAGGCGGTGCAGTGCATGAAAAGACAGCAAAGCAATGGAAATCATTATTGCCGGTGGTGGTGGAGGTAGTGGTGGCGGTGGTGCTGCTGGTGACGGTGGCGCTAACGGCAATAAAGTGCTAAAATAAATAATTAGTACGTGGGTGAAAACGAAAGCAAGATGACAATGGGCACGTTAACCCAGAGTGCACGTTAGCATGTAACGGTAGACCCCAGAATCGGGAAGTTAAACTTTGAAGGTGCCTCCCCCGAACCCTTACATCTACCGTCGGGACTCGCAACACTCGGCGCACGTTAGTGTTTCCGTTGCTCGTGCTTAAAAAAACCAAATAATTAACTTTTTTTACTATTAAAATTTACTATTTTTTAGGAGTTCGTTTTTCATTAAATAATATTTTTATATATATTTTTATTGTTATATTTTTTTTAATAAAAAAATATCTATGAGTACACGTGGTAACAACAAATTAATTCTAATCAAAATTTTCACTCTTCTTCCTCCTTTAAATATTTACTTTAATTACTAATAATATTATTTAATTCTTTTTAGATCTAAAATAGTTTTGTAAGTAATTTAAAAAAAAAATCTTTTTATTAGTGTTATTTTTAAATAAACAACTTTTATAATATAATAAACTTTTCAACAACATCAAACTTTTTTAAATATACTTTTTATAACGCTTTGTTTTTAAAACAAAATGTCTAATTTATTTTTGGAAAAAAAATAAAAGTTTAAAAAGTTAATATAATTTTTTATCACTTATAGTACTTAATCATATATTATATTAAAATATAATTTTATAATCAATGAATTTTTATTCTATTAAATATATTATTTAATCAACTCGTGTAATACACAAGTTTACTAAAGCTAGTATACAAATAAATATTAAATTTTCTTTCCACTTCACTCACAACCATTTACATTCATTTTTTATAATATAAGAAACGTACTCACACGAAAACCACTGTAAATGCTGTAAATGGTACTGGCCACCCGATAATCTTTGTTATTTATTATGGAACTCAAAACTCACGTTAGCAAAATCTAAAATACTTTTTTTTTTTGGTCACAGGTGCAACTTAGAACTTAAGATATTTTTTTATCTTAATAAATTTTATTTTAATAAAGTTTTGGGATGTCTAGTCTCAAACTCGATGGGCTAAATAATTAACTAATTACAGAATAAATGAAATCAATCGTGTTTAATAAAATTTTTTAATAGATGAATTATTGTATGAAGCAATTCAAAAAGTGAATTATAAACGAGTTCCGGACATAGAAAATAATCAAAATATAGTAAATTTAACTCGAAATAGTGTTAAATTTTTTTTTATAAATAACAATAACACTTTCTTAAAAAATATATAAAGATTTGATAATAATTTAGAGAAAATTTGTACTCACTGGTCAAGATTGATAACAACACTCTCCCAGTTATTAGGAGCAGCACCAGACGACGTCGTCGTTGCCAGTATATTTGTGCTCTTGCTAACATGCGCTTCGTCTTCTTCCTCTTCTATTCTGTTATTCTTCTCACCATTAAAACAGTAGCCATGAAACTGAAGCTTCTGCTGTATATTCCCCCATTTAAACGTTAATTTTTCTTCATCGTCGTAGTTTATCTTCCAAATCAACCCCATGTTCATAGCCAGAGATAGCACCAAAACATTCTTCAGAAAGAACACATAATCCGCCATCACTCTGTTTCTCTGTACCTCTGATTTTTAATCAAATAACTTGAAGTTTAAATTTCGTGTGCACGATTCTCTAGAGAGAAAATGAAAGCAGAGGGCCAAATTAGCAGCAGAGGTTGAAAATGACTAATCGAAAAGAAGATTTGAACAGAGGAACAGTGACATTTTATTGATTATTGAGCGAATTAGCAGGTGGGTATGATCATAATATTCATCGATAGTTGAAAGGTTGATTTGGGGAATCGATGGGAGATTGAGTGTTGTATTGCATCAAGAATCACACACATCAATTCAAAGAAAGTGAAGTGGGCTTCATAGGCTGCTTACAGTTCTTTTGCAGGGAGCTTTTCCACTTGCTAAAGTGTTTTTTCTTTTAGTTTATTCTTATTGTTAAAAGTAACTTAATATATTATGAGTTTTAATAAACAGAATCAGAATATTTAAAGATTTATACTTTTACTGTTAAATTATTGTACTAAACTATAATCATCACCACTTCAAATCATTAAAAATAGTAAAGCATACTCATTAATTTTATATTTTGCTAAAGTGAAATTACATTTTAAAAATAAAAAAAACTTGGGTTATATAGACCTGATTTTGTCATTAAGACACCACTTTATCTCTACTCTAAAAAAAATAAATGAAAAGTTCACGTGACAGCATCAAATTTACACTCATTAAATTTTTTTTATTTATCTCTTTTATTTAATAGTTTCTATAATTATTGATAATATTATTTAATTTTTTATAGACTTAAAGTACTTTTTAATAAATGAAACAAGTTTTTTTTTATTAATGTTATTTATAAAGAAATATTTTTATAAAATAATAATTTTTTAAATATTAAAATATTTTAAAATTGGTGTTTTTAAAACAGTAATATTTATAAATAAAAATAATAATTAAAATTGAGAGTTGTAATAATGAATTTTTTTAAAACCGATTTGTTTTGAAATAGAATGTTTAGTTTTTTTAGAGAAAAAGTTTAAAAAGTTAATATTATTGTTTTATTACTTATATCCTTATTAATACGTAATTTCAATTGTATCTTATCTTAGAATATTCTTTTATAATTAATAAAATTTTATTCTATTTAATATTTTATTGATTTAACACGTGTAATACACGGCTTACTAAAACTAATGTGAGTATATGTATG
Source organism: Flaveria robusta (assembly GCA_025506415.1). Classification (NCBI taxonomy): domain Eukaryota; kingdom Viridiplantae; phylum Streptophyta; class Magnoliopsida; order Asterales; family Asteraceae; genus Flaveria; species Flaveria robusta. Next base: position 3,140,982 of record CM046469.1, read on the forward strand.
TATAGAAAGAGATAAAGGTAAATAAAGTGTAGTGGATGTATATATAACAAACTCCAAAAACATCTTGCTTGTCACTAAACATATCAATCTGGCAGTTTGCTTGTCGATATTAGACTATGTCATAAATAACTAGAAAAATAGAATAAGGACTAAAAAATTAAGAATTTCAAATGTTAGTCATCCAAACTTAAAAGATTTTTGAAGTTCAAATTTTTATCATTTATTCACAAAACAAGCGTTATATAAAAAAAGACCTATACAAAAATATAAATGATTCAGTATTTGACAACTCACGATAGATTGGACGATCCATTCTAGCTTTTAGAAAATACTTTGGAATTGGTTTAAGCTATTTAGAAAGAGACTATTTAAAAGTGAAAAGGGATACATGTGACACAATTATAATTTCTTAGAACTCATATATCTATAATTGAACAAAAAATAATCTAAAACCACTAGCATGTCACACTACTATTTCTTGAAATCATTTCTTATCATAAAAATACCACACATTTTTGGTTATATGAACATTTATCATTTCTCAAAGTCAATGATTCTTATAAAGTTGATCAGTTTACATATACACATAAAAAAACAATCCTTTTAAAACATAAATCGTCAGGGAAAAATAAAATCCATAGACCCACAAAATGGTGTTAGAGAATATGTATGATGAGAAAATGGAATGTGAAAGGGACGACTGGAGGGAATTATGTGCCCATGAGCCCTAAGCCTTCTACTTGTTTAAACTTATTTACGGGTCCACCAAATCAAGGCATCAAGCTTACTTTAGTGGGCCCATTGTTAAAGGCCCAACCCAACTCGTACATTTAATGTTAAATCATCCATTAGATCAAGTCATCAAGAGCTTCTATTTTGTGAAAGAATTTTAATGATAGGAAATTATACACGTGTAACATTGATGCAAATTGGTTATGTATTCCACTACATAAACAAAAAAAGATATATGACGTGTGCTAGACGTTGTAAAACGGCTATAATTTATCACCAATTAAAATAAATAAATATAATCATCCAAACTATTACTTATTAGTAGATAATAGTTTATAATATTAATTTATCAATAATACTTTCAACTTTTAGTGTTTTTACCAACAACAGTCTTAATTAGGGCTGTCCAAATAGCTTGCGACTTGAATCTCGCTCGAAAAAAAAACTTTAAAAAAGCTGTTTCAAATAGCTCGATATTAAACCGATTCAAGTCATGTTGGCTTGGTATGAAAATTAGCTAAACTCGGCTCAGTTCATGACGAGCCGAGCTAGCTCGGTTTAGCTCGTTTGTTAGCTCGCATCGGTATGGCTCGGATTATTTTACTTATAATATATATTATTTTTATGTATTAACATATATCATGACATTTACTCATTTATGAAAAGTATAATATATATACATATATATTAGCTATTTCTAATGTCAAAATATTAATCTATAATGTTTATATTTGATCGCTTTATGTGTTACTTCTATATTTTTGTATGTTAGAATAAATAAATTATTTAAGCATACTTTCAATTTTTACTAAAAAATAGACTACTGGATGTTATGTATTGTTGTGGGTTTGGTTCGTTCTAAATTTGATGATGATGAAATTATTTGTATTTTGTTAAAGTTGAACTTAGAATCTTTAATGTACTATATATTAAGTGAAACTTGATATAAATTGATTATGAATTATGTTGTATGTTGAATTTATTTTGCATTTAATTTTTAAAAATTATGTATATGAAATAAAACCGAGCCAAAACGAGCCGAGCTGAGCTCTAGCTGGGATTTCCAGCTTGGTTTTAAATTTGAACTGAGCTGAGCTGGCTCGATTTAAATTTGAGCCGAGTTCGAGCTTGCTCTGGCTCAGCTCGTAAACAACCCTCGTGTCAACATAATTATCAAATATTTACGCTTGATTTGCACACGATTCCATTCAAAATGATGATTATGAACGGAATTATAAAACAACGAAGATAAATCGGGCCTAAAATAAATACACATCAAGAGTAAATATTTAATAATTATGTTATTGGTACTATAATTGATAATAAAAGTGAAAGTTGAGAGTGTTAACGGTCAAATATAGTATGAATTATTATTAATCAATGAGTAATAGTTTTAGATTATTAGAATCCAAGTTGCCTTAAAAATATCAAAATAGATAAATCATGTTATCTTGTTAATTAATATTTTTTAGTCATTTTTACATCATAAATAAACAGTGTATTGAATAAAAGGATTAGTTATTGTAAAAAAACCTCCATTTTTTTAAAAGGGTACGCAAAAATAAAATACATGAAAGAGTAATTACAAGCAATAAGGCACAATGACAAACAATGAAGACATAATTGCGAGTATGAATTACGTAATAACAAGCTAGAAAATACACAATGAGCTCTAAATATAAAAATTTTAAAACCTACAACATAAAAACCTTAAAAACTAAGATTGTAGAGTTTGACGTGTTGATTTCAACATTGTTGGAATGATTTTAATCGAGTGGCTAAAAAAATTATTTTTAGCCTTTTTAGGATCTGAAAATTTTTACTTTAAATCTACTCAGAAGTTTTAAATTTACATCGATAAGAATTTAATAATGAGAATTGTCTTTATTTACAAGGCTTTTGCTTTTTCTTTTAGATTTCTTTATTTATTATATAAAAAGATTTGATGTATTTTGCTATAACTTAATGCTAATCTTCTTTACCGTCATTTCAGTTTATTATTATAGGACCAGTGGTGCCACCAATTGTGACACGAAGTCTTTATTACATGGACCATTTTATCCTCTATAATAATGATTTTTTCTCTGGTCAAAAAAATATTTTTGAGATTAATTCACGAAATAACTTTAATGCAGCTAATATTTAAATAAAATTCAAATTGTTCCCTTTGACATTTCATGTGATGTTTGATTTGCAAAGTTTGAATGAAGTGAACTAAATGGATAAATTAGCCTTGTATGAAACACTTTTCCGCATATCTTACAATTAACAATGACGGATTCAAGATTTTTGGTTAGTGGGGAAAAAAATTAGTCTTGTTACAACATGTTATATTAGTTTGTAACGAGTGCGATCAACGTGTGGCCTAAAAGCAAATTGAATCATAAAAATAATGTTACTTAAGAATTCTCATAAACCAAAACCTAACGTTGACAGTGTTAATGCAATGTTATAACTCCACGAGCTTTTTAAAATTTATAAGCAATCTTTTCTTCTTTATTTTTAATAGTGTTTTTCCTTCTCATTATTCTATATGATCTTTCCTTCTTAAATTCTTTATGTTATAATAAAACTCTTTAATTTTCAATTGGGCTAAAAAGACGTGTATTTGGGGCTATCTTAAAAATATATACGGGAAACATTAACAATATAAATTTATATCTATTAAAAATTATAAGCATCACTTTAAAAGTTGAGTGGGTGCCTAGGCCGGCGTGGCCCCCATCATATTTATGTAAACTCGTTCATGCCACTCATCTGATTCCAAGCACCAATCGTTTCTTCATTAGAGCAAAGAATTTCTAGTTACAAGCGGGAATACATAATATATATTACTAAGAATACGTTAGTGACACTATAATAACATACAAGAAAAATGACCATTGAAAAAAAAAACAAAAAGAAAAAGAGAGATTGCAATGTTGCATAAATCACAAACCTATTCTCACTTTTCAAGATTCCTTACCTTTATAGTTCGTACATACAATACAAAGTCAACTATGTTAGAAGTCACACTACTTTATACCATGTTTCTTTTGGAGGTGTTTAGAATCATGTAAACATTAGATAAGCAATGGTAAAAGTATAGTTAGCTGTATACGTATTTGAGAGTTGATAGTTCTATATACATGAGGTTCTATAAAAGGTAAAATATTTAAAGATAAATAAGCTATGGAAATGATGCTATAATGTTACCAAAAGTTTAAAATTATAATAATGTTACATTGTTACCCTAAATTACCATACGTAAAGTCCCAAGCTAGTTTCACTTTAGAGCATTCAAAGTGTATTTCTTATTTATATCCATATAATTACACTAAAAATATTATTTTTTCTCTCGTATTTTTAATTAAATAATACTTTTTATACATTTATCATTACTTTTTTTTCTCTCTCCTACATTCACAATCACTTTAAAAAATATTAAAAAATTTATAAGGATTGAACAGTATCTCCTCCACTTACAACCAATTAAAACTATTTTTTATAATATAAAAAACATACTCAAATATTTTTTTAAAAAGGGGTAAATTTGTAAAATAGTAACCAACTTTCAAAAGTATTCCAATTAGATAACTTAAGTTTTAAAAATGTTTCAATTAGGTCACTCAGTTTTTCTATTTTATATAAATTAAAAGTTTTAACATGTTTTTTAGCATGTTATACTTTTTGTTTCAATTAGAAAATATTTTTTTCTATCTTTTGATGCTGATATGGAATGTTGACGTAAATTTTAGGTACTTTTTTATATTTTTCATAATTAACATGTTTTTTTTAATTTTTTAATATAATTTTATATATTGAAAATTTTGACCCCCACGTCTTCTTCACCGTTACTTTCTTAACATAAGAAAATTTAATGATGACTTGATTTGACTGTTTAGTGATCTAATTTAAGAAAAATATACATGAATGACTAAATTAGAATACTTTTAAAATTTAGTTACTATTTTGTGACATTTTTCCTGTAAAAAACACCGTGAATGCTCTTAGAATTGACAGATTAAAGATCTCCTGGGCTTTGAGCCCAACTTCTCATACCACGTAGGGTCTAATTGTCTATCAGAACCAATATTAGCATATCCATTGGGCCGACATCTTATGATGAGTGGGCTGCGGGGCTTTGAATTGAAATATTGAATGATGATAAAAATGTATAAATGTATGATACCCGGATGGCCGGATTAATGCAATGTTCACCAATCATATTTTAATGCGTCACAAATGAATATTTACCGTACACTATGAGTGATTTTAGTATCATTAATTAATTTCACCATGTAACTAATTACAATATATATTAAAAAGCAATTTCACTGCTACAGTGAAATTTGCTTTTTAATATATTAGCCACATAATTATGTAAAATGCATTTAGAAGTTTGTGTTTTTATATATTGACCACATATTTTTATAAAATGTATTTAAAACTCAAATTCTAGTTATGATTAACAACAAAGTTTTATATTTTTGCTTTTTGACACAAAAGTTTACTTTTTTTGTTTTTCGGTTCAAACATTAGAATTGGTATTCGATATTATCGGAACCGGTATCGGTATACGCTTTTATGGTTTCCGATAAGCCAACCCGACAACGAAGAAAGTCACGGTAGCGTAAGACAAAGGAAAACAACCAAACTTCCGTACGCGTAACGCAGGTGAAGTTTGCTTTTTGACCACAAACGTTTATTTTTTTGTGTTTTTGACGTCAAACATTAGTATCGGTATCCGGTATTTAATCGAACTGGTATCAGTATACACTTTTGTGGTTTTCGATGAGCCAACCCGACAACGAAGAAAGTCACGGTCGCGTAAGACAGAGAAAAACAACCAAACTCCCGCGCGCGTAGAACACTAGTTTTACTTAAAGTGCAAATGAGCTATTTAAATAAGTATCGATATGGTTCAACCATTGTATTTAGTCTGATTCAAATGTGAAGTTTTAAATAAAATCATGTACCTTGTCTTATCCCGTTTATTGATTTTATGTACCACAAGTTCATTATTCCCTTCTACTAAAAGTTTAAAAGATAGAAAACATTTAAAATCTTATGTGAAAGTTAACTCAAAATCATAATAACAAACAATTTGAGAAAGTCATATTGGAAATGTTCAAAACATTAGGATCTTATGCTCTATAAATAAGAGTTAAATTTGTTTTCGTTCACCGAGGAGAATTGAATTCGGTTTTGTTTACTGAGGTTTGAAAAAAATAAATACTTTTATTAAAAATATTGATTCACCTCAAAGAACATTGTCTCTGTTTTATCATCTATCATCTTTGTAGAAATAACTTTTTTAAATTAATTTTAGCAATAATAATAATAATTTAAAGTGTATAATATCATAAGCTAGAAAGTTTGTAAGCTAAACGAGTAATTATGACAAACTGATTTTAACTATACTAGATAAACAAAATTTGACATAAATAAATAAAATATAATCGGGTAAAAATTTTAGTTGAAAATACTCATTTTGAAGTTCCACAAACGTGTTGAACACAATAAAAGTTATTTTATATTATCTCACAACAAAAAAACACATTCATTTCGTTGGAGTAAAAATGTGTAGTTACTCATTAACTAACACTAGGCAAGTCAAGTCCCACTCCCATTAAATTATGAATTAATCATAGGGGGGGTGGGCTAATTAAGTAGACTTTTGTTTCAAACAAGATTTGTAAAACCCTAATCAATTGGGTTTAGAAATATTGGGGTTGCAATTGATTTCTACTTTAATCAATCCTAATCACTTTTCCAAAATCTGAAAACCCCACAAATAAACAACGTATAACGTTTAATGCACAAGGTACAAGTCATGAATGCATTAAAGTAGGTTTGAAAAATGGATTTCACATTCACCCAAATGAAAATTAACCTTTAATTGTATCTACTTTAGTTAGAGGGGCAAGAAAACAGTAAAAGGCATGAGAAAGTTAAAGAGAAAACAAGAGGCAGCTTGATGGATGATGTAAACAAGTGAGGAAGCAAATGGGGCCATTGTTGTTTTCCATTTTAAAACTCCATTGTTGAGTAGTCAACTTCAATGTTCCTCTATTATACACACTCCTCTTACACTCTAAGTCATAATATAGCAAGACTTGGTATCTTTTTTCTTTTGTGATGTATTATGTTGTCACAAAAATATTTTTCACGTAAAATGAAACATAATATATTAAATGGCGAAATAAGCCCATAATGTGCACTAAAATTTGAACTGTATTGTTTTAGTGGCGGAATCATAACTTTTCAACCGAGGAGTGGAAATATGTTTTTCTTACAATTCATTTCAAGTACTTTTATTACTGACGATATAGGAGTTAAAATGTAAGAAAACGATGACATCGTGTTACAGTTTGTAATTTATGTAAAAATTGATCTGAAAATATTTTAAAATCTCTAGAATCTTAACAAGCTTCATAGTAGATAAATTCGTTAAAGAATATTATTTAAACTATATTCCTAAGTAAAATATTTTTGCGTAAACATGAGCTAATTTAGAAATATATATATTCATACACACATATATTATAAATATTATATGAATTATTTTTCAAGGGACAATGGTAAAAAGGTGATTAAATGAGTGGAAATTGGACCATAAGGACAAGAAAAAGATATATACGTGAGTGACACGGTTGGTTGCACGCACCAAAAGCACTTTTGTGTTCAAACCTTATTTCAAAATTCCATAAAAGTTTATAAACAGGTGGCAATTTAATTATAGTATATATTTTAGCTATATATCCAGAAATTATTTAGTTTTATTTTATTTTTCTGAAGAACAATAATTTAAAGTTTATCTTGAAATAAAAAGAGCTAAATTCATCAATTATATAAAACCATTTACTATCTTATTAAACAAAGATTTATCAATTATATTCAACAAACAAGTTATTTTTCAAAATTGACAAATAAACAAATTACCAGTCAATCAAACCTATTATTTGACATGTGCACAAAATCTATTTATTTTGATTGTTACTCCTCTCATTAATTTCATCTATTATGTCACGTTCAAATGTATCATACAAGTATAATACTTTTTCATATATTACATTATAAATAAGTTTTAAATTTTACGTTAGTTTCAAATAATATACAAGATTTTGAGCGGGTAAAAAAGAAAGACCGGATACCCTAAATGTCCCTAGTTGTAGAAAATTTTACCGAGCCGAGCATCACAACCCTCTATGATTTCTCACATCTTCAATAATCAAATAAGCTCAATTGAACGTTTTGTACTGATATTTTACTCTAGCTATATAATAAAGTAATTTGAAAATATTAAAGGTAAAAAAAAGAAGAAGAAGAAAGACAAACTTATTAGGAATAAGGGTTTTTATCTAGATGTGCACGTGTGAGAGAGAAGGAACAAATGAGTATGGATGTTACGCGGTTGTTTATTATTATTATTATTATTATTATTATTATTATTATGGGGCACCACCTTTTTCTCTATTTCTTCCCTTAATCATTCTACTGGTTGGTGCATGGCCTAACACAATTTATCTGCTCATAACAATTTTGGACTTTTGTAAGGATTGTGTTTGGTGAATATTATATATAAACATAATCAAATATCCCTCCCTACATAAAACCATAATTACCTATTTAAATGTACCAAAACATGTCACATTTCACATATCAATTTTGGATATGAAAAGTTGCGGTAGTACTATACATGAGTTAATAATGCGTGTTTCATACTCAATCATACACGTGCTACATTTAGAACAAAGTTATCGATGATCCTATACGCTAGTCGTGATAAATAGTCAAGCAAATTATACGCGTTTAAACATGCACACATGTATGTATACATATGTAAAACTCATTATTTGAAGAGATAGAAGACAATATTAATTGATAATGAGTGTAAAGAGTGATAATAATTACCAAGTGGAAAGAAAACCAACATTATTAATCATGCTTAATTTCCCACTATTAATCACTTGCTTCACTTTCAAATAAGTCACCTAAAAGCAATAAATAGACAAGTCATATATTTGACTTTCTGGATGAGTTCCCTCTAGTAACATGAAATCTTAGTGGTGAAGAGTGAAGACCACCCACTTATGGTGGACCATGGAGTAGGAGAATGTTGCAAACAAGCATATATATTTGTCTCTATATATTTGGTGTGATTGCATTGGTGTGGAGAGTTGTGATAAGGTGTAAACCAAACATGAAGGCAAGTGTTAGATACTTGGCTGGAATTGCAGGTCAAAGTGGATATGGATCAAAGTCAACTGCTGAACAAGTTACTCAAGATTGTTCTTCACTTCCTCCTCATCTCACTGCTATTGTCACTGGTATTATTTTTTTCTCTCGTTTTCTTTTGTTCAAAATCGCGCGCATTTGATTGGTGATTACTGACATGATTCGTATACGCTATCTAAGTTCAAGGCTTGAATATTCAAGACCTTGATCTATAGCATTAATGCAAATCTTCTTGATTTGTCATCAATGAAATCGTGACATGATTTGATTATTTTACGTTAGTTGCAATATTTTCCTAATGAGAAATGACATCGTATAATTAATTAATAACATTTTTTGTAAGTTTTAACATATTGTTTTTAGATTACCCTACCTATAGTTTTCATTTCAGTTAAACTTAAGTTTCAAAACACACATGTTAGTATTAAAGTTAAAATAAGGTAAATAACATACATGATGAAATATTCTTTCAATCACACACAAGACTATGGTAGTGTTTGTGGGAATTAGAGCATCCCGCAGGGCTTTTTTCGTACGGATGTCAGGTTTGGCGCTGCCAGGCGCATGACAGTAAAAACACACATAAACGCCACCATCTTCCTCTCTTTTCCCTCTCATAGACTCCGGAGTCTATGAGCCTTCATACTCACGAATGACTAACCTTTGCCACCATCTTCCTCTCTTTTCCCTCTCATAGACTCCGGAGTCTATGAGCCTTCATACTCAAGAATGACAAACCTCTATATCGACTGTTATATATTTTAATGTAACTGAATCGACTAACTATCAATATGATCATAATATTTCTCATGATCCTCCTTCTTTCCTCCACACGAGCTCACATATGGCTCAAAAAGGAGTGTTTGGAGATGCTCTCATGAGGAAGAGATGATATTAGTGGTTTGTGAAGATCCCGGAGCACAGATTTTGTCGCCCAAATCCAAGTACATAAGAATATCATAATAATGCATAACAAGTGTGTTAAATATTATTGAGTTAATAATAATATATATTTCTTTTCATGATGATTTATATGTCATTATTATAAATACTTACTCGCGAGTTTATTGGTGTTGCCGACTTGTCTTTGTCCCGGGCCATGCTGGTTTCTAGTATGTAGTAGTTTTGCAATTTTTAATGTTTATGATATTGAACCAAAACTTTATAGATTTTACACCATTATTTTATATAATTTATACCAACATAAAAATATTTATGTTACAAGATAAAAAATAAGTAAACAAGTGGGACCTTTTTTTCCCATGTTGAGCAAAAATTGGTTTTGTCTTTCATTAAAACCTTTTCCCATTGGCTTACACAAAATCACTGTTATCCAGACAATTCCCACGACAAAATCACAGTCATGTTTACCCTTTTTAGTAGCCTAAATTTACTTGCATATTTCCTTTTCCTCTGTCAGTATAAGGTGTAACTGTGTAAGGGTAATAACTTTTCAATCTTTTTACTTTGTAAATTATTGAATTGGAAAATAAATATGCATTTAAAGGAGAATGAGTGTGGAAAAAGGTGACTATTTTCAAGTTTTTACTTTGTTTTCAAGAATTAAGATTAAGATTAGTTTAACTAGTAAAAATATCGGTTGGTTAGAGGTCGGATGTTACATGTCTAGCCGTTTAGTTGGATCATGTTTGATGTTTGTTCAACTCCGTATTAATCATATATCTATTATCTTGTAAAAGAATCTTTACTTGACATTCCAATATTCTTATCATATTATTATGGACTTTTGGAACAATATTATCCTAGAAATCCAAGTAATATAAGATGCTTACATTATATCTTTTTGACCTGATGGCATACATGAGTAATGATCTAACTAATTATTTCATTAACTTGTAATCTTTAAGGGGCTACATCCGGAATCGGAGCAGAGACTGCACGCGTGCTGGCAAAGAGAGGGGTCAGGATTGTGATTCCCGCAAGAGATCTACGTAAGGCATGTCAAGTGAAGGAAAATATACAAAGGGAAACCCCGAATGCAGATATAACAATTCTCGAGATTGACCTAAGTTCATTCGCTTCAATCAGGAAATTTTGCTCCGAGTTCTTATCATTAGACATACCTCTTAACATTCTAATGTAAGGTTTAACCTCGGTTTCATTGTCATTTGTGTGTTCATATGGGCATTGGCGGAACTACACGGGCCAAGAAGGCCTATTAACCATTTGACCGGTCAAAATTTCTACTAACATGAATATCCAACGTTGTGATTTTTTATAGTTTGACCTCTAAATTTGTTGTTAGACACAAAATCCAAAAAATTTTAGTTCCGTCATCAGTGTGAGTTACTTAAATTCAAATATCTGAGTAATATGCTAATTATGAATATAATCTTTTTATTAGAAATAACGCAGGTAAATTTTCCCAGAAGTTGGAGTTCTCAGAGGACAAATTTGAGATGACTTTTGCTACAAATTACTTGGGTAATCTTTCGATTCCATATATACCCATAAATAGAATTTAGATTCTTTTTCAGTTTTTCTTATATGTCTTTTGTAGTTTTGTGTAATTTCAAAATAAATAAATTTTACTGTAAAAGAAACGCTTTTTCGTTTATAATATTTTTTTATTATTGAGTAATGACGTATATTTATCTTTTTTTCTTTGTGTATAATAGAAGCAAAGATAAAAGTAAATTTGGCAAAAAAATAAAAATATGCGAAGGTCAACTAATGTCGCATCAATTTGCACTATGAATAGTTGATGGCTTTGTGCACTTCGTGTGGTGCTCGAACCACCATTTCAAATAAAAATGCAAAAATAATTAAAATTGAAATAAAAAATAAAAAGCTAAATTAGATCGGTTTCACTAATATGAATATAGTCATTTTAGTAACGTCATTTTGTATGTTGAACCCTTCAAACTATTGTCCCATGTAAATAGATTTTAATTACTTTAATAGTTATACTTTTATTCTAATAAATTCATTTGATTATATTATATGTTTATTGTTATTAATTACAGGTCATTTCTTGTTGACGGAACTTCTATTAGAAAAGATGATAGAAACAGCAAGACAAACTGGGGTTGAAGGAAGAATAGTAAACGTTTCTTCCGTAATTCATAGTTGGGTGAAAAAAGATCATTTTAGTTTTAATAGAATGCTCCAACCAAAATAGTATGTGCTTCATCTCACTCATTATCGTATATGATTATATATATCATACATGCATGCTTATACATGTTTTCTTTACTTTATACAGTTATAACGCCACCCGAGCATATGCCCAGTCAAAGTTGGCAAACATTATGCATGCAAATGAACTCGCTAAACAACTAAAGGTAAGCATGTTCCTAAACATGACATGTACATAACGTGTCAATTAAAAAAACAATTATATTTGAGTTATATACAAGTATAGCGAGTCTAGAGCTTTAGGTTCATAATTTAAAGTACCCGGGTATAAATTTTTATCTGCCAACCGTTAACTTTTTATTTTATCGTTACATGATTCCAATCTGAAATAAAAGAAAATGATTGTGACCTAAGTCTTTTTTATTAAAAGAAAGCATAAGTTTAATTTCTGCTTAAAAGTTAAAACCATACATGTGGTGAATTATGAGTCATGACCCACTAAAATTATTTGCATGATGGTAATTAATCTAATTTGTGTTTTTTTTTTCTTCTAAAATTAAAGGCAATAAATGCAAATGTAACAATCAACGCAGTACATCCAGGGATTGTGAAAACAGGAATCATCAGGGATCATAAAGGCATTATCACAGGCATGCCTCTATAACCACATGTACTTCATGCATTAAAAGTTGTTCCATGCATGCAACTTTAGCTAGAAAATACTTATAACATTTTTTTTTTTTTTGTTTTTGTTTTTTCAGATTCTTTATTTTTCATTGCTTCAAAGTTTTTAAAATCAACGGCACAGGGTGCATCAACCACATGTTATGTTGCTTTGAGCTCGAAAACCGCAGGGGTGACGGGGAGATATTTTGCAGATTGTAACGAGGTTCGTTGTTCTTCACTTGCAAATGATGATTCTGAATCACACAAGTTGTGGAAACAAACTCGAGCACTCATCCATAAACGCCTACGAGTACAGCTACGGCCTTGAATTTTTATTAGCTAACGCTCAGCCATATATACAACGATATTATTGAGCTCGTTGTATATATGAGATATAAATGTATATCGCGTCATTCACCGAGATGAAGATAAAGTGCCACAAGTTCGTTAAATTGCTACAATGCGAGCTAAATGTGACTATTTGTTGGAAACAATTATAATAGTTACCTATTACGAATAAGAGATGGGAAAACATGTGTAATGGCAGAAAGTTTAGTAACTATCGATGGAAAAAGAAAATAAATAATAAGGATGACGTCAAAAATGTCGGGTTACAATTATGATTTGATGACGAGAATTTAACATTTGAGAATTTGTTTATGAATAATGGCAATGTATCTTAATTATTGGTAGTAAAACTTTAAAAGTGGATTTAAATTTAAATTTATATTTATTGGAAACAATCATAATAGTTACCTATTCAAATTTTAAGTAGAGTTTAACTACGCGAATGCGATTTACTAGAAATGATGTCTCTGAAGACTAAATAAATAAGTCTTAGAAAAATATAAACATTTAAAACTATATAAGGATCTCAAAATCAATTAGATTTAAATAATTTTATATAAAAGAAATAAAGGTAACTTCATCAGTAATCAAAATTTTATAATTTTTTTGTTAAAATCACTTAAAAGTATTTTTTGTCCTTGTTAAGTCACTTAACTTTTCCTAAGTGTTTCCAGATACCTATTTATATGCAATTTTGGATCCAAAACTCACACAAATTATATGCAAAAGTAAGAAACTAACTTCATAACAACAACAAACCTATAAACCCCTAACAATATTTAGTCTCAATTATATAAAACTTAACCAACAGAACAAAAGCATAGTAACAATCCCTCTTGAAAGCATCTTTATATTATAATAAAAGAGTAACTAATTGGGACACGTGGCAGCACCACATTCATCCTCACTATAATTTTCCCGCTTCTCTCTCCTATTTAATAGTTACTATAATTATTAATAATATTATTTAATTTATTTATACATTAAAAATATTTTTAATAAATTAAGAAAGAAATCTTTAATCAATATTATTTATAAAGAAACAAATTTTATAAAATAATCTTTTTTTCAAAAACATCAAACTTTTTTAAAAATATAAAATATTTTTAAAAAGTAAAATTTTTATAAATAAAAAATAATTATAAATAAATTTTATAAAACTTTTTGTTTTGAAACAAATATTTAGTTTTTTTAAACAAAAAAGTTTAAAAACTTGATATCATTATTTGTTACCTATAGTTCTTATATATAATTTCAACCGTATTTTATCTTAAAATATAGTTTTATAATTAAAATTTTTTTATTTTATTTAATATTTTATATATTCAACCCCGTGTAATACACGGGTTATTAATCTAGTAAGTAACATAGAAGAAGATGGAACCTGGCGAACAATGGAGTCCCGAAAGACCGACATCTATAGAAGCACCGGACCAAAAGAATCAAAGAAAAACAAGAACTTGTGATTATGGACCCAAGAATCGGAGTCTTGCACAACTTATAGTCTCTGGACTATTAAAGATAATGAAAGAAGAACAACAGAAATATATGATGACAGAGAGTTTGATACACTAGCTGAGACTTAAAACAAAACCGATTGAGCATTGAGATGTGAGTTTAAAAAATATTTAATAAATGTATATCAATTTCAGGTACTCTATAGTAGAGGTGTTCAAACCGGAAAAATCCGGCCAAACCGGTTCGGGTTCAAAACCGAACCGGTTTTTTTGTGGTAGAGTCAAACCGGTTTTTCTTCAAACCGGTTCGGGTTACAAACCGGTTTGGCTCACCGAATACTCGAACCTATCAAACCGATTTGGACCGGTTTGAAACCGGTTTTTTACTGAAACCGGTTTTTCTTACCGGTTTTTAACTTTTAAACCGGTTTTGAGTTCGGGGCTACCAAACCGGTATATAAACCGGCGGTTTGGGTCGGTTCGGGACCGGTTTGGGCCAAACCGGTTTTTCTTTGAAACCAGTTCCGGTTTTTCCGGCCGAACCTGTTTTTTTGCCCATGACTACTCTATAGCGCGTCTTTATAGTTCAGCTACAGAGATTTATTTCGTGCTTTCCCCCTCCTTTGTAAACCATCAAGCAATCAATTATTGAATAAACTTCACACTGTACAAATGACCAAACTTAGTTATCATTTAATAAGTTTTTTTCCTCACTATTACTTCCAATCTAAGTTAATTGAAAAAAATAATGTATTAAAAAAACAAGTATTTTCAGAATCGGTAACATGCCTGTAGCACCCCTGACACTTTCGCCCCAGAACGTTATAGGGGTAACTGACTCACGATTCTAAGTCAAGCCAAGGGTTGAATTGAACTACTATCTCTGTCTCACAATCGTGTTGCCTTAAATGCCAACGATTCAATTTTATGTTTATACGATGCTTTTAAAAATATGATAAAGTTATAACCGTTTGTGGTAAATAACTAAAATTAAGTGTACAAACTCTAGTTGCTTGAATTCAAACAACCTGTTTTTCAACAACAATTCAACTCTAAAGGAAAATTCAACTATAAAATTAAAATAAGTACCTAAATATATTATCGAATTATTTTTTTTAGTAAAACGGTGGTTCTCTTAATTAGAAATTAGAGGGGAAAACCGGCTCATGAATGGGAACCGATTGTAAACCTGAACCGGGAACAATTTGAAATCGGTTTGGGCCCAAAAACTTGTTTGCTCTTGGTTGTAAATTGTTTTAATCTATGGGCTCATATAAACCTCTATCTCATATATACCAAGTAAACTTTCAAGGTTCAAAAACTGGGCCTACAACTTATCACCAAAGATTCGCAAGTAAATCAAAACCAGGCTAACATAAGCCCAAAAAACTCATTAAGTTAGCTGGATTATCGGTTTTCATTTCTTTTGCATAAAGTAACGGACTTATGGTAACAATAATAATTAATAAGTAAACTTTTCTATGAAACAATATTATTGTTATTATTTAAGACTTGTAGCTATTATAATTTGTTATTGAAAACGGAATATAGTTTAGCGTATCTTTTTTTCTTTTTCATAAGTTTATTGATTATTAGCAATATAGTAATTTAAATACTCATATAAATTTCTCTCTCTTATTAAAAATAAATTTTATTAATTGCTATATTTCTCTCTCTTGTCTAATTTTTTTTAAATCAAACTATCTTTTCATATTTTAATTAAAATCTAAATAACAAAAACTAAAGTTTTATATAATATGAAATTTACTAAAACACTAAACATTTTTTAAATAAAATATTTTAAATCGTTTTGTTTTGGAAAAAAATTATAAACAGGTGAAATATTTTAAAACATTCTTATTAAAACAACCAAAATAATTACAAATCATAATTTTTAAAAAACAAGATTTTTATAAAAAAATATTTGTTTATAAAAATCTTGAAACGAATGCTTAAAAATGAAACTATTTAGATAAGAGAGTTAAAAAATGGTATAATTGTTTTATTTATTGAACTATTACATATAAATAAATTTAATTATATTTTACATTAAAATATTATATTGTAACTATTAGTGTTTATTTTACATATATATTTTACGCTAGGGAAGGATCATGTCTTTTCAAGAGTTTTATAATTTAATTCGCTAATTATGAGTTGGGTGCTTTAACCATTCAGTCATGAATGATTAGCGGATCATTTCAAGTAACTATAGTAAACCCTGACCTGTTCACCCCTTTGCCTTTCTTGCGATACAAACGTATTTAAGTAATTATCGTTCTGTAAGACCATAATGAAAACGTAATTTTTGTTTTTCTTCTAGGCGAATACGATAAACTAAAATAAGCGTGAAACAATTGTAAACCTTATTATACTTACTTTCTCATTTCTCTATATTAATAATAATAATATTGAATACTAATAATATCACTTATAATATTTTCAAATTAAAAAATGCATAATTAAATAAATTAAAAACCTATTTTTTTTATTAAAAACACACTTTTTAAAAACAAAAATTTTATAAAATATAGAATACAACAAAATTTAAAAAAAAAACATTTTTCTTAAAACAATATATTTAAAAATCATAGTTTTTTTATAAAATAAAAGTTTAAGAAAGATACATTATTGTTTATTTACTTACCTATTTATACATAATTATAATCATATTTTATATTCAAGCATTACTTTATAACGCATAAATTTTTATTAATAATTATTTAATATTATATTTATTCTATCATTTTATTACACGGGAACTAACCTAGTACTATAATATATTGAGTTTTTTTAGTTTATCTTAAAATTCAATATTTCCAAGACAACCCAATCACCAGCCAACGACACATTAATAAGACAAAAGACGTTACGCTTGATTAGGACGACACATGTGAAAAAGGTACCTTACGTAAATTGTGGATTACACATAATAATTCTTTTATCGTATATAATGTTTTATATCATGCTTTGTTTGTTATAGTTTTCATTTTCAAAGTAGATGCATTCTTTATGACATCTTTTGTTAGAATAACATAAACTAAATATCAATATTTATAATGTAGCAATGTCATTAAATACAAAATATTAGTAGTGCTACGATGAGATTCAAAATCTGAATTGCATTTTCCCAACATATATATATAACAAGAAGAAGACTCAACGACTGTTTTCCAGTAAACTAACAGGTATTCTCGCTAACCGCCATGCAATGAGGTAAGTGAATGTCCACAGCCCACAGGTAAGAGGTCCAGTTTTGAGTATGAGACCGGGACTACTATTACTCGTCTTAAACCCCTCTCTTTACCACGCGTAGTTAAAAAGGGTTCAGATTATTTATGAATAAATTGAAACTTTTGAAATATTTATAATACAAAAAAAACACCATGAAATTGAAATGCATTACTTCAAGTTGTTGAAAGCAACGTGTCCACTTTGATTAAAGCAACGTGTCCACTTTGATTAAAACAACGTTATTAATAAAACATATCTTTAGAGCCGAAAGATCAAAAGTTAACCTTGAAACAAGGAAGGAACCTTCCAATAACATTGCAATTAACAAAATTGTGTCGCATTTACATATTACTTTTCTTTCTCAAGTACATTGAGTACTTATATTATCTTATTTCTATTAATATACTTTTTTGACATCTTTAATAGGACATCATGATGTATGATGTTTTCTTTTTGTTCAAGGGATCAGAAATTTAAATCTTGAAAGCTTAATGAATATGTAGCTATTAAGAGTAGATTATTAGGTGTTCTAAAAATATATGAATATGCTTCTTAGTTTGCCTTAAAAAAACAAGACATTAACTTGGTTACATTTGTATTTTCAAAAATAGTTTTAAATTGGCTATTGTTGAAATCCATGTAAGCTTTTTTGTGCATTTCTACTAAAATAATCAATAAATTGAAATACACTAAGAAATAGAAGTAATACTTTATAAAAGTTTGGTCGATCTTAGTTTGACTTGACTAGATATTTCATAATTGAAGATTAAAGGCCTTAATTTTCAATTTAATATCTTAATCTTTCACTTTAGTTACTTTATTTCTAAAAGGTTTTTGCAAATCATGCATGCATGCAATAATTTGTGTACGTTATAACTTTGATTAATCAAAATAGCAAATAAAGTTACATTATACGTCTATTTCAATTAGCAATCTTTTGTCCTAAAAGACAAAGTATTACATAATCTTACTATACATGCATGCTCGAAATTTCAAATAATCATGACAGTATTGCATAATTAAAATTAACACTAATGACAATGCATTTAAGTTTGTGTTGTGA
The DNA here is from genome assembly GCA_025506415.1 of Flaveria robusta. Lineage (NCBI taxonomy): Eukaryota > Viridiplantae > Streptophyta > Magnoliopsida > Asterales > Asteraceae > Flaveria > Flaveria robusta. The sequence continues at coordinate 3,159,801 of CM046469.1, forward strand.
ACTGAATTTATTGAGATATATTGTATGAAGTTGATCATGAACACCAAATTTATCATTTTTTGTGACCAATGAATCAAGAATTTACAATAAGCAATCTTGAAATCTTTATGAAACAGAACTTATATAATTTTGAAATTATTTACACTATAGATTTTAGGAGTTAGCACATTTATCGAGCCATACGCTAGTCGAGTTAAATACGAGCATAAACTCGTTAATTGACAAGTACAATTATTTGAGCTTTTCTCTATAGCTATAAATGATTATTGTTAACTAAACGACATAGAAAGATCATAAAAGAGAATAATGATTGTAGTAATCAAACCTCTAATGATTATAGCTTAGAACCATATAACTTAGGTTTAACGATTTAAATCCTATGTGAAAGGGAATGCCTCTGTTTAGAAGTAATGTGCGGTGAACAGATCAAACGTCCCATACAATTATAACCAAATATGTTGTGCAATGTAATTTATATAAGATCGTGTTTTAAGTCTTTTTCAAATGTTATGTCATTTGTTTGTTAACATTATTTTAACTGATGCATAATTTTATACATGTGCAATGTATATGAACGTTTATGGCTTCACATTTGTTCTAAACTTTTAAAATTACACTAAACATCATCTTTTTGAAAATTGTTACGGTTTTAATCCATTACAATAGCAGCCGTTAAATTTTTTTGTTAATTGTATTTAAAATAAACAAATTACTCTTAAAGAATAAAAAATGTGATTAGCAATAAAAACTACAAGGCTCACGCGTGGCCCTGCGCCACACGTCAACCCCCCCCCCCCAATCCAGGTTACATAATTCGTCTTTTATGGCGAGAACTCGTCATGAGGTTGTGTGTGTGTGGTGTAATGTGATATGGTGTGACAATACAACGATCATCAAATTTAAGTTTGTGGTGTAGTGTGATACGATGAAATTTAATTGATGGGTTTATATGATCTGATGTGTGTTGCGAGGATACCCCCCTCCACCCTTAATGTTATATACCTTTCTATCAAATTAAAACATGAATTTGAACTTGCCCTCATGGTCTACGATGTAACTTTACCCGGGGAGGGAAGGAGGTGTGTTTCTGGGAATTTGAACACCCTAGCTTTTTTTTTTTCAACACACTAAACTATTTAATTTATAAAATGAGCTTCAATCACAATAATATATATTAATATTCTAAGCAAACAAATAATACTACATCACTCACATTTTATCACGTGGAATACTGATATATATTTTCCTTTCAAAATAGAAACATGAAATTGAACTTGGTCTGGTGGTTCCAGCCGTGGCTTATAAACAACTATTAAATGTATAAAATGACCTTCAGTTATAACAAAAGGAAAGTATTATAATTAATTAATCTCATAATTAATACATCAATTATAGTTTTATCATTATTTATTATTATTTTAATTAATTAAATAATCTTATTATTGGTAGTATTAGTACTTCCACGCTTTTATTTTTTTTCTATTACAATTACCTTTATATTATTTTCTTATTTCAGGTTTTTTAAGAAAGAAATAATAATCTTCAAACTTTTATACTTACGTAAACAAGTAAAATTACTTTAATTTTACGACGCATATTTAAAAAAATAACTAACATGTGAATTATTTTTTTAGTTTAAGCACATCTGTGAAAATGCCTTGACTTTTTTAAATTTTAAGTCATATACTCGTATACATGCCTTCGTTATTGTTTTATCTTTTTAGTTACTTTCTCCACAATGTCATGTGAGAAAAAAATACTAGTTGATATGAAATGCGAAGGGTAAATAGTTTTAAAGTCGAGTTAAAAATAGACTTCAATAGTAATTAGAAACATTCACTAATTATTGGCAAAAAAACAATGATCCTTAGCCCAACTGGTTAAGGTGAGATACCTATGACATGTAAATATTAGCAGGTCATGGGTTACAGTCTCACTCTGAGCAAAAATGATTAGGGTTGAACCAGTGGGTTCTCTCAGCAATGGGTTTCCTCCTGAGGGGGTTGGGGGTGCGGACTCGGATGGGAAACGAATAGGTGGGCCCGATTAAGATAACACATATTCTCCGAAGCAGGGTCGCACATTTGCCGTTAAAAAACAATTTATTGCCAAAAGAAAATATTTAAACAGCCAATTGAAGAAAATATCATGCTCGTTTATATTATTTTTAAAAAAGCAATGCCTAAAGTAATTCTAGAAAATTTTTACGTTGGTTTAGTTTTAAACCCACAATCTATTAGTTATGAGACACTTTTTTTACCGGACTTCTCAACCCCACCCATCATACTTGTTTGTAATAATTTTATAGTAGAAAATTAAGCATTTATCATTAATAATTGCATAGATTCTCTAAATCATAATTGTAAGTTGATGATAAAAACCTTGAAAAAGTTTGCACAAAAAGAAATGGATGGAACAACCCTAGATTTCCATGCACACCTCGTCAAACCATCATGGTGTTTGCCTACATAATGATCCTCTTTTGTTAACTTTATTTAACAGATTAGACTAATTTTAGTTTATTATATCGATCATTATGTTTTGTTTGAATTATATTAACTACTAATAATTGTTGTATTTCATTATAAACTTATAACCAAACTAGTCGTAATAATTGGGTCTTAACAAAATTAGACGAAAAATTCATCTTAATATGAATGAAAATTAAAGGGAAAGTGCAAAGTGCACAATTATATAACATACTTAATTCTTATTTAATTATTTATTTAGATTGTTAAATATTTTATTGTACTTTGATTCACTTATTGAACAAAGTAAATTACAATATACATCAACAAAATTAGAAGGTGTAGAGTGCACGTTTGTTTGAGTGTATTATGATTTCAGTACTTAGAATCTCTTTTTTTCTTAGGGGTGAAGCCTTAAGCAACGAGGATTTCAAGTGGGCAACACCATCTTGGCAGGATCCAAGGGTAATGCCTTTGAGAGTGTGGTTCAAGGGGCAGCAGTCCTTATGGGTTGCCAGCGGGCAAAGCCCCTGCTACTGAGAGTGATGCCTTCGAACCGTAGCCAAATGGAGTTACTTTTTTGAAACCCTCATTGCTTAGAGTGTTTCACCTCTAAGAGTCTGAGGTTCTAATACAAAAGATTACAATAAACTCAAAAAAACATATATTTCACATCTTGTGACTTGTTTGATGCATGTATAATGTGATTATATTGGTTTACTAATCAATTTAACTACACTAATATATTTAACAAACGTGAGAAAAAGCCCATCTCATGTTTGGGAAGCATCAACGATCATTATAAGATATAGTCATATAGCCTATATTATTAGTTAAACCCATATGTACAAGTTAGTTAGCTTTATGGTTATAAAATCAAGTTAGAAAGAATTATTTGCAAGCAAAAAGAAGTCATCAAAGTATTGTGTTATTTCACTCACATGTTTCAGATTATAATACTGGATATCTTTTGACAAAGTCGAATCAAACTTAAACCCTCTTGGAATTAAACATAACACTCATAATATTATAATATTATATTATAATATGTGTCATGTGACACCCTCTAATCCAATCTCGTGCTTAGATTCCTCAAAATGGACACACTTGTAACCTAATTTAAGTAAAATAACACCCATGCTTCATAACATGGATGATGAAGTATACCAAAATCCAAATCATATTCTCCACATATGACATACCCTCTTGTCACGGGACATCACGTGATCTCCCTCCTTACTTTTTTCTATATTTTATATTCAATTATTTTAACGATATGAACATGTATTTGAAAAAAGAAAAGGAATCTTCAGCTGATTTAAATATATAATCTTATATGAAAGTATAGATCTTGATCCAGAAGTGATGCTTGATGTGAAAATTTACAATGCTTTCACCCAATTCACCATAATAATTTCTTTCAAAAATAATATATTTTTATGTAAAATTGCTTTAAAGATTTACATACTTTACAAATACTACTTTACAACAAAAATACAAATGAATACATAAAAATTATGTTTTAGTTATAAAATCTTATGTAAATCTCTCTATTTAGTTTTTAATTTTGGAATAAAGCACTAAAAAGTTAATTTAGGACATAAAACATGTATAAAAACAAAATAAACAAAACGGTTAAACAGGTTAACCCGTTGGGTTGAACCCAAACATGGTATGTTTATCCATAACAATAAAAAGATCAATTGGGTTCATTGAAATGAAATGGCCCTTCTAGCTAAATAGGTTCGTTGATTTGACCGAATTAACCTGAACACGTTTATACTAAACCTAAACCTATAAATTTTATGTTAGGTTTGCATCGTGTCAAAAATTTACACCCTTATTAACATTGAAACCACTATGGAAAAAGTAATTAATTGTTTTCATCAGTTAGATGTTATTTTACATATCTTTCTTCACTTAACTTATACCTATCCGTTATAGACGGGCTCAAACGATTGATCTCAAAAATAAGTTTCACTACTCTAACCGCAAATGATTTTACCATTAAAACCAACCAACTATAAAAAGTAAATAAATGTCCAAGCTAAAAATATTTAACCTTTTCAGCTTTTCTTGTTTTTTTATAATTGTATTATATGAAATTTACCGACTTGTAAGTAGCTTTTGTCTGATTAGATGAACTTTCAAGTGGATTTAGCAGATCTGGTCGCATAAAAAAACTATAAAAAAGTATTGGTTTTTAACTGCCTCTAGATGTAGATGTAGATCGAGATCCAATGTGGCAGGGTTTGCAACGGCAGTTAGCTTAGCTACATCATCACTATAATCGATCCAGTTATATTAGTTTTTAGTAGGTAAGGTTTAAATTTAATACTTCTGGTGTAAACGTTTATTATATATTGAAATCAAACTTTTATAATACTTAAGAAAAACTTATGTTTAGATGTATATTATTTTAAAATACTAATGTTTAAATGTTCATTTTTTAATTGACATAAAGTCCGGTTTTTAAGAAAAACTAAGCTCGATTACCTTAGTATAACATTGAATGAAATTTTTAAAAGAATGTGTGGTTTTGGATACTGTAATTAAATATATTTATGTAGTTGTTTACTTTTTAACTATTTGTGTGTTTTTCTAGTGTTTCTTTTTGAGTAACTTAAAAGACACATTTCTTTAATTCTTTAATATAAAACATTTGTTTCTATTGTTTTTAGGAGCTATTTTAATAGTTTCGTATGACAGGTTTATAATTTTTACTTTGTTATGAAGGCATTACTAGAATGTGTTTAAACAATTTATAGTCATTTAAAATATATATTATTGTTTGTAGTCATGTGTGAAGCAACTTTACTTTATTTCGTTGAATGAGTTTATAATTTGTGGTTTAAAAAAATTTAGAAACATTGTATGATTTATTTGTGATATAAAAATTCGTGAATAAGAAATTAGATTATTGCTTGAAATCTAAATCTAATTTCATTTCAATTGTTTTGACCAATTTTAAGTTCTTTAAAGTTTAAAAGGTTTACAAATTAAACAAGATTAAAACACATGCATGATCGATTTTAATTCCGATATATTTTAAATTTTTTAACATATGAAAAGTTTTTTAAGATATTATATAAACCAAATAAATCCTTATATGATTGCTTATCTCTAATATAAAAACTCCGGACCCTTAATTAATATCTAGATTCTAAATGTTTTGTTTGACTTGGAAATTGCCATCCCGTTTACATCTTTACATTATTCTTATGCAATGAGTATTTCTTTTAAATGCTTTTAGACCAGTAATCTATCTAATAAAAAAATAACAAATCTAGATATACAAATAAGGCACTTAAACCCAATCAAAAGATATTCTAACAATAGAAAAATCAGGGAGATTAACTTTGGATGTACATGTGTATTTGGTAGTGAGCAAATACCATACCGACCACTGAGTCATGATTATATGCTTTGATAAATAAATAATAAATATGTTTTAAGAAATTATGATAACCATAAGTTAGTATGTTTATTTTTTTTCTCTGCTTCGTCACGACCTTCAGTCATAGAGTATGTAATTACAACTTTAATTTCTGTTTACATATTATTAATGAAATATATTTTCTTTATCTCTTAATTACTGGTTAATCCAATAAAACTATAGTATTGTTATATGGATTATAGGTTGAACAGAAAATACAAAAAATAAAAAATAATGGACTTTTAAACGTGGATGAGTAAGTGGCTTGAACATGTCGTATACAATGGATTTATTATATAAGGTTGATTCTTTAGTGGTGCATGTGCCTTGCCCTTGCGTTGCTCTCTTATAAAAAAACAAGGCATATTATTGATAAATTGTTAAACAATAAAAATATTTAAAAAGCTAACATAAAGAAAACATAAAACTTGTTTAAAATCTTTTTTTAGTTGTCTATTTCCTTGTAACATATTTCACAAAAAAAAAAAAAAAATAGATCGTTATATTTTTGTCAAAATTTTGAAGAACAAAAGAAAATTATCAATGAATCATCTACATCCATTATGTTTGTGGCTCACACTTTATAACGACTCGTTTAAACCGAAACCACTAACCCGTTGGGTCCTTCTGTCAAATTTAACGAAAACTATAAACTTCTTTCCCCTTACGTGTAGCATTACAATCCCGATTTCCTTTCCAAAAGAACCTTGTATATTTTTGGACCATGAACAGTTATGTGCACAATGTTGTGTTTGATTTAACACGTGTTGATATTTTATCAAAGGATTTAAGGTCGTTTTTATCCTTGATTCAACAAAAGTAGAGTAGACGAAGGTTTTTGGCCCCAAGAATCAAAGTTTCAAATAAAGTTAAAAGAAGATTGTGCATGTTTAAAGGGTCTGAAAACATAAAAAGGCCTCACATGTGATGCAGATAAAAGTCATGTGACTCAGATCTCTAAATCTCTTTTCATGCATTTGGAACTTGTACTATACAATTAGTCAATGCGTGGGTATCCGTTTTCGTATACTTTTATGATATGTACTCCTATCCTGATGTAGACATGTAGTATACCCATCATGTTACAGAGATAAAAAAACTACTAAATATTTCATTGTTACTCTATTCTTTATGTATATTTTTAGTATCGAATGAATCAATCCCAATTTTCAGAAAACACCAAAACAAGACAATTAACTTGGCTCAAATGTGTGTGTGTGTGTTTTTTTTTAAACCAGATTATATTATCAAAAAACACCGAATATAATTTTTCTCTTTTTACTCACTCTCAGCAACCATCGTTTTTTCTTTTTATTTTTTTTTATCAGATGTCTATTGAATGTTTTTTCGAAAACATCCGATAAAATTGAAACGATACAGAGAAAACTAGCATAGCCTCTGCTCAAGGATGACTCAGCAATCATCTTACATTATGTTTATGTTCACTAATCGCTTGTGTGACATCACTTTTTAATCACCCTATCAGGTTAACACAAAAAACCTTGGAGTTTTAAACTCAACCGCACCATAGACAGTTAAAACATCATGGCCTAGCTGTCGATTGACCCGTAGATTCTGGGTCTCTATCCCTCACCATAACCTCCTTTTCCTCATTTTATAAGACTAAAAAAACCACCCCCACTACCTCAGCCCACAACACAAATGATTTGGTTTTTCTCACATTGTTCCTCCCTAGGCTCATCCCCTTCCTCCCCCTGCTTCTCATCGGAAACTGCAACATTTTTGTAATGACTATCTTTCAACCCCTTTTTCTACTCTTTCTTTTCATCCCCTCTTGTTTCTCCCTCAACCCACAAGCTCAAGCTCTTCTCTCATGGCGGAAGACATTAAAAGGACCAAATTTACAGGTCTTAAACAACTGGGGTTCTGGTGAGAATGCTTGCGGGTGGTTTGGTGTCACTTGTGATATTAACAACAATGTTGTTGAGTTGAGTTTGAGTTATGTGGACTTACTTGGAACCATGCCTTCTGATTTCACCTCTTTGTCGACGTTAAAGAAGCTTGTGTTATCTGGAACGAATCTCACCGGTTCGATCCCGAAAGCAATCGGGTCGTTACAGGACCTGAATTACTTGGATTTGAGTGATAATGGATTGACCGGTGAGATCCCGAAAGAGCTTTGTGCTCTTGAGAAGCTCGTTGAGCTTTACGTCAACACGAACAGGCTCGAAGGTTCCCTTCCTGTGGAAATTGGGAACCTTAGGAGCCTGGTCGTGTTGACATGTTATGATAATCAGCTCGGGGGGAGCATCCCGAGTACCATTGGGGAATTGAAGAATCTTCAGGTGATTAGAGCTGGTGGAAACAAGAACATTGAAGGCCCATTGCCGAAAGAAATCGGCAATTGTACTAGCTTAATGATGTTAGGGATTGCTGAAACAAGCTTATCAGGCTCTATTCCTTCAACAATTGGTAATCTGAAGAAGCTTCAGACGCTTGCGATTTACACCTCATTACTTTCCGGTGAAATTCCGCCGGAGATCGGTGATTGCACCGACCTTGAAAATATCTATCTGTACGAGAACTCGATTTCGGGCTCGGTACCGAGTACGATGGGTAATCTGAAAAACCTGAAGAATCTGTTGCTGTGGCAGAACAGTTTGGTCGGAATCATTCCGCCGGAGCTCGGAAACTGCCGGCAGCTAGTTCTGATCGACATTTCGATCAATTCGTTGACCGGAGCGATTCCGGCGACGTTTGGTAACCTGACGTCGTTGCAGGAGCTTCAGTTGAGTGTGAATCAGATCTCTGGTTCGATACCTACTCAAATTGGGAACTGCAGAAGTCTCACTCACATCGAACTCGACAACAATCAGATCACCGGTGCTATTCCATCGGAAATCGGAAACTTTGAAAACCTAACTCTGTTGTTCTTATGGCAGAATCGTCTCGAAGGTGCAATACCTAGCTCCATATCGTCGTGTCAAAAGCTCGAAGCGATTGATCTCTCGCAGAATTTACTCACAGGTCCGATCCCGAAAGGTCTGTTCAATTTGAAGAATCTGAACAAGTTGTTATTGTTAGGAAATGAGTTGTCAGGCCAAATTCCGCCGGAGATCGGTAACTGCTCGTCGTTGATCAGGTTCCGTGCGAACAATAACCACCTGATCGGATCCATTCCGCCTGAAATCGGCAGGTTGCAGAATTTGAACTTCCTTGATCTCGGATCCAACAGATTGACCGGAATCATACCACCGGAGATATCCGGTTGCCAGAATCTGACGTTTCTAGACTTACATTCTAACTCAATCACCGGGAAGTTACCGGCGAGTTTAGATAAGATTGTATCACTACAGCTTGTTGACGTATCTGAGAATCAAATCGAAGGCGAATTGAGTCCGACTCTCGGATCACTGGTTTCACTCAACAAGCTCGTGCTCAGTAAGAATCGTTTCACCGGATCAATTCCGTCGGAAATCGGTTCGTGCATGAACCTACAGTTACTCGATCTGAGCAGTAACGAATTCTCCGGCGAGATTCCGTCGAATTTAGGCAAACTTCCGGCGTTAGAGATTGCTCTCAATCTCAGCTGCAACAAACTCTCCGGCGAGATACCGCCGGAGTTTGCTGCTTTAGATAAACTCGGAGTATTAGATCTGTCTCATAATCTACTCTCCGGTGATCTACAAAACCTAGTGGACCTTGAAAATCTCGTGGTTCTTAATGTCTCACACAATGATTTCAAAGGTTACGTGCCGAACACACCATTCTTCTCCAAACTACCACTCAGTGTGTTATCGGACAATCCTTCATTGTGTTTGGCCGGAAACAAGTGCACCGGGGACAGAGGCGGAGCTTCGAGGCGCAGCAAGGGTGCTAGGGTTGCTATGGCGGTGTTGATAGGCATCGCGTGTGTTCTCCTGCTATCTGCAGTTTACATCGTGCTCGTGGGCAAGATGCGTGCCCGCGAGCACGGTGTAGATGATGCTGACGTGGAAATGGGACCACCGTGGGAGATCACTTTATACCAAAAACTTGAATTGTCAATTGCTGACATGGCAAAATACCTAACGCCTGATAATGTGGTGGGCCGGGGTCGATCTGGGGTTGTGTACCGGGCGAATATTCCGTCCGGGTTCCCCATCGCGGTGAAAAGATTCCAGCTATCGGAGAATTACTCTGCAGCCGCGTTCTCGTCTGAGATCGCGACTCTTGCGCGCATACGTCATCGGAATATTGTCCGGTTGTTGGGTTGGGCTGCTAATGGGAAGAACAAACTCTTGCTTTATGACTTTCTGCCTAATGGAACACTAGGTGCTTTGTTACATGAAGGGAACATCGAGGTGGTTGAGTGGGAAACACGATTTAAGATCGCTTTGGGGGTAGCAGAAGGCTTAGCGTATTTACACCACGACTGCGTGCCGCCAATCCTCCACCGTGACGTGAAGGTGGAGAACATATTGTTAGGTGATCGTAATGATGCTTGTCTTGCGGATTTTGGGCTTGCGAGATTGGTGGAAGACGATAACGCCTCATTTTCGGTGAAGCCTCAATTCGCAGGCTCATACGGTTACATGGCTCCAGGTAAACTAATTACCTTAATCAGGTTGTCATGTAATATATTATTTACGTCACTTAGTTATGTAAATGATTATTTGTGTTTGCAGAATATGCCAGCATGTTGAAGATTACAGAAAAAAGTGATGTGTTTAGCTACGGAGTCGTGTTGTTAGAGGTAATCACAGGGAAAAAGCCAGTAGACGAGTCATTTTCCGAGGGCCAACATGTTATCCAATGGGTCCGTGATCATCTCAAAAGCAAGAAAGATCCGGTACACATTATAGACCGAAAACTACACGGCAATCCCGACTCGCAAATACAAGAAATGTTACAAGCCCTAGGAATAGCCCTCTTGTGCACTAGTAATCGACCCGAAGACCGGCCCACAATGAAAGACGTGGTGGCATTGTTAAGAGAGATTAGACACGAGTCTACGACAACCACTGAGTCCCACAAAGAGACCAACAGTCCAAGAAAAGATTCGAACCCTTCGAGTCTGTTTTCGTCGTCATCGGTGACCCCGGCTCAGTTGCTAGTTCAAGGATCATCAAATAGCTCCCTTGCGTACTCATCCTAATCAGGATTCGGGCAACAATAAACTGATAGGTTTAGTCATATATTAGCATTGTAAATAGGAGCTTAGTTTTAATTATTTCTTTTTTTGTTTTGTAATTTTTAGATATTAATTATAGAAAACAATATTTTAATCATTTTTAACAAGAATACAACCTTCTTTCTATTAGAATTTAATCATTATAGTGGATATTATTGTGTAGTGATGCTAACTGGAGAGGGAGTATTGTCCTCTTATAGTAGAGTCACACGTCTCCATCATACTTTTGAACAGTTTTTATTGGTTTATAATCTTCGGTATTTCTATTTTGTTTTTGTCATATGAGATAAGTATGCCGACATTACATCAATACAATTAATTATTAAGAAAAATTAATTAAAATAAAACACCAAAATATAATTAATTTGAGATAAATTATTATGATGGAGTTATCCAAATATACTTAACATGTTAGCAATCGTAAATACATACACCGTCTAAAGTCTAAACTAGGACCGCTCCATGCTTCCTCGACTCTTCATCTAGCCGAATTTTATACTAATAGAGGCATTCATCGTCGTTACTTTCTTCTAAATTTATCTCTTAAATGATTACCGATAGTTTTATTCAAACAAACATAAAAATATTTGTATCATGAGCTCGAAAAGTTGGAATGTTAGGAAATGAAAGTGAGAGACACATAAAGCAATGATGACATTTCCATCAAGGCTATCCAATCAACTAGTGATTGAAAAGAAGTTAGACCCCATTAGGGTTGGATGTAGGATCATGTCATACTCAAATAAGGTGTACTAAGGATGTTTGTAATGAGTTGTATGGCTTGTTTGTTTGCTTGGCTATTTTCACAAAATGCTTTAGGGCATGTGGCCCTCTTTATGATGTTCATTGACATCCATATCTTGTCCAAAAGTGGCAAGAAGCCTTCCTTACCTTCATGCATCTAATTCATCAATAGGACCCATGCCATGTGAATTTGATATGGGTATGGATGATATAAACAACTCATGTAATAAAACTACAAAAACAAAACTTAATTTTCCTTTTTAGTGATTTTATTGTTAACTACAATATCAAACATGTACTGTATAAACGACATGGGTATGGAGGACATGCACAACTCATATATATAACAAGATAGTGATTCTAGGAAAAAAACTAAACATGATATTACATACCAAATCATATATGTAACTAGACTAAAGTATTTTCGGTTACGCTCCAAAACTTTTAGATAGTCAAATCTAAAATCCTTTTTTTTCTTTAGTTCTCACTGCAATCACGTCCTCGTCTTTGCATTTAAAATTTCAAACTCGCTCTCTAGTTTTCTCATGACATCACTCATCACATACTCAATTGTGTGCATTGTGAGTCTTCATATTCCTAAATTGTAAGTCCAAAAATACCTATAATGATGTAGTATTGACGTGATCATTTATATGTTGCCCCTGGTGTTGTGCTCCTATGTATTTTTCATAAGTTCATAGGTTCTGTTATGTTATATTAGGGGCTACCCTTATGTTCTTTTTAATTTTTATTTTTATTTTTATTTTTTTGTTTTCTCTTGTGTAGTCCCCCAGACCCCCACTAGTGTTTGCTTTTGATCAAATTAATGGCCATTTCAAACAAGATTTATATGTGGCCCCTCTTCCAAATAGATATCACTCGGGCCCGGGTTCCTTACCTCAATCAATAGGTGATGATTGTGGACCATGATTAAGAAAGCCCAGTTAAGACATCCAAGCCCAGTAAACAAGCTACATAAACTGATAAACCCGAGTACCCGACTAATATTTAATTAATCACATCTGTCATCTTCAAAATTTTAAAAAACCCTAAATGACGTATCAACACGGCAATAATTTTATAGTTTTGAAAAATCCTCGACGCTCCAGAAAACCTTTCGGTGGACAAACAGGAAAACCCTCCGACAAATGAAATGGAAAAACCTCTGGTTATCTCACCGAAAAACCCTCCAACCCATAGTCATATTACAATGACAACCTAAATTTAGGATTTTAATGATACATATAGTCCTCATGTCGATCCATTTGAAGACGACCCAGTAGAGGATGATGCTTGTCGTAGTTCTTAGTTCATCAACCCATAATGATTATGATTACTAGTATAAATATTAGACTGTGTAAGACGACCCAATAGAGAATCATGTTCGTTAAAGTCCTTAGTTCATCAACCGTAACGATTATGGTTACTAATATAAATATTAGGTTGTGTAATTCTAATTTTTAGTTATGTAATTTATATGTTTAGCTATTAGTTTTTATTATATTTATCATAATATATTGTTTTAATTAATACAAAAAATAAAGTATATTATAATATATATCATCCATCATATTTATCAACATTTTGGTACTCTTCACTTTACAGCAACAATGGTCAAGAGAGTCTTGATCCCAGTTTCTAAGAGCTCCATGGGGATAATTTAAGCAATTTCTAATGGAAATCAAAGCTATAACTGCACAAACAAATGAACGATTTCAGATTAATATCTCAAAAACTCAAAAAAAAAAAAAAGAGTTAAAACCTTCAGGATTACGAGCTTCATACGACATAAAAAGAAGAAAGAAAAGAAAAACAGAGGATTATTTGAGGCAAGATGTTCATTGAATGCAAGGGAAGAACATTAAATTGTGAAGAAGTGTTTTCTCATATCATAGAGGAAATAAAGATGGGCCAAATCATGTTGGTGGAAATCTCTGTGATTTGGGAGAAATAGCATGAAATTAATGTGTTTTTGAGCCATTTTCTTTGCAATTGCAGAGAGTTTATGTGTAGTGTGGATAGAGAAGAAAGAAGAATAAAGAATAAAATGAGATAATATGGTGTCAAGTAAGTGAGGGGGTCAAGTGTAAATTACGACACTTTTTTCCTTCAAGTTGCTTTAATGGCTAATGCATGTGAGCAGGTTTGGTTAACATGCACTTATTATTTTTTCTTTTCATTTTTTTTTTAAATTAAGCCAGTATGTTTTTTTTGGTCTTGATCGTATAAGCTGGTCTTGATCGTATAAGCTTAACATCGATGAAGCACGCATATAAGAAAATACATAGTTTTTCTTTGTTTTATTTAGTTTTAAAAGGATTTTTGATGAAGTACATGAAATTATTTCATACGAATTTATAGAGGCATAAAAAAGCATGACAAAATATAAAACGATTCCATGTTTATTTTTATGTATATTTTGAGTTGTTATACTTTCGACGTAATTTTGTTTAGAAATGAATCGGGTCAAATATAATACATTTTCTTTGGATTGTATAAATTCGAGTTACTCTACGTTCTCACGTAAATTTAATTCAAAAACAAGTTGGGGCAATTATAATATATACTTATCACGTTGCATACGACATCACAACATGTGTTTTTTATGAACGTTTGATATAAATTTTTTTTGAAAAAGAGTTTGATCAAATATAATACGTTTTAATTGAAGGATATAAATTCGAGTTATTTTGCGTTTCGAAGTAAATTAACATAATTCAAAAACAAGTTGGATCAATTATAGCTTATACTTTATTACGTCGCGTATGATGCCGCAGTAACGCGCGGCGGTTAAAACTAGTTATTGTAAAAGTTAAATTGGTTTATAGAAAACATATGTAAAAGTAGATGATGATGTGAAAATATAAGGGTGTTTGAGAAATGGGTTACTTGAAATAATAGTATCTAAGTTTTGAAAGGATTTACCTTAGTACCCGAGTACTATTTATGTAGGATATTTAGTTATTTTAAACTTTAAATTTTTATCTTTATTTTTATACCCAATAAATAAAAATCATAGGTGACATGTGTCTCTTTTCCCATCACCTTAACTTTTGCATATCTCTCTTACTAGTATAGTATCCTGTATAATACACGTGTTTAATAAATAAAATATTAAATAATTTGTAATAAAATTTAAAAATTATAAATAATATTTGTAAATAAGATATGATTGAGTTATGTATATATAAGTATTTTAATTAAAAAATAACAATAATATCATTTTATAAGATTGTGTTTTTTTAATTGTTTTTTAAAACATTATGGACGTTTTTTAATTTTATTTAAAAAAACTAATCATCTTATAAAACTTAGAAAAATGGTATTAAAATACTTCGTATGTAAGAATTTTTTCGTGTCTTATATAATTTTAAAGTGTGTTTTTCAATAAAAATCTAGTTTTTTTATTTTTATGATATCTATTTTTTTAATTTAGAAATATTTTAAATAATATAATTACTATATATATACTAATATCATTAATTAGGAGAGAGATACGGAAAAATAAAAATAATAATGCCTAATATGTTAACACGTGTCATGTAAAAACCTTCTTTTATTATAGTTAATAGATTAATTATACAAGTTTTCTTTAATTGTTTTTTATAATATTTTATATCATGTCTCTCTTTTCTATTAAAATTTAATAATTTGTATATTCTTTTTATACAAAACGTTGTTCTTTAAAGTTAGCTTTGTTCATAAAACAATTTTATAATGGAACATTTCTTTCATTCTTTTATTGTTAAAATAGCTATATAATGTTTTAAAATTTGTATTAAAATATGTATATGTCATAAATATGTAATATGTAAATTTAATTACTTAGTATATAATTTTACATTTATGCAATACATACATAGAATATAACTAGAAGAGCTGCTTGCGCGATGCAGCGGACAAAACAACATGTAAACTTTCTTTAAAATAAAAAATACTATACCAATATAATACTCAAATTAAATAGAGTAAAACGCTCGTTTATATGATGTGATTCTTAAAAAAGAATATTAATGTATGAAGAAAGTTATAGCCATTTAAAATTTTGAGGGAAATTGGTTTAAAA
The DNA here is from genome assembly GCA_025506415.1 of Flaveria robusta. Taxonomy (NCBI): domain Eukaryota; kingdom Viridiplantae; phylum Streptophyta; class Magnoliopsida; order Asterales; family Asteraceae; genus Flaveria; species Flaveria robusta. The sequence goes on from CM046469.1 coordinate 3,175,649, forward strand.
GTTAACAATCTATCTACTCTAATAAAAGGGTAAACGAGAGGAACACTTGTCAACATCACATTCTATCTAATCAAAATTTTGCCGCTTTTCTCTCATATTTAATAGTTATTATAATTATTAATAATATTAATTAATTTCTTTATGGACTAAAAATACTTTTTTAATAAATTAAAATAAGTTTCTTTTATTAATGTTACTTATAAAAAAACAAATTTTTATAAAATAAAAGTTTTTTAAAATATCAAAGTTTTTTAAAATTACAAAATATTTTAAAATTGGTACTTTTAAAAAGTAAAATATTTAAAATAAAAAATAATTAAAATTAAAAGTTACAATAATAAAAAAATTTTAAACATTTTGTTATACATTATTTTATTACGTATATATTTACTCATACGTAATTTCAATTATATATTATCATAGAATATAGTTTTAAAACCAATAAAAATTTATTATATTTAATATTCTTTTTATTCAACCAGTGTAATACACGGGTTTACTAATGCTATTTGTAACAATATAATAGTGTAAAAGATAATTAATATAGTCAAATTTATAAAAGACAAATTTGCCTTCTTAAACTTTTAAAAATGATTGTACAAAGACAATATCGTCATTTTCAAATGTATTATAGTATAGTATATAAGTTTAGTCAAATCAAATCGAAGTTGGGCTGAAATGAAACATGACATGTTGCTAAATAAAACTGTAAACGAACCAAACGTTCAACGAATAGTTCGTGAACCGTTCGTGGGGAAGTTTGTTTACGTTCGTTTGTGGGGAGACCACCGGCCACCAATCCACCATCGTCCATCCCTCCCTGAAGCGACGAAGGACTGACGGGCACAACCTTCATCGCGACCTAGGTGGCTCGGTACCACAACTACACAGGTAACACACTAACACTTTAACACCACCATTTCAATTATGTTTCTAAACAGGTCATTTCGTGTAACCTGTTTCTTAACAAGTTCGTGTTTGTGTTTTAAAAAAATAACACAATAAGTTTTCGTGTTGTGTTCGTGTCTGACATGTCAGATCATCGTGTCTTATCGTGCCGTGTCTGACCTGTTATGCCAGCCCTACTTATTATTTATCCAAGGGCTTAGACGACCAATTTCATAAAGCTGGAGGGTAGCACTTGCCAATCCTCCGTAAGATTGAGGTTTATTCGTCATTTTGGTGTAATCTTAGGTAGCGTGAGTAGAAAGTTTCAACCCACCGGAGATTCTCCCGACGATCAAATACGGTTGCAGCATCGTCGCCGGCGTTGAGGATCTGTTCATCGGTAATTCAAATACCTCATCGGAAAAAGTATGGGATTGAATATTATAGGCGTCGTTGAGAAGGTCAACGGTAATGAAATGAGTTACAGTGATTTTGCAAAGAAATACTTATCGAAGAACGAACCCGTTGTTGTAACTGGACTCATGTCCGATTGGAGAGCTTGTGGAGATTGGGTTTTGGATGATGGAAGACCTAATCTTCAGTTCATTTCTTCCAATTTTGGTGATTCTAAAGTTCAGGTGCCTTAATTTCCCCCAAACATAAGATTAACCCTAATTTTAACAACTTGTGTTTCTGATTGTTACAGACCAAACGGAATAGTCTTTTGAGTTGAGTTCTTCCGTTTGGTCTATAACAGTGGTATCAGAGCCAACCTCGGAGTGGTGGCCCACGGAGTGGTGGCCGTGACCAACGTGGCCGTGACCAACGAGGATGTTATGGACTGAAATCATTGTAAGGTATGGGACTTATCTCACATCGGTTGTATGGGCAATTGATGTGGGGTTTATAGGCCAAATGGCTTTCCTCACCCATCGTACTAGTCTTTTGGGTTGAGTTCTTCCGTTTGGTCTGTAACACTGATTTCTGCTTTTATGTATCTATGAAGATTGAAGTATGGTGAATAGGATTGTTGAGAATATGTAATGTCATTTGGTTCAAAGCTTAATATTGTTTTATAACAGTAGAACTGGAGTTGGATAACCTAGGTGGGATTTGTATGTATCTGTGTGTGCAAGCAGATGTACTGATGTACATCAAGTTAAACTTTACTTTGTTCTTTTTTAACTAATTGTGAACCTGGGTACAATGTACATCACTCCATATTTGTATAAGCAAACTTTGAAATTCACAATGATCTTAAAATGAAAGAAAGACTACAAGAGGTGTGTGCAGGTTGATTTCCATCACAGTTTAGCTGCCAGTGGTTAATGGGGATGGGCTACAGATTTGTTATCTATTTAAAAACTCTGAATCATTTATTGGTATATGTTGCAACCCAAAGATTTTACGCTGTATCAACTTTAAGTTTCTGTATTCTACATTTTAACACGTAGGTTGCTGACTGTGATAGCAGAGAATTTACTGATCAGAAGAGGTTTGACATGTCCGTGGCTGGGTTTATTGATCACTGGCTTAAGCTTTCTTCTATGGAACATGGCAATCTGTATCTAAAGGATTGGCACTTTGTAAAGGTGCGTTTAAGCTGGTTAAATTAGGACCGTTTAAACCATGAATTGGCATTTTATTTGTTAGAGATATATAGCTTATTTAGAAATTTGCAGGAGTACCCAGAGTATACAGCGTATACAACTCCACTATTTTTTCGTGATGACTGGCTGAATTTGTATCTCGACCATTATCACATGCATGAAGACCATGATGGATATCAGAAGAGAGACACCATACGCTGTTCTGACTACCGTTTTGTGTACATGGGTGCAAAAGGTTAGAACACTTTTTCTAGCAAGACTCTTTTTGTGTGTGAACAGTAAGTGTTCATTATTTACATGTTGGTGTGTCTATCTATTTCATTTTTATTTTTTGCACTCAGGAACGTGGACGCCTTTCCATGCTGATGTTTTTAGGTCTTATAGTTGGTCAGCAAATGTATGTGGCAAGAAGCAGTGGTACTTTCTATCTCCAGAACAGCGTCACCTTGTCTTTGACAGGTATATCTGGATTTTCTTTAAACCAGATAACTTTCAACAAATTTTTGAATATATTATTTAAAAAATTAAATATCAAGTGCATGTAGTCAGCCTTATTGTTATAGCATTAAGTGCATTATTCTTTACAGGGTTTAAGTCTTTAAGAATCTGCTAGGTACAGTTAAAATTTTATTTGTTTGTAAATCCAGGAACATGAAAAATTCTGTATATGACATCTTTGAAGAGGTTGATGAAAAAATATTCCCAAAATTTAAGAAGGTAATTTTCATTTGTAGACTAGCAGCCAACATTTAGGCATTAACTTCACCTTTTACATTCTTTAATTTGCTTGTTTGCAGACTTTATGGTTGGAATGCACACAAGATCAGAACGAAATAATTTTTGTTCCTAGCGGATGGTATCATCAAGTTCAAAATTTGGTAGTGCTATGTATACAGATATTAGGTTGTTTTGGCTATCTGAATGATTTGTTTTTTATATATATGTGTTAACTGTGCTTATTACAGGAGGACACAATATCTATAAACCACAACTGGTTCAATGCCTATAACCTCTCTTGGGTGGTAACTACAGCCAAATAAAGCATAATAATTATGTGAATAATTATTTAGTGAAATTGAAGTTATCATTAAACTTGTTTTTTATTTCATATAGTGGGATCTTATGTTGAGAGATTACAAGGAAGCTAGAGAGTATATTGAAGACATCAAAGATATTTGTGATGATTTTGAGGGACTGTGTCAGCGAAATCTTGCAGCTAATACAGGTATGTTGTAAAGCATAGGAAAACATTAATTTTATCATGTGGGAGGTTATTCAATTAAGAATGTACCTTTGCAACTTATAAAGGGGTGTTTGGATGTTTTAACTTATTATATTGTGATATTAAGTCAGAATAACCAGTTACAAGTAAAAGTGATTGTGATCATATGAGTTCAAATAATTGAATTTAGATAGGCAATAAGAGGCTGCAGTAAGAAAACAAGATAAATGTAAAATCACCTACCTATAGCTTATCATCTTATTTTGTGTTACTTTTTAACTCGTGATAATTACCACTTCCAAAACACATAGTCGATCACCTCCTTAGAATAGTTCAGTTTCCAACCTAGCGTATTGAATAACAATGTCAAACAAGGGCTTTTGAAGGATCTTAAGAGGCTAGGTAGAAGCATATATGGTCAGATTAATAGTAATTAATTTTGCTTTTGAACCATAAGCAACTAAACATGCTCCAGAGCTTCAGTACAAGCATTAATGCTCTATTTGGTCCGATTACATAGTATTAGCTTTTGAACTTTTGGCGGCCAACTTTTCTGACAAATGCTCATAGAGATTACGACCCAGTTAGATCTGCAATTAAGTATAATGTGTGAGGGTTCGGAGTCATTTGACCCTTTTGAAATAATGTAGATGGTTATTAACTACTTAATGTAGTAGATACATTAACAAAGAGCTTAGACCGCCTAACTGAAAACACATGATGCGAGATGCGTAGTGCAAGTGGCCTAGGATCAAGTCTTTTTTCCAAAGCCGTTATCTCTTTCATGAAGTTCATATAATGTGCTCTTAAATTTCAATTTCAGCTGTGGAAAATGTAGTTAATTATATTCTATACAACATTTACTTCTTAGCCCACACAACCGAAACACATAATGTCACAATAACTAGATACTCTGTATCACAAACATTAATAACTAAGACAATTCTGATGACAATTTGATCAATTGTATATTTCTTATATTTCCTTTAAAAATTTTAGACATTTGCAAATGTTTCTTAGAAGACAATGTAAAAAACTAAGACACAGACATCAAGATCGTATTACATCTTTAACCCACAATGGGTATTCTAGGAGGAATAATGCCGACTAATATTCATTTGTTTAGATTTCATTTTTTGCATTCTCAAAGTTACAAGGTATATATATATATATATATTATATTTTCTGATGCAGGCATGAATTTCTATGACTTTTTCAACTTCATGGTGCGTTTTTCCTTTGCAAACATAGTCCAACTTTGTCATCTTGCTAAAAGCAGCGTGTCTGCCAAATGGTGCTCCTCTCATACAGCTCAGCACTTAATCTTCAACCTTGAATCTGCAAAAGATATTGCAATGAAGATGAAATTCACATGTTTGTCTGAAAACCATAACATTTCACTGGATTTCAGAAGTGTTATGGAGGAACCTGCATTCTTGGAGTTATGTTTCCATCTGGAAAGAACATATGCTTTTATACATGATAAACATAAACCGATTGGTGATAAGAAGAAATTTTTAATGGACGTGGGTCTTTGTAAATTGTTGAGCGTTGTGGTTTGTAATCCTGAAAATTTAGTGGTTCTCATAGATGACACCTTGCAGAATCTTGTAATATCACCACATCAAATATAGTGATTTGCATTTATCATGAAGTTTTTATATCCGGCGACTCTCCCTTGCCCTATAAAGATTGAGTATTCTTACTTAAACTTAGTCTAGGTTATTCATTTGTGTAATAGTGATTGCTTGTTAAGCAAGTTTTTCTGTAGAACTTTATGAAAGAGTTACTGTGGCAGGATATATGAGTGCTCAAAATTAGCTTCTAATTTTATCTATCATCTATCTATACCTTTTATTTGTAATTGTAAGAACTCATTACTTGAAAATCCATTGGCCCTACCAATACCCTATGAACCAACCAATAAGATAGGTAAAGGGCTATACTAAAACTTATCTGATAAATAAAACCACTCATCATTTCTTGTATAATAAGGAAATCTTTTGAACTCAAATTATGATCGGTAGTTGCCGATCCATGAATCTTTTACTTGTGTCAATATTTGAAAGAGCATCGGATATTATATAACAAAAAAGAACTAGTAGTGTCATACTGTCATGTATGTATATCTGTCTATGATTGTTGGTAATTCTTGGTTGTGATAGCTAACATGTGCCTGATTACACTCTTGAAGAATGACCATGTTCACACAACTGAATCAGTTAAGACCTATGACTTTGTAGCATACCCCTGATCTGTGGGACCGCTGTTAGTTAAGGCCTATGAATTCAACAAGATTATGATGGTGATAGAATGATGGTTGGTACACCAATATAATTAGGTTATACTGATGGAAGTTCCATTCAATACCAACAAATAGAAAAATGCAGAGGCAGATACCAAACCATTGACTTCATTTTTAAGATATGTTCTATATAAATAATACATATAAATAAACAAGGTTCGACACCCAATAACAACCAACCATGTATAAATCATCCCACCAAACCTTATATATGTACAGTAGCTTCTAAAGATAGAACTTATGGCCTTACTGTATAAACTTATCAAACTCAAATTACTACAGGACGACTTGTCCAGTTCAAGTTACGTTATACTTGATCCCATTTGTTAGCAGTGTATTGGTGGGTCCGTGAGTTTCCCTTTTCTCACGGTTGCCAAAAAAAGTTACTATATAGGGAAAGAATCAACCATATGACAAAGAAAAAAAAGGCTAATTATAGACCAAAATATCCTCTTTATTGACACCTTCTACTCCTTCCAGGACCTCCATAATAAATATGATCCCCCCAAACATTGTTTTTTGCTGACTTTATATCATAACAATTTGGATGATCAGCCAATAAATGGAGATTTCTGAGAGGAAGCAAGTTATTATCCCAATCAACAACCTTTAAGTTTCTAAAATATGAAGCTTTCCCAAATCCTTCTGCTGCAAAATGACCACTACCCATTTGTGTTGTAGTGTGATATCCCCTTGATCGTGAGTTCACTATCTCCCCTCCGAACTGTATCATACTTGCATGCCTTTGTAGATGACTGAACAATAATGATGGCCAATAGCCTATAAGTTGGCCCGACCCGAATTCAAGCCACCAGTGACCATGTTTAGGGTCCTAGTCAAAGAAACAGTTTCTATTAGTTTGATTAATAATTGCTGTTTCAAGTCACAATAAAACTACAGATTCTTGTATTATTATTCTACGTTTGTTTTAATATTTTATGTGAACACAATGAAAAAGTCTACACATGGGAGAACACTTCGTAGAAGAAAAGAGAATCTTATAATTTTATATTACTAAGGTTGAATGTAAAGATTATTTTAAATAAAATGCAATTTTATAAACATAATCAAGTATGATCATTAAAACTGTTAGCATTACCTTCCATATCATAAGGCTAATATCAAATTGTTTACCCTTGTAAGATGATCTTGGAGAGATTGCTGCACCTATTGCAATCTTGTTGTTTGTTTGAACAAATCCCGAGCATAATAAGTTGTAGCATCCAGTGGTTTGGTATGCATCACTCTACAAAAAAATAAAAATTAATAAAAAAATTGAGCATCATTTTCTAATATGGGTATCTCAAATGCATTGACCGTTGACCAACTCTCTTTACATCATATATATTATGCTAAAGTAAAGATTTTTGAAGTGCTTACAGTCCAGTAAGTGAAAAATCTTGGGTAACTATCTCCATATAACTCTGGGCTTACCTGAATAATAATCAATAACTACGATTAGATGCGATAATTTTGTGAAATTAGTCGATAACAATTCAGCATTTTCTATATTATTAGCTAAAATTTCTGTTCTAGATCCACATTACCTGCCAACCAGCTTCTACTGTATTCAAATCATTGCCAAATGAACCCGAGGTAACCCATAGCTGCGATAGACTGAATTCATATGGATCTGCAACCGCAGGCGTCCATACATTTATACTGGCTTTAGCTCCATAGTATTGATCTCCATGTACAAACGCAATAGCATGCTACAATATAAATGACCATATATATAATGATCTAAATATAACTTTAATACTTGAACTATAAAATTTATGTCGCAATGTTGTGAAAATGTTAAACTTTGTGTTTACTTCGTGACCACTGCTCATTGTGTCGTGCCTCACGCGCCTAATGATCTTCCTTCCAAATCGTTTTAGAGAACTCGCGCGTAAAGCATCAGTTTCTGTAGTTCTTCTGATTGGAACAGTGCCTTCGGGGCAGAATTCATTGGATTTCGCCCAAAGCTGAAGAGTGTGAATGGTTTCATCACTGGAGTTATGCCCCTTTGGCCTCTCCAATGGTGGTTCCTAAAAGTTTATTAAAAAACTAAATCCATTTAAGATCATAACACTTTCTGTAAGTGAATAAAAAAAACTGAAAATTAACTGAATATAAAAATAAAAAATACCAATAGTTTATGCCCTTTGAGCTTAGGATGATCAAATGCAGGTTGAAGATGAGAAAGAACACAATCTATCAAGTCTCCATCAGGACTCTACTTCCAAAGAAAACATCAAATGCACTTTTAATTACTTGACATTCAAGAAACTGTAAAAATTAAGAAATTTAGCCCATGAAAGAAAAAGAATAAAAATGCCTGAATGGTCTTGATTGAAGGCTTGTTGATCTTCTTGAGATGATCTCTGATTCTCTTTAGCTTCTTTAACTCTTTCACTGGTTTAAAAACTGTTTCGTTCTTCGGTTCAACGGGTACAAACATGAGTAGTATACAAATAAATATGAATAAAATGGAAGAAGAAGAAGAAGAAGAAGTCATGTTTGAACTTTTGGGTTTAATGTGTGTGTTTTTATGCAGTTGGAGTTGTCTTCTTCCTACAGAAGTGAGATATTATTCAGAAAACAAGTGTAATTAAGTAACAGCTTTTGGTTTTATTCCAAACTTATGTCACATGGAAGAAGACATAGAAACTGCAGATGCATACTAGACAGATGAGAAGAAGCTTGAAGCTGAGTTCTTTCAAAATAACTCATAATCATTTTGACTTTGCTTAAGTATAAGAAAAGAAACCCCACAACACTAACATAATTAATAATTTTGTAATATAATCACCTCGTTTGTGACTTGTTAGAAAACTGACTAGTACTATTTATATTATTATTATTATTTTCTTTTAAAATTACTTAACTAATTAATAACTGGCAATTTTATAACAACAATTTTTTGTTATAATTTCACTAACCTTACACTTACACGATTTAAACTTGCACCATATTTATAGGGACGATCAGAAATGTCACTAGACTACAAGACAATAAACAATATTTGTCAGATAATAATTATATTTTGGTTTTTATATGTATGGAGATTATATAATCAATGAAGAAAATTCGCAAAATATAACATTATGAGACTATATTAGCAAATTGAATTTTAATGATTTAAGTTATTTATTAATCGATAATAATCTATAATGACAGTTTAATCACCAATGAAACTCATTAATTTCACTTCCGCTGCCCAAAAGTAACCAAACATAAATCCTTCTACTCTAATAAAAGAGTATCTTGGGGTGACACGTGGCGACACCACATTCATTCTCACCAAACTTTTCCCGCTTCTCTTTCTTATTAAATAATTACCTTAATTATCAATAATATTATTTAATTTTTTTAGAACAAAAATAGTTTTTTTAATAAATTTAAAAAAGATCTTATTAATGTAATTTCTAAAAATAATTTTTATAGAATAAGAAATTTTTACAAAATATCAAACTTTTTTAAATTAGTGTTTATTAAAATTTAATTTTTTATAAACAAAAAATAATTAAAATTGAAATTTATTATAAGAAAATTTTTATAAATGATATTTTTTAATACGGTTTGTTTTGAAACAAAATATTTATTATTATTTTTTTTGGAAAAAAAGTTTTAAACCAAAAATTTAAAAAGTTGATATAACTGTTTTATTACATATTGTTCTTAGTATACGTAATTTCAATTATATTTTATCGTAAATTATTCTTTTATGCGTGATAAATTTTTATTATATTTAATATTTTATTTATTCAACCCGTGTAATACATGGGTTTACTAAAGCTAGTAATAGATATAAACTTAGTTTCCACTCGATTTTGTTTACAAGGATTATTACGAGCGAAATAGGAAAATATACATTTCTCGTAAGTTAAATAAATCAAGGTAAAATCAAGTGTATATTTATGATAGCTGTGAAAATGGGTTGTTGTTGATAACAAATTTTTTTTTTTTAATTCAATTTGCCTTTAATTAGATGATTCAAAGAAAGAAAACTGTTGTGCATCCTAAAAACCCAAGACTTGAGGAATAGCACTTAAATTTATGTATATCTGTATAAAAATAATAGATCATTCTTTTTTAATTTAAATAGCGTCAAGTACATAAGGTTTTTAGATAATAAAACAAGTTAAACTAGAACTGTGTGTGTTACTGGTTTAATTACAAGCCGATAAACCGGTTACAAAGCTAAAAGATTTTGTCCTCCATTATAGCGTGTGAGAGTTGCTTTGATGTTAGCCTTAATGGTCAAAGTTAGATATCAAAAAATTTGAAGTTTGATTTTCTTTAAAAAAATTTAGAGTTCATATTTTGATTCTTATGGCAATCCTACCTCACCTACAAGTTCCAGAATGTACCTACTCCTTTATACTTTTCAATGTCACCCTGAAGTCTATGTCACAAACAGAAAGTATGCATCTTGAAAGTTTGAAATGTAGCGATTTTATTTATGTTCTATTGCATTTGTATCTAGGGTTTATTGTGTAGTTAATTGAAGTATGATAATTACATTAAGATTAAATTAAGTTATGGTGTATAAGAGTTATATTTGTATCGATAAAGATCAAGGATGACTGCCAAGATGACAAACTAACTACATATAAATCAAGTAGATTGTTTGAACACAAGTACCACAATGGACTCACATTAAATCGTCTCACACCATCACATGAAAATAAATCAAGTTTATTGAGTAATTCATCTAAATTGATCCAAGGAGTAATAACCGCCTCTAACAAATAATGTTCCTGTATCAATAAATTCTTTTATCGTTAAAAAAACTTTACAGACTTATTTTTAGTTAACTCGACTTTCATGCTAGTTATTGCTCCAGCATAAAAGGATGGTGGCAAGCTTGTGTCATATCAAATATGTTTAAAGTAACATGAATAAATAACTTTTTTATAATGAACAAAAGTAGTTGTGAATATTATCCATTGATCATTGGAGTGTAGCCTAATTCCTACGGGCATCATGCTTCTCACAATTGTACTTCGTTCAAACATTGTTGTACATTCATAATAACTATGTAAAATGTAAATAGTATCTAAAAACATATGAATCAAATGTTCTTCCTCATGCCTTCCACTATTATTAAGCTCCATATATAATTGAATCTTATAGTACCAAAACGATGGGGACCATTACTGTGTTGTAGCTTTATCGCCCAAAAATGCAAATTCTTAGGGTTGTGCATCGTGCATAACTAGTTGTACATTAAGCTGTCAAAAGACACCAACTTTTTTAAGCAAAGAATAGAAAATTCATCCCTCTTTATTGCCATTTGGACCCCCTTAGATAACCCATATGGCAGTGGTTTGCCACTAACTTAAAAGAGGACAAATATTTATGGACCTTTTTACTTTTTCTCTCTCGAGATTTTGTAGAAATAAATAATGATATATTGAATTCTCATAATCTAAATTATAATTATCGATTGATAATAATTTATACCGTCAATTTGACTAGTAATATTTTTAATTTTATTTTATTATTAAAGACATCTATACTCATATACAAGGTTAACACAGAAAAAACAGTCGTGTAATTACTCTAATATAAAGTAAATACAAACTAAATATTTTAACTTATAAAACAGCAAGCACAATAAGAGAATCTTCTGAATTGTACTCCTTCTCTAAAATAGAAAGGCATAGCAGGTCCATAACTACTCCCTTAATAAAGGTGACAGACATATATAATACCTAACTGTAAAGATAAAGAAATAAAAATTACATTTTAACCATTCACCTTTGTATACAATAATACAAAGTGTAAATCTTTTATCAGTTTAATAATATAAACTTGTTAATTATATTTAGCACATTAACAGTTCGTAAAAATCCTTTAAATGGACCAAGAAAAGCTAGCAAAATCAGTTCAACCGGGACTGTCCTACTAAAGATGATTTGTTTCTACATTGTGTGTCGTTGTAACCGATTAACTAATCGACCCACTTTTCCCACCACATTTAATTGCTAGTAGCATAGATCTCTTAAAATTTTGAGAACATCAATGTTCATCCATAAAATTAAGTTTGTTACAAATATCTAGTAACGTTTGTTGAAAAAATTTAAAACATTTTTTATATAAAAACTAAAAGTTGTGATTTCAAATAATATATTGACACACACTAAGGACAAATATCTTAATCATTTATACAGGGTTATTGGTTTTTGGATCCTTTCAAAATACTGATATAAAAAGATACACATAATGTGCAATTTTTAATTGAAAACATAATATTTGAACTTTAAAATTTGCCCCATATAGCCTTATACGACTCCCTATACGACACATATAGGGTTATACGACGCGTATAACAAATTTCGACACTGACTATGAGGAAAAATTCAAAGGGCTATCTGAGAGGTTATACTCCTCATATAGGCTTATACGACCAATCTATACGACGTATGACTATATGACCCGTATAGAAACTTAGGTGTTGATTTATAATTAAGGGTGCCCTATTAACCCTTTGAGAATCCTTAAAAGCATAAAGTAATTTTCCAGAAGAATGTGCTCCACCTGCAGGTTGTGTGTGCTTTTAAGGGTTTGAAAACACTAGTCATCTTTATCTTGGTGAGTGGTGGACCGCGGATGGTGTGTTCTCTAAGGCATTTAAATTTAAATAAACATATAACCCAGAAATAATGGTAATAGATGCAATTTAGATGATAGAACTATAACATATTCGTACAACAAGTGGTAACCTTTAAGTCGAACAGGGTAAATTGAGTCGGATAATATTAATATAGGATAATAGAACCTTATAAGTTATTTTGTAATGTTGATCGACTATTTTTCGAGGTAAGAATAGTTTTAGAAGATAACCTAATCAAATTATGTCGCTAATTATTTTATATATTAAAGTAAGATTACCCCTAATGCTAAACGTGGATGAAACAGAAGGAAATTGGGCGACTCAGGCTAAAGCAAAAATACAATGAGCACGGTGATATAAGTATAATATACGATCTAGAAAAAACACATGATAAAAACTTATTTCAATATAAACACTAAGAAAACTTCTTGCGTTAAATGACAACATATCTAAAGACATAGTGGCAACAATGATAAGTGGCATGAAGACACAACTATAATGACAAAAATAGTGACCGTAGCTTAGAGAGAAAAATTAATACAAACTAATTTATATACATGTAGAAGCGTCATCGAGGCATGACAAGAAGAAAACGTATAGAAAGTCATCTCACAAATGAGTGATAGGGGAAGAGAGCCGACAACCAACAAAATAATCAAATATGTTGACAAATACAACAAGAAATATATGAAAGAAAGAAAAGAACGAAGTAATCATAAGGCTACAATATCATATGAAACAATAAAACCTTGTTATATGTTATATATTATTGATCAACGATTTATAAAAATATAATATGAACAATTATTATTGAATCTTATTTTCTAATTATGATAAATGTTGTTATAAATAAACACTAACTTGTGTATCATTTTTATTGTTCTATTCTAGATATAAACGTATTAAGTATGGCTATAAAAATTATATTAATAAATAATAATATAATTTAATTTGTGTAAAGCATTAAAATATTTGCAGCTTGCAACTATTGTAGCGATACATTTGTCTCTATCTTATTTTTGGTAAGTTTTTTTAAATTTCCCATTTTAACCAAGATCAAATATAACCCAAAGTTATTGTTTACGGTACATTAAATGGTCACCTCTGGTATATAACGGTTCTAAACAAAGTGTGGTACTTTATTGTATAAAACGTATAATTATTATTATTTTTTTGTTAAAATTAACAGTAAAGTATATATTTCGTCAATATGTTTATCACAAATCACAATTTGTAGGTTCAGAGTGTGGGCTGCGGGGCTTTGAATTGAAATATTGAATGATGATAAAAATGTATAAATGTATGATACCCGGATCAGACCGTTCAGTGACTTTAGTTTAAAAGTTTCCAAAGTTCCATATGTGTTAAGGGCTCAAGGCCCGTTTAGTAAGCCCATTTCTCATCTTGCTGGTCTCCGTAGCCCATTTGTATTTTTGGCACTTCCTCTTATAGAGGTATAGTTGAATAAAAAAAATATTAAAAAAAATTAAAATTTATTAATTATAGATCGATATTCAATGATAAGATATGATTGAAATCTTTCTTATTATAAATAAAATAAAATTTTTATTTCAAAACAAATATTTTTTTAAATATCTATTTTAAAAGCTTTCTTATTATAACTTCTAATTTTAATTAATTTTTGGTTTATAAAAAACTAGTTTTTAAAAACATTAATTTTAAAAATCTGTGTATTTTTAAAAAAGTTTGATCTTTTAAAAAATGTTTTATTTTATAAAATAATTATTTTCTTTAGAAATAATATTAATAAAAAATCTATTTATTAATTTATTAAAATTACTTTAATAGTATTAATGTGATAATTTAATAGTAGAGATAATTTAATCACGTGTCTCTTATAATTATTTTTTTATTAGAATAGTAAGATTTTTTTTTAAATTGTATACAAAAGTTCCAAAAACAAGTTGAATATTATGTTAGAAAATGGAATCATCGACCTCCGAAGCATCCCAATTATGAAGTCATCGAACTGATCACCTTCTCGATAGAACAACGGGGAAGATGAAATTGACCCTCTTACCAATCACCATCTTCATCATCATCTTCTGCACATTAGGGTTTACTAACGCCTATGAATCACCACCATACACAGTGATTCACTCCGAATCAGACTTCGAGATCAGATTATACAAGCACTCAGTCTGGATGACGGCTCCCGTCAAAGAAAACTCCTTCCGAAAAGCCACCAACGATGGCTTCCACAGGTTTGATCACTAGTTCAATTTGCTTATCGTTTTATAATCTCTCACATACAATTGTTCTTTGTTCGTATTTTGAACAATTAGGTTTACTTAGGGTTTCGATATTTGGGTACCCCCAAATTGTGGGATTTCAATTTCTAACCTAGAATAATTTGATCTTGTGTTACAGGTTGTTCCAGTACATTGAAGGTGCAAACTTGAACAATTCTCGTGTATCCATGACTATACCTGTGTTAACAAGCATTGTCCATGGAGCAGGGCCTCTTGATTCATCAGCATATGCTGTGTATTTCTACTTACCTGATGAATTTCAAGCCTCTCCCCCACTCCCTCTTCCTGAACTTAACCTTAAGCCTGATTCATGGGCCACCAGTTGCATCGCGGCCCGCCAGTTTTCGGGTTTTGCGAGGGATAAGAACACGGTTGAAGAGGCTGAGAAGCTAGACACTAGCTTGAGTAGGTCACAATACACTACTTCTTCATCTAGTAAGTTTGCATACTCAATTGCGGAATATAATTCTCCACTTAAGTTCTTTGGGAGATTGAATGAAGTTTGGGTGGAGGTTGAGGGCTGTGAGTCTGCTGATGTGGCTGCATACTGAAAGGCTGTTGATCATGGGCACGGGTTTGTCAAGTTTTTCGACCAGCCGGCTCATGTCAGTTTACGCCCGTTGTCAATACCAAGGTCAGAACCACTTGTAATTTGTGTGTGTGATTTGTTGTAATTATGGTGGAATAATATCAACTCCTTGGCTGTTTGACTGTTGGAGTCATATAACCTGATGCAAAGTTACTACTTTATACCAATCATCATATGTTCAATGTGCTTTGTCATTTCATTACTTTCAGTTCAGTGTCCAGTTTACTAATAGTTTTTAGATTAAGCCTTTCATCCAAAGTGTGTTTTTCATGTTGTTTTACAAATTACATGTAATAAACACATGGATGAATCAACTGTTACAAGCCCAGATCCTAGAGGGAAAACAATAACAAGAAAAGGAAAATTGGTTCAAGATACCACCCTCTAAAAGTGTCACTGAGCCATAAGTCTTTTTCTACAACCAGTGCAGCTCCTAAGGTCCAAGAAACTTCCCCTGGACCATATATAATACCTTTATCACCAACACAGAGTGTGTTCATGATGAGTGAGGCCATATAAGGAACTTGAAACAGAGAAAACCGGCGTACTTTTATTAAATGGCGATTTGATCAAATCAGACGATGATCTTGGTTATGGCCCTTCTCCCATGTCTTTGATAGGTATGCTGATGAATTAAAGTATGCACATTGTAAACCGAATAGAATCCAGATAACACGTGGAAATGTGCCACTGAGTTAGTTCCTCAAACCTAATTGAGCTTATTTTCTCCTGCTATAGAAGTTGATTGTAAGCTTTTATCCCATCATGTCACTTCAGGGTCCCATCTTCAATCGCAGATGACCCGTATTATTTCAGGTAGTAAATGTGATATGGATACTTATGAATGAGCTTATTTGAGTTATGTTTCATGTTATAGGGGTCAAATAAAATCTAGCTGAAAGAGCAAGTCAAATGTGTCCAACTGGTTGAGAGTCGTCAATCTTCTAAATTGCTGAATTTTGCTTAATTCAAGCATATAGATGTATTGTTGTGATATTATTATTTTAGTAAATCATAATTTCAACCATAATTTGACCTATTATCCAATCCATATGACCCGTCCTTTTTTCTGAAAATGTTAAACTGACCATTCCAAATATTAGTCAACATCTTTTGACATCCATTCATATACATTTGCTCTTGTTCCACTACTTCCAGAGTCTAAAATAACAGTGAAAAAAAATTGGTTGTAGCAATAAAAATTACAATATACTAAGGTGATTATTAACGTGTAAGATATGAAGCTAAAGTGTCTTGGATTGACAATGAATACCCACGGGTTAGAGGGTATGAATGTGAATCACACTAATACGAATGTGATACTGTACTTTTTTTAATATAAGATAACAAGCACCATTGTGCTTCGTTTTAAGATCATAAACACAATTTTTATTCATTGAGCTACATCGTACCCTGATGACTAGCGTTTATTTAACTCGATGTGGTGTGATTGCTTGGATGAATAAAGCACACGGGTAACACGTGAAATTGTGAAGACTCTGCACGGGTAAAAAATGTGATGTCGTATGTGGTGTACTTATAGATGGGATTATTTGGTGAATAATCACTCGGGTAGGTTATAGATGACTACGCGAATTATATGTGATTGGTGGGATGAATAAAGCATACGGGTAACAAGTGAAGTTGCAAAATACTGTTCACAAATGTTGTTGCAATCATATAAACAAGGTTTTTAAGTGTTGAATAGACAATTCCGCCACGATCCAAAATATTAAAATACAAACATCAAATCGCAACAGCGCTTGATCCGGTGCAAACCCTAAGACATCAAGAAATCTAATGGTAAGCTCATATCCAAACAAAGCATCGCCCTTTTAAAAACCTAAAACGAGAAAAAAACACAAAAACAAAAACACACACAAATATTGGTTGGATGCAGTCTTGAACATGGGCCGTCGGTGGTTGCATGATCTTGAATATCAAAATGCAAATTGTCGTGACACGTTTTACTACAAGAGGCGTTGTTGGTAAAAAGGTAGTTTTAAATAACCAATCAACCACTTTGTACATTAGATGATGTAAAATAGAGAAAGTGGGGTCGTTATACAATCAAATAACCGTCTTAGTTAAACCAATATGCATAAGCGTTTATGCCGTTGAGTAGTTCTATACTTATGTAAGTTATGCATAGGAAAGCCTTATATATATAAGGTTAAAAAGAAAAAGGAGAAAGAACATGTAGAATATAAGACCAACAATGCATCAAATGCGTATATATAAATTTTATGGAATGGTTGTCCGTTGTTGCATTCGTTTAATTACACAATATTTTGGATGCATCATTATAATAATGCAACTCTTAATAAATCATCTATAAAAAATCAGAGGCTACATTGTAATTAGTTTAAACAAAGTGTTGTAAAGGTTCTTATCACACTTAAAAACATTATTCTATTAATATCTATAAAAATACTACGCTTAAGTTAAAATAATAAAATTCTCTTATTTTTAAAATAAAAAAAAATGTATACAACAAATTAAAAAGACAAGCGAGAAGTTGAGAACTATTCAAAAAATAAACCAAACTTAACACTTAACTTTATCTTTTTTATTTTGTCTTTCTAATTATTTATTTTTACTAATATCCCTTAGGCCTCAAGGCTCAATCTATAGTCCTACACCTTTTTGTTGATTAATCCAATGGCTGACGATACGAGCTGTCAAACAAAGATTTGACCGATTCCTAACTCCCTTTGACTTGTTAATTTAAGACCTTCGTATCCCACCTCACCAGATTTCTTATGTTTTGGGCTCAAGCCTTTTTCCCCTGCTCGACCCACCCACCCACCCACCCACCCGCACCCAATGCCTTCGACCCCCCTTAGGCCTTACATCACTTCTCTCCACCACACACGCCCACAACCATCGGAATACCTAACGCCATCGTCACTCTCACCCTAACCGTAAACCGTCTTCATCATCACCCTTATTATCTTCATCACCGTTCCTCTTGCTGCTGTTGCTTTTGAAGATTGCAGATCGGCCTCCCACTCGTAGATCCGAATTATCTATCTCAAGTTAGCATTCTCTATCCCTACGTATGTACGCTTCGTCGTTTTTCTGATTGTGAATTTTATTATTACTGTTTCTCTCAGATTTTCAACATTAGAGTTGAAAATTAGGGTTTCGAAACGCTGTTTGTAGACGAAGTGCTTTTTTTGCTTTTTAGCGTAAGGTGTCATCTGGCGTTGTGTACATGCATCCGTGGTTGTCTATGAATGGATGTGTGATTGTGTATACGGAGGCGATGTTGCGACACTGGCATACCGCATACGTTTCGATGGCGGATACCGACTGGTGTTGATTTGAAGAATATGTGAGAGTATATTTGTTCGTGATGACTGTAAACATATGTTTTTGTTTTTAGTTTGTTGAAAGTAATGACATTAAGCAAGTAGTAGGAGAGGTTGTTTGAGGAATTTATTGCGTGAGATGTAAGCAGCTGGAATCTTACGTCCACTTTATCTACTGATGAGTTTATTATATTGATTTCATCTGTTGGGTAGTTTTCTCAAGGCTAGAGGATTATATAATTTTTTTATGCGATCAGTTAGTGTGAAAATTTAGAGTACTTCTGATCAGCAGTGTAGTGTTAAGTTACTTTTGTCATTAGAAGCCAAATATGATGCAAAGTTTAGTCTTTCTTAGCATCCAGCTTTAGAGGAAGCCTCACTCTATATTTTGATTTGAGATTGCCATAGAAAGTTCATTGAAAAAGTGAGAAACTGGAAAAACAGTTGTCTTGTTTGGTTGGACTTTTGGTCTTGTTTGATTATATACTTCCTGTGAGCCTGTGACATTCATGGGAAAATATTTATGCTCTGCCTTTTTGCTGAAGGGTGTGCATTAGGTATTGTGCAGATCAGTATCAGGTTTGCATGTCAAAATACAGTGTATGAATTAAACTATTTATGGGATGACTGATGAGTTTATATGGGATCAGTTTATAATGTGTTGTCAAGTTTGGCAGTTTGGCACAGTAGTGTTGCTCTCATTATCTCAGGTTTTCAGTATTTTCAGAGATGGTTAGTCATCAGTTCATGAACTACTACAAATTTTAAGGTTTTCTCATGTTTTTGATTGCATTGCCATATCGAAAGTCTCTGAATACTTCCTGAATCTCTATTATCTGTACTTAGATAGTAGATACTAAAAGTTCTTCTGACAGTCTTGGTGTCTGCTAACTGGCATCAATTTCTCTTGGTTCTCCCCAAAATCTCATACAATTTTTTCATTTAATCACTATTTGTGGATACAAAAACAATTATATTGATTGCTACTTCACTGACATTGAAAACTTGAAGTTAATTTCAAATCATATTTATTCTGTTTCTGGCATGATGGAGTGGAATTATGGACACCAGACCTATAGTCAAACACTTCATGAAAGTGCTTTTATACATCTTTAATGTGCTGAGGCGTTATACCAACCCATTATTGGCCTTATTTTTTTCTGAGTAGCACAATGTATAAGTTAAAACACACGGTTTTAGTCATTCGGATTTTCTGCCATTTTCAAGTACTATCTTAGATTCTAAAATGTATTAATTATTCACTCTCTTGCTCAGAGCTGTCAGACTGTAAGTTATAATATGCAGCAAATTTACAGTAAGGACTTTGAAATACAATGCTCTTTACTTTTTAGTGATCTGGTTTAATTATGTGTCATGGAATCTGTCATTTTACTGAAGCAAGCTGGTATGAGAATTAACTGGTTGGGTTTATCTTGAGCTGCGGATTAAGAAAAACATGGGATAATGGGCTCATATTTTTTAAGTTGGTGTGTTAGTTACTACCAATTTTAGAAGTTTTTTAATTCGAAGTTTTTTTTAAAACCATCATTTGTATGACAAATTGACAATATTAGCTTTAATTAGTTTGTGCACATTTGATCAGTGAGTTGATGACTAGATAGTAGGTTTTTCATACACCAATCTACAACTCTACATAACATCTTTTGTTGTGTGGCTGAATAAAATTTTCTTGTCTTATATAAGGAAAGTAATATCTTTATAATTTCCTTTCCAGGTCTTGTAGATAGTTCTTGGATGAACTTGGGACTACATTTGAAAAATGACATCGAGTATGATGGCTGGAGAACGAAAGTATAATTCTTAACTCTTTACTTTTACCATAACATTATCTTAGTTGCTTTCTATGTGTTTAATTTATAAAGCATGCATTCTGTGGGAATGATCACAATTTGATCAGAGCGGTTTTAATCTCTGAATAATTTTATGAAGCAGTCATGGTATATAACCATAGCATAACAGTTGAGATTTTAAAATGCACTGGTATAAGATCTATTGTTATGAAGAAAAAAAAAAACCAAATATCATGCTTTACTTAATGTCATGCACTTCTGTTTTTTTAGGTGGGCCTCTTCAAGAAGAGGTGGTATGACGGTTTTGGGCAAAGTTGCTGTTCCTAAACCTATTAATTTACCTAGCCAAAAGTAAGGTTTTATGTCCAGAGTATGATAGATTGTTTTACTATTTACCTACATATAATCTCTCACTTATTTGCTGCTGTTTCAAGGTTAGAAAATCATGGCCTGGATCCAAATGTGGAAATTGTTCCCAAGTGAGAGTTGCTTATTGAATCCCGTACACAATTTTGTTACAATTTTCTCTATGCCAACTTTACCCTTTATCTCATGTTACCAACAGGGGTAGCCTTAGCTGGGGAAGTCGGCCATCCTCATCAACATCAAATCCTTGGGGTTCATCTGCAGTATCTTCAAACGCTGACGGCACTACTGTCTCGCCACATCATGCTAGTGGTCGTCCTTCATCAGGCGGTGGTCTTAGTCGGCCATCAACAGCTGGCAGTGATAGACACGATCATTCTACTACTACATGGGGCCCCAATTCTAGGCCATCATCAGCTTCAGGGGTGTTGACTTCAAATCAATCATCACGAACTTCTTCACGCCCACTCAGTGCAGAAACAAGACCTGGTAGCTCACACTTTTCCCGTTTTGCTGAGCCTGTTTATGACAATACAGTAGCATGGGGTCCAAATGGTACTGCGGACAAGCTGGTAAGTTACTAGCTTGATGTTTTCTGCCCATAACAGAGAAAATGCTTGTTAATTATCTTATCTTCACTTTTTTACAAGTAAAACGCTGAACCAAAAACTCAAATCATTCACCTGTTTTTTGTTTTTGGTTTTTTTATGTGTAGTCAATACCTTCCAAAGTCAGTGATTTTTCTCTTAGTTCCGGGGACTTTCCTACACTGGGTTCAGAAAAAGATAATACTCCAAGTAGTGGTGAACCGCATGGTAATTTTTACTTTCTATGGTACAATCTTAAGCTGTTGCTCTCTTGTTTTTTTTTTTGTTGTGCTTGTTTCTTTTCTTTATATCTTGCAACATTTTCTGTTCAACTAGAAGTTTATTGTTTTTCTAATCTCTACAATTATGTTCTCTAGCTAGTGTTCACTACAAACTATGTAATCAAAGGTGCTAGGCTCACTCAAGGCTCAAAGATCTCGATTATGACCTAGGCGCGAGGCGCAAAAAAAGCGCACGCGCAAGACAAATAAGGCTCACATATAAGAATATGTGTGTGTGTTGCCTGTAAGAAATATTTACCATGTGCAATCTACTGAATCTGGATTTTCAATGTTGCAGATCATGGTTCTCATGTTCGTCCTGGCTCAGGCTCTGGCCAAATTGCACCTGTTAAAGACAGAAACGAGTTGGCTCGAGATGGTTTGTGTCACTTTTTATGTTTCGATTAACTGTTTTAAGTAAGTTTATCTTTCTGATTGACAAATTAAATGTTATGATTTTTTGAGTGTAGATCACAAGAGTGGAACCGTTGAATCTTGGACTAGAGATGGTTCTCCACATTTTGATGATGGGGTTCGTCCTAATGCTGACAAGTGGCAGGGGGACTCACATCAACATGCCCAGGCCCATCCTAATGTACATCCTCAGCATTATGATGCGTGGCCAGGGCCACCAATGAATACACCTCCTGGTGTTTGGTATAGAGGACCACCACCTGCAGGTCCACCGTATCCACATGCTCCTCATGGTGGGTATCCATTGGAACCATTCCCTTACTATCGTCCTCAGATCCCTCCTTTAGCAAATTCACAAGCAGGCGCTCCACCTGGGCCTGGGCCTGGCCCTGGCCCTGGCCCAAGAGGTCACCATCCAAGAAACGGAGATTTTTACAGACCTCAAATGCCTGATGCTTTTGTTCGTCCAGGTATGCCAATTAGGCCTGGATTTTACCCAGGTCCAGTCCCTTATGATGGTTATTTTGGTCCTCCGATGGGCTACAATCTCAATGACCGTGAAATGCCATTTGTGGGAATGCCCCCTGGACCACATGGACCGCCTGTTTACAACATGTGTCCACCTCAAAACCCGTCAGAACTTAACGATCCTCAGTTTAGAGGTGGCGCGCGTGGACCAGTTGGAAATATGTTTGTATCCGAACAATTGGATTCTATTCCACATGAGGAATCTCATGGCCCCTACAAAGTTCTTCGAAAACATGAAAATGAAAGGAATGCTGATATGGAAGAAGACAGTTGGGAGCAGAATATAGAAAAAAGTGACCACCCGAGACCATCTTTCCACAAGAATGAGCGGGGAGTAGACACCAGAAGGAATGAAGATATGCCTTCAAGAAGAAACATGTTAACAAACCAAGGTTATTCTTCTAACCCTGTGGTTGTGCAATCATCTCAGGGGCCACAAAAGTCTAAAGCATCCAATGAGAGTTGGGGAAATAAGTCATCTTTTCAAGAAGACCCAAAAGATTCAACCTTGATAAAGAAGATTGAAGATTTGAATGCCAAAGTGCGGGCTTCTGATATTCGAGGGGATGCTGTGCAAACCAATAACTTATTAATTAATGCAAAGGGCAACTCTACAATTGCATTTGGTAGCATTTCAGCTACTGGAGATCTTGCCCGTCCCTATGACAAGTCAAGGTTGATGATTTGTATTTCTTTACGTCTTACTTTAACTTTTTAACATGTTGGTCTCAACTAATGCGGTTTTTACAGGCAAGCACATCATGGAGTTCAAAATCGAGCCGATCATCATAGCAAAGGAAGATTAAGTAATCAAGATACAGATGGGTGGCGAAAGAAACCTTCATTTCTAGGTTCAGAGGTTGCTGCACCAGAGAATCATATTTCTTCAGAAACTAAGGATATGGGTGAATTATTAACTGTGGTTGAGCCTGCTGATGATCAAGCACAGGTAAACTTCACTTTTGAAGTTTGTGTTGATTTTCTTGTCTACTGTGCGAGCACTTATCATACATTTTTATGCATCCTCAGCGTGCTAGGATGAGGGAGATGGCAAAACAACGTGCAATTGAATTACAGAAGGAAGAGGAAGAAAGGATAAGAGAGCAAAAAGCAAAAGCTCTTGCGAAATTGGAAGAGTTGAATAGGCGTACACTTGCAACAGCAGATGGTACAGCCCAGACTGCAGAAAAGAACAGCACTAGTGTTTCTGAGCAGGGGGATGTGGATGGAACTCAAAAGCCAACCGAACCAGCTATAGATACAAAAGCAGAAGTAGTTGCCCAGATCAGTGAGAATAGTCAACAATATCCTGTTGACCAGTCAATGTTGTCGAAACAAAGTGATGCTGAAAGCAAAGCTACTCTTGCTAATGATGGTGGTGTTAACAGGCAGAAGCGTGATAGACAAAAGCAGAGTGTACAAGTGGTTGAGAGTTCGGTTGACAAGTCAACTTTGAGTGGGATACAAAGTCAAGAGTCAACACTGCCAAATAACTTGAACATCTCGTCTGAATATGCACATCACAAAAAGAGAAATAACAAAAGTAGCAAGATCAAGTATAATAAAGTTGATGATGCTTCTGCATCAAGAGAAGCTGATCTTGTAAAGCCAGAATCTTCTAAATTTGATTTAAATCCAACTACAGTGTTGGTAACTGATGGCAAGGATGCAAAGCAATCTGATTCGGACCAGATTTCTTCTTTACCAAGTAACCAGTATAAACCTCAACACTCAAGAAGGTTGCCAAGAAACCCACAAGCTAATAAATTCCATGTAGGTGAAGTTGCTGTTTGGGCCCCTGTGCGGTCCCAGAACAAGGAAGAGACCATTCAGGATGAAGTGGCTTTGCCAGAAAAGACCGTTAACTTGGGCCGAACTAATCATAAAAGCAAAAGGGCAGAAATGGAAAGATATGTTCCCAAGCCAGTGGCTAAAGAGCTGGCTCAGCAGGGAAGCGTTATCCAATCAGCATCACCATTAGAAGATATGACAGATATACAGGCGATCCCTGTGTCTTCAAATGTGGGGCCTGCTATGGAGTCCAGAGGTGGTGATTATAAGCAGGGGAAGACTCATGGAGCGGGGCGTCAACGTAATCAGGGTCTTCAACAGGATTCGAAGAAAGTTATTCACAAATCTACAAGCCAACATGAAGAACCGACTCCTGTTTCTACAGAAACTTATGTTGTCCATGAATGGGACCCATCTGATGGCTGGTTTATGCCTGATGAATATCCACCAACTGAAATTACACCTGTTGCGAAAGATGAAGGTGGAATCATGGGTAAAGGAAAAAAACCAGCTTACAAAGGCCAAAGAAGCGCAGTGAAAAATCACATGGAAAGTGGTGCAGAAGCAGATATAGACCAACCAGACAGACCTGCTTCTTCAAAAGAGAACCGTTCTTCTCGCTGGCAACCCAAACCTCAAGCTTATAAAGGTGGTTGGTCTGGTGGAGGTCAAAATGCGAACTCAGAGGTCAGAAGGGATTCTAGAAGATACTCTCAGGCTCAATCTGATGAATTTGTACATGATGGGCATCAAGAGGGTAGGAGAGAAAGAAAGCCTGCTTCATTTAGAGGCCGAACCCACTCTCCAAACCAAAACCAAGGCCATGGTAACATGGAAGATGAAGCCGAAGCCCAGTTTGAGCAGCAGCATCATGTTTCCTCAGGTTTTAGGAAGTATGGTGGTCAAAACAACCGTCAGAGTGGTCAAGAGGATAATCGGAAGCATAATTATCAGCATAATGCAAATATAAACAGGGAGAAACAGAGGCAGAATTTTCATTACGAGTACCAGCCAGTTGGATCAAACATTAACAACAGTAATAAATCAAGTCATTTTGATGCACCAGCCGATGCAGCTCCGAGGTACAAAGAGAGGGGTTCAGGTCAATCCAGACGAGGTGGCGGCAACTTCTATGGGCGACAATAATGGCAGAGCGTGCCAGCAGGCAGGTTATGAAATGATCGAAGAGGATTCAAATGAGCTTATTTTCATTTTCTTTTAGTTGATCAGGTATGGTTTATTGTTTTAACTCATAATTCTGTTAATTAACAATAAATTTTAAATGTGTGATTGATTGATATGGCAGGTTCATTGAGCAGGGGGTTGTTTAGGGCAAACAGTAGCGAGAAAAAACGTTGCAGGATGTTTGTTATGCGTTTAAAACAAGATGTATTTGTTCTGAAAGTTGTAATACGCTGTGGACTCTGTTGGTTAATTGCTGAGATGCGCCAGTTCTTGTTTGCCCTAAATATTGGTTAAGTGGAAAACTTTTGACTCCTCTGTTTTAATGTCTTTTTTAGATAATTATATATTTTGTTTAATATACAATGACATTGTGAAAGAGTAGATATTATATTCAGAAATGTGAAGGGGTATTCATATACTTTCCTACAGTATATTGGCCTTTAATTTGGCCTATATAAAAGTGAAAGATCAAAGCGAGATTTAAGTAGTTCTTGAATAGGAGCATCAATCGTGTGGTATCTCTTTACTTAATTTAAAAAAAAAAAAAAATTTCTTAAGCATAAGTACGTTGATAGAACATCCATGTCATATAGAGTTGACTATGGAATACGAAATGCAGGTTACTCCAATATGCAAAAGCACCGTAACCACCACCATCCACTCCTAATTCCTTAACCAAATACTAAGTTTGCCCGTTGACTTTCAGACTAAATTTTCAAGTGCACTTAGTTTGGTCAGCCATATTAGTTACAATGATTACCGAAAGGCGAAAGATGTATATTTGAAAATTTAAAGGAATATAATATTACTATTTTTTACTCTACAATTTAATTTCATTAACACTTTTGATAACGTATTGTCATTGATAATACTTTTAGATTCACAAGTTTCCTTTTTTTTTTTTTAGATATTTAATTATGATACAATTTTTTTTTTTTGTTGACATGTTTATAATGCATTAAAATTTTCATTTTGAAAATTACTGGAATCACTAAGTTGTGAAAAAGTTACATGATAATAATCTTAGGTGCTAACTGAAGATCAGTGGTGAAATGTTCTTCGGTAGCTACTTCGTTCATTGTAAGCACGAGTTGGTCAATATCAACCAAAACAACGGCAGTACGGGAGGTTCAGCACTATATTCATGATCAATTATAACTTTGGTTTCAAATAGTATCTATGACACTTACTACTGAAGTTACTAGTTACTACCAATGCATTATCGAATGTTTGCAACTACCAACTTTTTCCGTCAATTGAACAATTACAATGATTCAGTTAATCAGTGCAATGTTTCAACACCCTATATAAAGTATTCATCATGTTAGTTTGAGACATCATTTTTACATGACTTATGGTATGAATGTCCTAATAGTTTTCATATCCGTTCTTGAAACAATTCTTCTTATCCAATTTAATATTTTATAACATCATCAAAAATAGTTTAATCTGAAAGTAAGATCAGGATTCAAATGTCTATATAAGAAACTCCCGACAACAAATTCCTACATTTCACACAACTGTTAATAATAAGAGATAGGAGTCACAATAATGGTTGCCATTGCTATCAATTAATTAAAATGATTTAGTCAATAACTACTCTTGGATTGTACTTGATCTTCAAGGGAATGGACCATCAAAACTTTTTGTTTCATCTCCTTTGCTCATTGACCTTCTCACATAAAACTTAAAGAATTACACAATGAGCCATAAATAATGTCCTTTTAGCTCTAAATGATTATTATATGATTACAATTATTTAACATCCATTACTACCTTCTACCTTGGATCTTATGTCTTGTCTCTTATTTTTCTTTTTCTTTTTTCTCTGTTTTGGTGTGGTTATTATTACTATAATACAACCATCCTCTAGTATCATTCCCTATCTTTATATTAGGTATCCTCTTTTGGTGTCATTCTCTTTGTTTTTACACCATATTTCCGGGGAAAAGAATTTCTTCAAGATTAGGTGGGAATAGTTCACGCGTTATAGTCTTTATGAAAAGAACGTCGTGATGTGAGAGTTTTGTTTCACTTATTACATGAGAAATCCTTATCTTGTTGAGAAATCGTGCTAAACAAGCGGAGCAAGAAAACCAAATGTGGTCGCTTAGTATAAAATTTGTAGTTCTCTTTAGTTGCAAAAATAACTTGAAGTAACATGTGAATCAAGATTTGCAAAGAGATGAGTACAAATGCTCTCATGGATGGTGAATGGTCCAAAGATCTAACATGCAAGCCAATTTAGTGTCCATAAATGGATATTTGATGTGACAAAAGTTCATGGGTCATAAGTCCAAAGTGGTTGTATCTTTTTTTATTACACAAACACTAAGTCTAAGGAAAGGTGATATTGAAAGACATAAAGCTTTTCTAGCCACCCACTCCACACAAAAATTAAAAAAAGAAAATAAAAACGTGTACAGAATATTAAACCAACTCTTTGTCCTCTCTTGGTTTGGTTCTAATCTCACCAAGGGATCATTCTTCATTACACCATTATAACAACATAAGTACAACTATAGATGCACAATTTGCAACTCAAGTTTGATTCTTAACATTGAAATGAGTCTAACCTAGTAACCCATGTGGTTGTTTGTAATTTACTAGTATTAGGTAAGTATTAGGTGGAGTGATTTGTGATTTGAGTGAAAGAAGCTTGTTTAGGGACTAATCCCAAAAACCTGACTGTTTGTCGTGTTAAGCATCTTACGTTCTTCGAGCAACATTAACTTCTTAAGTTCTTCAAGCAACATTAACTTCACAATTTTAAAGACAAGTCAATGATCCCCATGATTTAATCCTTAAAATAAGGTCAATCAGTTTTTAGATAGGAATTTTAGATACAAATCAATATAAATATTTACCATACAATCATGACCTTAGTACATAAGACCCTAAAAAATTACAAAAAAATATTATAGTAGATATCATATATGAAAAAGGACGTATCAAATGCTTGACTTAGCTCCTCCTTTACGCAGGGTCTGGGGAGAGGCCTGATCGCTATGCGATTTGATGTACACAGCCTTACCCTACATTTTTGAGCAGGAGGCTGTTTCTACGGCTTGAACCCATGATCTTTAAGGTCACGAAGCAACAACCTTACCAATTGTTACAATCCCACCTCAGATATCAATATATCATATGTGAATGAAGTACAAAAATGTTGTGCCCTATCAGCTCCAACCGTCTTATGTCAAATTTTCACGGGACCATCATATGAGAGGTAAATTAAGCTTATTAAGTGAGTCAAGCAAGTAAAGATGCTACCAAACTGATTTATCAATACAAAAGGAACTTTTTTGATAAATCAGATTTCTCATTGAAAGTGTTACATGTTAAAGATCAAGATTATACAACTCTTTTTTCTTTCCTTTATGGATTGGAAGGAATAAGAACCCCTCAAATTCATCACCCTTAGACAGGAGTGTTTCATTTTTCATGAAGAGATTAGAGAAAGTGGGTTAACCCCAATCAAGTTGACTAAAATGAGGGATCTTTGACTTTACATATTACAAAGTAAAGCAGCCCAATCCAATTATTTTGATGTATCTTAAGATTCTCCAAAGTTTTTTAATTGGATATAAATTCAAAATTGCAACTTAAAAATGGTCCAATTTATCAAGAGCAAGTGGGTCTGCCCCCAATTCTCTTTTCTCTTGTCAACCATCATAATCTTATCTTCTTCTTCTACTTCCTTCAAGATTAAACCTATTATTTATCAAGAGAATTGTTTTAAACTTTAACCACAAAGTTGACAATTAACAAGAAAACCATTATTTAAGAAACAAAATTAGTTAAGGTTAAAACTTAAAACCTCAGTTTTGCATCTATTTTCAAAATACTTCTTGTTTTTGTTATTTGACTAATTAAATTTAATTTAATAATTAACCTAATAACATGTCCCACAATCAACTCTAATTCACTGACTAATTAGTCAAATTGTGATAATAGAAGTTGTTGTCAAGTGATTAAAGTAATAGGTATATGAAAGAAACAGAGGCTTATATATAGTTTTTGAAGATATAAGGTGCACTCACTTTTCATGCATAATCATCATCAACTTTGTGTAACATGAACATTGATCTGTCCCATACCACTTTGTCTTTCTGAACCCATTCTTCACCTTCATCTTTCACCAACATTTTATCACCTTTTCTTTCTGGTTTTCATCAATGATCTTTTAACATTAATCTTCTCGAATGGGTCGAATGCCGAAGGCAATCTTTCTGTTCATACTATTCAATTTTTTTCTAGAAGCTTCACTTGGAGCTGTTTCAAATGATTCATTCTGGCTACTCAAAATTCAATCAGAACTCATTGATCCAATGGGAGTACTAAGCAATTGGTCTCCAAGATCAAATATATGCACATGGAATGGGGTGGAATGCTCAGCCGATCAAACGCGTGTCGTGGGTATAAATCTTTCTAACTTGGGTCTCTCCGGGTCAATTTCTCCGGATGTTTCACACCTTGATTCACTTCAAAAAATTGATCTTTCGATGAATTCACTCACGGGAATGATCCCTCCAGAGCTTGGGAATCTCCAAGATCTTCAAGAACTCCTTTTGTTTTCAAACTATCTCACGGGTTCCATTCCTGTTGAATTTCGTTCCTTGAAAAAGCTGCAAGTTCTTCGAATTGGAGATAATTTTTTAACAGGAGAAATCATTAAACCTATTGGAGAGTTAACGGAGTTAAGAGTATTAGCACTTGCTTCCTGCCAGTTAAATGGAACAATTCCAGCTGAAATCGGCAAATTAAAGCATCTAAAGTCTCTCCATCTACAAGCCAACAGTCTTACTGGAACCATTCCTCAAGAAATCACCAGCTGTGAAGAACTCCAAGATTTTGCAGCATCAAACAACAAGCTTGAAGGTGAAATACCTTCTTCAGTTGGGCAACTTCAGTCCCTTGAGATTTTGAATTTGGCGAATAATACCCTCTCCGGAATGATCCCATCCGAGTTATCCCAGCTTTCCAGGTTGCAATACTTGAATCTTTTTGGCAATCAGTTAACCGGTGAAATCCCTTTAGCTGTAATCCAACTGCCCAACCTCCAGAATCTTGATCTTTCCAGAAACAATCTTTCGGGTAACATAACCCGTCTTGATTTTACTGGAAACAATGATCTTGAAACTTTAGCTTTGTCTGGTAATTCTTTCACTGGCAGCTTTCCAGATAAACTTTGTTCCGGAAACTCAAAGTTACGCAATGTTTTCCTCTCGGGGAACCGTCTCTCTGGGAACTTCCCTTTGGCATTGCTAAACTGTTCACTCGAAGTATTAGACATTTCTGATAATGACTTTGAGAACAATCTACCATCTGAGATTGAAAACCTGAAGAACCTCACTGATCTTTTGCTGCATAACAACAGTTTTTCAGGCGGTTTACCTCCTGAAATCGGAAATTTGAGTAATTTGGTGAGTCTTTATCTGTTTGACAACATGATCACAGGTGAAATCCCAGCTGAAATCGGTAAGTTACAGAAGCTAAGCATACTGTATCTGTATGATAACCAGATGTCAGGAGACATACCCGTAGAGTTAACTAACTGCTCGAGCTTAAGTGAAATAGATTTTTTCGGGAATCATTTCACAGGAATGATTCCTGAAACAATTGGGAAGCTCAAGAATCTGGTTTTCCTTCAGTTGAGGCAAAATGATCTATCAGGTCCGGTTCCTTTAAGTTTAGGATACTGCAAAAAGCTTCAAACTTTATCTTTGGGTGATAATAACCTTTCGGGCTCGCTCTCAAAGACATTTGGCTATCTTTCTGAGCTTACACTTCTTAGTCTTTACAACAATTCGTTCGGAGGCCCGCTTCCAGAATCTTTATTCCAGCTGAAAAACCTCACTATTATTAACATTTCTAACAACAGATTCTATGGTTCAATCTATCCTCTTTTGGGTTCAAATTTGTTGTCCTTATTAGATGTAACTAATAACAGTTTTTCGGGTCCTATTCCTTCTGAACTAGCCATGTCAAAGGATCTTGCGCGTATAAGGCTCGCTCATAATCATCTAAATGGCACCATTCCTTCGCAATTCGGTCAACTCATTAACCTCAATTTTCTTGATCTTTCATATAATAGTTTCACAGGTGAACTGCCATTGGAGCTCTCAAACTGTAACAAGATCAGCCATTTTCTTGTCAGCAATAACCAGCTTTCTGGCATTGTTCCACCATGGTTAGGAGCCATGAAAGAACTCGGAGAGTTGGATCTTTCAAACAATAATTTCAACGGAACATTGCCCAAAGAGGTGGGAAACTGCTCAAGATTACTCAAGCTTTCGGTTAATCAGAACAAACTTTCAGGTGGAATCCCTGAGGAGATTGGGAATCTAACGAGTCTAAACGTGTTGAAACTTCAAAGAAACAATCTCTCTGGGGCAATTCCTCGAACACTTGGTGGGTGCAAGAAACTGTTCGAGTTAACCCTGTCTGAAAACTCACTCAGTGGTTCCATACCACCTGAATTGGGTACTCTTACTGAACTACAAGTGATTCTCGATTTAAGCAAGAATCATCTTACGGGTGAGATCCCAATTTCGCTTTCGAATCTTGTGAAGTTAGAAAGATTGAATTTATCATCAAACGAACTCCACGGAACAGTTCCAGAATCTTTAGGAAGATTAACGAGCCTCCACGCCTTAAATCTCTCAATCAACCACCTTCAAGGAGAAATCCCACCAACATTTTCAAGATTCCCAACAAATTCCTTCATCAACAACGACAATCTCTGCGGCCCACCACTGGAATCATGTTCTAATTCAACCCCACAACGGAAAAAGCAGCTGTCGAACACCGCAGCTGCGGGAATCGTTGTGGCGATTGTGTTCACAGCAACGGTTATATGCTTGTATCTTCTGTATGTGATGCTTCGGATATGGTGTAAGTGGAAGCAAGCTTCGATTTCAAACGCTGATAATGGGGGGATTGAAGGGTTGGGGAAGGAGGAGAAATGGGTGTATGGAGATCGAGCGATTAGGAGTGATGAGTGTTGGGATTTGAACAAGATGAGGCTGCTGCCATGTGCGCATTCGAAGAAAGATGTTTCGATGACCAGCTGTATTTTTCACCATAGCATGAGTAGAGAGAGCTCCATGAGATCATTGGTTTAGTTTTGATTCTGATTCTTGTATAATAGTTTGAAAGTTTGAATTTATTCGAGTTTAATCTTTGATTTTGGGTTTTGATTTGATTTGATCGTTTCTTTTTCAATGCACACATATTTGAATGTGAGTTAATTTTAGTTTTACCCTTTAATATTTAACAAAAGTAATAATTTTTTTTTAAAATATTAAAATATCAACTCATCTTTGAAAATTTTATAACTTGTTTGAATTTTGTTTCAAGAACTTTAATATATTAGATCAAATTGAAACAACCGATAAAACTTTGATTTGAAATCAAAACAAATTAGAAACTTTTGAAAATAAATTGATGTTTATGATATTTTATAAAAAAGTGTTATTTTTATCAAAACTGAAATTAACTCTTGAATCAAAGTTCAGCAACACTGCAATTGTATAATGTGATAGAAGCAAAGCAAGTATATCACAGAAATCTCATACTTTTTACCATCATTTGAGATTTTTTTAACCATTATTTGAGTATCACAAGTATTTTTCACTAAAATTTGAGTGATGATTAACAGTTTAACACCTTATAAAACCACAAAGTTTTTCATATTTTTTAAAAGGATTGTGTTATACTAACAGACATCATATTGTCTCTATCTCTCTTTATGTACCTATATGTATGTATAGAGAGAGAGAGAAAGAATAAAAATAAATTGGTTGTATCAATAACATACCTCCTTTAAAAAGTAATTTAAAACATTTAGGTATGATTATGGGTGAAAACTTGTGCTAAGACGGTAAGAATTACATTGTAAAGTTTTATATAAAAGTGTGTATGTTGGGTTTTTAAGAGACTAAAACATGTTGGAAACCATCTTTAAAGGAAGATTCTTCTAACCATTTGTGTTGCAAATTATAATAAGTTCTATAAATAATCATAGCAAGTTTGATTTGTTGTATAAAACTCTTTTTGATTTCATAATATTTGTTCTAGTGATCATTCAACTTGTTTTTTACTTTTTTGTCATATCCTTATTAAACCAAACCTTAAATAATATTATAGAACTTTGGTTAGTATAAAAGAAATTTTTTGAGCTTTGTAAAATATGTTGTTAGCGATCTTAGAGCTTAAAATAAACACACATTACTTGACCTTTAGAGTAATCCATCATGGAAACAGAATGATGTGTAGATGTGGTGTTAGACTTGTGAAATCAATGTTTGACTTGGTTCATTTTTCACTTGTTGCTACACAAATCTTAATTGATATTAAGGTCAGGAAGTAGTGCAGGTAAAAATAGAAGGAATTTAGAGAGTTAAAGAGTTTTAGACTTGAGAGGAGTGAGTGTCTAATCTATCTAATAAGAGAGATGATATTTATAATGGTTATGATGTTGAGCTTTTGGACAATGACTCAATTCTAAGTAGTGTTTGGTCACTCATTCAAATTGGGCTTCATTGGTTAGTGGGTTCTATACTAATTTGATACAAAGGGTTTTTATTTTATTTAAATGCTTTTTTCCTTATAATTGGTTTTTTTTTCTATTATAACAGACTTAAGTAGTGTTACTGTTCATCTGAAAGAGTTGGTTTTTTGTTATTTGTTATTTTATGGTCTGATAATATTCTCTGATAATGAATGAATATATTTCTTCTTTTTGAAGTTTCGTGTTTGTTTCTTTAACATTTCTAAGTGTTCAAGCCGAATCACCTCCTTTTCATATCGTCACTTTAATCGACCCTACCCCAGCCGCGACTAGGGGTGCCCCTTTCTCTTATCTTGGTCATGCCTTCAGTCGCGATTGGTTGTGCTTATTTACCAGGTCACGACTGAGTTTTTGTACTTGTGTCAAGCTTCTTACTAATGTCTTTAGTTGTGCTTTTATCGAAGGTGGTTCGTTATTAGTTCTTGACATTTATGACTTGCATCTCATAAGTGATAAGTGTGAACCGCGGCTAGGGGTTTGCGCTAGAGCCGCGGCTTAGGTTCTTTTCCCATATCCAGGGTGATACCCCTTCAGTCCTAATGAGTTAATCCATGGTTGAACACTTCGAACCTTTTCAACCATTGTTCTTCCAATGCTAGGTTCCTTAAAGTTTTGTAGCTCTTGGCAACATTTTTACATGCACCTTGGGTGGTTGATTCACACTACAATTGTAGCATCTACCATATGATTCTTCTATTCAGTTTCTATGATTTTTGCTATTGTATGACTAAACCATTCTTAACAACGTCTATTTGGGTACAAGTTCTTCAACAAAATTTTGTATTGATGTCCAGTGCTTTCTCAACTCCTCCTCGTTCTAGTAGTTTGCAAATAGTTTTTTTTTCTTTTGAACGACTGATTAAAAGTTAATAACACCAATTAGTTTGCAAATAATTAATGTCAAATATCTTATCATAGGTTGTTGAATGGAAAAATAAATTGGAAACTATTTTTATTATTGGTTATTCACTTTTCATTTTAAGTTGTCTTTAACCAATGTCTAGGATTGTTTATTGAAAATGTATTGCTTTAGATAAATTTTCTTCAAAAACAATGTAGTGTGTACATGTTTGGGATTGCTTATTTTATCTCAATTTTTGATTTATTAACTTCTTAAAAGTTAATAAGTAAAAAAAAATGTTTGACAAACTCAAAAATTCTTTTCAAACTGACTTTTCATATAAGGTAAAAAGAAAGTTTTGAGAAGTAAGGAGGAGGTTACTTATTGACTTTTGAAAACTCCTTTTGATCTAATTTTCTATTATACCCCTTTACTATCTCCTATTAACTCCTATCGTTTTTAAAATCATGTCTTTTTTGATCATTTTACAACATTTTAGTTTATAAACTAATCCAAATATTTTTTTAAAAACTCCTTCTGAAAAGTTATAAGTTAATAAGTTCTTTTTGTCAAAAGTACTTTTCAATCAAAATAAGCAATCCCAAACATGGCCTGTATATCAATTATATACATCTAATTACGATTAAAGCACTCTAATAATGATAAAACACTTTTAGAATGTATTTTGATATTTCTGATAGTTTTATCTTTTTATTAAGGAGTAACTTTATAAAATAGTAATCAACTTTCAAAATTGTTCTAATTAAGTCACTTATAGAGTTTTTTGTCCCAATCAAGTCACTTATAATATATTTTGTCACAATCAGATCATTAAAGTTTCAAAATTATTTTAATTAGATCATTTATAAGTTATCAAAGGTTTTAAAAAATTTGAAATGTTTAAAAATATTAACAATATTTATAAAAAAAACTAAATTATTTTAAATTTTTTGTGAATTATTTAAAAAATTATAAAAATATGAGAGACTTAATTGAAACACTTTTAAAACTATAGTAACCTGATTAGAACAAATAAAAATATTAATGACCTAATTGAAACATTTTTAAAACTTTAATGACCTGATTAGAACAAATAAAAATATAAGTGATCTAATTAAAACACTATTAACACTTAATTACTATACTATAAAGTTTTCCCTTTTATTAAATTTTATCTTTTTCAGTTATAGTAAACGACTCTCAAAATTTTCCGACCTCAAAAAAATAATTCTCAAGTCTCTCACAAGAAACAACATATTTGGGTTGGGTTTTGAGTTTGATTTGTTCCTAATTTAAATTTTATATATGTTTCAACAACACTACTTATGACAATTTGATCGCTATATCAAAATAAACATTTTTCTTTCTTTACTAAAGACCTTACAAAATCAACTCTTAAATCCATCTATATTATAGATTTTGAACCAACACCACTTTAATAGAAATTATTCGCAGACCATAGGCATATTAATAAGCATCTTAACTGTTTCGAAATTATACGAATCTAGATCCTTTAGACTTCGCCCATAAAAAATTGATTTAAAGTGCACATCTCCCTCAGAAATATATATATTAATTTTCAACAAAGAAGTTCAGATAAGGCTGAAACTTATATTTTTCTTCAGTCATTGGGAGATAAATTAATAATAAACTTCACACAATAAATCAAGATAAATATACTTTTTTTTCACATGATAATATTCCTCAGATTCAAAAATCCAAAAAACAATTAAAAGAAATTGAAATAGAAAGTTGAATAGTAATGTGGGCCGTTAAAATAAAGAAAATAATGGATGCAAATGTTATTGTAAAGTCATCCATCTATCTTAAAAGACGGCCAATAAACACCAAAGTGTTTAAATAGCAATAATTAATATCCGCAAATATATGGCCGCAGTGCCCACTACACGTCGCATGCGGATGGAAGTTTTTTGCAATAATCAATAATAATCATAACACAGATCATTTAAGTTAATCTGTACCCTATGCAGATCTACTTGTACCCTTTCTAAATAAGGAAATCATAGCAGTAATAGAAAGATTTGGTTGCTATAAAAAGAAAGAAAGAAAGAAAGAAAGAAAGAGATAGAAGAAGGTGCAGTTCATAAACTGAAAGTGCATGAGCTGAAGAAACTTGATAGAAAGAAAAGAAAAAGATGAAGATGGAGGCTGCAAGGGGATGTGTTGGTATTTATGGTGGGGTTTAGGGCACCGGGCAGGGTGGTGCAACTTGCATAGCCGGTGGTGGCCTGGCCTGACCTGACCTGACCGTACTATTAATAAATATTATTATATATGCATTTCCACATGCTGGTGCTGGTGCCGTCTAGGAGCTACTCCGTGTAGGGTAAGTTTTAAGTTTTCTTTTATAATATCTTTTGATTTGAATAGTAAACATGTAATCTTCTTGCTAGATATTATTTTAATCATTTGTATGTTTGTTTTTCAACTAAAACCGCATCTTTTACCTTCTCAAAAGAAAACTTACAACTAAAGAAAATTTACTAACTCAACCTTAAATGAGACTCGAACCAAAAAAAAAATTTTTATCTTTGTTATATTTGTTTTACTTCTTTATATTAATTAAAACAGACCTAATAGATTAAGTGGTTAAAGGCTAAAGGTTTAGTTTCTATGGTGAATTAGTGTGAAAAGTACCAAATAATAATCCATATTAATATAACACTCACATCATTAGTACTTCTAAGTGAGATCGAGTAAAAAAGTTAAGTGAAAATTTGATAACAAAATGGCAGCAGGTCGGTATAATCTTGTTTATTCACAGGTGGGGTAAATAACATTATAACCTTCAGAAAATAGTAAAGATGACAGTCACACCCACCAGACAAACCACCTTAGTTAAACCCATGTTTGTTCACT
The DNA here is from genome assembly GCA_025506415.1 of Flaveria robusta. NCBI lineage: Eukaryota > Viridiplantae > Streptophyta > Magnoliopsida > Asterales > Asteraceae > Flaveria > Flaveria robusta. The sequence goes on from CM046469.1 coordinate 3,213,716, forward strand.
GCATATATGTTACAAACATCAAAAGTTACAAAGTGAATGTTATGGAGTGGCAGTGGAAGGGGGCAAAAACATCAAGATCCTAGGTTCAAAACAAAATGAAGGGATTTCCTAAAGTAAAGACCTAGATAAAAATGATAATGAACAAACATAATGTTACACCTAAAAAGCATCTAGTTAGATTTCCTCCTTCACCATCTCCAGGTCCTGCAATTCAGCCAAAATTTGAGCGTACTCTGCTTTCGCATCTCCCAGTTCCTTTTTAAGATGTTCCACCTGTCATACATTCGTAACACAACACGAACCGTCAATCAAAACTCTCACATTTTCATCAGTTACAAACTCAAACATTGTGGAATCCCTAGTAAACGCAAGGGGTAAGATAGCGAGTCATAATAATGCGTTAAACATGCTTACCAAAACATAATTGCTAGAATAATCTTTTTTTTTTTTTCTTTCTAGAATAAAGTGATTTTAGTTGTGATAAACTTACAACTGTTTCTTTTTCAACATTTTGTTTATGATATAATACATTTGACCAGTTAGTGATAATACACAATCCGAATCAACCCATTACAAGGGCAAATAGTTTACCTTGCGTGTGAGCTCTTCTTCAGCCTTCTCAAACTCCAAGCATCTGAGGAAAAAAAAGAACATTTAAGCAAGTGAAATACATCATGATTCTATCATCTGCAACTAGAGCTGTAAATGAACCGAACGAATATGAACAAGGCCTTGTTCTTGTTTGCTCATTAAGGAAATGAGATTGTTCATGAACTATTCACGAACACTTACCGAACGAGATTTCTTGTCCATTCATTCATTAAGAAAATGAACTGCTCATGAACACTTACAGGACATAAGTGAACACAAACAACGACAAACATAAATGAAAGTTTGTCAAGCTTTAACACTAACAGTTCGCTAAACATACAATTCCTTTATAACCCTATCCCCAACCAGAAAATATTGAGCATCATAATGGCTTTTGAAAGAAAGAGAGTAGTGAAAAAAATTGCTAAATAAACAAAGAGAAAAAAATATTTATGTGTGCGTGTAAAGTATACTCACTGGGCTTTGAGCTTTTTGTTTTCGTCTATCACCTTAATCGTTCCACCATCGTTCGCCATAACAGTCTACATATAAATATCACATTGAAATATAAAACAAAAAAATAAATATCAATCTGCAACAAAAAAACTAAATACTACATTACCAGATTAGAGCTTACATTAACCATCTCCGACTGAAAACTTTGAGACACGTCTATCAACTTCCTTTTCAAATTTGACCCTTTAAAACATTCATGAACACATATGATGAAATAAAATAAACAAACAAAACTGAGTTTTTTTAAAGATTTATATTTATTCACTTCTTACCTTCTTTGAAACCCGGTGGAAAGCTTTGTTTTAACTCAACAGGTTTTACAAATGAGGAACTAGAATAAAACGCAGACTTGCTGTTTAAAGTAGCTATAAAAGGTGCTTTTTTGGTGGGTCCACCGTCAGAAGGAGCTTTCCTACGAATAGAACGATCTTCGATGTGCTGATGAATGAAATTAGATGAACCAGGGATATTTGATGGAGGGCGGGCTTTTTTCTTGATTTGATACCCTATCAGCCCACAATGATAATCCCTGGAGGTTTTAAAGTTACTTTAGAATCAAAAAACTTTTTTAAAGAATAATGCATAACTATTTTAGAATCAAGAATAGCTTACCAGTATTCCCATGTCATTTCTTTCAAACGGGTCACAAGTTTTTGAAAAAGTGAAGTTTTCTCAAAATCTTGTTTGTTGTGTGTTGGTTCAATAAAATTCGCTTCAAGAACACCTAAAAAAACCCTTAAAATTGTTTAAGATTAAACTATAACCACAAATTCTTTAGACAAACAAACAAGATCTTACCAATAACACCTCTCCCTCGGCTATCAGCAAAAAGTACAACAGGTTGAAATGGCTGGAAAAAGGCACATGAATTTTGCAAAAACTATAAGCAAAAAAGGCCCCTTCTAGCATACAGAATACTTGAATAAAATTTTGAAAAGGATGAGCGTCAATCACCAGTATCAAACGGTTCTTGTGGTAGATATTAAATCCATGAACGCTAACATTTGGAGCCTCCTTATCAAACCCTATCGTTGTAACCACCGTGCCCTGAATTTATCATAGAAATCAACCATGGGTAAATATCAGTACATGTTATAATAAAATAAAATAGCAAATATTGAAGTATGTACTGATATAATACGACCTCGGCACACCCGTCACTATGAGGTTTATACATGATAAACTCTGTGTGTTTCAAGTCATTAGCAATATTATGATAGAGAACAACTTTCCCTCGCAATACCATTGCAAAAGTTGGCGGTAATTCCAAGTATAAAATGGATAAGTATGCCTGAAACAGGATCAAAATATATAAAACTTTAAAAAATGTTATGGTAAGTAGAATGAATATGATAGAAAAATAAATAAAAAGCTTTACACGGAGAGAATAACGAAGTCGATTAGCAATATGCTGATCAGTTGCTGCCATACGAGAACCTTCTTTTCCTCTACTTTTTCCATCCCATGTAATACAGATATCCTGAAAGGATATCAATTATCGAATGATTCAACCATATGCATACATGAATACACACACATGTAATGCGGGAAAATGGAGAAGGAAAAGGATTAAAACCTCAGGATCTAACTCAAAATCAAGCTCCATATTGCCATCATCATCAAGCCATAAATTGTATATGATGATTTTAGTGCCATGAGAACCAACATCTTCAAACTAAACATCAAGATCATGTTTTGTTTTAATTTAAAAATAATAGCTTCCCAACAGTAAAATCAACTGTATATTAAAACAGACTTACTTGCTTCAGTAGCTCATCTTCTGTTGAATATGGGGACCATTTCAAAATAGCAGAAAGGTTTGAATTAGGATTTTCATTACTTTGTGAATGTAGGGGATCAAAAGTTCCCGTCATAAAGTTGAACTGATAGTGAACCTGTATGTTATTACAATGATGAATATTTCTATTTATTCATAAAGTGTCTTTCTAAACTACAGTAAAATCAATTTAAATAACTTCGCACCATTGGGACTACTATCCTGTCATAGCCTGCTCGGGTTAAAAATGTATATGATAAAAGTCCAATGCTTTGGGTCAAAGTGCTGTCCATAAAATAAAATAAAATTATAAAACAAAGCACCTCAATAAATAAATTTAATATATATATATAGATATATATTAAAGATTTATTGCTGCTAAAAAAATTCAACAAATGTCCAACCTGTCAGTTAAGTGACGGCTGAAAACTATCACATCTGCTCCAAGCCTCATTGTGCTGGTCTTAAAACCATTTCCATCTGAACGTGTCTACAAGTCAACCAATCAAAATGAAGGAAGAAAACAATGAAAAATAACAATAAGAGTTCAATGTCAAGAAAACATACACTTCCCAATCGCCAATTTCGACTTTTTATCTGAAAACCCAAAACTCAAGCAATGGCGCATTGCCTCGGGATCCATCCCACCCCCATCATCTGAATTCAGTAAAAATAAAATATCTCACTACCTTAAAAGAATGCATACCAAATACAAAACTAAAAAGCATAACATGAAAATTCATCTAAAAACTCATTTACCTTGAATTAGCAACGCTGTACTTCCATTTCTAGGGTTAATTGTTTTGTCTATAATTACATACGTAGCCTCCTTTTGTATCTACAAGATATGAGGCATACCAAAACACATAATCAAATATCATCATGCTGTGAATCACGGAGGTGATAACAAAATACTAAAGCTCATTACCTCATCCACCGCATTGTCAATAAGCTCAGCAATAGCTGCAAATGCAATATAAAAAGTTCATTAGACATGTGAAAACTTGCAATTAAATAAAACAAAGATTGAGTTAAGCTCAACATACCACCAAATGCCCATTTGTGAGAAGTAGCATTCGAATGGAGGAATTTCGGGTGTATGTGTAGATAACTAGAACCCGCTGCCATATACATTACAAATCATTGAATTGACCAAATATATAAGCAATTAAACACAAGTTAAATATTATACTAGCAAGAAAATATGTAATACATTTAGTTGTGGACTTTGGAGTAAGGTCATCATTGTAGGCTCCCGCTTTCCAGAATTGTCTACAAAGTGGTGCAGCACAAATTGGTGACGTGGAACAAAGATTTGCATCATCTACTGGTGACTGTTCTTGGTCCAACATACTAGTGCCTGTGGAGCTCCTGTTTTCTTCATTATGGTTTTGTTTTTGTAGGAGTGGAGCCTCACCTGGATTTGTTTCAAGCTTAACAGCTGCTGTATCGACGTCAACTTGATCATAATCACTAAAAAACTCAGTAATGTCCATCCAGATTATTTCATTCACTGCAAATGCATCAGGAAAGTGACTTAGTAAGTCAGCAACGATAGGCTATTACGGTTTACCCACCATTAACTGGAAACTTTATCTTTATTATCGTAAAAGAAATTAGCATTATATTATTAAGGTAACTATATATAAAGGCTCTGGAAGAGTTTAACATGATAAGGGAAAAACATAAAAGATCATAGCATCTTAGTTAATGGATTGCATTTGAAGAACAGAGTCTCCTAGCATAGCTCTGCAAATGCTTTCACTTTAATAGGAAGTTAAATGATAAGGAAAACATTCACAAACATGACAATCACATACATATGGAAAGATTTTATTACCTGTGCGCAACACTACATACACAAAATACATAATAAGCATGCAACAGACGATAAAAATTACTGTATCCTGAAATGTGCCTTAATTTGAATCATAAAACTCACAAGAACATGCACTGCTAGTATATAAGCTAGTATTTTTCTGCAATTTGACAGAATCAACTTTCAAGGATGTACAAATGTACACAAACTAGAAGGTAGCAGCAGCCATCCAGCAATTATGCAACAACCCATCCCTATAACAGAAAACAACACAAGGGTAGAACTAACGAAACATCAGGGCTAATAGAAGTAAATTCTATATCACTCAAGAAGCTTAAAGTGGATCTTTTGCAGTTTAAAACCAAAAAACATAGTACATTTTCAGAAACCATGCAATAGACTGCAGTATACAAGCAAATATCACTCTCGCTTTTCAAATTAAACCGACTTAACTACAATAAAACCCTAATCATGAAGGAAAAAAGAGAATAAGAACGATCAAATTGGGTTTTTAGAGTACACGTACGTACAAACAAAGCAAGATTGAGTACCAGTGTGTTTTTGTGTTGATTGATGGAATCGCGCTAAAGGAAGTCACGAGCGAAAAGGGGAAACCCCAAAAGGAAAAAATAGGGTTTCGAGTACACAAAGAATCTAAAAAATTTATCTTCTCGAGGCATGCAGTGGAAAGAAGATGATCATCAAGCGGTGATATCTGTGTTGGATTGTCGATTGCGGTCGATATTGTACTCGCCGGCGAGCGAACGGCGGCGGACTGGTGGTACTACGGTGGTCGGTGGCGGTGGTGAGGTGGAAGGGGGTTTGGACTTTGGAAGATGAAAGTATATGGGGAGTGTTTCTAAAAGGCATATGTGAAGTCACCACTATCAACGTCTAAAGTTTGGATCTAGAACATGTACTTAAGATGCCCATAACATGTCGCACGGGTTCTAAATTAAACTTGTGTGATACTATGATACACTATCACTAGTAATAATATTAACGTGATTAAATAAATAAGAAAAATTTTATATAATATTAAATTAGTTTAGCAATTCTGAAACTTGTGTTTTAATTTGATTACTTGTATTTTTTTCAAAATTTTTAAATAAATTACTAGTTTCTTTTAAATAATTTAGTTTTATATAAATATTGTTAATCTTGTAATTATTTCTAATTTTTAAATTTTTTGACAGTTCATGAATGACCTAATTAGAATATTTTTATAATTTTAATGTTTTTATTTAAAAAATTTTACGAGTGGCTTGATTGGGACAAAAAAAATTATGAGTGACATAACTATAACAATTTTAAAACTTGATTATTATTTTAAAAAGTTACTCCATACATAAAATAAATGTAAGAAGTTATGGCAATTCAGTAACATATGTGCGGCATTGGATGATAAAAAAATGCAATAGTTGAAACGGGGTGGTTGATCACCGCTAGACATACAACCCACTATGATAATTTTTACTTTATATTTATTCCACAATTGTTTGTATTTAAGTGATAATAAAAAATGATAAAATCACACTGGCCATATCTTTTAATATATAGCATATATAATGGTGTAAATAAGTTGTTTGGTTTATATAGTTTGTACTTGTATTTTTATGTGAGTGGCGCTGCCTTGTAATTTTTTATTCCAACAAAACCCATCGAAAAGCCACATGAAACGATAAACATCTTAGTTGAACCAAAATCTCATCAATTATCCAATTGCAAAATGAAAAACACCAAGAACATAAACCTTATGGTGTTTTCTCTTACAATTCTAGGTTTTGGAAATCACAACGGAAGAATTCACATATCGTGATAATTTGATCCGGGTGCTGGTCCAATGCTCGCAAAGCCGGAAACCAATCACAAGTTCGTCCCCTCTTGTTAGACGTGATTAATCCAAAAAAATTCCGAGGAGGTCTCATCCTCCCTGGTATTGCGAATACAAAGAGAAAGAAAGAAAGGTGACTAGGATCGGGAATAATGCAATTTTATTTGCATTATGTTATGTTGTGGTGATGGCCTTCTTAATCCCTTACTGTAATCCTTACATGCAAATTTCCTACCTACAAATTTTGCTCAAGTGACTCTTGACAATATCGTATTAAGTCAACTTAACAACCCAACAACTTTATTACATAATTACATTAATGCTTAATTAGTTAGCCGAACTCGTTTAATTAGTCTAATACTCTAACAACCCCGTTTCTGGTATAGTTTTTTTCACTTTTTTATTTTTTTGCTATGATGCATCGCTCAAATATATAATTGGAAACAATTAATTAGAAAACATAACTCGATTTAGGACTCATCAAGGAATATGATCTAGTAATGGGCTAAGCCCATTGAGCCTGACCCAACCAAAGATCACTGGGCTCTCCCCAATTTATCAAACCCATAAAAATTTAAAATTTGAAATCCATACAACTAATACATGTAAGTGTATATATATTACGCAATTGCATCAAGGAACATACATAACAACATAATTATACCTGGCAATTTTAACCCAATAGTGTAAATTTCGGTTGATTTGAACATTTTATATAGAATGATGCGTTGAGTTGGGTTAAACTATTTTTGTAAGGGGTTCAAGATGGGCAACATAAAAAAAATAAAAAAAGTTTCAATGGGTCAAGATGAGTATTAGTAAATTTCAAACGGGTCAAGTTGGGCTCCTACGTATTCTCAAGTAACCCATTGTCTTTTTCTCATTTGTTTATTATATTAAATCATGTAAACCGTAAAGTCGTCAATTTCAATAGATGGTGGACCTCTTTAACCTCGAGGTAAACCAATCAATCTCTTCCCCAATTGATACCACTACTCTTCTCCTCCACCATTGTGTAGCAATCAACAAACCATTCAGAGATTAAGCGTTTACCTCGATGAGTTTTTATTTAGATTTTAATGAAAATTATAGTATGATTGTTGAGTTTTTTTAATTGGTTTTTACATGCCCTCTAGTGATTTTGTGTAGCAATCAAATGCGTGGAATATTACTGGGTTTATATTGCCAATATTCTAACTTATCTCTAATATTCAGCTCCTGTTCAATATTGTAACTTATGTTGCCAACTTTGTAACTTCTACGAAAAGAAAACATGTTTATTTTATAACTTCCATCGGCAAATTTAATATGGATCAATTCTGACCCGGACCCATTCTGACCCGCACCCATCCTAACCTGTTTTTAAAATTGGCCCATCCTGAGCCGAGTCCATCCTGACCCGAACCCGTTCGGACCCAACACCCTACCCTACCCAACCCGCGCATTTTACTAGGTGTAAACATAATACTTGCAACAAAATGCATGAAGCGTAATGCATACATATATGGCTTAATTTAGAAGATCCCGTATATAAGCATATCAAGACTTAATTAACAAAATGATAACATGCCATAAGTGGACAGAATTATTTAACGTTTACAGACAATACACATGTACAATCATATTATTCACATAGTTTATTAACACTAATAGGTTTTATAAACTTTTATTGTTGATTTATAAACACCAACATGTAGGACATACTTTTCTTCACAAATGCTTGTCGAACGCCACCACTATCACACACAAACAATCACAGGGCAAGTGAGAGCCACACCATACTTTATTTTAACTTCTTTTAAATTCATCGTACAAGATCCTTCCAAAATCCTCTAAATCTTACCAAATCTTTTAAACTAGATTTACAAAGATTATGCAATCTATACAAGATTTACAAAATCTGGCATCCTCTCTCCATATCTCTTCCGTTTTTCTTTTTTTCCTTAAAACTAATTTCACTTTCCAAACCCAATTTTTATTTGCATTATGTTCTCTAGCATTCTTCTCTCTCTTCCAGAAAATTCCTCACTGGTCTCACTCAAAAGTCAAATCCACCATGATTTCATGGGCTGTCACTTGTCCTATTAGCCCAATAGAAACAGTGAAAGATTTTGCACACGAAGCCCAAATTACTACTCTATATGGGCAACACCAATGGTTTCCCTTAATTCGGCCCACATATGCTCCAAATTGGCGAATGCCTTTCATCATATCTTTCATCGCTCCGTTTTGCAAGTGTCTGTAACATACGCCATTGTCTTTCATCTTTTCAAGCATACACGTAAGTATTACTTTCGATTCAAACATTCTATGTTATTTTTGTATTCTTTAATTTATCATATTGTTGTAGCATACGCCGTCGTCGTTAAGTTTGTGATCTATATATATACTGCATTTGTTTGCTTCAAGTGTCTGTTTATCAGTTTATGGTTAATTGAGTTTATAAAGGTTTTTTCTTTCTGTATAGGATTTTTTTTGTTTTCTTCAATCTGTATTGTAGCAATGGAAGTTTTGATTTATGTTTCAGAAACTAAAACCTGAAAGAAACAGTTTGTGTGTTGAAGAAAATACGATAACCGCAGTCCACTAAGATGTAATTCTGGCTTCTACGTAATTTATACCCAAAATTAGGTTTGACCCACATCGAAATTCTGTTAAATATTGTATAAGTTGTAACGCAACAGCTATTCTTGATTTTTTCATCACACCCATAACTTGTTCGATGAAATGCCCAAATGAAACTAAAGAAAATTATTGTGATTTGTGGCGTGTGTTTATTTACTAAATGAGTATGTCTGAATATCTGAGTTGTTCTAATTTCACTCAGGTTATGGATGTGGGACATTGCTACTTAGATGGAAATGCAGATGTTGTTGAGTTTTGTCCCCACTATTCGTTCCACAATGTCCTAGCTGCTTCAACATACACCCTGCAAGAGGGTGATCAACCAAGTAGATCAGGAAGCATTTCTCTTTTTAATGTTGATTTGGACAGAGTCGATTTGTTTTTCAGGTTGAAAACTGCTGGTATCTTTGATATGAAATGGAACCCGGTGGGAGGAAATTCAACACATCCATTGCTTGCTCAAGCAGATGCTGATGGTTTCTTGAGGGTTCATCACTTAAATAACTCCATTAATGGCATGCTAAACTGATAGAATAAAATGCCAATATGTATCTGTATGATTTCAACTGATCAATTGCAATATGATGCAGGGGATGCTTTGAAAGAGGTCCATAACCAAAAAGTCAGCTCATCTATGTGTTTGTGCTTAGACTGGAATCCACAGGGTACATCAATCTCTATGGGCCTTTCAGATGGTTCAGTCTCATTAATATCTATTGAAGAGACCAAAACTAGCATACTACAGGAATGGAAAGCCCATGACTTTGAGGTTTGGGCTACTGCTTTTGACCCGGACCAACCACATCTGGTCTACACTGGGTCAGACGACTGCAAGTTTAAAGGCTGGGACTTACGAAACAGTCCATCTGAAATTGCATTTCAGAATTCAAAAGCCCATCAGATGGGTGTTTGTTGTATTGCAAAATCTCCACATAATCCTAACACTTTATTTACCGGAAGCTATGATGAAAGTTTAAGGATATGGGATGTTAGATCAATCTCAAGGCCTGTAAATGAAACATCAATCAATTTAGGTGGAGGGGTTTGGAGAATCAAGAACCATTCTGTTGTCCCCGGATTGATTTTGGCAGCATGTATGCACAATGGGTTTGCTATAGTTAAAGTCAATGGGAATGAAGTCGAAGTGGTGGAAACATATAACAAACACGAATCACTTGCGTATGGAGCCGATTGGTATAGAGGGAGTATATGCGAGGTAGACAAAAAGGAGAAAACTATTGTTGCTACATGCTCATTTTATGATCAACTCCTTCGAGTCTGGGTGCCAGAAAATGATATAATCTAATATTTGTAAGTCTACATTTATTTAATGTATTATTAATCCTCATTCAGATCTATACTTTTCTTAATTTAGAATGTTTGAACATTCCTATTAAAGATTAAAACTTTCTCAAAGATTCACTTGTATTTAATTCAGCAAGATACTCATCTTCATGATGAATTGATAACTGGTTCTACCTGCCTCTTCATAAACAAGATGAAAAATATCTTGTTGAAAATGATAGATAGGGTGGAGAAAATTCTGAGGTTTCATTATTGAATACGAATGAGGCGAAAGTGCTTTCAATTTTTTGTGGTTATAACCTTATATTTTGTGATAATATACATAGGGGACCATGCTAAAAATATTAACAGGACTTGCAACTGATTTTGGAAGCATTCAAATAGTCTCTCGAGTTCTCTTTAAAGTCCATAGTTCATATTCTTTGTCAGAACTCAGAAGTCCACATTAGGCTTAAAACTACTTAAGTTACTTGTATAATTATCTAACTATAATGCCACATGATCATGTGAAAACACCAGTTCTTTGAAAAATGGAAGTTACCCTATAATGCCACATGATCATGTAAAAAACTTGAAAAAAAAAAAGGAAAGAAAAAGAAAACAGACTTGTTTTAATTTTTACAAAACCACCTCGGTTTACTGGAGTTACCCTATAACAGTGGTCCCTAGTGACTTGAACTTAAATAAAAAAAAGTGAGGTACAGTTAAAGAAATAGAAGTTACTACTCATCAGTAATAAATGGTATGTAGGGCCTATGATATATTGTTTTGTCATTTTTGCAAGTTGTCAGTTTGCAATGGTTTTGAGTATGATGGTTGGATCTTTCTATTTTGGCCTCATAAACATTATCACTTCCCTTGTTGTCTTGTCCCTCCCCTCAGCTCCCCACCCCACCCCACCCCACCCCCGGTCCACACAAATACGCAAACAAGATAGAAAGATTCCATCAAAGATGGTTGCCAAGCAGAAAGAGTTCCAAATTTGAAAACAATTAGGAGAAACTATATTTGAGAGCTAAAAACTTTTATTGTGTTTGTAGCTCCAGTGATTCATTAGATTACATATTTTTTTTTTTTTAAACATCAAATCTTTTTCTTCTTATTTCACCAAACCTTGCACTTACTAGGATTTGAACTCACACCACTTTTGCGGGGGGCAACACCGATACTACTAGACCACAAAGTCATGAGTTATAGCAGCTATCTAGGCAGACCATTTAATGATTTTGAGCAAAACCTCATGCAGTAAATGACGCTAACTTTGACACTTAAATCTCTAAACTTTATATTACGTTTAAATTTTTGCAGTTCTGAAATGTAACAAAAAATTCCTTTGGTATAGACTATAGGTACGGATTTAATCCATGTAAAAGAAACCCATTTGTTGTATTTTTAGAGCTTTAGGGGCATCATGGCATAGGTAAAAAGGAATGAGGAGGCAAGCCCCCCCATCTTCCGCATATCTTGCTCATCTGACATGGCATGAATCACCGAACCTGCACTCAGGAATAGTAATGCTTTGAAAAAGGCGTGATTCATTAAGTGAAAGACGCTAACCGAATAGTTAGAGATGCCGCAATCAAAGATCATATAGCCTAATTGACTGCAAGTTGAATAAGCTATGACCCTCTTTAGATCGTTTTGTAATATTCCAGTGGTTGCCACAATTCTTAAAACTTAAGGTATCTAGCACAAACATAATATGCAAATTAAACAGATATCCATGGGTTCTTTTTCTAATAATTGAAATCTCTCAATAGTTCCATATTTGTGATTATCACATTTTTATTGGATATTTTATGTTTGTATAATTACACTTTCTCGGCTCATTTAACTTAATTAAACTTGACTTGTTTCAGACATTATGTCTAAAACTTTAGTTCAACTTAAAGTTCCATTGGTTTATTATCTATTTATTATTTAAGTATTTTTAAATATAATTATTAAAAGTTCTTTTATCATAATTATCTATATTAATATTTATTATGTAATTATATGTTATATTAACATAAGTAATGAACCTATTTAGGATCGCGAGGGTAATCAAACTTGAGTTTCAATTTAGGCTTAAGCTTGGTTAAAGTTTGTTTAAGTCAGGCTTAATTTGAGTTTTTAAAGAACCCATGTCAAGTAGTTCTCAAACGACTTGACTCGTTTACACTTCTAATCGTAAAATTTCTTCTTTGATAATTAACCATCTTATTAAGTTTGAATTAAAAGCTCAAATTTATAACTTGTAACTCAAATTTATAACTTGTAAGCATATAGTTTCTTGAAATGAAAATAATATTGGCCAGTCACTCAGTCCTTGCTACAATTTGCTGTCTAAGCATGTTATATGTCTTTCATTTTGTCTGCTCAACCAACATTGCGTGCCATGGAAAATTTAATAGAATCCTGTGTGTTTTTTCATGTCCTGAAATCCATATTAAATAATATTTTTGTAACTACTGGTTTTATTATTAAATGAGTTTCAATCTTATGTGCTCCACTGACCAATGATCATTAGCCCAATTGATTAAGGTGAATAGCCTATGACATATAAATATGGGGGAGGTCATGGGTTCAAGTTTTATTTTAACCAATATGTTTAGAGTTGAGCCAGGGGGTTTTCATAGCAATAGGCTTCCTCCTGAGGGGGTTGGGGGTGTTGGGACATAGATAGGTGGACCCTATTAAGATAACACAAGCAGGGTCGCACATTTGCCGTTCAAAAAAAAAAAAAAAAAAACCTCCACTGATTTCTCTTCTAGCAAAAGAAAAAAAAGAACAATTTAAGATTATGTTATCAAACTATTTGTAAAAAAAATAAATGTTTTCATCCCTGTTTTCTATTCTACAGTTTTACATCAATGTGCCGTATTCTTGTACAATTGTATGATTTGTGGTCATATTTATCCCAGGATTGATGGCCGAATCATGAGTCCTATTTCCCCATTCAGTGTTCACTAGCATTTACTCTCTCTCTCTCTCTCTCTGACTTTTCTTTAGTATTTTATCTCTAGTCTCTCTCACCCACACATACTACAGCCATGCATCTGCGTATTTCCAAGCACTCATGACCTCACATCACTCTCTGATGGCTGCTCTACTCAAATTCCAGTTTCTGACCCGAAGAAATAAAATGAGATTCACCACATATTCATGGGTTATTTGTGTATTATTTGTTGGATTGTTGTGTACTAAAGTAAAGAGTGATAGCTCAGAAGTTTCTGTTAAGTTAATCAAGAAACCTGAACTCATCTCCAATCTTCACTCGCCTACATTTGCTTTCCAAGTTGTTAATTCTGACCTTTCTTGCACCAATTGTACCTCCAGCTGCAAGGTTTGTACGTTCTGTGCTGTTTATTTAGTATTTACTCCTCTGTGTTCTAATTCTTGAACTATAAATGCATAAAAGATTGTAACTTGGTACAGTTCTGACCCTGTAAGCAGTAATCTGCAAGTTCATGCTTGTTTTTGATATAATTAGTTGAAAATGCTTCAAGATTTTAACTATATTAACGAAATTCACATGCAGTTATCTTTAAGATTAAATTTAGACCTAAAAAGTCTATGACCCAATTCAGGAAAACTGACATCTTAGTATATAGCCTGTAGAATCATAAATCTTGTAGCACATGCAATTGTGTTCTTGCATGGATTTGGAATTGGGTCAGCCCAATTTTGAGAAGTGTCCTAAATCTTGTTGTCAAACATGCAATTGATCAGATTTGTGTCTGTTTGGATTCTTGTTGAGCTCGTTTGACCAGAAAAGTCAAAAGTTCGCTTTAGTTTTGAAACTGAGGGAATCATTGTAAAGAATTGGGATTGCTATTTTTTGATTTTTGAGAAAGGTCACACATTTAACAGGATGAAACTAAGAAACTGCAATTCGAGCTATTTTTATGGCTAATCAGTAATGGTGTTGATTTCTACAAATATTATATTATTATTTTAAAACTATTCTTTTAGCAAGTCATTTGTTAGCTCTGTTATGAGTGAGATTATACTAGGCACGTTTGTTCATTTATCTGTTAATTATACATAGAAAGATGGACAAAAAAGTTTTTTTGAGGGATCAACCCAACCCGACTCATTTTCATTCTTGCTAGAACAACCCATTAGAACTCTAATCCATCTTACATGTTACCCGCTGCACGCCACTTGTTTCGCCACCCATATAAAGTGCTATATCTGACAAAACATAAGTATATTCTTATATGCTTGCATGCAGTTAGATGATCTCGTGCCATCAAATTGTTCATCTGGAGAAATTTCTTACACTAAACTGCAAGACGGGAATCATACATTTGAAGTGTGCAGCACCAGCTCTCATCTGACCCGTTGTGCTACCTATAACTGGACCATTGGTTACTTACTCTCCTTCATCTTACTAGTTTAAACTAGTATCTGTAATCATGAACAAAACTTTAACAATATATACTCATTGGCTCTGCAGACACTGTTCTCCCAACAGCATATGTTACAGCATCAAAATCCTTTACAAATGCTACACAAGTTTCTGTGTATATATCTTTTAGTGAACCCTGCAGCGGTGGTAGTGGTTTTGGGTGTTTATCTGCAAATAAGTGCAGCGTAAGTAGGTGCTTCCTAGCGGTTTCAATAGGTATATGGTTTTGTATCTTTTGGTTATAAATTTGATCCAAGTTTCTTTCACTTGCAGCTTCTTGTTTATGGACAAGGCCAAGTTATTCCGAACAGTCTAAAAACCATCAAGACGAATCTTGAATATTCTATTTCAGTGAATTTATCTACAGACGTTGAGTATGGAAGAGTAGTGCTAGTAACAGACAAATATTATTGTAGAGATGCTGCTGGGAATCAATTCACACGAACCACGGGTTCCAGATTCTTGGTTCATTTTGGTGAGACTAAATTTCCTTAAAGGTCAAACAGAGTGATTTGAAAATCTAAAATTGTTTCATATTCTTGAATTCCATGAAGAACCAAACAATGTAGATTGAATGGTATAACAAATACATTGAATCATATACATTATGTTTCAAATAATGAGCAAAATTGATACCAGTTTTACAAGTAAAAAGCAGGTAGTGTGACTCAAAAAGTAAGTATGCTCACTTGTTGACTGATTTTACAGACAGAAGAAATGTATCTGTTGACCTGAGGACTCATGTACCCGAACAACTAGTACAACTCGATAATAATGTTAGATCTGTTCAAGTGACTAACAACTACAAGAACTTAAAGTTGTATTTGTATTTTACCGAACCTATAGTCAACACATCAACTGAAGTCTTGAAATCACTCAAAGTTAGTCAAGGATCACTTGAATTAGTCACCAGCAATAACGAAAGCCTTGGAAACCGAAGATTTGGGTTTCAGTTTGTAGATATTTCTGATATCGCCATTGTCACCACAATGCTTGATTCAGGACTACTCTTAACAAGACAAGGCACCCCGGTTTCACCTGTTGCACCAGTTACATTTCTTTTTGGTAAATTCTAGAATTTGTACTTAAACTGTAGTAGCTTTGACTTAAAACGTTGAATTATAGCTTGTTCTATTGGATTTGTGTAAGATTTTGTTATGTGTAGATACTCAACGGCCTGATGTTAGATTAAGCTCGACGACACATATGAGGACGGAAGAGAAGCTTATCCCTGTGACAATTAAGTTCATGAAGCCTGTTTTTGGATTTAATTCGTCTCAGTTATCTGTTTCTGGAGGACAAATGAAAGGGTGAGTCTTTCTTCTTTGGATTTGTGTTTTGATCATATAATTTTTGACTTCTGTTTCACATGATTTGTGCAGATTTCATGAAATAGGTAAGAGTGTCTACAAAGTCAAGATTAAACCAACAGAAGAATGGGTGTTAGTGCATGTTCCTGAAAACGTAACTACAGATATTTCTGGAAACAAGAATCTAGCATCTAATGTCTTACGGTTTTTTCACTGTATGAATTCATTTCTTGAATCTTGATCTAGTAGTACATCATGAATCTACACGACTAATAAACCTGTTACAGATTCTGTACCGGCTGCATCCTTGGTACTTTCCAGCTCTGCAACTGCTGCTTTCGTGTTGACCGCTATTGTTGCAACCCTGCTCACTGTGTCCACAG
Source organism: Flaveria robusta (assembly GCA_025506415.1). NCBI lineage: Eukaryota > Viridiplantae > Streptophyta > Magnoliopsida > Asterales > Asteraceae > Flaveria > Flaveria robusta. The sequence continues at coordinate 3,230,269 of CM046469.1, forward strand.
CTTCCCTCCAGAACTATGGAGCATTTGCAACCCCATCGCCATTGTTAACTACAAGTCCAGCGAGAATTCTTTTTGTAAGTTAGTTTTTTAACCTCCAGACACTTTTACTTCCAGGAAAGAATCCTTATTGGATTGTTTGCTTCATGAAATCAGCGAATTGTATGCCACATACAAATTTTTGCTTTATCTGGATGGTTAGCGGTTCCTTTACCCATCGAGTATAGTGAATTTGTTAAGGGTTTAAGATGGAGTATCCCGTATTTCAAACTCCCATGGGAGCATGGTTACGTGACGCCCGTTTGGCCTATGAATCCACATTCATATGGTTCCAGAACTGGTGTTTCTGGAGCTCGAATTACTAGAATTACTGCCACAAATCTTGACAAACTGGACTCGCTTTATGGATTGCCACTCACCGCGATGGAGTACAAATCGTTTTTTGAGGTTAGCTCGTTCTTATTTCCCAATAATTTTGTTGTGTTCTTTTCTGCCAAGATTTCTAATGGCAGTTTGTATACGCAGAGCCAAAACGTGTTGCCTGAAGCTGAATATATTGCAGATTCGAATGATTCACATGGGTATGTTATAATAAACTACTTACAAGTATTGTTTATCAACTAAAGTTGGATAATTTATTCAGGTGGACGGATTTCAAACGGAGTATATTTTGGCTGGCGGTCATGAGCGGCGGTTTGATTATTCTGCATATCCTGTTCCTCCTTATACTGAAACTTAGAAAGAAGAAAGGGAAAGAGAACCCTAATGTCTCTGTCATTTTCCCAAGATTTGAAATCTTTCTGGTAATTCTTGCAGTACCATGCGTTTCTGCAGCCTCAGCATCAGTACTCAAAGGTAAATTTGTACTTTGACTTTCAAGGTCAAACCTTTTACCTTCCAAATCCAAATTTTACATAATTTTTTTTACCACCTCATCATGGGAACTTCTTAACTTGTTTTTGGTTGCTGTGGTACTTACACAATTTCTTATAATTTCTCGAAACATTGAATTCCGTAACAATATTTGGTCCCACATATAGTCTGTTTGACCTCAGAAATCCAACTTTATGTTTGGTTTCTTCAGGTGGATCTGATTTAGGGATTGCGGTCGGTACGCTTATACTAGGAACCGTGTTTTTCCTAATACTAGCATTGTTTATGTTCCTTTCTTTTGGAATATCACGCGGTAAGCTACTTCAATACAAAGAGGTTCATCATGAAGATCAGAAAATGCATTGGTACCAAACACTGGTTAAGGTAACTTTGGGCCCTGGAAAACGAGGCCAATGGACATGGATCAACCCCTCAAGTTCCAAATGGCTAACCATCTTAGGCCCCCTTTTTGAGGACCTAAGAGGACCACCAAAATACATGCTCTCCCAGATTACTGGAGGGTTGGATTATAACACCACCAGTAACAACATCATCGCATCAGACGATGAAAACGAAGATGCAGAAGCACCCTTTGTTCAAAGGGTATTTGGGATATTAAGAATCTACTACATTTTTCTTGAATCGATCAAGCGGGTTACTTTAGGAATCTTGGTGGGTATATATTCAAGAAACAGGTATTCTGAAACACCCACGATAACATTACTATGTGTTACTTCATTTCAACTGTTTTTCATGGTCCTCAAGAAACCGTTTATCAAGAAAAAGGTTCAATTGGTGGAGATCATTTCTGTTTCGAGTCAAGTTGCGATCTATGCCATTTGCTTGGTTCTTTTGAGAAAGACTCTTTCAACCCATGATCAGACCAAGATCGGGATCGCGATGCTTTGTTTGTTTTTAGCTGCATTCGTCGCTCAAATCTTGAACGAATGGAACTCTTTGATCTGTCAGATAAAACAACTTGACCCTGATAATAAGTCTTTGTGCATGGGTTTGAAAGTAGCATCATGGGGGATTCTCCTGCTTTTCGTCCCCATAAAGTTGATGAAAAACATTGAGAGTCAGTTCCCGCTAAAACCGCGGCGGCGTGACGATACCCCGGTGGCAGCTGAGGTGCTCGCGGATCGGCCATGGATGAAGCAGTTGAGAGATTTGGCTAAGTCTAGTTTTAGCAGGGACGGGGTCGGGGGTGGAACGCCAACCGACCCGTCGAGTAGTCAGACTAAATGGAGCGGGTTTTGGAGCGGGAAGAGAAGCGGGAGTTCTTCGCAAACATCGATGGATTCGAAGTCGAAACCAAAAGCGATGTATAAAGATTTTGAAGCTCTTTTTGGGTCAAAATAAGTGATTTTCTGCACCATTTGTAAGTTTTGATAATTGAAAACACACTTTGGGGCTTAATTATAGCTTGTACATATGATTGATGATGAAAGAGGGTTGCTTAACATGTACGAGAACAAGTATTGAGATCGGGAGTATTTTTATTCCAAGTTTAAAGTTCATTAAGCTTTTAATTTAAATAAAATCATGCCCGGGTCGAAATAAAGAAATAACGCAGTTTGTGAAACCTTATAAATCTTTAACACATAAGTTTCATAAAGAATTATCTTTAAGATAGTTAAAATCACTGTCTCAAGGCAATTTCTTGGACTTCTGAACCAACAAATAATAGTAGGAGCCAAGATCCAACAATGTATGTTTTATTTTCTACAGAAATTGAAACTTACAATTTTATGAATACAAAGTTAAGAAAATTATTATTACATTCAAATGGAATTTGGTCAATTGGTCCGTGGATAAGTACCATTTGTCCTATGCCCAGTTACATTTTATCATAAACTAGGTTAATTGCCCGCCGCGCGTTGCCGCGACATTGTACGTGACGTGATAAAGTATAGACTACAATCGACCTGACTCGTTTCCGAACTAATTTTACGTCAATATGTAGAGTAACTCGAATTTATACCGTTGAACAAAAACGTTTAATATTTGACCTGACTCGTTTTCAAATAAAATTAGTGTCGAAACATAGACTTACAATCGCTTCAACCTTTTCCGAACTAAATTTACGTCCAAACGTATAGTAAATGAAAAAGTATTATATTGATCTGACGCGTTTCCAAACAAACCAATGTCGAAACGTAGGTCAACTCAAAATGTACATAAAAAATAAGCACTAAAATGTTTTATATTTGACCCAACTTTTTTCTGAACAAAATTTACGTCAAAACATAGACGTATGTCGAAACGTAGACAAACTTAAATTGTACAGGTTTAAGCTTGGAAACATTTTATATTTGACCCGAGTTGTTTCTAATTATGTCTAAACGTAAACGGACTTGAATTTATATTGCATAGAGGTAAACTCGAAGTTTTAGAAGCTTAAGGGGGTAAAGGCGCCATTTTACAAAGTTTTTACAGGGGCTGAAAATGTAAAGATCAAAAATAGGAGGGGAAGAAAGATCAAAATGTAAACAGAGCAGCTTAAAAACTTGTCAGCCCAGAGGGTCGAACCACGGATCAACACTTTAAAAAACTTCTCGCTTACCAAGCCATCTAGGTCAACAATTGTTGTTAAAGACAAAACAAAGGTAATATATATTAAAACCGAAGACGGTGGCACAATCTCATTGGCCACCGACCTTGGTTTTTAAGGTATAGTAAATTTACGAGTAATAAGAGTTTAGTTTTAATCTCAATTTAAGTTATGACTTATGAGTCCAACTAACTTGTAGTTGAAGAGTGATGAAGGGGTGGGTCAATACCCACCTATCTGCTATCAATATGTCTACTTGATGTTGGCCTACCAACACTAAATTGGCCCATTATGACAAGCCCATTATCTTTCTTGCACTTTATAAATAGGGGCTTAGAGCATTTAGAATTTTAAAACAGGTACTCATTGTCCGTATGGTATAATTTACATCATCACCTAAGTTTATATTTTAGTTTGTAAACAATTCCACGTCTTGCATTTCGTATTTATTCCTATTTCAATTAGATAATATTTTATTTATTTTTTATAATTTTTTTTATTTCTTTCGATCACAATCACTCACAAATAACAATAAAAAAAAGATACGAGGATGAATAGTGGCCCTTCAAATATGAGGGAGTATTATGTTTTCCCCTAAAAATTTAAGAGATGCATATTGGGATGAGGATTCTCATGTAGGAGTCAAATAACACAAATATGCATATTTTCCTTAAAATTGAAAGATGGGTATGGGGATTATGCGGTAAATGCTCTTACGCATCACATATATAGCATCATGTTACAAATAACTAGCTTCTCGCATTTGGAAACTATACCTAGGGGTGTTCATGGTCCGCTTCGCCCAAGATTCGATGGTTTGGCGGTTTCAAAATATGTAAACCAAATCGATCAGCAATTTGATGGTTCAGTTTTGACGGTTTGACATTTTATACTGTTTTGTTTTGATGGTTTATATAGTTTGTGGTGTTAATTTTATTTTATGTAAAAAGTTATAGGTTTTTGTTTGTTTTCTTGTGTGTAAGTTATGAGAATCGTTTCCTGCAAACCATGTTATTTAAGTTTAGAAGTACGTGACAAATAAATCTAGGGTGGTTATTGGTAAATTATTTTTTTTTCTCTATCTTTTTTTATACATACATATAGATACACAGAAAGAAATAAGAATATTAGGGTGTTTTAATAACAAAAATAATTGTTTATATAACTCAAGCCTAAATCTAACATGTTGATTATAAATACATTGAAACTTTGCTTTATCTAACATGCGTATATACCTTTTAAAATTGATTATGTTGGTGATTTTGACACTAACATGCGTATGAGATTGAATGAATATTGCAATGGTTAAAAAGGTTTGATGGTTTAGCAATGTTTTGAAGTTTGATAACATATTAAAAACAATATATGAAAGTGTGTTGTTAGTTTTTGCAACCTATACATACAAAAAAATGTCTAAGATATGTACAAATGGTAAATAACAAGTAAACTAATAAAAATGTAAGCTTGTATACGGCTGGTACAGTTTACACGGTCGGTTTCATGTTGTAAACCATAAACCAATCAAATGTCTATGGTTTGAACTGTTCAGTTTATACCATTTGAAGTATGTATTTTAAACCGGTCAAACCGGCCAACGAGTTTTCTATTCAGTTACAGTTTATGAGCATCCCTAACTACACCTACTCATGTGTAATTCTTTTAATGTACATCTATTTTCTAACAAACTTATATGTTTATATATTTTTATGGCCAAAACATGTTATAAGCTGAATATCACGAGTTGTATATTGACTTGAGCGTTGGAATAACTTCGGAGTTGGTCCCTTGCGGCCTCTGATGAATAACTCCTTTGTTGTTGCAATGTAATTCCATATATTAAAACACCATGAGATTAACAATTCAAGTTGCTAGGTTTGGTAACATGAAAACACAAGAATATAAAACAGAGCTACAGGTTGTTTTGCTAAACAATTTTGTAAACCTATGTTATTTGTCACGGGAGATGAGAGACGGGAGATGGTTGTTTTGTTATTGATGGTTCGCTAGGAAATCTTTGTTATTGGATGCATCTGAATGTCCCCCGCAACGCGCGGGGCCATATTCTAGTTATTATTATTATTATAACTATGGGTGTTATCTAAGTTTTTTTCTGACATGGCTTAATCGTTGATATTTGAGTATTATTATAATAACTATAGGTGTTATCAAGGTTATTTTCTGGCATGGCTTAAACGTTGATATATGGGTATTATTATTATTATAACTATGTAAATATTTAATGATTGTATACTTAAGTATTTAATAAGATAATACTTAATTTAAATATTATTTTTGAACGTCAAATGTACGACTCTGATTCGGATGATAAATATTATATTAATCGGGCTCACATATACGTTTTCTACCTGGGACCACACCCCCAACCCCCTCCCCTCAATATAAAACACATAACTAAAAAAACCTATTGGCTTAATACTAAGTAATTTTGTTTAGAGTGAGACTTAAGGTTTAGATCTCCCAATATGATATTTAGTTAGAAGAATATAAATATTAAATTTATATATAAATACTATAAATAAGATAAATAATTTTACACGTATCAAACCATCATTTCTTAAAATACTTCAAATAATCTCACATGTATTAAATAATATTATTTTAAAACACAGTATAAATTTTAAGAAAATCAAGATTTTGGCGTATCTTTACAACATCATTGCCAAAAATAAAACCAAAAAAATCCACTGACCCACTTTTTCAGTTTTCCCTCTATAAAACCAACGATACGAGTCCAATAGTCCACACCAACACACAATCCCCCTCTCTAACATACACAATCTCTCTTCATCAAGCCCCAGCGATCCTTTCAATCATCATTCCACCACCATGATCATCATCATTTGCTGCCATGGAGGAAGTCGACGAAATAGAAACGCCGTGTGTTCAACGACATTCACTACTCACTACGATTCAGTATAGCGTTCGCTCGATCACTCGATCAGGTTGTTTCTTACATGCATTTGCGTATTCTGTAACCTAATTTCTCCCTGATCCTTTTTTCTTGTTATTATTTGCTGATTTCTTAATTGCTTCTTATCTGCTTATTAGTTGCTACTATTGATTTCGCGTTATTGGTGCTGATGCTTGATTTATCGACTGTGCGCTGTAATGTCGTCTGCTCTATACACTAATTTTTAGGCGTTTTTGGTGCTGATGCTTGATTTATTGATCGTTCGTTGTAATTTCTTAACTGCTTCTTTTCTGATTAACTAAGCGTTATTGGCGCTGATGCTTTATTTATTGATTATGTAATGTAATTTCATTTGCTGCATATATTTCTGTAGAGTGATCATCTGATGAGATAACAGGGGAGTAATAGAGAGACACAATGTGTCCAGTAATGCCCTGCCACGTGGAAAACGGTACTCCAAGTATATACTAAATAATAAGGTCAAAAAGTGATGTTGTTTAAACATTAAACATCTTTGAAAACACATATTCTTTTGCTTTGAGATTCAATAATACAATCAAATGCCTGAACTTGTTTGGCACTGTTATGGCTTTTTCTCATGCAGGTTAACCTTATTAGGTGAACAAGCATCCGTATTCGGTAATCCTGTTGTACGGTATGTATAATCGCACTACACAACCATTCGAGATTAAGAGCTATCGTATTACATTTAGTTATCAAGACTATTATCTTGATGACATTTTGGTTTGTTATCATTTTCTTTATTTATTACGCAGTAATGTTTGGTGGAGTTAACTAATTATGAAAATCTTGTTACCAGAGTTGGAATTTCCTATTACAATAACCTCACACGCGAAATCCATGTGCTAGAACTCTGGGAAGACGGTACTGCAGAGTTTCCTCCACCAGACGGTACATACAATATTTCATCCAAATTGAAGCCCATTTTATTAGCTCATCAATATGACCTGGATTTTAAGCGTTAATCTTATTACATTTTTTCACATTACATGTCAATCTCTAAGTGTAGGTCATTAGCCTACTTATTTCAGTATAAACAACAGGAAGGTAATATCAAAATTTATCATGTCTCATCTAGTACCAGGTGAAGCCCATACACAAGTACCAAGAATTAAGAAGCTCTCTTAGCTGCTATACAACGAAATGGTAATATCATCATTTCATTATGGTCTTTATCTAGAATCCACATTTAGCATGTGGATTCTGTTTTACTCCTATCAGTGATGCTAGGGTATCTTTTACGTAACTAAACTTGATGATATTTCTGATAAACCAAGAAATAATCTTCTTTTGAGGTTCATACGTATTGACGCCAAAGATTAAAAAGGCATGCTACTTCTCGGTCATTATGTTTACTAGACGAATTCGGCAAGGGAACTCTTACTGAAGGTTAGTTATTGAGAAAAGTATAGTGTCAATAATGATTTATGTTTGTTGTATTCTTTTTTCTACACTGATCATGCCCCTATTACCCTTTCTAGATGGTATCGGTCTCCTTGGTGGAATTGTTGATCATTTTATCTCAATGTATGATCCCATAAAGGTTTATTACTCTTTAATTGTAATTCTTTGTTTCATCCGAAGAACTTTTGATATCTTTAGGTAATACTAATCTCTTTAATGGATGTGCAGGTGTATATTGTTGTATAATGTGCACATGCACATGCTGACCATAATAAATTACTTGAATCCTCATTATAGCTATACAATTTCAGGAATATTTGATATCTTGTCATGAGCTTCCACTATAGCTACTGTTAGGCCATTATGATCCACTTTAACTTATATCTTTTTCATGGAAAAAAAATTCAACCCCCAAGTTTGGTATGTACTTGTGTCCAGGTAACCTTTGCTCCTTTGTTTCATGCTTGTTCTAAAGTTCCACTTTAGCATTTCTAACTATTCTAGTGTAACCCTGCCATTTGTAGTCTTATATTTCCATACCATTGCTTTTGCTGTTAGGCTATTAATCAATTATTGAGTTGCGACAGTCTGATTCATGTATTTCAGTGGATTTACCTTATGTATATGGGCTGGTTAGTTGCCTTTTTTTCACGGTTGTGATCCCTCACGTCAGATTATGCTTCAAGTTAGATTCAGTTGTAGCGAACAGAAAGATAGTGATACTTCGTCATCTAAGTACTACTTACCTTTTTGTTGCATTTTTGGCTGATTTATTTGAATTATTGTAGGTGATTGGTGTTATTGATGTGAATAGAAGTAAAGATAAAGGTTACTAGACAACTTTGAAAGATGGTTTTCTTTGTGATGAGGTTAGGAACATTATTAGTGGCTTACTTAGCCGCCTGTTTTTCTTCTTTATGTGTACGTTCCCTTCTCTTGACAAAACTTTTCTTCATAATCAAGCGCAGCTGGATGAACCGGACCAAATATACGAGGAGTTTCCAGACTTCTTGAAGAAGGTACAATGACAAATTGATTATGTGTACTTCCTCCTTAGATGTCTAGAGACAAGTTGCTCCTACAAGTTGTTTATATAAATCAAATAGGTATGTTTTGTTTTTTCTTGTACCATGTTTGGTTTTCTATGAATCCCATGTAGTTTCTCACAACCCTTTGAAATACGTGAGTATGAAACCAAGCTACCAACCGACATAAGTTAGAATCATGATCAGGTTGTCATAAGTTAAAAAGAGCTGGAATTAGTCATGTAGATAAGGGTTCTTAGGAAATCAAAGCACAAAAAGTATAACACAATGTAAAGTCTGAAACAGTAAGTTTCAGGTGGATTTAAAAACGGATTTGGGGTGGTGATTGGGTGTCGATCATTTGATGGACGCTTTTTAGTAGTTTATGATATTTAAAGGCTAGTTTTATTAGATATTAATCCCCATTAGCTATGGAGTACAAACCTTAAGAGTTGACAACCGAAGTGAAATGGTAACTGACAGTCCCACATTGGCTCAGAGAAGAGTACAAAGAGGAAGGGCCTGCCTACATTAAGTGAGCTTCAGGATGGCAGAACTCATACCTTTCTCGGCCTTTTGGCTAAGATCAAGTGTAGTATCTGTTCTTATCAGTTTAATATCTGATATGTGGGCCATCGGCCCACTCGATATTAATCTAATTTTTTATGGGGAAAGGCCCATCACAATAGCTTGCTATTGGTGTCTTTGAGCGTCGCCTTGGAGTTGCACTACTTCCTTGGCCTGGCTCACCCCTCCAAACCTAGTTAAACGTATCTCTTTAAATGAGTAATTACTTAGTTCTTTATATTCAACACTTCATTTCTAACGTTCAGAAGGAATATTGCACTCTTTCAGCAGCAAGCATAGGTATGTATGTATAGATTTTTAATAAACTGCTCAAAACAAGGTTCTGTGTTGCGTGGACTGCTATCTTTTGAACTTTATTGTAAAATGTTATTACTCGGGTTGAGTGAAATAATTTTTTCTAGAATGTTGAAAGTGAAGATAGGATATTATCTGTTGTGCATTTTTTTTAGTAAAAAAATAACTTTTTTTTAATCTCTTCAGGCTCTTTTGCAAAGTGCTTCCAGATAGGATATTATCTGTTGTGCATCTTTTAAAGAAGGTTAGATGAATGCGATTTAGAGGAACTTCAAGACTGATTTGTTGTAAGCTGGTTCCCTTTAAGCATGTCCTGTTTGTGAATGCTTTTCTTTGATGCTAATTTAGAACACTTTCGTTTTGTTTCTAGTTCTCCGATGAGGACGGTGATGTTAAAAGGTTCTACTGGCACAATGCAAAGACACGAGAGCTGGAAAACATTTTAGGTGATATTTATCAAAAAAATTCCTAGGTATTAAAAAGAGGCTGTCACTTATATTAAGAAAGTCTCTTTTCTGCACACAAAATATGCAACTTTTGGAATTGAGTAATATTTTCCTAAGCTCCTCACTGGTGTAATTTGACTCTTCAGTCTCATATACATTTTGATAACCAGTTTTCTTAGTTACTTATTTTATTCACCCTATCCTTTCCAAGACACGAAGAGAGCTATTACATGGGACTTGCTGTCATATTCTTGAGTTCTCGATGCATCTTCTCTAGGGAATCAACTTTGCAGTAGTACTCGAGTGGTCAGATGCATTCTTAATTTGTCTCTCAATTATTGTCTTCATTTCCTTAAATTGCTTTTGTAACATGATGTTTAATATGTTCTTGATTATAATTGCTAATGGCCGTGTTGCTTTTTTGTCATTGGCATTGGTTTCCGTGAAAACAATTATGTAAGGCCCATGATGACTGCTGAAGCCGTGTTTGATATTCATAACGGAAGGTCAGATGCTATTATAAGCTTCTTTCTGTTTAGAACACACACACACACAACTCCCAAAGCTGGCTTTTTCATAATGGACTGCTTAAGTGAATTCATATGCACAATTAGGGAGTAACATTTAGCTGATCCTGTGACCATATGTACTTTGCAGGAAATGACAGCTGACACATTTATTCCTATTGATACAAAGATTATTGATCACAGTATTTGGAGTGTTATCTTGTTTATTGTTTAGTGGCTTATTCTATTGATACAAAGATTATTGATCACAGTATTTGGAGTGTTATCTTGTTTATTGTTTAGTGGCTTATTTGCATAGAGATTGTTTTTTTACATCTTATAAAGATTTTTACTGCCTTTTCGTATTCCATTTCTCTAGGAGTGTACATATCATTACAGGACCCAATTATACATGCAAAGCGTATATATAAAGCAGGTTGTTTCTACTTAGGATATGTTTCTACTTGTAGTTGTTTCACGTAAACCTGCACCTAGAGTCCAATAAAGCCTGTTGAACATGGTCACGGAAATCAAAATTTGCTAACAAGATTGAACTCTTTTAATTCACTGATCACATTTTCATTTGAAATGCAGGTAGATTAATAGATTTTCTTACCCTACACTTTGTGGGAATCAATCTCCTGGACAAAGTGTAGGGTAAGGCTGTGGTCATCATATCATGTTGCCATCCAGCTCCTCTCCGGCCGCTGTGTAAAGCGGGAGTTATGTCAAGCACCGGTTCTGCACTTTATCTATTATATTCAATTATAACAATCATGAAATGGATTTACTAATATATGATCGACCACAATGAATGAAAGATGATAGAATTTTTTGTGCCGTTGAAATGATGCTAAGATGTCTTTTATGTGACCAAATGTGATCTTTCTGATCAACCAAGAAATAATCTGCATTTGAGGTTCGTACCAAGGCTAAAGACTTAAAAGGCATTCTAATTCTCAGTCATTATGTTTACTAGACGAATTTGGGAACGGAATAGTTATTAAAAAATGTGTAGTTTCATACTTTGTTTAATGATCTATGTTTGTTGGATTATGTTTTCTACACAAGTTATGCCCCTATTTCCATTTCTAGATGGTATCGGTCTCCTTAGTGGAACTACTGATCATTTACTCAATGTATGCTCCCGTATAGGTTTGTTACTCTTTAATTGTGATTCTTTGAATCATCTGAAGAACTTTTAACTTCTTTACATGATACGCTGAAATCTGTTAAGGATATTCTGAAGGTGCAGAATCTATCTTCTTTATTCTCTTTGATCACATGCTAATTTCTTTGATGGATATGTGTGTGCATATTGTTGTATAACCTACACATACTCATGCTGACCATATCAACTTACTAGAATACTCATTTATGAAGTATTGAGTTTTTGTATAGCATGTATAATATATTTTTGCAGTTTTATGAATCTTTAATATCTTGTCATTCGGATCCACTATTGCTAATGTTAGGCCATTATAATCTACTATAACTCCATCTTTTTAAAATTCAACTCCCAAGTTTGATATGTACTTGTGGTGATTGGACCAGGTAATCTTTGCTGTTTGTTTCATGCTTGTTTTAAAGTTTCACTTAGTAGCACTCACTAAATTAAAAAAAGTGCATGGTGTTTAAAACGTTTCCTTCACTATGGTTTTGATGCTGCTGTTTTTGGGATGGAACACTTTATTTTGTTAAAATCTGTTCCTAGAGTTGGGGATTTCATGTTACCTATCTTCATTGTATGGAATATATAAATAATTGACTGTTTTTTTATGTGTTTGACGTAGTTCTTGATTATTTATATGCATGTTAAATGGCAAGTTATGCTGCTTATACATAATATGATTTTGTTAAGAGCTTTTATGTAACCGCATATGCTTTTTATCTTGTAGAGCCTTTTTGCACTTTTGCATATCTACATGATATTTGAACTAGTTTATTCTGAAAGTCTCCTGGAGCATGCCAACTAGTTCAGAGGTAATCCTGCTGTTTTTAGACTTCTATTTCCCTGTTATTGCTTTAGCTGGCAGGCCGTTAATCAATTCTTGAGTTGCGAGTTGTGACAGTCTGACAGGCTGCTTCATGCATCTCAGTGGACTTGGCTTATGTATATGAACTGGTTCGTTGCCTTTTTCCACTGTTGTGATCCCTCATGTCATAATATGCTTCAAGTTAGCTTCAGTTGCAGCAAAACGGAAAGACGGTGATACATCGTCCTCTAAGTACTATTTACCCTTTTGTTGCATATTTTTCTGATTTATTTTTAATTTTTGTAGGTGATTGGTGTTATTGATGTAAGTGAAAGTAAAGACAAAGGTTACTAGACAACTGTGAAAGATGGTTTTTTGTGATGAGGTTAGGAACATTATTAATGGCTTACTAAACCACCCATTTTTCTTCCGTATGTGTAGGTTCCATTCTCTTGACTAAACTTTTCTTTATAATCAAGCGCAGCTGGAAGAACCGGACCAAATATACGAGTGTCCAGACTTCTTGGAGAAGGTGCAATTAATTCCTGTTACAATTTGTTTTAATCGAGTTAAAAGTGAAACTTTAACAAAATTATCAAGTAACTTTGTGTATCTATTGCACCAATATGATTATATCACCGCTTCACATGCAGGTGTGTTCTTGGAACCTGCGCATCTTCCTTACATGTCTAGAGACAAATTGCTCTTACAAGTTGTTTTAATAAATCAAATAGGTATGTTTGGTTTTTTCTTATATCATGTTTGGTTTTCTCTAGCACTTACAAACTGACCTATAGAAGACAATATGAATCCCATGTAGTTTCTAACAGTCCCTTTGAATTACTTGAGTATGCAACCAACCAAGACAAGTTAGAATCATGAGCAGGCTGTCAGTTTAAGTTAAACATAGCTGGAATTAGTCATGTAGATAAGGGTTCTTAGAAAATCAAAGCACAAAAACTATAACACAATGTTGAGTTTGAAACAGTAAGTTTCAGGAAGATTTGGAGTGGTGATTAAGTGTTGATCAATTGATGGACACTTTTTGATCTTGGCAGTTAATCAGACATTAATCAGCATTAGTTTATGATCTTTAAAAGGCTAGTTTTATTAGATTTTTTTTTGAACGGCCAACGAATACTTTTAAGCCCGGTCACCCGGGTAAACCCATTGGCGAAAGGCCACCCACGCCCACGAAAACACACAGCGTTGGTGGCCCGGCCCGCCCACCATTCCAAGGGAAACCCACCACCCAAAGGCTCATTGTGGTAAAACCCCTGGCCCACTTGGAGCATATTGCACCAAGTGAGACTCAGCTCAAACTCATGACCTCTGCTAGTTTTATTAGATATTAATCCGCATTAGCTATGGAATATATACTTTGAGAGATGACCACCGAAGTGAAACAGCAACCAACAGTCCCATATTGGCTCAGTGAAGATTACAAAGAGGAAGGGCCTGCCTACAAAAATGAGCTTCAGGAAGGTAGAAATACTGCCTTGGCGTGGCGTATCTCCCTAAGGCGTAGTTAAAGTTATTTTCATAACGGAGTACTTATTTTGCACTTTTTTCCACACTTCACTTGAACTATTATATGTATGATTTCACTCTTTTAGCAGTAAGCATGGGTATTTATATATAAATTTTTATTAAACTGCTTGAAACAAGGTTTGGTATTTAGTGGACTGCTATCTTTTGAACTGTCTTGTATAATGTTATAATTTAGGTTGAGTTTAATATTGTTTCTAGAATGTTGAAAGTGAAGATATTTCTTCAGGCTCTTGCTTTTTCTTAGTGTTTCCAGATAGAATATTTGTTTTGTATTTTTAAAGATAGGGTAGATGGATGCAACTTAGAGGAACTTGAAGACTGGGAATTTGTCTCAAGCTGCTTCCTTTAAGTATGCCCTGTTTATGAATATTTTTCTTCAATGCTAAACTAGTACACTTGTTATCTGTTTCTAGTTCTTTGAGGATGATGATGTTAAATGGTTCTACTAACGCAATGCAAAGACATGAGAATTGGACAGCCTTTTAGGATATTTGTATCAAAAAATCATAGGTACTAAGAGGAGGCAGTCACTTATATTAAGAAACTCTCTTTTCTACACGCTAAATATGCAACTCTTGGTATTGAGTTAAACTTTTTCCTAACGTCCTCAGTGGTGTAATTTGACTTTTCATGCTCATATATATTTTGATAACCAGTTTTCTTAGTTACTTTTTCTATCCACCCGATCCTTTCCAAGACAGGGGGAGAGCTATCACAAGGGACTAGGTGTCATATTCTTGAATTCTAGATGCATCTTCTTTAGGGAATCAATTTTGTAGCACAACTTGACTGGTGAGATATATTCTTTATGTTTCCTCTGTGTTGCAGCAAGTTGGCTATAACTTCAACCATTTATCATCAAGGTATCCTTTAATGGAGGTTTCTTTTGCTCAAAAAGGAGATGTGGCAATGTGATGGTGTATGAGGATCCACGAGATTAAGTTTCACGTATGAACCTGGACTAAACATGAAGAGTTGTTATTATAAAGAGATTTTTAAAAGGTTTGTGATAATGGGCAAGGAAAACTCTTATGTTATGAGAGTTGAAAGGTAAGTGTTAAATTACTAAAGATGAATATATCTAGAAATTCTAAATGGTGGATTTGTTTTGTTGATATTTACTATTATTAAACATGGATTATGAATAAGTTTTAGAATATGATATTAAAGATAATCTAAAGAGGAATGGAGCGTGAGTTCTAGAAGATTAGTTGATGTTAGATTCGTTTGGGTATTAGTTTGGAGCAGATTAAGTTTAGGGTGTACATGTGGTTGGACACTTATATTGTCAATATAACCGCTTTAAATCTACTTAGTATAGAAAAACCACGTTGAAGGTTACTTTCTTACTTTGTTTCTAATGTATTTAGTGAATAAATAAACTGTAAAGCCAGTTAAATAGAAATTTGATCAAATTAAAAAAGTCATAAAGTTTATAAGACTTTCTATAAACTTTCAAAACATTTTACGACAAAAAAATATTATAAAAATGTCATATGTAGTTTGTTTTTTAGAAAATTCAAAATAATTTAACAAAAACTGTTATCAAGTGAACCTAACCTAATCAAACTTACATTTAAGAATTTACCGGTTTGACTTCAACATATTTTCTCTCATAGTTAAAGCCTAGTGTCTAGGATGTATAGGTAGGACTTGAACATTTTGACATACGACACCGTGATTCCCGTCCATTAAATAATAATTATATGAAGTAAATTCAATAAAAAAAGAAATTTGAGCATTTGTTTAGCATACAAACACAAGGGAAACATCCTAGACAAATATCATATAGGTCGTGTATAAAAAAGATACTGTAAACACAATGGATGTCTCACCTCAAATATCAAAAACACTCGTTTTAAGCATATTGTTTGCGAAAGAAATAAGATCTCAACTAGTTAAGTTAGTTTGGGTGAAAATATGAAGTCGCAATTTGAACAAGTAAAAACAAATTTTTGAGCACATTGAGTGTAAAGTGAACAACAATGGTTCATATGAGAAGACAAATATTACATATAAGTATACAACCTTTGTAAATGGAACCTTATCTTTTTGCATTTTGCTTATTCACTTTTTGATAGTTATGTCCGATTCAGTTGAAATAGTATGTGCCTTTAACTTTTAGCAACAGAACTTATGAAACAATGATGATCAACTTGAAATGTATGCTTTTTAAAGTGAAAAAATGATGGGGGGCTCTTGAACTATTTGTGTGGGCTCTTTGCTTGGAATTAGATGGATATGTATGTAAAGTACCCAATTCTGCAACAATGTTTTTGACCATGGGCCTAAGAACAATCCATGTTTTACAATGTACTTGGTCAAAAGGTGAGTGGGGTGGGGGCTTGGGGGGTGCAGCCACAGATGACAGAACAACCCATGTTTTATATAGTGGTGTACAAATCGTTTTTTTAAAACCGGTTTGGGTGGTTTTAAAACGGTCTGAGGGGAAATAATCAGGAACCTATTCCAACCGATTTGGGTCGGGCTACCAACCGTACCTCCGGGTTCCCCACTCGAGGCATTATCTTGTTGTCGTTTAGTATTTTCATTAGTAAAGTATTATACAAAGCATACACTGTTTCATTTGAACTTTCCAAAAATGTCACATTCCTCATTGTATCATGAATTTTTGATTTTGTACCATATTTTGCGGTATAAACATTAAGCATATTTGATATTTTTTTGTTAAAATTAGATTTTACGGCTTAAATATAATGTGGGTTGTCATCCAATAAATCTAGATCGTAAATTATTTTTTTCCAATAAAGTTTCAATCTCTCGTTTATTTAAGCAAGGGTTTAACGGCAGATATTTCTTTAAAATATTTTTTAAGTTTTTCTTATTTATTTGTGGTATCATATCAGAAAAGGATGGTCCTCTAAATGACAATTCGTTAAGTTTTGTAGTCATTAAAAATATTTGGTTAAGGACCAAAGGATTCGTGGGATAATAAGCTCTTGATAAGTAAGTTGTTGCGGTTTAAAAATATAATACATTTTAGTTAGTTCCTCAATAGTAGTCCAACCCGATAGATTAAATGGTGTAGTCGAACAACGGTTCACAAGAATATCATGAAACGTTATTAGGCTATCTATTTGTTCTATAGCTTTTTTCAAACATGTTACAAGTTGAATTTCATCTTGTAGATACGTTCTAATACGAACCTAAACATTTAAAAATCGTCTTTTAATAAAATGTTCAATATTGGGTATATCTATTGTTGAAACTAAAAATATCGTGTAACATTTGTTAAAAAGAGTCAATAACCAATCATTTTAAATTATCTTGAACGGTTAAATTTATAATATGTGCAACACATCTACTATGAAAAAAAGTACCGTTACAAATCGGTTTATATAATTTTAATTGTTTTGATTGTAAGCGTATTATTTGACGTATTATTAAAAAATATCGGAAAAATTTTAGTTTCCAAATTGTATGTTCAATCACCCGAGTTCTTTTACTTTTATATGACACTATAACTTGTAACAACAAACCATTTGGAGCATGTGTGGACGTAACTAGATAGGTCTAGTAGTCTATTAACCTCCGGTCAACTGCACTTTCAATTAACAAAGGGATCTACATAGATGTTTATTTTTTTATAAAATTGTATATTGTACCTCGTAGTTTCTCACTAAATGCATATATTATAAAGCATAAAAGGACTTTGTATAACAGCTATAAGTAGTAAACACGCCTCTTATAACGATGTATACAATGTACAATTAAATTAAATAGTCATATTCCAAATTTTTGAAGAATGTGTATAACATTTTAGACCTAATTCTAGATTGCCCAATAAGAGTTCGGATGATTTTAATGGAGCAAAACAACCGAAGGTTAGTTTAGGATTATACCATAATGAGTAGAAGCAACTAAATTAAATCTTGAACCATCATAAACTTAACGATACTACCAGCTACTGGTTATAATTACACATTTACATTCACATTGGGTTTAAAATTTGTAAATGAAGAATCCAAAACTAAAAGCAAATCCGTGAGCTAGTCGTGGGCAAAACGGACAATATTGGTGGTATGAGGTGCCGGGTGTTACATATATATTCAATTTTTCACCACCACCAGCAGCCCCCATCGTCCGACCCCATCGCCGGCCACCACCACCAGCCCCACCGTCGGGCCCTACCCCCTCACATCATCCTCACCACCACCATATTCTCTTTAAATCGAACAACAACACCGTCAATGCCATCTCCATCATCGCATCACCGGCACCATCTTACCATCATCAGCATCTCATCATTACAACCATGGCACCATCCACTGCCAATTCATCTTCTGTTAACCACCATTGTTGCCAAGAATTTACAATTAGGTAATGTTTAATTTGGGCTTTAGGGTTTTAAACAAGTCACGGGAGGTAGGGGGAACCACTGATGTGTTTGGATCTGGTTGTGATGGTGTGTTCGGAGAAGGAAGGGTGCAACCGGTTTATGGTGGGCGGTGACGGCGGTTTAGTTGTGTTGGTGATGGTGATCTGAATGTGAGTGGGAGGGAGACGAAATTGTGTGGGTTGGGGGTTTATGCGGGTTAACAAGAGAAAGGGAAGGGGGATTTGGTGAAATGATGTTGATTGTGTGATGGTGGAGGTGGGGATGATGGTGATGATGAAGTGATTATTTTGATGTGGTGTAGTGATGATGTGACGATGATGGTAATGATGCGATTGTGGTGATTATTCGATGATGGTGGTTACTGTTGTTAGATGGTGGTGATTGTAGTATTCATGTGTTTTCGATAGTGGCCTGTGGGCAGAAGGGTTGGGTGGTGGTCATTGTGGGTAGAGGGTGGTGGTAGTGGGTAGATGGTGGTGATGGTGGCTGATGGGGAATGGGTTGGGTTTTTGAAAGTTATATGTAATTACACTAATGGTCCCTGGATAAAAGAAATATATAGAATTACAAAAATAGTCCCTCAAAGGGTATTTTAGTCATTTCACTTAAATTTAACAGAAAAACTAAGTCTGTTATTCTTAGTACCTTAACTCGTTACAAAATTTAAAACACAATACCACAACCTGTTACAAAAAAATCTTAGTACCCAAATCTGTTATTTTTTTATAAACCACATGGACCATTTATGTCATTAACTCAAAAATAAATAAAAGAAAGAGTAAATTACTATTTTGGTCCCTGTGGTTTGGTCATTTTAACCATTTGAGTCCAAAAACGAATTTTCTAACAAATCAAGCCCTATGGTTTGTATTTTATAACTATTTCAGTACAATAAACTAACAGAGTTAGATGTTTTTAATTTTTAATAAAATGACCAAAATGCCCTTGGACTGAAATGATTATTTTTAATAACCTCAGGGACCAAAAATTTACTCTCTCACACAAACATATTATATATATATATTATATACACGAAATGTTTTTATTTTTATTTTTCAAAATTTTTAAAATTTTAAGTTTAAATCGCTCGGTTTTAAACGTCGTATTTAAACCATTCATCTTACCTAACGGAAATTTTAAAACCGCTTGGCTTATTATACTTCTTATTTAAACTGTTAAGCTTACTTAAACGTCCTTTTAATCTATTTGTTTTATTTAAACTGCAAAGTCTTTTTAACTGTTATTTTATTTAAACGTCTTTTTTTAATCGTTAAATTCTATTAAGCTTATTCTTTAATTTTTTTTTGTATTTGTACATATTTTTAATTATTCGGCTCGTTTAAACGTAATTTTATCCCTTTCTTTTATTTGAACGTCTTCTTACTATTCGATTATTAAAAAGCATTCTTTTTTAAAAATTCATTTTATTAAAACATCTTTTTTCTCTTTTCTATTTTTTGTCATCTTTAATTCAAGTTGACTTGAAAGTGATTTCTAAATTTATGTTATTTGTATTATTTTAACGATTAACTTGAGTTTTGATTATTACAATCAGGGCTTTTACGATATTAAAATTACCCGTGTTTAGTTTATTTAAGCTTTTTAAGTCAATTGTTACGTTTGAATAACCAATCGAGTTGAAAAAGACGTTTAAATAAGACAAACAAATTTAAAAAGAAGTTTAATTAGTTCAACGGTTTAAAAATCCATTTAAATAAAAATTTTGAAAAAGAAAAGATTTTAAAAGACATTTAAGCCGAATAACGATTAAAAAATAAAGTTAAAAAGCCGAATGATTATAAAAAATATGTTTAAAAAGCTGAACAGTTTGAAGATGAATGATTTCAAAAATTGTTTAAAAAAAACAACCTTTTAAAAATTATTTTTAAAAACCAATTGTTTAAAGAATGATGTTTAGAAAACCAAATGGTTTAAAAACACTTAAAAACATTTTTTAGTAATTAAATTATCGTTTTAAAATCCAAACGGTTTAAAAAAATATTTTTAAAACTTTAAAAAATAAAAATAAAAATCTTTTATACATAGACACACACATATTAGTTAAATAATTTTAAAAGGTTGGTTTAAAAAGGAAGCTTTTTAATAAACGAATAGTAAAAAGATGTTCAAATAAAAGAACAGGATAAAATTATCTTTAAACGAGCCGAATAATTAAAAATATGTATAAATACAAAAAATTTAAAAAAGAAGCTTAATAAAATTGAACGATTAAAAAAAACGTTTAAATAAAATAACAGTTAAAAATATTTTGCGGTTTAAATAAAATAAATAGATTAAAAGTACGTTTAAGTAAGCTTAACAGTTTAAATAAGAAGTATAATGAGACAAACAATTTTAAATTTTCCGTTAGATAAGATGAATGGTTTAAATACGGCGTTTAAAACCGAAAAAATTAAATTAAAATTTAAAAAACTTTGAAAAATAAAAATAAAAACATCTCGTGTATATATATATATATATATATATATATATATATATATATATATATATAGTATGTTAGTGTGAGAGAGTAATTGCGTTTTTGGTCATTGAGGTTATTAAAAATAACCATTTCAGTCAAATGACATTTTGGTCATTTTGTTAGAAACTAACTGAAAAATCTAACTCTGTTAGTACATTGGACTGAAAGAGTTATAGAATACAAATAGGATTTGATTTGTTAGAAAATTCATTTTTGGACTCAAATGGTTAAAATGATCAAATCACAGGGACCAAAATAGTAATGTACTTTAAAAGAAAGTAAGAAAATAATAAAAGAAAGAAAAAACTATAACTAAGAAAACCCACAAGAAAAAAAAAGTGTGAGGGACAGGACTTGAATCAATCTTATATTGTATTACAAGTCTTAGAAAAAATTACATAAATGGTCATTATGGTTTAATCATTTTTATGCATTTTATAAAATTTAAATTAACTTTTAAAAATAATTTTAGGGACCAAAAGTGCAACCACACATAAAAGTTTGTGTTAACTTTGCACTTTTGTAAAATTTGGGTACCTAATTTGCAATAATTACACAAAAGTTTAGACTAAATTTATAATTTTTAAAGTATAAGAATTAATCATACAATCTATTTAAAAGTTAATTCATTCATTTTTATACATTTTATAAAATTTGAATTAACTTTTAAAATTAATTTAGGAACCAAAAATACAACCACACATAAAAGTTTGGACTAACTTTACAGTTTTGTAAAATTTAAAGATCTAATTTGCAATAACTACACAAAAGTTTGGACTAAATTTATAATTTTCAAAGTATAAGAATTAATCATAGAATCTATTCAAACCACAAAAACAATTTATACAATTTTTCAAAATTTTATTTTAAATCCATAATTGTCGTTTAAAAAACCTTACAATATGTCATGAGACAAAATCATCATATTAAAGTAGCAAAATTTTTTTTGAAATCAAAGATTTTAACTTCCTTTGTAATGATTAATACACGTTATGATATAGATAAAAGAAATTAACCGAGCGCGTAATTAATTTAAAAGAAAATGTAATGTCATTATTGTTGTACGAAACAAAATCCCGATATTGGCGTATCTTTACAGCATCATTGCCAAAAATAAAACCAAAAAATCCACCGACTCACCTTTTCAGATTTCCCTCTATAAAACCAACGATACGAGTCCAGTAGTCCGCACCAACACACAATCCCCCTCTCTCTCATACACAATCTCTCTTCATCAAGCCCCGGCGATCCTTTCAACCATTATTCCACCACCATGATCATTTGGTGCCATGGAGGAAGTCGACGAAATAGCAACGCTGTGTGTTCAACCACATTCACTACTCACTACGATTCCGTATAACGTTCACTCGATCACCCGATCAGGTTGTTTCTTACATGCATTTGCATATTATGTGACCTAATTTCTCCCTGATCCTTTTTTCTTGTTATTATTTGCTGATTTCTTTATTGCATCTTATCTTCTTATTAGTTGCTACGATTGATTTCGCGTTATTGGTGCTGATGCTTGATTTATCGACTGTGCGCTGTAATGTCGTCTGCTGTATACACTAATTTCTTAACTGCTTCTTATCTGATGAACTAAGCGTTATTGGCGCTGATGTTTTATTTATTGATTATGTGATGTAATTTCATTTGCTGTATATTGTTCTGTAGAGTGATCATCTGATGAGATAACAGGGGAGTAATAGAGAGACAATGTGTCCAGTAATGCCATGTTACGTGGAAAACGCTACTCCAAGTATATACTAAATAATAAGGTCAAAGTGATGT
Organism: Flaveria robusta; assembly: GCA_025506415.1. Lineage (NCBI taxonomy): Eukaryota > Viridiplantae > Streptophyta > Magnoliopsida > Asterales > Asteraceae > Flaveria > Flaveria robusta. The sequence goes on from CM046469.1 coordinate 3,253,069, forward strand.
TGTTTAAAAATTTAACATTAAACATCTTTGAAAACAAATATTCTTTTGCCTTGAGATTGAATAATACAATCAAATGCCTGAACTTGTTTGGCACTGTTATGGTTTTTTCTCGTGCAGGTTAACCTTATTAGGTGAACAAGCATCCGTATTCGGTAATCCTGTTGTACGGTATGTATAATCTCACCATACAACCGTTCTGGATTCAGAGCTGTCATATTACATTTAGTTATCAAGACTATAACGTTGATGAAATTTCGGTTTGTTATCATTATTGAATTGAAGTTCACATAAGATTCTTAATATTTACAATATCCTGAAACTAAGTCTTCTTTATTTATTACGCAGTAATGATTGGTGGAGTTAACTAATTATGAAAATCATGTTACCAGAGTTGGAATTCCCTATTACAATAATCTTACTCGCGAACTCCATGCGCTAGCTAACTTTGGTAAGACGGTACTGTATACTTTCCTCTAATTGATATGGTAAGAAAAACTTTTGCTCGCCTCTTACAAACATTCAGACAGTATTTCATCCAAATTGAAGCCCATTTTATCAGCTCATCAGTATGATTTGGATTTTCAGCGTTAATCTTATTACATGTTTTCACATAAAGTGTCAATCTCTAAGTGTAGGTCTATCTAGTACCAGGTGAAGCCCTTTATCATATACACAAGTACCAAGAATTAAGAAGCTCTCTTAGCTGCTATACAACAAAATGGTAATATCATAATTTCATTGTGATCTTTATCCAGTATCCACATTTATCATGTGGATTCTGTATTTACTCCTATCAGTGATGGTAGGGTATCTTTTACGTAACTAAATTTGATCTTTCTGATAAACCAAGAAACAATCTTCTTTTGAGGTTCAAACGTATTGATGCCAAAGAGTTAAAAGGCATGCTACTTCTCGGTCATTATGTTTACTAGACGAATTCGGCAAGGTCTTACTGAAGGTTAGTTATCGAGAAAAGTATAGTGTCAATAATGATGTATGTTTATTGTATTCTGTTTTCTACACTGATCATGCCCCTACTACCCTTTCTAGAAGGTATCGGTCTCCATGGTGGAATTGTTGATCATTTTATCTCAATGTATGATCCTGTAAAGGTTTGTTACTCTTTAACTATGACTCTTTGTTTCATCTGAAGAATTTTTGATATCTTTAGGTAATACTAATCTCTTTAATGGATGTGCAGGTATATATAGTTGTATAACGTGCACGTGCACATGCTGACCATAATAAATTACTTGAATCCTCATTATAGCTATACAATTTTAGGAATATTTGAAATCTTGTCATGAGCTTCCACTATAGCTACTGTTAGGCCATTATGATCCACTTTAACTTTTATCTTTTTCATGGAAAAAAAATTCAACTCCCAAGTTTGGTATGTACATGTGTCCAGGTAACCTTTGCTCCTTTGTTTAATGCTTGTTCTAAAGTGCAACTTTAGCATTTTTAACTATTCTAGTGTAACCCTGCCATTTGTAGTCTTCTATTTCCATACCATTGCTTTTGCTGGTAGGCTATTAATCAATTCTTGAGTTGCGACAGTCTGATTCATGCATCTCAGTGGATTTACCTTATGTATATGGGCTGGTTAGTTGCCTTTTTTTCACGGTTGTGACCCCTCACGTCAGATTATGCTTCAAGTTAGATTCAGTTGCAGCGAAACAGAAAGATAGTGATACTTCGTCATCTAAGTACTACTTACCTTTTTGTTGCATTTTTGGCTGATTTATTTGAATTATTGTAGGTGATTGGTGTTATTGATGTGAATAGAAGTAAAGATAAAGGTTACTAGACAACTTTGAAAGATGGTTTTCTTTGTGATGAGGTTAGGAACATTATTAGTGGCTTACTTAGCCACCTGTTTTTCTTCTTTATGTGTACGTTCCCTTCTCTTGACAAAACTTTTTTCATAATCAAGCGCAGCTGGATGAACCGGACCAAATATACGAGGAGTTTCCAGACTTCTTGAAGAAGGTACAATGACAAATTGATTATGTGTACTTCCTCCTTACAATTTGCTAACAAGATTGAACTCTTTTAATTCACTGATCACATTATCATTTGAAATGCAGGTAGATTAATAGATTTTCTTACCCTACACTTTGTGGGAATCAATCTCCTGGACAAAGTGTAGGGTAAAGCTGCGGTCAACACATCATGGTGCGATCCAGCTCCTCTCCAGTCGCTGTGTAAAGCAGGAGTTATTAGGTTATCAATATCATTTGGATTTTCAGCGTTAATCTTATTACATATTTTCACATTACATGTCAATCTCTAAGTTTAAGTCATTAGCCAACTTATTTCAGTATAAACAACAGGACGGTAATATCAAAATATATCATGTCTCATCTAGTACCAGGTGAAGCCCTTAATCATATACACAAGTACCAAGAATTAAGAAGCTCTCTTAGCTTGTATAGAACAAAATGGTAATATTATAATTTCATTGTGGTCTTTATCCAGTATCCACATTTAGCATGTGGATTCTGTATTTAATCCTATCAGTGATGCTAGGGTATCTTTTACGTAACTAAACTTGATCTTTCTGTTAAACCAAGAAATAATCTTCTTTTGAGGTTCATACGTATTGATGCCGAAGACTTAAAAGGCATGCTACTTCTCGGTTTATTATATTTACTAGACGAATTTGGCAAGGGAACTCTTACTGAAGGTTAGTTATCGAGAAAAGTATAGTGTCAATAATGATATATGCTTATTGTATTCTGTTTTCTACACTGATCATGCCCCTATTACCCTTTCTAGATGGTATCGATCTCCTTGGTAGAATTGTTGATCATTTTATCTCAATGTATGATCCAGTAAAGGTTTGTTACTCTTTAACTGTGTTTCTTTGTTTCATCTGAAGACCTTTTGATATCTTTAGGTAATACTAATCTCTTCAATGGATGTGCAGGTGTATATTGATGTATAATGTGCACATGCACATGCTGACCATAATAAATTACTTGAATCCTCATTATAGCTATACAATTTTAGGAATATTTGATATCTTGTCATGAGCTTCCACTATAGCTACTGTTAGGCCATTATGATCCACTTTAACTTTTATCTTTGTCATGGAAAAAAAAATTCAACTCCCAACTTTGGTATGTACTTGTGTCCAGGTAACCTTTGCTCCTTTGTTTCATGCTTGTTCTAAAGTTCCACTTAGTATTTCTAACTATTGTAGTGGCAACCCTGCCATATTTAGTCTTCTATTTTCATATCATTGCTTTTTCTTGCAGGCTATTAAACAATTCTTGAGTTGCGACAGTCTGCTTCGTGCATCTCAGTGGATTTAGCTTATGTATATGAACGGGTTAGTTGCCTTTTTTTTCACTGTTGTGATCCCTCACGTCATAATATACTTCAAGTTAGATTTAGCTGCAGTGAAGCAGAAAGATAGTGGTACTTCGTCCTCTAAGTACTACTTACCTTTTTGTTGCATTTTTTTCTGATTTATTTTAATTTTTGTAGGTGATTGGTGTTATTGAAGTGAATAGAAGTAAAGACAAAGGTTACTACACAACTGTAAAAGATGGTTTTTTGTGATGAAGTTAGGAACATTATTAGTGGCTCACTTAGCCACCCATTTTTCTTCTTTATGTGTAGGTTCCCCAAATATATGAGGAGTTTCCAGACTTCTTGAAGAAGGTGCAATTACAAGTTGATTATGTGACCTCATCCTTACATGTCTAGAGACAAGTTGCTCCTGCAAGTTGTTTATATAAATCAAATAGGTATGTTTTGTTTTTCTTGTACCATGTTTGGTTATCTCTAGCACTTACAAACACACCTAGAGAAGACACTATAAATCCCATGTAGTTTCTCACAACCCTTTAAATTACGTGAGTATGAAACCAAGCGACCAACCGACATAAGTTAGAATCATGATTAGGTTGTCAGTTTAAGTTAAACAGAGCTGGAATTAGTCATGTAGATAAGGGTTCATAAAAAGTCAAAGCGCAAAAACTATAACACAATGTGATTTGAGGTGGATTTAAAAACGGATATGGGGTGGTGATTAAGTGTCGATCAATTGATGGACGCTTTTTATTAGTTTATGATCTTTAGAGGCTAGTTTTATTAGATATTAGTATGCACTAGATATGGTATATAAACTTTGAGAAATGACAACCGAAGTGAAACAGTAACTTGCAGTCCCCTGGCTCAGTGAAGAGTACAAAGAGGAAGGGCCTGCCTACAATAAGTGAGCTTTCTCAGCCTTTTGGCTAAGATCAAGTATAGTATCTGTTCTTATCAGTTTAATATCTGATTTGTTGGCCATTAGCCCACTCGATATTAATATAATTTTTTAAGGGGAAACGCCCACCACAATAGCTTGCCATTGATGTCTTTGAGCGTCGTCTTGGTGTTGCATTACTGCCTTGGCCTGGCCACCCCTTCAAACCATACCTTAAACTTGTCTCTTTAAATGAGTAATTACTTTTGCTAAAAATCAGATGGAATATTTCACTCTTCCAGCAGTAAGCATATGTATTTATGTAAAATTTTTTATTAAACTGCTCAAAATAAGGCTTGGTGTTGCCTGGAGTCCTGGGCCTGGAGTCCTGGGCTGCTATCTTTTGAACTGTATTGTAAAATGTTATAACTTGGGTTGAGTGGAATATTTTTTTTAAATGTTGAAAGTGAAGATCGATAACTTTTCAGGCTTAAAGCGTTTCCAGACAGAATATCTGCTGTGCATTTTTTAAAGAAGGCTTTGATGAATGCAATTTAGAGGAACTTCAAGAGTGAATTTGTTGTAAGCTGGTTCCTTTAAGCGTGTCCTGTTTGTGAATGCTTTTCTTTGATGCTAAATTAGAACACTTTTGTTTTGTTTCTAGTTCTCCGAGGACGGTGATGTTAAAAGGTTCTATTAGCGCAATGCAAAGACACGAGAGCTGGAAAAAATATTAGGAGATACATATTAAAAAATCCTAGGTATTAAAAAGAGGTTGTCACTTATATTAAGAAACTCTCTTTTCGCACACAAAATATGCAACTTTTGGAATTGAGTAATATCTTCCTAAGCTCCTCACTGGTGTAATTTGACTCTTCACGCTTATATATATTTTGATAACCAGTTTTCTTAGTTACTTTTTTTATTCACCCTATCCTTTTCAAGACACGGAGAGAGCTATTACATGGGACTTGGTGTTATATTCTTGAGTTCTCGATGCATCTTCTCTAGGGAATCAACTTTGCAGCGGTACTTGATTGGTCAGGTACATTCTTAATTTGTCTCTCACTTATTGTCTTCATTTCCTTAGATTGCTTTTGTAACATGATGTGTAAAATGATCTTGATTATAATTGCCAATGACTGTGTAGCTTTTTTGTCATTACATTGGTTTCCCGAGAAAACAATTATGTAAGGCCCACGATTACTGCTGAAGCTGTGCTTGATATTCATAACGGAAGGTCAGATGTTATTAAAGGCTTCTTTCTGTTAAGAACACACACACACAAAACTCTGAAAGCTGGCTTTTTCATAATGGATTGCTTAAGTGAATTCATATGCACACTTAGGGAGTAACATTTAGCTGATCCTGTGACCATATGTGTTTTGCAGGAAATGACAGCTGTCACATTTATTTCTATTGATACAAAGATTATTGATCACGGTATTTGGAGTGTTATCTTGTTTATTGTTTTGTGGCTTATTTGCATTGAGATTGTTTCTTACATCTTATAAAGACTTTTACTGCTTTTTCATATTCCATTTCTCTGGGAGTGTTCATATCATTACAGGACCCAATTATACATGCAAAGCGTATATATAAAGCAGGTTATTTCTACTTAGGATATGTTTCTACTTGTATTTGTTTCACGTAAACCTGCACATAGATTCCAATAAAGCCTGTTGAACACCGTCACCGAAATCAAAATTTGCTAACAAGATTGAACTCTTTTAATTCACTGATCACATTATCATTTGAAATGCAGGTACATTATCATTTATGAAGTATTGAACATTTTGTATATTTATATGGGCGATCCAAAATTTCTCGAGTTACTTATAGAAAGTATACTAAATTTCTACCGTTTTAGGAATATTTGATATCTTGTCATGAGCTTTCACTTTAGCTACTGTTAGGCAATTATGATCCACTTTAACTTTATATTTTTCATTTCTTTGTCATGGAAAAAAAATTCAACTCCCAAGTTTATGTACTTGAGTCCAGGTAACCTTTGCTCCTTTGTTTCATGCTTGTTCTAAAGTTCCACTTAGTATTTCTAACTATTCTAGTGGCAACCCTGCCATATTTAGTCTTCTATTTTCATATCATTGCTTTTTCTGGCAGGCTATTGCGCAATTCTTGAGTTGCGACAGTCTGCTTCGTGCATCTTAGTGGATTTAGCTTATGTATATGAACGGGTTAGTTGCCTTTTTTTTCACTGTTGTGATCCCTCACGTCATAATATACTTCAAGTTAGATTTAGTTGCAGTGAAACAGAAAGATAGTGATACTTCGTCTTCTAAGTACTGCTTACCTTTTTGTTACATTTTTTTCTGATTTATTTTAATTTTTGTAGGTGATTGGTGTTATTGATGTGAATAGAAGTAAAGACAAAGGTTACTAGACGACTGTAAAAGATGGTTTTTTTTGATGAGGTTAGGAACATTATTAGTGGCTCACTTAGCCACCCTTTTTTTTCTTTATGTGTGCGTTCCCTTCTCGTGACAGAACTTTTCTTCATAATGAAGCGCAGCTGGATGAACCGGACCAAATATACGAGGAGTTTCTAGACTTCTTGAAGAAGGTGCAATTACAAGTTGATTATGTGTGCGTCCTCCTTACATGTCTAGAGACAAGTTGCTCCTACAAGTTATTTGTATAAATCAAATAGGTATGTTTTGTTTTTTCTTGTACCATGTTTGGTTTTCTATGAATCCCATGTAGTTTCTCACAACCCTTTGAATTACGTGAGTATGAAACCAAGCTACCAACCAACATAAGTTAGAATCATGATCAGGTTGTCAGTATAAGTTAAAAAGAGCTGGAATTAGTCATGTAGATAAGGGTTCTTAGGAAATCAAAGCACAAAAACTATAAGACAATGTAAAGTTTGAAACAGTAAGTTTCAGGTGGATTTAAAAACGGATTTGGGGTGGTGATTGGGTGTCGATCATTTGATGGACGCTTTTTAGTAGTTTATGATATTTAAAGGCTAGTTTTATTAGATATTAATCCCCATTAGCTATGGAGTACAAACTTTAAGAGTTGACAACCGAAGTGAAATGGTAACTGACAGTCCCACATTGGCTCAGTGAAGAGTACAAAGAGGAAGGGCCTGCCTACATTAAGTGAGCTTCAGGATGGTGGAACGCATACCTTTCTCGGCCTTTTGGCTAAGATCAAGTGTAGTATCTGTTCTTATCAGTTTAATATCTGATATGTGGGCCATCGGCCCACTTGATATTAATCTAATTTTTAAGGGGAAGGGCCCATCACAATAGCTTGCTATTGGGGTCTTTGAGTGTCGCCTTGGAGTTGCACTACTTCCTTGGCCTGGCGTTCCCCTCCAAACCTAGTTAAACATTTCTAACTTTCAAATGTAATACACTTTCAGCAGTAAGCATAGGTTATATATGTATAGATTTTTAATAAACTGCTCAAAACAAGGTTCTGTGTTGTGGACTGCCATCTTTTGAACTGTATTGTAAAATGTTATTACTCAGGTTGTGTGAAATAATTTTTTCTAGAATGTTGAAAGTGAAGATAGGATATTATCTGTTGTGCATTTTTTTAAGTAAAACAATAACTTTTTTATCTCTTCAGGCTCTTTTGCTAAGTGTTTCCAGATAGGATATTATCTGTTGTGCATCTTTTAAAGGTTAGATGAATGATATTTAGAGGAACTTCAAAACTGAATTTGTTGTAAGCTGGTTCCTTTTAAGCATGTCCTGTTTGTGAAAACTTTTCTTTGATGCTAATTTAGAACACTTTCGTGTTGTTTCTAGTTCTCCGATGAGGGGTGATGTTAAAAGGTTCTACTAGCACAATGCAAAGACACGTGAGCTGGTAAACATTTTAGGTGATATTTATCAAAAAAATTCCTAGGTATTAAAAAGAGGCTGTCACTTATATTAAGAAAGTCTCTTTTCTGCACACAAAATATGCAACTTTTGGAATTGAGTAATATTTTCCTAAGCTCCTCGCTGGTGTAATTTGACTCTTCACTCTCATATATATTTTGATAACTAGTTTTCTTAGTTACTTATTTTATTTTCCCTGTCCTTTCCAAGACACGGAGAGAGCTATTACATGGGACTTGGTGTCATATTCTTGAGTTTTCAATGCATCTTCTCTAGGGAATCAACTTTGCAGTAGTGCTCGACTGGTCAGATACATTCTTAATTTGTCTCTCACTTATTGTCTTCATTTCCTTAAATTGCTTTTGTAACATGATGTTTAATATGTTCTTGATTATAATTGCTAATGGCCGTGTAGCTTTTTTGTCATTGGCAATTGTTTCCCGTGAAAACAATTATGCAAGGGCCATGATGACTGCTGAACCCGTGCTTGATATTCATAACGGAAGGTCAGATGTTATTATAAGCTTCTTTCTGTTCAGAACACACACACACACACACAACTCCCAAAGCTGGCTTTTTCATGATGGACTGCTTAAGTGAATTCATATGCACAATTAGGGAGTAACATTTAGCTGATCCTATGACCATATGTATTTTGCAGGAAATGACAGCTGACACATTTATTCCTATTGATATAAAGATTATTGATCACAGTATTTGGAGTGTTATCTTGTTTATTTTTTAGTGGCTTATTTGCATAGAGATTGTTTCTTACATCTTATAAAGTTTTTTACTACTTTTTCATATTCCATTTCTCTGGGAATGTGCATATCATTACATGACCTAATTATACTTGCAAAGCGTATATATAAAGCAGGTTATTTCCACTTAGAATATGTTTCTACTTCTACTTGTTTCACGTAAACCTGCACATAGAGTCCAGTAAAGCCTGTTGAACATGGTCGTGGAAATCAAAATTTGCTATCAAGATTGAACTCTTTTAATTCACTGATCACATTATCATTTGAAATGCAGGTAGGTTGATAGATTTTCTTACTCTACACTTTGTGGGAATCAACCTCCTGACAAAGTGTAGGGTAAGGCTGTGATCATCACATTATGGTGCGATCCAGATCCTCCCCGGCCACTGTGTAAAGCGGAAGTCAAGCACCGGTTATGCATTTTTTCATAACAATCTTGAAATGGATTTACTTATATATGATCGACCATAATGAGTGAAAGATGATTGAATTTTTTATGCCATGGGAAGCAAGCTAATGAGTGCTGAACAATCCATATTTAATAAAATTACGCCAAGTTGAAATGATGCTAAGATGTCTTTTATGTGACCAAATGTGATCTTTCTGATCAACCAAGAAATAATCTGCATTTGAGGTTTGTACCAATGCCAAAGATTTAAAAGGCATGCTAGTTCTCGATCATTATGTTTACTATATGCATTTGGGAAGGGAATAGTTATCGAGAAATGTGTAGTTTCATACTTTGTTTAATGATCTATGTTTATTGGATTCTATTTTGCACACTAATTATGCTCCTATTTCTATTTCTAGATGGCCGGTATCGGTCTCCTTGGTGGAACTTCTGATCATTTATCTTGATGTATGCTCCCGTAAAGGTTTGTTATTCTTTAAATGTGATTCTTTATTTCATCTAAAGAACTTTTAATTTTTTTACGTGATACACTGAAATCTGTCAAGGATATTCTGAAGGTTTTGCGGAACCTATCTTCTTTATTCTCTTTGATCACATGCTAATTTCTTTGATGGATATGCGGGTGTATATTGTTTTATAACTTGCACAGAATCCTCATTTATGAAGTATTGAGTTTTTGTATATTATATGGGTGATCCAAAATTTCTTGAGTTGTTTATAGCATATATACTATATTTTTGCAGTTTTATGAATCTTGAATATCTTGTCATTAGGATCCACTATTGCTAATGTTAGGCCATTATGATACACTATAACTCCATCTTTTAAAGATTCAACTCCCAAGTTTGGTATGTACTTGTGGTGATTGGACCAGGTAATCTTTGCTGTTTGTTTCATGCTTGCTTTAAAGTTCCACTTAGTAGCACCCACTTAACTAAAAAAAAAGTGCATGCTGTTTAAAACTTTCCTTCACTATGGTTTTGATGCTGCTGTTTTAGGAATGAAACACAATATTTTGTTAAAATCTGTTCCTAAAGTTGGGGATTTCATGTTACCTATCTTCATTATATGGATTATGTAAATAATTGATTGGTTTTTATCCGTTTGATGTAGTTGTTGATTATTTACATGCATGTTAAATGACAAGTGATGCTGCTTATAAATAATATGATTTTGTTAACAGCTTTTATATAGCCATATATGCTTTTATCTTGTAGAGTTTTTCTGCACTTCTGCATATCTACATGATATTTAAACTAGTTTTTTCTGAAAGTCTTCATGAGCATGCTAACTTTTTTAGTGGTAATCCTGCCGTTTTTAGTCTTCTGTTTCCAAGTTATTGCTATAGATGGCTATTAATCAATTCTTGAGTTGTGACAGGCTGCTTCATGTATCTCAGTGGATTTAGCTTATGTATATGAACTGGTTAGTTGCCTTTTTCTATTGTTGTGATCCCTCATGTGATAATATGCTTCAAGTTAGATTCAGTTGTGAAACAGAAAGATATTGTTACTTCGTCCTGTAAGTACTACTTAGCTTTTTGTTGCAATTTTTTCTGATCTATTGTAATGTTTGTAGGTGACTGGTGTTATTGATGTAAATAGAAGTAAAGACAAAAGGTTACTAGAAAACTTTCAAAGATGGTTTTTATGATGAGGTTAGGAACGTATTAGTGGCTTACTTAGTTACTTAACCACCCGTTTTTCTTCATGATGTGTATATTCTATCATCTTGACATAACTTTCTTCGTAATAAAGCGCAGCTGGATGAACTGGGATAAATACACGTGGAGTTTCCAGACTTTTTGGAGAAGGTGCTATTAATTTCTGTAAAAATTGTTTTATTTAAATCAATACCAGAACTTGAACAAAATTATCAAGTAACTTTGTGTATCTATTGAACCTATATACTTACATCACTTCTTCACATGCAGGTGTGTTCATTGGAACCTGCACGTCTTCCTTACATTAGAGACAAATTGCTCCTACAAGTTGTTTATATAAATCAAATAGGTATGTTTTGCTTTTTCTTGTACCATGCTTGGTTTTCTCTAGCTCTTACAAACAGACCTAGAGAACTATGCACCCCCTGTAGTTTCTAACAGTCCCTCTGAATTACGTGAGTATGCAACCAAACGAGATAAGTTAGAATCATGATCAGATTGTCAGTTTAAGTTAAACATAGCCGAAATTAGACATGAAGATAAGAGTTCTTAGAAAATCAAAGCACAAATACTACAACACAATGTTATGTTTGAAACAGGAAGTTTCAAGTGAATTTAGAATCAGATTTTGAGTGGCGATTAGGTTTAGATCAATTGATGGACACTTTTTGATTTTGGCATTCTCGATTAAGTGTAGTTCAATTGATGGACACTTTTTGATTTTGGCAATTAATCAGACATTAATCTGCATTAGTTTATGATCTTTAAAGGCTTGTTTTATTATATATTAATCCGCATTAGCTATGGAATATAAACTTTGAGAGATTACAACTGAAGTGGAACAGCATCTGACAATCCCACATCGGCTCAGTGAAGAGTACAAAGAGAAAGGGCCTACCAACATTAAGTGAGCTTCAGGAAGGGAGAAATCATACCTTTCTCGGCCTTTTGGCTAAGATCAAGTGTAGTATCTGTTCTTATCAGTTTAATATCTGATATGTGGGCCATCGGCCCACTCGATATTAATCTAATTTTTTAAGGGGAAAAGCCCACCACAATAGCTTGCTATTGGGGTCTTTAAGCGTCGCCTTGGTGTTGCACTACTGCCTTGGCTTGGCGCACCCCTCCAAACCGTAGTTAAAGTTCTCTCTTTAAATGAGTAATTACTTTTCATCAACACTTTATTTCTAACTATTAGATGAAGTGTGGAGATATCTTTTAAGACTCTTGCTTTCTCTTAGGCTGCGTTTGGTTGGAAGGAATGGAATGGAATTGAGAAACTAGTATAATTTTCAAGTAAAATTATGGTTGAGTGGGTAATGAAATGTAAAACCCAAGGGAATATTTCACCTCAAATTCCCTTGGTTGTGGGATTTCAAATTCCCTCTTTAGGTGGAAGGATTTTGAAATCCCACAACCAAGGGAATTTGAGGTGAAATATTCCCTTGGGTTTACTTTTAATTGCTCAGTCAAACACAATTTTACTTGAAAATTATACTATTTTCTCAATTCCATTCCATTCCATTCCATTCCTTCCAACCAAACGCAGCCTTAGTGTTTCCAGATAGGATATTTGTTGTGCATTTTTAAAGAAAGGCTAGATGAGTGCAATATTGAGGAACTTCAAGACTGAATTTGTTGTAACTGGTTCCTTTAAGCATGTCCTGCTTGTGAATGCTTTTCTTAGAACGCTTGTTTTCTGTTTCTAGTTCGCGGATGAGGATGGTGATGTTAAAAGGTTCTACTAATGCAATGCAAAGACACGAGACTGGATAGCCTTATAGGAGTTTGTATCAAACCAACCTAGGTACTAAAAAGAGGCAGTCACTTATATCAAGAAAATCTCTTTTCTGCACACAAAATATGCAACTTTTGGAATTTAGTTAGTTTTTTTCTAAAGTCCTCACTGGTGTAATCTGACTCTTTATGCTCATATATATTTTAAAACCAGTTTTCTTAGTTACATCCACCCGATCCTTTCAAATACATGGTCACATGGAGAGAGCTATCACAAGGGACATGGTGCCATGTTCTTGAGTTCTTCTCTAGAGAATCAATTTTGTAGCAGAACTTGACTGGTGAGATAAATTCTTAATATTCCCTTTGTGTTGTAGCAAAGTTGGCTATAACTTTAATTATCTACCATCAAGGTACTAGGGATGCTTAATGGAGGTTTATTTTGGTCAAAAAGGAGATGTAGCAATGTGATGGTAGATGAGGATTCGTGAGATCAAGTTTCACGTATGAACCTGGACTAAACATGAAGAGGCGTTATTACAAAGGTAAGTATTAAATTACTAAATATGAATATATCTAGAGATTCTATATGGTGGACCTGTTTTTGTTGATATTTACTATTATTACACATGAATAAGTTTTAGAATATGATATTAAAGATAATCTAAAGAGGAATGGAGCGTGAGTTCTGGAAGATGACTTAATGTTAGGTTCTTTCGGGTATTCATTTGGAGCAAGATTACGTTTAGGGTGTACATGTGGTGCAGTGGTGTGGTGGACACTGGACATATGTTGGTCATTATAACCGCTTTAAAAGTACTTATTGTACAAAAACCATGTTGAACGTTACATTCTTTATTTCTAATGTATTTAGTGAATAAATAAACTGTAAAGCTGGTTAAATAGAAATTTGATTAAATAGTTCAAAGGTCAATAAAGTGTATAAGACTTTCTATTAAAAAAACAGAAAAATTATTATTTTAATAATAGTATATGTAGTCTATTTTTAGATTATTGAAAATTAATAAGCAAAAACTGTTATCAAGTTAATCCAATCTGATCAAACTTGCCTTAAGAATTTACTGGCTTGACTTCAACATATTTTATCTCATAGTTAAGGTCTAGTGTCTAGGATGTAAAGGAAGAAATTGATCTCATTTTGACATAAGACACCATGATTTCCATCTATTAAATAATAATTATACGAAGTAAATACAATAATAAAAGAAATTGGAACATTCATTTAGCATACGAACACAAATGAAACACCGTAAACAAATCCCATATAGGTCGTGTACAAAAAAGATATCATGAACACTTCAGAACTCAATACTTAAGCAAGTTTGGGTTAAAGTGTTCCCAGGTTGGATGAACTTGAAGTCGCAATTTGAGCAAACAAAAACAAATTTGTGAGCTCATTGAGTGCAAAGTGGACAACACTGATTCTTAAAAGATGACAAATATTACATACAAGTAAACAACCTTTGTAATCGGAACATTATCTTTTTTGCATTTTGCTTATTCGATTTTGATAGTTACGTCCAATTTAGTTGAAATAGTTTGTGCCATTGACTTTTTAGCAAATCAACTTATGAAAATACAATGATGATCAACTTGAAATGTATGCTTTTAAAAGTTCTAAAATGGTAGGGCTCTTGAACTATTTGTGTGGGCTCTTGGCTCAGAATTATATGGACCTGTAAAGTTTCCAATTGTGCATCAATCTTTTTGACCATGGGCCTAAGAACAACCCATGTTTTTACAATGAAATTGATCAAAAAGTGAGTCATGGGGTTCTTAGTTAACTCTTTTGGCATGTGTTTATGTACGCCACTTTAAAATGTAAGAATAAACCATCCAATGCATCTATGGACGGAATTAGAGGGGGTTAGGAGTCCCCAGCCAAATTTTCTATTAACGGAGGGATCTACATAGTCGTTATTATTATATATATTCTAATTACTAACTTGGTTATGCATCATAGGTTGTACTATGTGTTTAGTGAGTTGTACTCACCTTTTGTTTTTTTTTTTTTAAATCTTTAACTTTTTTTATTTTAATACAATACTTTTACATCTTTTATATACTTTTACATCTTTTACAAGTTAACTTTAATATTTTTTTACTCAACTTTGGGCCCATATACTTTCTAATATTAAAAAATTTTCGTCTTACGTTTCAGTCTAAATTTTGTGAGTCAACACGCCGCATCGTGCGTGTGTGGTTCAACGTTTTTACGTTTATTTTCCTCCCTTTTAACGGTCTTGTAGCAAGGCACTGGTGCTACTTACTTATTGGTTTAGATGTTTTATGTTTTGTCTGTGTGGTTTAACGTTTTTACGTATACTTTTCGTCGGTTTTACTTTTTTCGTTTTTTATTTTTTGTAATGCGAACTTTTTTGGTGTTGGTGAACATTGATGGTGATGTATCATTGGTGCTACTTCGTATGGTTTTACGCCCCCGCTGCAATGCGGGGCTTATTACTAGTTATTTATTTTGTAACTTCACCGTCTGAATTCCGTAAAAAAAAATCTATCACAGCCCATAGTTGGCCACTAAATGCATATATTATAAAACATAAAAGTATTGTGTATGACAAAAAAAAAAAAAAGTAAATACACCATTTATAACGTCATATACAACGTATAATTACATCAAACAACTATATTTCATATTTTCTAGGAATGCCAGTAACATTCTAACATTCTTATCAGTCTTACAAGAAAACCTCGGGTGTTCGATCAGTTTCTAAGGTTTATCACCAATCGTCTCCAGAAAGAAGACCGTCATTTTTTAGTAAGAAATATCTATGTAAACCGCTTTGTGTTTCATAAAACATAACGGTTAGAATCAGGGAACCATGTTGACAAGAGAAAATGCTTTAATTTTATAACTAGAACAAAAATTCCATAACATGGTAAGTGCAACAATGCCAGTAATAAGTACCTGCAAACATACCAAAATTCAAAGGTTTAGAAGCAACTTTTTGATAAAAAACACACACAACACCGACACTATGTGTTCTTGAAAGTGAACATACCATAATGGAGAAAATGGGGATGATAGATCAAGAAAAGGATAGGGCCACCTGTTAAGAATATCAAAAAGGTGTTAATGATGCTAATCCTATGATTACTTTTGGAAACACACAACAATATATCCATATATAGATAATTAGAAAGGATGATAACTTACCAAATAGCTATGCACGCGTGAACAATCCACTGAAACAC
This sequence comes from Flaveria robusta, assembly GCA_025506415.1. NCBI lineage: Eukaryota > Viridiplantae > Streptophyta > Magnoliopsida > Asterales > Asteraceae > Flaveria > Flaveria robusta. The sequence goes on from CM046469.1 coordinate 3,268,937, forward strand.
GACAAAAACACACGTCCAAAGGACAAAGTATGCAATTCTAAACCACGGAAATCGCTGAAATTTCATATTTGTAAGGTCATAATCAGAATAAAATGGTTTCATTTTGTGTTAACAATACAAAAACAACTTACCAAGCTGTTTAAAGCAGTGTCACCAATTAAAAACACTGCATTGATTGAGTGCATGTTTATAATCAGCTGCACCATATAACACCAACAAAAGAATCAAAAAACATAACGACAACATAACGTTGTAAAATCTTATTAAATATAGTCTGCATTGTACTTACGAAATTCAAATTGTAATCTTTGATGGTAAGAAATGGAACCATGATAAACCAGAAAACACAGTCTGTAAGCACAACCGCGCCTGCCTGCATCTGAGAAAACAATAATATTGTCATGAATGTTTCCTTCTTCTAGTAACCTTATTATTACTGTTTTTGGAACATTACCTGAAACATGAACTGAAAAACATAGCCCCAAAAGCCAGCGATTTGACGAGGGTGTTTATGATCCCTATAGCCTGTATATTTTGTAGCATTGGGCAAATTGGTAATTTCTGCTTGTTCTTCATCAAATTCACTTCTGTCACCACCAGCTTTGTTGTGGTATTTGTAGCATCCATAAATTGACAACAAAGATCCAATCTATGCCAAGAAAGACACCAAGAACATAAAATCAAGAAATTTAAAATTTAAAATTAAATAAAAAAATTACAGCTTTAATAAAGACATAAAGATAAAGGTTGTGTAACTTAATGTAAGAATCATATGATGGTGATGAAACATACCCCAAAATATATAGTAATCAATGTAAAAGTCCACCTGCAATAACCACCAAAAGAACAGAGAGTTGAGATTCATGGTGGTAAAAAAATATAGATTTCAAACAAAATGCATGAAATTGAAGAATCAGAATAAAGCCATTCTGATATATTACTTTCAAAAAGTTATCAAATTTAGATAAATAATAAATTAATAATAACAATTTGAACATCATAGGATTTAAAAAGGTGAAATTAAGCCAATTTTCCATGCTTTAGTGAACATAGAATGTAACCAAACATCTAAAATAAACTTAAAAAAGATTATCTTTACTCAAAATAGCAGAAGTTTGTGGCGGCAACATGAGTAAATTGGTGAATTGAGGGGAATTTGTAACTTTCTTGGATAGAGCAAAAATTCAATTACCAAACAAAGATTTTTTAAAATTAAGTGTAGAAATAAAGATTGATTTCATAATGAATCCATGGAAGAAGAAGAAGATGATGAAAAAGACTTACTGTGTGTAGTAGTAAAATATGTCACCACCATCAACAATGGCATTTAGGGTAATAAGAATGAAGAGCACCAAGAAAGCTAATATTCTGTAAGTCATCAACCAAGCAGGATGTATGCCTTTCAAACATGGCATCCAAACTTCATCATCATACAACACTCCACCATAATCATCATCAACATCTTCATCGTTTTCGCTGTTTCTTGATTTTCGATAAAAGGGTCCTTCATATTTTGTTATAAGATATGAAGCTGCCCCCATTGCTGTTAAAATCCATACACAACATAACAACACTCTCCAGTTCAACCAGTAACTTGAGGTGGTTGTATCAGGACCCATCACAGGCTGCCATGTGTTCTTCGACCCGCCTGTCAAGAAATCCATTTTTGTGACAAAAATTGTGTTCCAAGAATGATTTTACAAAGCAATGAACATGAAGTTGGTTGAATCCCAGAAAAAAGAAAGAGAGATGGAGATTCAGATTGAGATTGATATGGAGGTATGTTTTTTTATTAATTTCATGTGATTAATTTGTGGGAAAGTGAAAACTTTAGCAAAGATTAAGTTCATGAAAGGAGATGATGATGATGATCATCATGTGATATATAGCAATGCAGGTGTTCCAAGAAAGACAAAAAGCACCTCCCCATGCATTTTCATGTTGATTAATGGTTGAAATCATGAAGCATAATACAAGATTCCAAACTTTAGATTTGAATTTCCACTAAAAAATATAGATTAACTATGAGAAGACTATTAAAAGAGGGTGAAAAGATTTCAAGTTGTTAGTTGCAAGCAAAGGAAAGCTGAGATACTCACAGGAGAAAGCAAGGAGGTTTGCAAGAACAAGAGATGCTTTGCTTCTTTGGTTCAGATTATTTTTTGTATTTTTATATGAATATAAAAAGTGTAAGGTACCCTCTTCAAGACTTTTAAAAATTATAATAATATTAATTATAATAAGTTGTGCTTGGAGTATAAGCTTTGTGCTTTCAAGGTGTTTTATAAGAGAAGATTTTAGGAACAGAGGGCTCTGTTTTGTGTGTGGTCTTATGTCACAATTTCAATAACCATATATGCTTCTCCCATGCAATTATTTTATTCTTTTCATAGGGGCCCAGCATAAAAATGCTTTTTAATGTGGTTGTGGATATTGATTTGCTGTTGTATCCCATATCTTGATTTTGTAAAACTAACCAAATTTTTATAAATGTAAACCTTTTGATGTTTAATTATATAATATATATTAACTGTTTTGAGTTAAGTTGTATGTTTTAAATATTGTTTAAGGGTAGCAAGTAGATGTAACTGAATATAATAACCATCTTTAATTTGTAACTGCCTAGGTGATATTGTTAGAAAAAATTAACTTCAAAAACATGTTCCAAAAATGTGATATAATCTAAAAAGTTTAATGACTTTTATTTGGAGCTTTTCTTGAAAATGCTATATATTTTCTTTTTCTAGCAAAGTTTTCTTGAAAATATGTATTACAATTTACATTACATTAAAAATATGTATTACAATTTACATCACATTAAAAATACACACTTAAAAGTTACAGTTATAATTCATAAGACAAATACTTCTTTGAACACAATATTTGTTGTGGTATTGGTGACTTTACTCTTTTTTTATCAAAAACAATATCTTTAGTCTATCTCTACTTATAACTTTGAATTAACTTACGCTTAACATAAAAACAACTAAACTAGATAACATTAAATTATGTTATTTACTTTTATCATCCACAGCAAACCAGTTTGCAAACTTATTTAAGTTTCAAATCCGTTCAAAAATCTTTAAATATACGGTTAATATAAGTTAATAAATCATTAAAATAATAAAACCATGTTTAATAATGTATTTTTATATTTGAAAATAGGTTTGTTATTATACAAATTGTTTATCAAACATAAAATTCAGAAAATTAATAATCGAAAATTAAGTTTTAAAAATTATGAAATTTTTTATCAGTTATATCAAAATGACACATGACAAAAGTGGCTTTGACAAGTGACATAATTTTTATTGCTTTATTATACTAAAAAGACTACAGATCATAGATTTACTTTCTAAATTGACCTAAAAAATTAGCTAAAAGATAAAAAAAAAATCTATTTCAAGAAAAGTCGAGAATAATAATCATCAATTTTTTTGGATTAAGGTCCAATTTTTAAGATTTATAGAAGCCAAATTTCCTCTTCTAACGCTGCATTTAATAAAAGTTCCAAACTATTGTTCTTGGGCAAAGCATACTAATTATATAAGATTCTTTCGAACAAGCATGTTAATGTTATAAACATTTATTTTATTATTGTTTTAAGGTTAAAATAAATTAAGAGTTTAATAATATTTTAAGAACTATTTTATATATAGTTGTGTATGTTTATATACATTAAAAATTAGCCATCAAAGTAATGTTTTCATATGCTTTTAAAAATATTATTTGTTTAACTATACATATAAAAATAATATAACCTACATATGACTTACAAATGTGTAGATCAAATACAAAAATATATTTTGTTGCTTTTTTTTGAATTTCAAGATAGACAAATAAACGTTGTAATTCGATCATTTTCTGTATAAAACATTAAAAAATTTCTTTTTAAATGACTAGATGTTACCTTAGATATATTTTTGAATGGCTAATTTCATAATTCCCCATACAAGACTATGTGAATCAACAGCTACTACAAACAGGGGAGAATACAGCATCGGTGGTTTTTTTTACATATTTGTCTAGTTTATTAACTAATAACCAAATCGATTACGCCAATTGTTTTCGGTTTAACCTGTTGGATAGACCGGTTCATTTCGATCTTGTGATTAGTTTCTTTGATCACAATAATAATCCATCTTTAATAATTTGTGTATGATTTTTACTTGCTATCATCTTTCACACATGACTTAAAACTTTTTCCAATTGTGTGTATGATTTCCTGTTTAAATTTCTTTTTGACTAAATAATTTGAAACTTTAAACTCCAAACATACATAAAATTTTCTTGGAAATTTCCCCTTTTTTTACAAAACTTACCAGTGTTAGTTTGAGAAAGAATTCGACTTTACTTGAGAAGCAAGATTGGCCAGAAATGACCCTATGATATGTCGTCACACTTTCTATATTTTTACATTTGTTCTTTCCACATTAATAACTTATAGTGTACATATTGCGTGTATCTTTCTACTCTGATAAAAAGGTAACTAGAGATGCCACGTGCCAACACCACATTCATTCTCATCAAAATTTTCATGCTTTTCTTTCATATTAAATAACTACATTAATTACTAATAATACTATTTATTATTTTTTTGATCAATAATAGTTTTTTAATAAATTAAAAAATAGAATTTTTTATTAATGTTATTTCTATAGAAATAAACTTTTACAAAAGAAAACTTTCTAAAATATCTAATTCTTTTTGAAAACACAAAATACTTTAAAATTAGTTTTTTAAAAAGTAAAATTTTTATAAAAAAATTCAAAATTAGGAGTTATAGTAAGAAAATTTTTAAAAATGATATGTATTTTTTAAAATGGTTTGTTTTGAAACAAAATGCTTAATTTATTTTTTTAAAAATGCAAAAAAAGTTTAAAAGATTGATATTATTGTTTTATTATTTATAATTAATACTCATACGTAATTATAATCATATATTATCTTAAAATATTATTTAAAATAATATATATTTATTATATTTAATATTTTATTTATTCAACCCGTGTATTGCACGGGTTTACTAATGCTAGTTAATCTATAAAGATGAGATGCAGATGTATAAAATAAAATAAAATAAAAACACAGACAAATGGGATTGTGTGAATATTTTCTAAATAAACAAACACATATGTTAATTAAGTACGCTCATATTAGAAACGCCCCAAGTCTTTGGGCGAAATATTCCCATTCCTATGCTAATGTAAACACGCAAAGTATTTGCATCTCTAGTCTCTAGTCGCTAGTCGCTTTATTTCAATTCATTCCTGTATTTCAACAAGAAAAGATAATGTGTTGAAATGTTTAAATTTGAATATTTTATAATTTTGAAAAAAGAAAAAGTTTTGAGTTATAAACACGATTATTACAGCATTAAAATTTCAAAACAGGCATTCTAATTTATATTTTATCAATTTTAATTTGATGAAAATAGATGAGATTACATGAGTAAAACAGGCATTCTAGTCGCTAGTCTGCTTTTATTATTTTTTTTTTATATTTCCTATCTGCTTTTTATTACTATCTTTTTTTATTTATCAAGTAAAAGACTCAAAGTTATATTGTGATATTTCAGATTATTACTTCAATATGTAATAAACTCTATATTAATTGTTATTGTGTGTACAAAACTTATGATATTTATTTTTTAATATAGTATATAGCGTTAGAAGTTATTATATGACAGTGATAATTTAGTGAATCTTTTAATATGTATAACTTTTTGTTAGTATGAGAGTCAAGCCTTCACATCGATCATAAGATCGTGATACATCATGGAACCCCTAAAACAATATTACATGTTTGTGTGTGTTCATCCAAATCATAAGTCGTAACCACTTATAATTTAATAGTTTTGTCAATAACGTTTTGAACACGAAAATAACTTAAATATATATGACGTGGCAGCTTATGCTGCTACCACACAACTAATGATTATAAAAATTAAAAGAATTTAACAGTTGGGTGTTCATTATGTTAACTCTTATCTCAAATGAATGAATGATAACAAATTGATCTCAAATGAATGAATGATAACAAATTGAAATGTTTAAATTTTATAGTACTTCATTACATGCAATAACAATTGATAATCATTTATTTACAATATTTAATGCATAATCAAAAGACTAATATGGATCACTTACTAGATAAAAACACTTACGAAAATTTCAGTTTAAATCAATGATTAAACTAAAAACATATAAGAAGATAGGTGGCATACCTATGAGTTCCATTGTAAATGACATTAAAACCTTTGAGCTCTGCAAATGACAATTGTTTAGCCAGTAGAATGATTTATACTATAGGGTATTTTGTTCGCTTTGTTAAACAAGTCCAACACATTGAAGAATATGCTACTTACCACGTTGGGTAAACATTCTATAATAACAACTTTTATCATTTTTTGTTGTGTATGATGAGGGGTAACACTATCACATAATAGAAAAGCAGGCGCTAAATTCCCAAAAGTGGATTAAATCAATGGAACACGACACATGGGTTAAATGCTAAAGACCTCAATCAACTGTATATTGTGAGAACAACAAACAGGTAGGTAATCAGTTCATATGTTTGTGCAGTGTACCAGACTAGCAAAACAAGTACTTGACATAAAATACTTAAAATGCAATGACATGAATTAAAGTTTAATGGCATTGTTTAAGAAGAAAAAGTACATCATATATTCTCTAACCAAACCAACCTAAGTCGAAGCAGTGATTCTTTAACAATGCAAGACTTATGGATTACTAAGGTAATGAGTTTATTGTTAGGATCAAAGCACATACGAACACACGTAAGAAAACAATAAAGCAGTATATGACACATGAGACCATAGTATTAAACATGAAGCTTACTCAAATCTAAATGGATACAAACATGATTTATTTTGACAGCTTTCTTCTTTAATAAGGTAGTATTGCCTCGAAAACAGTTTTCTTGAGCCGTAGGTCTTTTTGGGATAGTCTTATAGTCCTATAGGGTAGAAGGTGTAGAAGTAAGATATAATTTATTCTTATGTCACTCTTTCCAAATCATACATTATTACTTATTAGATTGGATTTTAGCGAGTATGTATGTTCTGTTCGTTTTGCCTCAAAAACAAGTTCACATGCATAATAAGTGAGTTTGAAATATTGTTTACCAAAGGGTTATTGGATTTTAATAATTTTAAGTTTCAGTTATTGGCCGAGATTTATCCCAACTCAGGAAATGTTTGAAGGCACTCGTAACTTTAAATTTATTTTCCTCCAACGATCTATTACTAACTGACAGTTAACATCAGTTAGTTTTTTTGATAAAATGGGGCAACATTGAGCCATTTTTCAACTACGCCGCCATCTAACTTCTACAAAGTCTGTTTTTCGGTGTCTAGCCTCCAACGTCACCTGAAATCTACCTCGAATGATTTAAGTGGTTCATATCAGAAGATGGAGATTAACGGGTTTTAGGGTGCAGAAGTTACAGATTGATAGACTAGATAGTTGATTTTAACTTTCTGCTTAGTGTTTTGGCCATATAAACAGTCCACGTTATCAAAAAACTAACGGTGTTAACTCTCAGTTAATAAGAGATCGTTGAAGGAGAATAAGCTCAAAGTTAGAGTGCCTGTAAACATTTTTTTAGTTGGGATTAATCACGATCAATAAATAAAGGTTGAGATTATTAAAATCCAATAACCTTTTATCAAATGATATAATAAAACAAACTTAGCAAAAGTCACTCATTTGCTAAATCATTGTTTCTTGATTATCATCACATCACCTGTATATTTACTGTTTACATGTAAGATTGTTGAGTAACATATTTCTTTTTAAACATTAAAAAAATACGTAACCTTTTAACAATAAAAGTTAAAAGCATGTTATTATTTTACACCACCTATATATTTACTAATTACCTTTTAACATCACCTAAATGTTTACTAACTACCTTTAATTAATCAGATACATAACTTTTTTAAAATAACTTAAAAATTAATTAATACTAGAAAATGAATTTCGTGCTAATGAACTTTAGCCTAAAGTAGTTTACCATTCTGCACAAATTATAAAATATACAATAGAAAGTATTGTGACCGGTACTTAAATTCTATTGATTGTTTTTATAATGCTTTCCTTTAATTTTTGTTATATTGTGGACAAGTGATTTGCTAGGGTTTAGTTTTAAATTTGTTCTTATTACGTAATCATTTGTAGACCTGTTTTAGGGGTTGTTTGGTAATTTTTGAATAGGTAAGTCTGAATCATTAAAAGTTCTGAACCATTAAGTTTTAAACCATTAAGTGTTGAACCAGGAAAAGATCTGAATCATTAAAAACTAGTATATTGCTTAACTATTTAGAGGCAAATGTCTAACCAATTCAGATAAAAGCTATTAACCATTCAAACTCAGTATAATGTTTAAACATTCAGAGATAAAAATGCTTAATCATGCAGAAATCTGCTCACGAAATAAATACTCTGAACCATTAAATGCTTAACCATTCAGAAATTTGAATGGTTAAGAGGCAAACAAACAGTCTCTTAGTGTGTCTCTTTTTAGAGCTTCTCTGTTTCTGCGATGAAAGTACTTCTTATTCAAGGCATTGTACTGAAAGAATTTAAAAAAATATAGTTTAATGGAACTTTTTAAGTACTAAAATATAAATCATTTTCAAAATTTAATGGTTTAATTTTCGGTTCTTGTTTTTCCCTGCTGCCTTGGGCTTTAATATTTTGGGCTAAGCAATTTCAGCCCAACAAGAATTCATAGTTTCAAGTTTCAAACTGCTTTAAACGTTGTAAGTTACAAACTGATTACAAACCGAATTATACCAAAACGGTCACGGTATTGGTTTTGGTTCGATTTGGTTTGTCGGCTCCTGTTCAGGAACCAATATTTTTTACAATACTGGTTTTAGTACAACAAACAATATTATGAGATTGTTGATCATGCAATTTAATAAATTTTATTGATCATACTTTTATAAAGTGAAAAATGGATATTTAAGTTTTTGTTGTTAATACTCAATATCTGACGTTAGGTGTTGTTTGGCATAAATCATCATTAATCATACCATTCAATATAAAATTCGAATATTATTAAATACCAAGCAACACAAAAGTTTAAAAGACAAATTGTAAGTTAACTAACATCGAAGGTTGTCGTGATGTTAAAGAAAATAAGAAATATGGACGGCGTTGATAACATTTGATATATAAATAGTACAATAAACGAAAAAAGACACCTAAAAAGAATATCATAAACAAAAAAAAATCATAAGAAATCTTTTATGACTTGTTCATCCATACTTCGATTACTTGTATGTTATCATAAAACTTCGTTTGAAGTAAAATTTACATCAAAATAGTGATAAAAATAAGTTTGTCACAATATTGTACTTTGAATTTGATGTGAAGTTGTATTTTAAAAGTTATAAATGAAAAAAAAAAGAGAGAAAAAAGGTTATGAGTGAAGCAACAATATCTCCAAGTGCACTTACTGCTGGCGTCACACAATTATAAAAGATTTAAATTTACATATACTCGTTTCAAGATCATAACTTGAAGAACCATATGAAGAGGATGGAAGTTGAAATAGCGGTAGGGGTGTTCAATATTATTTTAACCTACTGATTCTCATATCAGATAAATGATGATGTTCATTAACTATTTTCTTCTAAAGGAAAAAAAAACTTAAAATTGAATTTTGGTTTAGTAGTTAAAACATATATGGTCACTGCTCACTTTAAACATTAACGATAAGTATGCTTAACATTCAAGTTTGCAATTCATATAGTTAAAAGTCAATTCGATATAAAATCCATCAAAACAAAGCAAAATACAAATTTTGTTTTTGCTTTGGTTTTAGACGAGACTGAATTGAGTATTCCATTTTTGGCCTCAAGATTCTCAATTTTGTTCAAACCAAATAAACCACTAATTTATTTTTCAGCCCCATAAAACTTTCTCTAATTTTAGTAATCCCCTTTATCACAATTTAATTTAGCCCTATAGTATTATGAACATATGAGACGTAAATAGGGGTGGCTGAAATATTAAAGCGGCAAAAATAGAGAGGGTCCGTTTCGGGAATAACGTGTGAAAAAGAGTTAACGTAAACGTGACCTTCACGACCCGAAGGCAAGGACCAGGGTCAGATGATGGGTTCGGACCCACAAGTAAATACAGGGTAGTGGTCAAACCCCAACTACTCAATTAAAGCTTAGCTGCCTTTGCTTCAAACCACCTTCATTCCTTCCTTCTTGCCTACATACCATCATTCTTGTAAACAACAAATATAACTATAAAATTATAATGTTTTTCATACGGATTACTCATATGTGCTATGATATTACTCTTAAACTTGTATATTTATTTATTATTAGACTTGAACATTTAATCATTTCAACTCTTAACCGCAAAAAAATGACCAAAATTTTTATGTCAATTTGCGTTGTAAAAATAAAGCAATTACAACTCTTGAATAAACACATACGTTTAATTTGTTATCTTTGGGCTACACTTTTTATATATTTAGTCATGCATTTATTTTTTACGAACATTGCAGTTATAATAGAGTAATGTTTAAGAATTTTACAGTTTGTCAAAGAAAATATAACCCTTAACTAGTTACTTATCTATGGCTTATGAGCGTAGGTTTAAAGCTGATACATGGGGAATCCCCACTCACTTTTGTGAGTTTGTCCCAAAAGTGAGCCTTTTTCATTCATTTTATTAGTAGATCCTAAACAAACAATGTGTCACACCTCTTTTTCATCCACCGCAATAAACAAACTCATTACTCATTCAACCTTTAAATAACTCAAACAATCTAAACACACCACCAAAGGTTCCAACTCCTTTTGCTACAACTCAACGTAACCGTTTTCAACCTTAAATGTTCGTGGCTTTTATCAGAGAAATTCATGATTATGTCACGAATCAATGATTCTAAGGCGTTACTAACCCCACCAGAGTGGTACTAATCACCTTCAAGTCAAGTTCCCCAATCTGCTAAAAGATTAAAGTTTCTAACCTGACGATATCACCGTTGAAAAGAAATTGCTTTCGTGCTGTTTATTTTCATATTGGATGAAGATGAATGACAAAGTCTAACTTTACTAAAAAGTAAGTCGTCCCATAGAACATGTAATACTCATATTTTTTTTTTCATTTTTTCTTTATATTTGGGATGATGCTCTTTAAATTATATATATTATAAATAAAAATTTATATAAGATAATTCCAAACAATCTCTTAATTAAGAATATTCAGGAGAAAGTAAATGATATAAAACCCGAAAATAAGGCATTAAATAACCAAAAAAAGAAGGATAGAAAATTGATGCGATGAATATAAAGAGTGGAAGAATTGAAAAGGTAGTTGGGGATGTGCGATAGATAATAAAGAAAGCGAAAACGAAACCAACAAAACAACGAAAAGAGTGATGAAGATGAATGAGAATGAGAATGAGAATGAGAATGAGAATAGTCAAATTATGAACGCACGTCGTTAACAAAAAAACAAAAATTAAGTGGTGGGGAAACGAAAACAAAGCTGCCACAACCATGGAAGAAGGAAGAATTCTTCAACAAGCTCTCTCTTTTTTACAACAACACAACAACAACAACAACAACAACAACAACAACCAACAACAACACAATCCTCATCCTCATCATCATTATCATCATCTTCATCTTCAACCCATTATACCCTTCATCTTTTTCAGCCATCTCCTTTGAATCCGATTGCAATTTCAAAGGTATTATTTGATTTTGTATTTGATTTCCGATCGTATTATTGGTTTGTGCTTTGGGTTTTACGGGGGATTTAGGGCTTCGTGGAATCAAGGGGAGTTCGTGTTTGCATATAGATCTTAGGGTTATCGTCGATTGATGAAATATCTTTGGTTTGTTATTGAAATTGTGGCGAGATTGAGGTTAATTCTTACCCCCGATTGCAAAGTTTGTTTTTTTAATGAGTTTTTCTGTGATTTGTTGAATTCTGATGTAGAAAGATTTATGGGATTCTGTTATTGATCTATGGAACATTGTGGTTGAAACAGTAACATCCTAACATGTTGGGTGGTCTTACAAATGGCCATTCTGGATATCCTGCTTCACCGGAGGAACAACGGTCACAGTATGATATGAGTGCATTGCCTCAGCTTCAGCTATTCGGAAAATGTGAGTTCCATACTGTCGTTTGCTATATATGCAGTCTATGTACAAGTTTTCTGAGTATAAAACATTGTTTTTGTGTTCAAGTTTCATAAGTAGTCACAGAAGAACAAAATGTAATTAGTTTTGCCTTTGAGATTGAGAATGCAGACTATGTGGTAGCTAAATTTGTATTTATCTCGATAATCAGTTTTCTTATGGCTATTTACATGATTTTCCAAGATTGTTTTGACTCTAAATTATTAGAAGATTGTAATCATAATAAGTTAGCTATACCTATGTGAAGATTGGCTTTAGAGTTTAGAACTTAAGATAGTGTTCTTACATAATCTTTGGTTGCTTGTTTGTAGCAACTCAACTCAACTTTATATGGTGCAGTTCCAGGTGATTGTGCAATTGACAACATGAACTTTGTGGGAAACGAGCATGCAATGGCTTCAAGTCGGCCCATCAAGAGGGCTCGTGACACAAGTCCTGTGTCCGCACAGCAAAAGCTTCACGTATCTTTGAACAACAACTTTTGTCAAGATGATGTAGGCCTCACTAGAAACAACATGAACCCAAATCATGTATCTACTGGTTTGAAACTATCTTATGAAGAAGATGAACGCAACTCTTCTGTCACGTCTGGTTATGAAAACTTAAAAGCTTTCCACCCTGCCGCTCATTCACTCACCAACAGTATTAAACTTGAAATGGATCGCCAAAAAGAACTCCTTGATCATTATATTAAAGTTCAGGTAGATCTTTCCTGCGATTTCACCTCATTTATCTGTACATACATCCTCCTACGTCGGTTCTTCAAAGATCTAGGATCCTAGATTGTTATTGACTTATTGTTAAGTTTTTATAATCATATATTCATTAAAGGATAATCAATGTGTTAGAGGGTCAACCCAACCAGCCCTTTCATACTGATGTTAAACATGACCCGTTCATGTGGTTGAAAGTCATAAGTCATGACCCTTATTCCGATTCTAATCAGCTTTGGAATTTTGTTGTTTTCAGGAAGAAAATTTCTTGAAAGGTATAAGAGAATTGAATCAGAAACATACAGCTTTGTTACTAAACACATTGGAGAAAGAAGTAGCAAAGAAGTTAAATGAGAAAGATGTTGAAATAGTCAACATGAACCGAAAAAACATGGAATTAGGATTGAAAATAAAACAAGTTGCAGTGGAAGGTCAAACTTGGCATCACAGAGCAAGATACAACGAGTCACTAGTAAACGCCCTCAAGAACAATCTTCAACAAGTCATTGCACAAAAACCCACGCAAGGGAAAGAAGGGTACGGAGACAGTGAGGTAGATGATGCTGCTTCGTATACAAATGTAAATGATGCTTTGGGGAACCCAAATCAAACATTTTCTATGAAGCCATTAAACTGCAAAGCCTGCAACGGTAAGGAAGTTTGTGTCTTGTTACTGCCATGTAGGCACTTGTGTTTGTGTAAAGATTGTGAAGTATTGGTGCAAAATTGTCCTGTTTGTCAGACAATGAGATCTGAAAGTTTACATGTTTTCATGTCTTGACATGAGCAGGGAAATAATGTGTTTTGTCCGAGTGTTTTCGAGTGATTATGCAAGTAAATTGAATCTTGGTGATTGAAAAATGAAGTATTATATGCTTTTGGGATTGCTTATGATTCTTTTATAATAGAACATTAGTTATGACTGCATGGTAGTGGTAAACAGTAAACGTTGTTATTGTATGTCTGGTTGCTAGTAATGAAAACAACTATAGTGGCACGCCGTAAGGGATGAAAGCTCTTCATGGTGTGTAACTATGGTTGTCAATACATCTAACCACCAGTATCTCATAGTTTAAACCTTAAGCTAAATGATTTTTTAAAGGCGAACAAGATTTCATCTAGATCAAACCGAAGTATGTTTAAAATAGAATGTAACAGACTTGCTTTATCAATTTGACAAAAAACCATACCAAATATGAGAACAGTTTTAACTCAAGTTTTAAGCAAATTGTATACCAAAACTACCCCTTAAATGAAAATAAATGTGGTCCAAATTTGGATTGAACTGCCCAACAAGATATGGGGACAACTATCATACCAGAAAGGATTACCAACTTTGTAAGATATTGAAAACAATCATACCAGGTAAAGTCTATTTGCAAATTAAGAATTGTAAGAACAGTAGATTAATAGTAACTTGTACTTCATGCATTGATTGGATTTTGGCATTATAGCTCTGGGAAGTTGATTCCATTTAGCTAATTGCAATTTGATGGTAGAAATGTGGAACAAGGTTTAAACTTTAAAACACATGCATTATTTGCTTTCACTAACCTTTAAGGGATGGTGCACTAGTAAACACTGATTCTCTTCTAGAATACATGTTAGGTTCGAATCTTACTTCTACTAGTCTCTTATCATAACCTTTTGAAAGCCACCTGCTCAGTACAAGTTGTGATTTATCTGATTCTGTTGGTTAGTGGTTTCACTATTAACCACTAAAGAGGCCGGTTTTTGTTTTTATAGGGTGGTCAGATTTTTAAAACTATTCTTGATACATTAATCAATAATCTTTGTTGGGTGATCAAATATAAAAACATTTATGAAGAAGATTCTTAGGGGACGTTTGGTTCACAGAATTCTCAGGAATTGGAATTGAAAAATTGTCCATCCAAAATCATGTTTGGTTGATCAACGGATGGAATTGGAATTGGAAAATTTTCTCTCATTCGTTGGAATTCACATTCCTTCCACTTACCTATGGAATGTTTAACAATCCAATTGAATGTTCAAAACTAAATTCCAATTTCACTCAAAATTTACCAACCAAACACGTTATCAACTTCAACAACATTCCAATTCCATTTCCATTTTCATTTCCAATTTCAATTTCTTTGCAAAACATTCTGCTAACCAAACAGCCCCTTAGTTTAACTTTCCGTCAGTGTTGTAAAAATCGCGACTAGCCTCCGATTAGTCGGCGTTTAGTCGCTGATCGGAGGTTGACCGCTTCGATTTCACCAAATCGGAGGTGCTAGGCGGTAGTCGGTCAAAATTGGTCAAAGCCGAACCAAATTGCCCAAATCGGCGGTGTTCCGGCGATGATAACCGCCGGATTTTCTCATTCCGGCGAGGAATTGCGACTCTGGTGACAGGATCGATGGAAGGATGCAGCGACGGTAACTAAAACGATGAAGGGGGAGGGCTGCTTATAACTTTAGGGTTTAATAATTTAATAAGTTTGTGTATTTTTACATTTAACCCCCTCAATATTCACCAATTTACAAATTATCCCCCAAACTTGTAAATTAATTCATATAAAGGTATAAAATTATACATAAATTTGTAAAATAATACACAAAAGTCTGATCCGATTAATCCCGATTAATCCCTATTCCCTACCTCACCGCCCGACTAGCGCCTAGCGATTTTTACAACACTGCTTTCCGTTGAAAACTATGAATTAAAGTTTCTATTCATCAACAGCGTTTAAACTCAAATACCTTTTACGTTATCATATTAAGATAATCTTAACTACTTAAACAAACCTAGGTTCCATTATATTCCTTGTGCACTCAAGTAAATAGTCAATTCATATATTCATTTTCACTCAAACAAAATACAAGACAAAATACTCAAAAATTAAAATTCCTTGTGCGACTCCGGTGACAGGATCGATGGAAGGATGCAGCGACGGTAACTAAAACGATGAAGGGGGAGGGCTGCTTATAACTTTAGGGTTTAATAATTTAATAAGTTTGTGTATTTTTACATTTAACCCCCTCAATATTCACCAATTTACAAATTATCCCCCAAACTTGTAAATTAATTCATATAAAGGTATAAAATTATACATAAATTTGTAAAATAATACACAAAAGTCTGATCCGATTAATCCCGATTAATCCCTATTCCCTACCTCACCGCCCGACTAGCGCCTAGCGATTTTTACAACACTGCTTTCCGTTGAAAACTATGAATTAAAGTTTCTATTCATCAACAGCGTTTAAACTCAAATACCTTTTACGTTATCATATTAAGATAATCTTAACTACTTAAACAAACCTAGGTTCCATTATATTCCTTGTGCACTCAAGTAAATAGTCAATTCATATATTCATTTTCACTCAAACAAAATACAAGACAAAATACTCAAAAATTAAAATCAATTATTGTACTTTATTTATTCTCAGGGAGAAACATAGTAAATTATAGGGTAGGGGCCCAAAAGGTGAATATGAGGTGGTCACTACGAGATTTGGTTCACAAAAAAGAAGACACAAATTTAAAATAAAGATGGAGGTACAAGTTGA
The DNA here is from genome assembly GCA_025506415.1 of Flaveria robusta. Taxonomy (NCBI): domain Eukaryota; kingdom Viridiplantae; phylum Streptophyta; class Magnoliopsida; order Asterales; family Asteraceae; genus Flaveria; species Flaveria robusta. Next base: position 3,285,388 of record CM046469.1, read on the forward strand.
GTCAGTTGATAATATCTAGTGGAATGAACCCTTTGAGTTCCACTAAGAAATGTACCCTCAATTATCATATCATTGAACTAACATTTGGTGTTATATTTCATTATGGTTCAAAAATCAAAGTAATCATGGTACACTTTCACATTCAAAGAAGATAACAAAACATATCATATGTCATTCATCACAAGTGTTGAAAAGCAAAAGTGCATCTTTCAGCTTCATCCAAGGCCACTTAGGGGACACCTAAATGTCCCTATTCAATATAATGAAGTTATGAAGTTAGATTTCATTGTATTATGTTTTAAGTGGTGTGAAACATGAATGTGAAGGGTCATAACATGAATCTTGATCCAAATAGTCATATATAAAGTGCATAGCAAAGTATTGATATATAAAACTTTAAAATTTAGTGATATGTGTTCTGCCCAGCCTATATGCATACATACAGGAACACTTGAATATCATAAAGACACTCTTTCCACAAAGTACTTACATTCCAAAGAAACACAACACCTATAAAATCATGATTAAAACACAAGCACACAACCTCTCAAGCATAACTTAGCAAGATGATTAACCGTGACTCGTTGGATCAAGGATAGATGGTCACGGGCTGGGAGTTTTCTTGATTTCTAGCCCTTTCTCAGGTGATTTAGGGCTCTTGTCAACTCGTAACTCGTTCAAACGTGGACTATAAGCCTGTTGTGAGATACGGGGACTATACACAGGCTTCATGTCTTCCATTTGGGTTTGGGGCAAACCTTTTACTTTTAAACTGCCACTGTGGCGAATCTCACCTCGGCTTCTTGTCATAATTCCATCAAGAACTTCTGCGCTATCGACTTGTGGGGTTCGAGTTCTTGAATGAGCATCATCCTCCTGCAAGAACACAAAACATCTTTTAGTTTGAAGATGTTTCGACTTGAAATAGTTGACTTTTTCTAACAAGTTGACTTACTCCAAAGTTCATATTGTAGGGTGTAGCTGAGGCTTCTTCATATTCAGCTGCATCCAAATCTTGAAGATGTGCACCTTTAAAGAATTTAGGAAGCAGATATTGCCTTGCTGGAACTAAAAGCATGATCATAAGGGGGAAAAGAACACCGGCTATTGGAATCCAGGTTATTCCAAAGCATGCAAGCAAATAAACTGTTTGAAACAATGTGAAAGCAGCAACCGTTTTGAAAGGTACAGTTTCCACAAATGTAGCATGATGCTCTTCCAAGACCCTGATCAAGATTTTTAATATTATTACCAAAAATTACAATTTTAAGTTAAAATTTGTGAAAGAAAGTCATATTTACTTGTATCTTCGACTGGGAGCAGTGAAAAGTAATAATATTCTTTCCCAAAATTGATTTCCTGGTAAACTTTCAATTGCCATAAAAGCGAAATACCCCCAAAGAACCGAAGTTGGAATCTTCTTTAGGAATGGCATAGCCGCCAAACACCCACCAACCATTAATGCTTGTAGCAGATTACTAAGTCGTTGCTCTTTGACTTCAACATGTAAAAGATCATCAATATCCTTATCAACATCAAATACAGTTTCATCAACGGGTGCATTTATGTAACCGCTACTGGAAGCTTGTTGAATCGTCGACTCTTTTAGCTCTTTCAATCCCTGTAAAAAAAGTGAAAATTATTAATGGCTACACGATATTGATATTAATAAAAATTGTGTTGGATTAGAGTAAAAGGTTATTTACCAGACTTGATGGAATCTGATAAACAAGTGGTGTCTGCATTTCATTGTATGCTTGTTTCATATTCTCATATAGTTCACTCAAGTTTGAATTTTTGTTCATACTTTTCCGAGCAGTGTCCACAAGTTTACGTCTTAGAAGCTGTTTCACAAGAAAAAATTTACTCTGTAAAAATCTTGGTTTAACTTGAGATTTTAAGTTGTACCTGGTGTTTTAAAGTGGCTAAGCTCTTAGTGTGCATTGGAGATTGCGGAATAACACCATTGGCTGGAGGAATGCCTATGAGCCCACATAGCAATGTCTAACCAAAAGATTAGTAATAAGGTTAATTTTCTAGATTGTTTATATCATTGGATATTAAAGCAGTGATCTTTTACCAGAAAGCCCAAAAGAAGGAGATCATAATGATACGAAGAAGGTTTCTTCAAATTAAACTCTTTTTGTTGAGCAAGTTGAGATGCAACACTATGATCAAAATAGTAAAGCACAGCTATCATGGTTGCTGGAATGAAAGCTCCGACGATATACACGGGTGGCACATTCAACATTTCCTGCAGGTTTTAAGTATCAGATTATGGTCTTAGAAACAAATATTGGTTGTAAGACCCACCTTTGCAACGGTCCAATTTGTATATGCACCAGGAGACCATGGATTGGGACTAAAAAGCCGCCTTGGTATCCCTTTTGGGACATCATTTACTGGCATATATGAAACACCAGTCCAAACAACCACCATAACAGGAACACCATAATCCGCAATGAATCCACGCAACCATCCTTAAGACAACAACCAATAGTTGGAAAAAACACAAAAGAATAACTTTATCGAGTCTCAGATATTTTTTGAGTTTCAATAATTGTTTTACTTCATCAAGATGAAGAGAAATCAAGTTTTTTAGTAGGTGTTGGGTTGGAGGGTATGAATTTGAAACCAAAAATTGGGGCTCTTCTATACCCATTTTAAGGGTTGTGTTAGAAATGGAATCCATACCCGTTCCACTCAATTATCAAACCCATACCCATAACGATTTCTGGATACAAAACAAACAGGCAAGACACTAACCAGCCCCATAACGCCAAGACCGTGCTTTACGGCTCTTCAAAGCAGTTATAAGAAGTCCAAATGACAAAACGAGTGCAAACATTCCATTCCCAAACCGCCAAGAAGGTTGAAACGCAAGCTGATTGGGATCCTCACTTTTTGGAATACCAAATTCCTCCACAACTCCCTATGAAAAACGATACTTGTATGTTAATACCAAAAGCATACTAGAGAGTAATCATGTAACATAAGTGGTTTTCTGGGATTGCATATTCAACAGTGCTTATTTACACTAAAATAAACAGATAAGCAGGTACCATCCAAATAACTATTAGCTGCAAATTCATCTAATAACCAATGATTTAGTAAATTGTATTTAAGGTAAAAGGAAAAAAAAACTCACTTTAATAGCCTGTTGCATGAAGAGCATCGCAATCAGAAGACCAAACAATTCACCAGCCACTCGTGTGAATCTATTGATAATCGAGCAGGCACCCAAAACAGATAGTAAAACCAGCAAAAGGGCAGTCCACACACAAACCCTGTTCTCAATGAATACACAACTTATTTAAAACTTTTTTTTCTTTCCATAATTTTACTAGTTTGCCACATGAATAGCCAGAAAGTACCATCCAGACCAGGCTAGAAAAAGGGATTGCCCTAAATCTTTCTGATCTTTTGCAAATTTGAACATAAACGTGTACATTAACACCGTTGGCTCAGCTACACCTAGTATCAGTAATGGCTGTCCTCCAACTATAGAGTGGATAATGCCACAAAGTGCGGTTGATGCTAGAGTTTGAACTGCAGTTAAACTCCCCTCTGTTAAAAAAATCATAAAGATTCATTTTAGCAGATATCCAATTCAAGAAACAGGTAAAAATAACACTTTTTAACAACTGAAAATTTCCAAACCAGTATCTCTTTCTAGTTGTTCCCCAAAAGATATAACTGGAATAGCTGAAGCGAAGAATATATATGTTGTTGGAGCCAGCACCCTGATCAGGAAAGGGCAGGATCCGTGGTTTTAGAACTAATACATCAAATGTATATATCATTTGCACAAGAAATTAATTCTTTAAAAAGTATAATTCGAACCTGATACCCGCACGTATGCCACCCAGCCAGTCTTGCTTGTAGCACAATAGTCTTCCTTTAAGATCTTTCTTGATTCCACGAAAGGGCACAAACGTTTCTTCCATCTTTCTTTTAGTACTTGTTTTTTTTGTTTTTGTTTTTTTTGAAAGATAACTTTGAAATGGAAATGGAAACAACTAAAGCACACACAAGCTCAAGAGGCTAATGCTATAACAACTCAATTTTTTATACAAACCATATGTGTAGGAATGGGCAGAAATGCAGTGAGTTTTACTTCATGGTGATGGCTGAATTCTTATATTGTATTAGTAATTTTTTTTGTATAAGACTATAGGGAGTTAAAGTCTTAAGGACCCCTGAGGTAGTTCATGATGGTAAAATCTATATACACTTGCTGATGATCACATCTCAAGGGAACATTAAAGAATGAATATGAGCAGATATTGTTAAGAATTATAAGAAAAATAATCAATTAGCGATGAATGTGAACTAGATTAGAGTGAACTTCCCTACTTCAACTCCATATGCAAGTGAAAAGCATGTTAACGAAACGAGTTCATCATCATAAACTCCATCTACGCAGACCTCAAATAAAGTTTAACAGATCAGAAGAAACTGATAGCATCACCTTACTCAACTCTTTCTCTTGGGCAATTCATCAAACAGTATCAATGCAATATCAACCAATGTAACAAACAAACAATTACATGTTTGAAAAGCAAACCACTGGATGTTTGACACTCTAAAGACTCAAGACACACACACACACAAGCGAATTTAGCGAAGACCCATTTACCAAAGAGGAACAGAGATTGATCTACAACGGTTTGAAACAGATGGGTGTTGGCACAATTGAAGTATTAATTCAAACGAAATCAACGAGAACCCATGAGAAACATACGGTAAAGAAAGATCTAGATAAGTTTCTAGCAAATGGGTGGTGGCTAAAGAGAGTAATAGATGGAAAAATTGCTTGTAATGCTGTTACATGTTACAGAATACGAAGAAGAAAGCAAGGAAATTTATGTGGAAATTGTAAGTTTGAAGAAGAGAAAAGTATGTGGTTACGAAGGCTGATGAAATAGAAATGTACCCAACTGGATTGAACAGCAATGGCGATTGGGGAAGAAGGTGAAAGAGAGGGGTTTTGGCTTGAAGGAGAGAAATAGTGTGTGGTGAGTAAGCATAAATAAACACATCCTCCTGCTAATAAACTACACAATATCGTACATGAGAACGAAAGAGACAACCAAATAAAGTATAAAAAAAATAACAGAAAATCACAAAAGTATTAAAAGATAATCTCCAAAAGTTTTCAATGCAAACCTATGCGAGTAAAATGTTGATAAAAATACATCGATGATGGATGTCCTAAAATTTTAAAATTTGTAATCTTGGTTTTGACGACTTGCACGTTAGTATTATCATGTAGTGTCAAATAAAATTTAAATTGACAATTTGATTTTGAATTTTTTTTATTGAAACGTGGATGAAAATAAACATATTATGATGATAAGTTCAAAAAACACCATATGTTTTGTGATGAGAATGTAATGTGTAAATGAAAACTTTTTTTATGTAACGAAATTTTTAAGAAAAATGTTAATAAAAAAGGTCTTAAACTAAACAATGTATTATGTAAGTTTTGAGTCAATGTGGGGTAGTTCATTTGGTAGAGACTTGCTTGTTAGAGGGGAGGTACTAGGTTCAAACTCATGCATGATATAACTTGATGTAGCTTAGGAGTAAAAGTAAGATAGATTTGCCGTTAAAAAAAATGTAAGTTTTGAATGCGAACTTTTATATAAAAACTTCATTGTTTTCATAATATTTTGTTTTGGCCCGTGAATTCAACCGTTCTGGCCCGAGGTTTGCTCACCCTTTGTTTGTGTTGTAAGAAGATTGAATATGAGTATGTATTGGAAGAAAAGAAATGAGAGGTGTATAATTGTTTTAAAAAAAATAGGATGGAAATTAAAATTGTAATATGTACACACATACGTTATTTTAAATAAGAAAAATGAGAGAAATGAGAGAAGAAAAGAGGGTCCACATGAATTAGTATAAACCTAACAATTTGGTGAGTTTTTATAAACTCGTGTTTTTTAGGTTTTATATCAAATTTTAAAGTCCAAATACACAAAACAAAAACAACCTTCGCCTTAAGTCTAATCTTAGATCCCTAAACTAAACGCCCCTATGGAACTTTATATCTTGTCATTTTTATCTTAATAATGGCTATTAAATTTAAGTATTTATCAATTTTTTGCAATTTCAATACATACGAATAATAAATTAAGTGTTGCAATTTTTTAGAACCATTTTCGTAATCCATATAAACTAAAAACGGCAATGCAACCAAGAAAAAGCAAACATTTGTTTATTTTGGTGAGTTTTGTTTTTCTAGAAAATCTTAAGTCTTAACTTAAAAAAATAAAAAATAAAAATAATCATAAGTTATATTTTCCCAAGAAAAAGCAAATCAGAAAATTACTGAGCAATACATAGTTTAAACTCGTAATAGATAAGATTACCTTAAATAAAAATATTTTAAGCGGTTTGAAAAAAATACAAATGTTTTCTCTAATTCTTTTTCTTTAATTTGAAAAAATCGTATTCAAAAGTAAGTACACTTAAAGGTGATATCGTTAAATTATAGTCTGGTTTAATAAAAAAAATATGAAAAAAAAAAAAGTTGCAACTTATAACAAGTGACAACTATATATCCTCAAAGTGTAAAGTTGTATGTCTTAAAAGGGCATGCTGCATGCATATTTCATTTTCATATATTAAAAGTTCATACTAAAGTTATCATACCTAACTTACTTTGGCCACCGGATTATCAACACAAAAATGGTTTATATATTATCTGAAAGTCGATCGAATCAAATATCTTAATCTAGTCCGATAAGTTTCGTAAAAAAGCAATTTGCACAGGAATATAAAACAAAAAGTACGTGTGATGAAGTATAAAAATAATTTGGTAGGATATCTGAAGCCAATAATTTCTCTTGTATGTTGATACACGTATTTCATTTTCCATAGGTGTCATTCAAATATACGTTATGTACATGCTTGCGTTTTTTTAAGATCTTCAAACACTTGCATATATTTGCGCATAAAAATGAAAATGATTAAATTGTTCAATGGTATAATAAATTATGATATAAACAAAAAGGTAGAAGTGGTAATATATATACTAATATATTATATATCATGCCCCTTGATGGAGAAAGTTGCGTGACCCAACCAAATATTACTAGTTCAATACATAGATGGGTCAAAGTGGTGTCATAGTATATTTGAGGGAATGAAACTTTACATATACAAAACACGACGTACTAAGAGCATGACATTTATGTGAAATAGTAAAATAAGCCCCTTAAGATAGTTAGAATCATGTGACAGGTATTTTATTTAATTTTATTTTGTGTATTAGGTTTAATTTAATTATATATACAGAGTTTTTAGTGGAGGCCTTTGTATTTGAGCTGGTTGAGTGAATGTATGCATGACATTTAAACTTAATGTTCTCTTGTAAATGAAGAATTGGTGTTACTTGACATACATCTTGGAGTAATTAAATTTTATTTAACTATTAATGAACTTTTATTATTTTGTTGTTTAAGTAGTTATTTGTTATGGACTGAAATCATTGTAATGTATGGGACTCGTCCCACATCGGTTGTATGGGCAATTGATGTGGGGTTTATAGGCCAAATGGGTTCCCTCACCCATCAGACTAGTCTTTTGGTTTGAGTTCTTCCGTTTGGTCTGTAACATTATTATCCATGCGAGCCATTACGTGATGCGTTTATGATTCATAATCATTTTACTTATCCAGTTACCGACAACTCGATAAATTGATGATGTGGTTAATAGGGCTGGCCTCGAGAAATTGAGAAAAACTTTGGGCTCTAGACGAGTATAAAAAATAGATCCCTATAATATAAAATGAATAACACGTATGTAAAAGTTTACAATACACCATTAATTGTTATACCGATAAACAAAAGTATTGTTGCAAAATTATCTAGTTTACTTACTTTAAGCGAATCGTGAGACTCTGCTAGCGTTTTTGAAATGAGTTTAGATTGGATAAATGCTAATGGACTAAACTAATTAGAATGATAATGGACCCTAAGATTTTATAGGCTAAAATAACTAATTTCTTATTAGGTTTTTTAATTAGTTTGTTAATGGCTTATACTTTTTTTTTTTAAATATATACATACATATATATATAATATAAAAAATTAAAAATTTTGGGCCCTCAAGAACATCAGGCCTTGGGCGGTCTCCCACCCCGGCCCCCTCAGGGCCGCCCATGGTGGTTAATTATGCGGTAACGTGATGTTTATGCGTTATAGAAAATCTTTGATAGCTTGTTAAGTTTGAGTATAATGAAAGACGGCGACAAAAAAAGTTTCAAATTATCCTACCAAACTTCAGAGACACCTTTATAGCAAAACAGATATTGTTATCCTCTTGAAGCTCCATTAATTTATATTCATGTAGAAGAAATATCCTTAAAATTCATAACTTTTTGGTGTTGGGTTGAAAATTTTGTAAAATAATATCTAGTTAAACCTTAACACGACTTGTTTATTAAAATGTTGAAAACGACAAATCAAGTCTTGATTATTTTCTTGTCATGTTTGTTTTATGTTTCAAGACGTATCAACCGATTTGCCACCTTTAGCACTAGCCGCCATGACATTTATATGTGGTTTAAACTTTTTATCTTTAATAAATGAAATAAAGGACCAATGACCAAAGGAATATAGCTTAATGACACTAAGTTGTTGTAATGATGTTCATATCAAGTGATAAGGGTTTAAACTTTGTTTAATAAAAACCAATCATATAAATATGAGGTTTCTTATTTTGAATAATAATACACCTTTTATGTCTCAAATGAGACTCTGCACTATTTTTTTCCTAGCTAGACCATTAAAGATATGATGTTGTGTCTCGATTACTTATTAAAAAGTTTTAAATAGGTTCTCTTATAAAAATTCTATTATATAAACCTAACATTTTATGTTTAAACTTATCATTTTATAGAGTGGGCAATTTATTCCACCGACATGTTAATATGAACTTAAACAAGTTATGGTTTGGTATAAATGATGATGATTGATAAGCATGCAATGTTTAAACTATTTGATATAAGCCTACCAGAATTACGTGTTTATGTAAACCGACAAAAAAACAATATCTATTTATGTTTGCTCTAAAAATCATAGAAAGATTGTAGATAGAGTGATAGAGCATGCAATTAGTTTCTCTGTTGGCATAGTTTTTTCAGTTTATAAATTTCAATCTTCAATATTTTTACTTTAATAAAAAAATATTTATAAAAGACACGTGCTAGCATTATATTTTTTCTCACCAAAATTTTTCTGTATCTCTCTCCTATTAAATACTTACTTTAATTACTATTAATATTATTTAAATTTTTTAGATTAAAATTAGTTTTTTAATAATTTAAGAAATAAATCTTTTTATTAATATTATTTCTAAACAAATATATTTATGTAAAATAAGAAACTTTTTAAAACATCAAGCTTTTCTAAAAATACAAAATATTTTAAAATTAGTGTTTTTAGAAAATAATTTTTTTATATACCAAGAAAAATTAAAATTGAGAGTTAATAAAAAAAATTAAAAATGATATTTTTTAATATGGTTTGTTTTGAAATAAAATTTAATTTTTTAAAATAAAATTTTAAAAAGTTGATATTGTTGTTTTATTATTACTTATAGTTTTTACTAATATGCAATTTTCAATCATATAACATCTTATATTTTATCTTAGAATATTGATTTATAATTAATAAAATTTTATTATATTTAATATTTTATTTATTCAACCTGTGTAATACACGGATTTACTAAAGCTAGTATAACTTATTAGGGTAAACTTAGCTATAAAAGAATTAACAACATGAAGTTGTTATCTAGTTTATCCAGTTCGTTACTTATAAATATCCTAATCTCGGTTATTAATTATAGAGTCCCATATTTGGTTGTGATATATTTATGTTAAATGTGTTGTTATAACCTTGCTACAAGAGATTAACAGTATCTTTTTATTTGTTTTCTTTATTTTTCTTATGTATCAACCTTTTTATTAATTTGTTACTTTTTAAATTTTAAGTTTTAGTCCTTAATCAAGTTTTTAAGTTCATTTCATGAATAAACTATGACCAGTTATCTAGCCAACCAAACTATTTGTTTAACTATATGGTATACACAATAGTAATTGTATAACCATACCGTAATAAGAGCATTCATAGTAGGTTCCTTATATTTATACGAGTGTGTTTCTTATATTTTAAGGAATGGTTGTAAATGATTGTGAGTAGAGGAGAGATAAAAGTTAATGTTCATTTTGTATATTTGAAGAATCACTGTTCAATCCTTATAAATTTTTTAATATTTTTGAAAGTGGTTGTGAGTAGAAGAGAGAGAAAATGTAATGATAAAAGTATAAAAAAATATTATTTAATTGAGAAAGAGAGAGAAATACTAGTATTTTTTAGTGTAATTATAAGGATAAGAATATGAAAGCTGATGTGAATGCTCTAACAGAATAACACTGTAGTTATATCTTATAACATAGTTATGCATAAGGTGCATTGTCATATTCAAAAATGTTTTCATTTAGAAAAAAATATATAACAATGTTGTGCTTATATTAAGACAAATAGAATTTTGATTTTAGAACGTATAATTAGAAAATATTTTGAGACTTATAAAAGTTATTTAATTTTAAATAGTTTATTATAAAAACATATTTTCTCCTTTCTCTCTTTAATCTTTAGTAACTTTTCTTTGAATGGAAGGATTAGTAACTTCTATCTTGTTTCTGTCATTACATTTGTTGGATTAACCAAAAATACTTTCTATATTTTTTTAGACAAAACTCATTTTATATTTGATTCAATATTATTAAACATACTATTTAATTATTTATTAGGTGTATTCATAGTTTAATAAAAATAATAATTCTAATAAGATAAACTACAGACAATTTAATATATGTATTATATTGGCGATAAGGTACCACAAACCCGTTTATTGGCTTGCTTTTAGTTGGGTAAAATTCGTTGTATCTTATCGATTATCAACCTATGAATAGATAACTTAATTATATATATAATTATGTATTAAGTTAGGCATGCATATATTTCTTTTTAAAAGTCCGAGAAGATCTATATTTAAATGCTTAACTTACATTATCTTAATGTGGGTATTAAACTTATAAATGTTAACTTGACAGCTTTTTAATTTTCTATCGTTTGAAAATAAATGGGATAACCAAAAACTATTACCATTCACCAATATAACAATGATTGAAATTCTACCCATTTAGTTCCTCACTAGCTTTAGTAAACCCGTATATTATACGGGTTTGATCAAATAACATATTTAATAGAATGTATATTTATTAATTATAAAATTTTATTCTAATATAATATATGATCGATTAAGGACTATAAGTAATAAAAGATTATATTAACTTCTTAAATTTTTATTTTAAATCTTTTCTTTGTTTTTTTTCAAAAATAAATTTGACATTTTGTTTCAAAACAAATCGTTATATTTAAAAAAGTTTGATTTTGTTGAAAAGTTTCTTATATTATAAAATTTGTTTATTTAGAAATAACACTAATAAAAAGATTTCTTTCTTAATTTACTTATAAAACTATTTTGGATTTAAAAATAATTAAATAATATTATTAGTAATTAATGTACATATTTAATAGGAGAGAAAAGCGGAAAAAATTTGATGAAAATTAATGTGATCCTGGCACGTGTCCCCCATAGATACCTTTTTATTATAGTAGAAAGATGATTTACGTTGACATGCATCAAATTCGATATACCACAACTATATAAAGCATAATACCTATGTATGAAAAATAATAGTTTTACATTATGTAAAGTACACTTGTATGGGTATAAAGATAATGTTTTTAGAATCAATTATATAAAAAAATCACACTTATGTGTATAGATATAATACATATAAAAGATCACATTCGTAAGGGTAGAAATAATAATTTGAATAAATACATAAAATCCAATGAGTTTTTTTTTCCCAAAACTATGTAGATGGAAGACGTAAAAAAAAATTTATTTGTACTATCTTAAGTTCACGTAAGTCATTTAATATTTTCATGATTGATTTGATGTCGTTAAATCTCAAATTATTACGGTATATTTGGAACTTCTCAATAGCTTTGGTGCAATAATATTTTATATGGAACCGCATAGAGTAATAAAAACATTCTTATGCTATTTATGAGAAAATATTTGTTTCTTTTAACAAAAATCATAATTTATTTTACAATTAAATAGACTGCTTGTGTTGTGACACGGTAAGGTTGTATTATACCGTGCTCTCATTTATTTAGAATCATACATAGTCGTAAATGTTTACTCGAACGTAACATTTTTAATGCTTGATACTAAATAACAGGAAAAATATATGCTAATTGGCCCCAGTAAGCCGCAACATAGCACTAGAAAGATTTCTAGTTTATCTTGAAGCATATACAATTAACCACTTGAATATATGATGTAGATATTTAATTTCTTGATTAGTTTATTGATTAAAGCATGCTAAGTTGATTATGGCGGGCTCCACTTTCTAATATTAGGAATCTAATTGGGTGCTCATTACTGAAAATCAAGGATACAATGAACCCACAAAGGACAAAGCCAATAAATGATATCCTAAAATAGCAAGTCGACGTGTGGAACCCTCTACCACCGATTTCATATAATTACGGGTTAAACATTATTATACAACGTGTATTACATTAATTAGATGAGAAAAATATTAAATAGAAATAAAAGTTATTAATTATGAAATAATATTTTAAGATAAAATACAATTGAAATTACGTATTAGTGAAAACTATAATTAATATATTACTATTAACTTTTTTAAATTTTTGTACTTAAACTTTTTTTTTTTCACAAAAAATAAACATATTATTTCAAAACAAACCGTTTAATTTTAAAAATATTATTATTATAACTCTCAATTTTAAAAACTTTTGTTTATAATTAATTTTACTTTTTAAGAACATTAATTTTAAAATATTTCATAGTAAAAAAAGATTTATGTTTTAAAACAAAATTATAAAAATTTATTTACTTAGAAATAATATTAAAAATTTATTTTCTTAGAAATAATATTTTTAGTTTATTAGTATAGATGTCAATTGTAAATGATTGTGGGAATTATTGTTTGGTTTTCATATTAAAAATTTTAACTACAGAGATAACTATATATGGATTTATTTGAATTTGTTTATGAAGAAAATGAATTTGTTGATGTGACAGAAAAAGTTGTAGGACTTTTTCAACCATGAAACGTGACTTTAAACAGTTACTTTAAATTAGAAAGTGTTTAATACTTATGTAAAAATAAGAAAACTTAAAAATACATTCAAATTAAAGAATCCAAAAACCTTCGCGTTGAAATCAATTAATTTTTTGAAAAAAACCAAATAAAATTATTCTAATGAATTTTCTATCGCAAATAAGATTTTACTTTACTTTTTCGACTTGCATCATGAAACGAACGATCACTTTGCGTATATAAAGTTTCTTGGCCTGTCGTCCTGCTTTACTCTATAAATAAATATACCTTAATTAAAATCATGATTTGAAAGATAACAAAACTGATATATTCACATAAAACGACATAAATTAGTACATATTATCTTAAGTGGTAACTTTTGTTTCCTCTATGTAGAGTAGGGATCTATGGAGACAATAGTGGAATTCAAACAAGGATGATAGTAGTTATGTGAAGGTAGAATGAACATAAGAAAAGACATTGATTGCACAAAAGGAATAGACCTAATGGGAAACGTGGTAATTATTGACTAAACAACTGAAAGGACAATAGACCTGTTTAATGTTTAATGTAAAACCAACTAATCACACACCCAATTAAGTTTTTCATGTTTTAATATAAATTAAACCTAAGTTGCATTTAGTATGAAGAATTCAAAAAAATTAGAATCTGATTTCATTTATTGACGTGTTAGTTCACACAATTTATTAGAATTAGAATTTTAATTACATTATTAAGATGTTTGGTTGGAAAACAAATAAAACTAAAATTTAAAACTAATTCACTTAAGTTCCTTCATATAAGGAAATTTAAAATTCCTTTCGAATTATGAAGATTCAACCAGAAAAATTGGAACCTTTAACCAATCATAGTTTTCACATTAATCACCCATGTCGTTGTCGCCACCAGCGACCTCACATCCTCTGTCATTATTATTGTCGCTACCAGCATTGTCGTCGTAGTCTTCACCACTGTCACCTTCACCATTGTCGTTGTCACAATTGGCCTTGTTAATGTTGTTGCCGCAACATTGTTATACCATTGCCACCCGCGCCACGACCACCAATCTGAAATCCATTTGGAATATTTTAATTTCAAATCCAATTATTTAAAATTTAGTTTCTTAATAATGTTTCATGAACCTTACACATTTTAGCTATAACTCTCCAATATATTTTATTTATGTAAATTAAATATACGTGTAGTAATTTAAAAAACTGGAAAAACTAAGGAAAATTTAAAAAATCTCACGTGACGCTGGTGTGACACCCTGAGGAACCAAAAAACCGAGATAACTCCCACCCCTCTAATGAAGTGGTTTAATAAAATTGATTTGAATGTTAACGCTTTCAAATAAACTTGATCACGAAACAATCGATAGGTTTTAAACTATCTAATCTAATTAATATAACTATAAACTATATGCTTTCAAATAATGGGCCTGACTTGGTTTTAAAGGTATAAAAAACGTGGGCTAACAAGCCCAATTGTTACAGGTAACGGGCCTCCTGAGTTTACCCGAACACCGCCTTCATCAACCCGAAATATTTCATCCCCAATCTCCAACACTAGTTCATCAATCTTATCTCCACACATTCAATTTCAAACCCTCATAACCCTAATAATCTCACACAATCACCCACATACAATCACAAAAATGTTGAGGCACGTAACCAAGAGGATCACAGGCCTACGATTACCCGAGCCACGGTGGTCTGCACCTCCGGCGACTCGTTTTTACCACGAGAGGGTTGTGGACCATTACAATAACCCCCGTAACGTCGGTGCCTTTGACAAGAACGATCCCACCGTTGGCACGGGGCTCGTCGGTGCCCCCGCTTGTGGAGATGTTATGAAGCTTCAGATTAAGGTTGATGAAGAAACGGGGAAGATTACGGATGCTTGTTTCAAGACGTTTGGTTGTGGGTCTGCTATTGCGTCTTCTTCTGTTGGTGGGTTTTCTTTCTTGTTGGGATTTATTGGGTTTTTATAGCATTTTGTAACGTGTGTGAAGATTTTAGGGTTTTGATTGATTTTGGGGATGGTGGGTTCCAAGAAATTGGGAGAAGTGATTTGCTATCTGTTTGTATGAATTGCTGTTTGTGCTCGTTTTTTAAGGGGGTTAGTGTGGTGTAGGGTTAATACAGGTAAATTTTGTTTTGATTTATTGAAATGATCCTTTGTGCTTCTGCTTAAATGTATGCTTAATCTTTGTTTAAGAATTAAGTGCTAAAAGGTCATTTGATATCTTAGTTTTGTGGAATTTTTTTAGAAGATTATGTTTAAATTCTAGGGTTCAGATGGGTGAGCTTCAATTTAAAAACATTTTGTGTATGTTACTTATAACATCTAGCTTCCAACTAAAAGGAAACACATAAGCATACTCTGGTTTGCAGCATACAGGCTTGATTATAGCATTAGGTTGTTTATGTTGTTTGATCAGATCACCTTGGTATGTAATGATAAGTGTGTTGAGAAGATTAATGATCGATTATGTGGTGAAGAGTTTGATCAGTTGTTGTGTGTTGTTGTAATATGGTAGTTTGTTAATTGTTAATAGTAACTTTGTGATTTCAGCCACTGAATGGGTCAAAGGAAAACAGATGGAAGAAGTGCTGGCCATCAAGAACACGTGAGTTTCGGTCCTTTCTCTGAATTTGTTGTCGTCCATGTTTGAACTAATTCTTGTTTTCTACTTCATGATTTGCATTTTAGGATTCATATTTATATACTAGAAGCTTGCATCTGTATTCAGTAGGCCTTTACTTATTTATATTTAATGCTAACTTTCTTAGTGCTCGTCATGGGCACCCGATGGATCTAGCTTCTTGTTTTATGTTTTTAAAACCACGAGACTCTCATTAGAGGTTGCATGGTTCATTGGTTCTATTTTTCTACTTGTTCTGTCGCTCTTGCATTTCTTTTAGTGCCTTTTAGATAAACAAATTGTTTCTTATTAATATATTTTTAATGAACTACTTAGCATACTTTTAGAGATCCACTTAATGTCAAAGCTAGAAGGTCAATTGGTTTGGGAGGAGACAACCCCATGGTCTTTTAATGCGAAGGGCATGGGTTCAAGTTTCATTAGGTGAAATATGCTTTAGGTGGGCCAAGGGTTTTACCATAGTGGGTCTTCAAGCGGTGGGTTTTCTCTGGAATGTTGGGTGGGCTGGGTCACCTGGCCTTTCGCCAACGAATATACCCGGGTGGCTGGGCTTATAATATTTGTTGGCCATTCAAAAAAAGGTCACTCTTCTCTCTGGCTCTTATTAATGCCTTTTGGAAAATTGTAAGGGCAAAACTTTTAAGTTTGTGAGCATGAAAGTGAGGGCCTGAGGGAGTGACCAATAATGCGAAAGTGCCTACAAAATTATAAATTTAATCTAGCACTTGCATTAAAAGACCTGAACTTTTTTTTATTGATCAACCTAGGTCACTCTTCTACCAATTACAAACTGTCTCCTTAACTTTAAGCTAGAATCATATTATTGTTGATAAATCACTACAGAAGACCTTTCCCTCAAAACATCAAACCGTCGTTTAGCTCTAGAGAATTTTAGACAACCTCTTGAATTGTCAAGTTTTCTAAAACTGCACAAAAGTATTTGAAGTTTAAGTATGGTCAGCTTAGTTCGGAACCTAAGAATTAGAGTGTTGTTTCTGGATTCTGTGGGAGATCAAAAGCTAGTACCTTATGACACACTTCACATACAGCTAGATTCTGCCACTAACTGAAGCACAAGTTGTACCCGCAGCGTCTCTGTTTGGCAGGTTTAAGGGAAGAGTATAGGGTTCTGGTTATCAAAGACTTGCCTTTGGTACCATGTCAACAATTGAGGGTAAAAGAATAATATAATTAGCAACTAATTATCCCAAGTATATAATACGGTAGATTGGTGTGTGGGCCAAGATAGAGATACATGATAAACCTAAGTTAGTGTTTGGCATGCAAGAATGGAAAGCGAAATGCCTTCGCTGGGATGAACAAAACAAGTTTGTTGACCACATAGGAATGGAATTGGCCTCTTTTTAAGGAATGTGATTCCTTTCATTTTAAGGATTTTATTCTTGAGAGGTAGATCTTTTTCTCTTCGTTCAATGGATGATTAAAAGTTTACAATCTGATTAGATTTTTTTTTTTTTGTGTTTGAAAATTGTTATAATCTTAATTCCTCAAAAAAAGGATTTATTTGTGGTTTGTTTAATTTATTGTAAATTTATTGAAATCTTAAAGAATATCTTTTGTAGCTTTATTGAGTGTACTAACTAGAACTAAAATAAACATCAAAACATATATAAAATTTGAATTGAATTTATAAAATAACATTGGTGTGTTAGGTTATAAAATAAAAGAAGTATGTATGCTTTTTGTAAATATGTCATGTTGATTTAGGACTCATATTTTTTATGAATGCAAATGGAAATAATAATTTCAGTTTGTAGCTAATATTTATTGTCAGTTGATAATTATGTCGTGCGCACATTTTATGGGTATAAAATTTATAATTGCGTAATTTTGTTACAGAGAAATTGCAAAGCACCTTTCTCTACCTCCTGTGAAACTCCACTGCAGCATGCTTGCAGAGGATGCCATCAAGGCTGCAGTCAAAGATTACGAAACCAAGCGTGGTAAATCTGTTGCTTCCACCACTAACAAGGCTGCTGAGGCTTGATCATTCATACCCGCCTGGGCACCGAACACACAACAATATCATATGCATTTTAACAGTATGTTCTTTTCTTTTTCTTTTGCATTTTTCTTCTTTTTTATAGCGTGATGAGGAGTTTGAAGCTTGGATGAAATATGTTGTGTTGAAAACGGGAAATAATAAGCTTCGACTATGGTGTACGTTTTGGTCATGTTATGTTTCTGTAGATGTTTGGTACATCTGATATTGTGGATATCTGAATATGTATGTATTTTCTATATTAGAACAAGGCTCGAGTGGACTTGGGATGAAGTGTTTGATTTGATAATCTTAATCCCACGTGTTTTCTATCACCGTACGTTAGGATGATCTTCACGTAACAGTTTGTATGGCTTTTTTATTTCTACAGTACAATTGTCATAAATGAAATAAATAATCCTCCTCATTTTATCTTAAAAGTCTACTTGAAAAAGTAAGAGGTTTTTTTTATTAATCATCTACAAAAGATGGCATGATCAATTATATATGCACGAATTGGTTTCGGCCCCAAACCGGTTTGGTTTTGGTCAAACCTGATCAACCTCGGGTTTTGGGAAATTGGTTTTTCTGGGGAAATTTGATGCTTGTAGTTCCATACGTTGGGTCGGGGTTTGGTACCATAGCTCAAAACAAACAAGCTAGAAGGAACAAGTTTATGCAAAGCTGTTTCTTGAACAAAAAGAGAGTATACCGTAAGAACAATAGGAGATGTCTCCTTATAGGCTTGGTATACCTTGATAGTTTGATTAGATACGCTTTTTCTGTGTCAAGGAGGAAGAGCGGGTTCTCGCTCAATCAGCTCATAGATGGGGAGAGAGTTGTCAAGCTCTTCACCAGGATATCAAAATCAAAAGTTTGGTTTGAATAACCAGTGTCAAATAGGGTTTATGTGGTTCAGTTTAACTGGTTTTAAATTGGTTAAGTGTTACAAATTTATTTCATCCTATGGCTCGGGTTTAAGCTGGTCTCCAAAACGATTCGGTTCGGGTTAAAATTCAATTCTTAGTTCTTTTTGCACCTCTGTGCATGATCACTTCGTGACATATGGCCTTACTAAGACCATATGTGTAACAAGTGGAATTCTTGATTTTAGTTCCATAACTTGTCTTTTGTTTCTATATCTACTAAATTACTGGTTTAATATATAGTGAAAAGTGACTCAATTTTTGTAATTTTTCATTTTCATTTGATTTTAAGTAATAACTAGTGTGTGCCATCAGCACGCGTTGCACGCATGACTTACTATTATTGTCGGGCTCAGAATGGGTGTTTGGTTGCGGTTGCTAATTATAAATGGTAACCACGCCAAAGCAACTGATATCACCTCACTCATGTCATCACAACCCTAACACGAAAATGACGGCATACCAACCAGAATCAAGTGGGCAATCGTTCTGATAAATGGTAGTCTCAGATGAGCAATAGCCCGTCTTCGTTGACATCAGTAGCAACAACAAATCAATATACCAACGGAGACCAACAAGTGAACCATAAAACTACCGGTGAACACGAAACCAACAAAAAGAAGTCTTAGATGATGTGTTTGTCATCATTATCGATGAGATTAAATCTTCGTCATTTCGATCTGTCAACGGTATAATCCAGACACAACTGTGGCAGTGACAAACCACCTGCCGCTCTATACACGTATGTAAATCCAACAACAATAACTCAAACAAAATTAATCCAAAGGGTAAAAACACATCCCATGAACCTTAAATAATGTCTCAGATATCAAATTAGGCTAACCCAAATACAATTCAGATTATCGCAAAACATAATCACAAACTAATAGTTCAAATAACCTCAAACAGTTTAAACACAAAAGGCAAAAAACATCTTAATTTGAGAAAAAAAATTTAGCGGTTACACTCTGAACACCAAATCACTGTTTGAAAAGCAAACATTCAACATCAACGAGCCAAGAGCAATCGAAAAACTAAAGAACCCAAAACGAAATGCATGCCTGACACCTATCAACCAGTTCAACTGGAATAACGGTCTGACTATTGCTATTCTAAAACAAAAACGCATGAAAACCAGATCTAGAACAAAAATAACTTTCAAATGTGGCATGCTCCTCATCATCAAGCAAAACATGAAAACATAAGAACAACTAGCATGGCAGTAGAGATCAATTGTTATCAAGTAATATCATCGAACATATCTCAGGCCATGAACCACAAAACCGACATAGGAAGGTAGATTGGTGTCGTGCGCCGCTAGGCAACCCATGCAAGGATGGATGGCTACCGCCATGCCTCCGTCTCTAGTCAAAAGAACCCCAATAAATGCCACCAGCGACACCGACGAGAAGCTGCGGCCTCAACAATCATCACATCGGGCACCAAAAACAGACACAAGACGGTGCACAATATGCAGGGAAACAACAGCTAGGCCGAAGTGGCCATCGCTTTCGCTGCCTCTAGCACCATCAAAGAAACCTTGTCAACCGTCGGAAACCCCAACCAAAAGAGAACGGAAGCAAGAAGGCACACAAGAAGGCGAGTAAACAACAACCATGGTGAAGCGACCACCGCCTCCAGCATCATCAAACTTGTCTCAAGAAAATGAAATGTAAAGGCCCACTTGTCTGTCTATAAACACTGGTTGAGAAGGCTAGATTGCAATAACATAAAACTAAGGTGGCCAAACCACAAAAATACCACAACACCACTATTCCCTTCCATTGCTTTTAATTACATATAACTACAACTATTTGTATAAAAACCCTACATTGAAACATCATTATTAATTAGAAATGAGGAGGGAAATAAATCATCACCCTGAAACCACCGTTGAGAGAGTAGTAGGAGGCAAAGAAGAAATAATGAACATATGATCAATTGTAACATTCATCATAATCATTGTATATTGTTGTGTCTATATGATGATATTTTTTATTTTCATATTGGGGTTCTTGTGAGTTCATAAAATTAACAAAGAAAAAGAACCATAAGAAGTCATACGCCCCTTGATACTTAGTACTTACACATGGTTTTATCATAACATATGAGTATATAAAACCAAGAAAACCGTTCAAATATATACAAATTTTAAGTAAAAAACGATCAAAATCACATAACATTTTACATATTATTTTCCGTATGTAACTACATAATCGTTTTATTTTTTATCGTGGTTCTAAAATTAAAACTAGTTTTGTATCAAAAAAACTTTTACAAGCTTTCATATGTTTCTAGAACAACAATCTTTCAAAAACGCAAATTGTTTTCCAATACCTTTCATTGGGCTTATAATTTATAGAATTCTAAAAAGAAGATGATAGGTCAACATTTGCCATCAAGATATTCACTTTTTTCAAGATCCCAAAGTCTTGACCCACTGTGGAGATACTTTCGTTTGGCGAGCTGCTTCGGCATAATAGCACCGATCAAGATTGCAACAAATCAACAAATTCGTACAACCAAAATCATCCAATCGAACACCCATTAGCTGAAATCGTTAGTTCTCTCAACTACTCATTTCTTGTCTGCATATCACTTCTTTTTTCATTTAAAATCATCGCTCCATGTTAAATTCCTTCACTTTGTTGCTATCGATTACTTAAAGCCACAAACTTTATTGTATTGGTCTTCAATTTTTATAGAAAATGAAAGGGGTAAAGCGATTTTAATTGTAAAAGCTCGAAAAGTCAATTTCAGGCGGCCATTAGTAATAACTTTTAACAGATACTAGCTGAAGTTGTAGTTAGTTTATTAATTTCCATATGGGTATCATGAATTGTGTGTTGATTTGATACACACATGTATGATGTCGAATATTTATTGAATTGGTTTTGTTTATTTGGTAAATTTGTGATAATTTATTTGAGAATTGTCTGTTTATGTAACGATGGGATTGATGAATCCAATTTTGACATTGACCTGTTTAGGAGGTTGTTAGGTGGAGAGAGGGTGGTAGCATTGATTTTAGCAATGGATGACCTAAAAATAGACCAATCAGAAATTGAAGCCATTAACAATATAAATGAAGATACTAACAACATAACTGAGAAAGAAGATACAGAGAAAGAAATGGCTCCACCTGTAGGTAATTCGATTCATAGATCAAGTTCAAGGCCACAGCTTGATCTTAGTGGTGCTGCAATACAAGGGAATTTTGAAGAAAGAGACCCCACGATTCTGTTACCGAATCAATCTGATGATATATCCCATTTGGCACTTGACATTGGAGGTGATTCTTGTTCTTCTAATATGATTTTTTATTACTTTATGATGCAGTTCAGTAAATTCCTTTTAAAGATTGGTTTTTGTGATGGTTATACACTAAACAATACCCTTTTTTTATTATAATTTTTCTGTGATTTTGACAAGTTGCTATTTTTATTAAATTTGTATCAGGATCTCTCATCAAGTTAGTTTATTTTTCAAGACACGAGGATCGAGTAGTTAACGACAAGAGGAAAATGTCAACAAAGGAGAGGTTTGGTCTTACAAATGGTAACAGAAGAAGTTTTCCAATTCTTGGAGGACGGCTGCATTTTGTGAAATTTGAAACAGCTAAAATTAATGAATGTTTAGAATTCATTCACTCGAAGCAACTTCATAGAGGAGGTGTGATTCTTCTGTTACTTATCTTGTACTTATTTCACTTAAACTTCACACCTAATTCAACTTTTCTTTTGGGTCCAATTCCAGGCAATGACAATGCAGTAATCAAGGTGCATACTATATATATGTACATTCTTTTTTATTGAAGTTAGATGTTTCTGTGTAAATATTTCATAAAAGAATTCAAGCTTTGTATCAATTGACTAATTAGAATGTGTGAGAAGGCTACAGGTGGTGGGGCGTACAAGTTTGCCGATTTATTTAAAGAAAAACTTGGAGTTGTCATAGACAAAGAAGATGAGATGGACTGTCTTGTTGCTGGTGCGAATTTTTTGCTAAAGGTGCTATTTTTATTTTCTGCATATCAGTTTATTGATTAAGTCCACAATCATATCTGTAATTAGGTTTAAAAGAAGTTAACTTCCTGTAGGCAATTCGCCATGAAGCTTTCACTCATAAGGAAGGTCATAAAGAGTTTGTGCAGATAGACCATAATGATCTGTACCCTTATCTTCTTGTTAATATTGGATCTGGTGTGAGCATGATAAAGGTATCCCTTGTTTCTTCTGACATTCTTATGATAATATATATATGCATTAATTTAGGTCTTGATTAAGGTAATAAATTTTAAAAAGTTGCATCTATGTAGGTGGATGGAGATGGAAAGTTTCAACGTGTTAGTGGGACAAATGTAGGTGGTGGTACTTACTGGGGATTAGGGAGACTGTTGACAAAGTGCAAGAGGTTAGTATTGTCTTTTGAGTCTTGACTACTTTTATACACGATAGAAAATAAATTAAATTAATAATATTATTTTTTTACAGTTTCGATGAACTGCTGGAGTTAAGTCAAAGGGGAGATAATAGCTCTGTAGACATGCTTGTGGGGGACATTTATGGAGGATTAGATTACTCAAAGGTAAGAGTTTTTTTTATGCTATGTTGGTTTATATAATTCATGTTGCAAAAAGTTTATAGCTTTTTAGTTTCTGAAAATAATTACCTTCATCTACTATTTTATTTACAGATTGGACTTTCTGCATCAACAATTGCTTCAAGTTTTGGCAAGGCAATTTCTGAGAACAAGGAGATTGAAGACTATAGACCAGAAGATATTTCTCTATCTCTCCTTCGTATGATATCTTATAATATAGGGCAGGTATGATATATATAGTGACATTATTTTGTTATGAAATTAGGTTGTAGCTATTTAATTTTAATAATAGGTGGAATAGTGAACATGAATATGCCATGCTTACAAGGCATGTCTTGTTGCATTCCGCATCCCTTGTATGAAGATAAGCACTCAATACAATCACTGTTTCCATCTCTCACAATTGAGGTGGCAAGATGGGAAGATCGGACAGCTTGAGTTATGAGTCAAAACAGTTTCTTTCTAATGTTTATCTTGCAAACGAGTAATGTGTTAATTATGACTATAGGAACTTCACAACTACTGCAATAATCTAAACCTCAGTGTACATGTGTGCCTATTTGTGTAAAATACATGTAATGTACATTGAATTTAGATAATGGAGTTGATTTCTACCAGTTTTATTTCAAGAGAAAATAGACGATGAAATGACTAGAGAAATAAAATAAGACCATGAAAATAGTATAGTGAATTCACCTGAGAAGTGATCCTATTTTGTTATTAATTCTTTCCATAAACTTTTGTTCTTGATCATCTTCTTTTCTGTGGTGGAAGTAACAGAGAAGGGTATCTTAAAGAGGCTTTCTATTATTTATGTAGATATCTTATCTAACTGCATTGCAACTTGGAATAAAGCGAATATTTTTTGGAGGATTTTTCATTAGGGGCCATGCTTATACCATGGATACCATTTCCTTTGCAATCCAATTTTGGTAAGGATTTACTATCTTTTTCCATTACGTCTGCATTCTCAAGTTTTTTTAACAAAAGCTCTAGGAAATTCGCTCCTAATCTCTCCCATTTATATTAGTTGTTGACCTGAGTTTCGGATAAATAATCCATTGACTTAGGTCAAAAGGAGGTGCACAAGCTATGTTTTTGCGCCATGAAGGTTTTTTGGGAGCTTTAGGTGCATTTATGAGTTATGAGAAACATGGATTAGATGACTTAATGGTTCATCAACTGGTGGAAAGATTTCCAATGGGTGCTCCATACACCGGAGGAAAGATTCATGGGCCTCCACTTGGGGATTTAAATGAGAAGGCAAGTTTATGGCCACATAACATAATATGAGTTATATGATCATATCAACCACCTACTGGAATAATTATTTGTCAACATAAATAGTATTGTTTACTTAAATTACTACTTGTTTTTAGTTTAAATTTTATAAGCAACCATATCAAGTTTGATACAAATTGATTAACTCCGAACTTGATGCAAACCTTTTCATTAATATATTTGTAAGGGCAGACACAAGGTCTAGAATCTTGGCTATAGCAATTGAGTGGGAAAAGTTGTACCTTTTCATTATAGATCTTTTGTAATATCATTCTCTTTACAATTAGTGATGAAATTGGAATGATAATGTTTGGGTTTTAAAGGAACTTGTCTTGTAATATATTTAGCTTTGTATTCAATGCTTTGAAGAAATTATGTAGACTGTAGAGTTCTCTTTTGTGTAGCCAAACTGTACAATCATGTAATGTGGGTCCATAAGCAAAGTATTGCAGATAGATATATAGAATCTTTTGTAACTATAACAAACTATTGTAACCCTGTTGTAATGTTGATAATCATTGTAATCTAACTTCCAATTTTGTACACATAGCTGATGAAATCTGAAACAAGTTCCATCAAATATTATATTTATATTTCGACCGCATGGCTATTTTTCTTTCGATGTTTATGTGTCAATTCATATGAAACTCTTCTTTAAATCCTGAGCTATTTAAATTGGATTTGGATATTTGAGTTGCAGCTCATAACTTATCTTTGTATAGATTTACAAGTTCACATCGTTCATGTATTCGTATACTTTTGATCTCTGTGTTTCTATGGATTTACATGTTTACTTATTTGATGTATCATATTTGTTTGAAAATTAGTTTACTTATCGTAGTATTATATCATATACTTTATTTCAGATATCATGGATGGAGAAATTTGTAAGGAAGGGAATTAAAATAACTGCTCCTGTTCCAATGGCTACTCCAAAAACTACTGGTTTAGGTGGCTTCGAGGCCCCATCTTCAAAAGGAGATGCCCTTCGTTGTGATGAAAGTAATTTAAATGTTGGTGTTCTTCATCTGGTTCCCTCATTAGAAGTTTTCCCCTTGTTGGCTGATCCTAAAACGTATGCTAATTACAATCATTAATTATAGTACTTACATTTTTTCAATGATTAAACATTCATAATAGAGGTAGTTTAGCCCTTGATTGATGCTTTTAAGTTGGTGTTATTTACAGTTATGAACCAAACACCATTGATCTTGCTGATCCCAATGAGCTTGAGTAAGTTATTATTATTATTATTTATTTAATTATTTTGTGTACTAAAGGTACAATGATAATCATTGTTTTTTATGTTGGATGTTTATCCTGTAGATACTGGTTCACAGTATTGTCTGAGCATCTACCAGACCTTGTTGACAAGGTAAACATAATAATGAATTTCCCTTGAGCTGTTTTGATATCTTGCTTCAAATCATGGATTTTATATTATAATAACATTAAGTTTTGTTAATTAGTATTGTAATAATATTTTTTGGAATATGCAGGCGGTGGCGAGCGAGGGTGGAACAGATGATGCCAGAAGAAGGGGTGATGCCTTTGCTCGTGCATTTTCTGCTCATTTGGCAAGGTACCGTACCTAGAAATATATCTTTAAAAAAGTTTTAAATATTTTCCCACACTTTTAATTTTACGATTTCTATTTGTGGGCACATCGCCGTTATATGCTACAGGTTGATTGAAGAACCTGCTGCTTATGGGAAATTAGGGCTGGCAAATCTTCTTGAACTAAGAGAAGAATGCTTGCGAGAATTCAACTTTTTTGATGCATATAGTACTATAAAACAGAGGTATTATTTATACCATTTTGCCTTTTTCTTTATTTCTCTACAAAATTTCAAACTGTTTTGTTGAAATTTAATTTAAATTGTTTGGCAGAGAAAATGAGGCATCGCTTGCTGTCTTGCCCGACCTTTTAATGGAGCTTGATGGTATGAGTGAGGTATGTTGGCAGTTCATCATGCCATTGAATTACTCCAAAAGTATAGACATTTTAAAAAGATAGTATTATGGACACTCTGTTCCCTTAAAATAAGTACAAATAAAAATTCTTTCTTTTTCAGGAAACAAGACTTCTTACGTTAATAGAAGGCGTTCTTGCTGCAAATATCTTTGATTGGGGATCTCGTGCTTGTGTTGATCTTTATCACAAAGGAACTATCATTGAAATCTACAGAATGAGCCGCAAAAAGATGCAAAGACCATGGCGGGCAAGTGCATTTAAATATTAAATAATTAAAGAAGAAAAGTAGAATGACGCGTTTACTTGTGCGTGTATTTTAGGTGGATGATTTTGATGCATTCAAGGAAAGAATGGGTTTTGGAGATAAGAAACCTTACACTCGTCATAAACGAGCTTTGCTCTTTGTGGACAATTCGGGTGCTGATGTTGTTTTAGGCATGCTTCCCCTGGCCCGTGAACTTCTACGCCGTGGAACTGAAGTGAGTTAAAATGACATAAACACCCTTTAAAACTTTTAAATATTACAACTTGCTAAGGTTCTTTTTTTTTTCGTTTTTTTTTTTTTTTTTCAGGTTGTGCTTGTTGCAAACTCCCTTCCAGCACTAAACGACGTTACTGCAATGGAACTTCCTGAAATAGTTGCTGAGGCTGCCAAGGTATTATAAAAAGATCATATGGCTCACTTTTATAATAAATGTTTTCTTTTGCTCAATATTTTGATTTTGTTACATCGACAGCACTGTGACATTCTTCGTGGAGCTGCTGAAGCTGGTGGTTTACTTCTGGATGCAATGAGCAACACTCAAGATAATCCAAGTGAGAAACTATCTTCAACTCCATTAATGGTGGTTGAAAATGGTTGTGGGAGTCCATGCATCGACTTGAGGCAGGTCAGCTCTGAGCTAGCCGCGGTCGCCAAAGATGCTGATTTGGTATGCATTTTGGTGTAATTAACACAAAATTATTAGGGTTAAAAACATATTTACCCCTCTAAAACTCTTTATTGGCATATATGCCCAAACAAAAATTTTAAATGCATATATCCCCTTAGAAAACCTCATAATTGACAAATTTACTTATTTTCATTAAAAATAGTTTATGTAATGACTAATTTGCCCTTATTTTTACTAATACTTCATAATTGGCAAATTGCTCCTTACAAACCTTACAATTGGCAAATATATTAAAAGCATATTTCCCCATCTAAAACTATTTAATGGCATATATACCCATCTGCAAATGTTTATTAATTTTTTTAGAAGGGTAATATTGTCATAACAATAAATTGGGTATATATGCGATTAAAGTTTTTGCTTGGGTACATAATGCATTTGATGGATGTTTACAAGGGCATATATGCAATTGATCCAAATTGTTATTACTGCAAGCAGATTTGAGAACAAGTTTTATGATTTTATTATTAATATTCTGAATCTTGTAGGTCATTTTGGAAGGAATGGGGCGCGCCTTGCATACCAACTATAATGCACGGTTTAAATGCGATGCTTTAAAGGTAAAACTCAATACTTCCACAATTTTCACAAGCATATCTTGTTTGTCATGAAGAAAGTTTCTTTCTTGGGTTGGGTCGGACGATGATGGTAATAATCATAATATTTTTGTGTAGCTCGCGATGGTGAAGAATCAACGGTTGGCTGAGAAGTTGATTCAAGGGAATATATATGATTGCGTGTGCAGATATGAGCCAGCTAGCTAGTTGAAAGTTGAAATCCTTGGTGTTTGTTTGCGCTATACAAAACTTTGTATCTTTATGGTTGTTGATGATTCGAATCTTGTATCTATGTATCATAAAGGCTCGATTTCGGCTACGAGAAATTCATGTTTTTAGCAAGAATATGCTCAAAATATTATCAAATGATTTGTAATTATATAGTGGAATTTACTCACCTGCAAGAATATAAGAATATCTTAAAATTGTACAAGGTGGTTTAGTATTTTAATATATACATATATAATCTTCAAATGATAACATGTGGGCATTTGGTCTAGTGGTATGATTCTCGCTTTGGGTGCGAGAGGTCCCGAGTTCGATTCTCGGAATGCCCCCTCATTTTTAATAATATTAAATATTATCCCAGCTCTCACTATCCTCGTTATAATATGATATTAAATTACCATACAACCATTCATTAAATTGATAAAAGTTAGTATTTTTAGCTTACTTTAACGAGCTTGTTTAAGAACTCTTTTAGTAATATTATCTTAAATGTCACCATAATTACTGATCATTAAATATATTAATGTAAAATACATAAAATTATTGATACTTTATAATGAACCGACTAAAGCCATCAAAAACTCATATATTAAGCAATTGCTTATTATAAGAAAATATATCTACGAAGATAATATAATTAAAACCATCACCTTATTGAAAGGTGTGACGAGATAATGTATTTACAACACCAAAACCATTGTATTCCCCTCGTATCTATTATAAAAATGAGTATTGATTTCTCTTTACAGTCTTGAAACAGCCATTGTTCGTGATTGTAGTGATTGTGAGGTCATATATTTTTAGGATCATATATCAAAAGTTTTTTTAATCGTGAGGTGTAGTGGCTCAGTGGCTGTCAATAACATAAATATAAAACAAAAGGGTATGTTTCGTATGTCAATATTCATGTTCCGTGTTATAAAACAGATGCATTAATAACCACACAGAGTGCCTCGTAAAAGTTATAAGTTGTTAGGTATTCAATCACAAACACAAATACGAAAAACTACACGGAAAAACAAAAGACACAAAATATTATAATAGTTCACTCGATATAACTTACATTTCTCATGTTGTACCTAATATTTATATTTTATTGACGTGCTCTAGAGATTAAATTAACCTAAGACTATATTTATAGACATACAATTATACATATATTAATTGATGTGTGATTCTACGGTAATAATAGTATTAAAATAATGGTAATATTTAAATAATAGCAAAAAGTAATCGTACCGCAGTATGAGGTAGAGACAATGCTAGCTAATTAGGATTTAGGCGTATTGAATAATATATAATAATAATTTGTTTATTGAATGAACGTTCTAAGTAATTAACTTCAGCACCTTCAAATCGATCCCAACATGTTTTGAAAACTTCATAAAAAGCCTTTTAACCCCTTTAGATTTCTAAAATTTCAGGTGTACCTGTCGGTATGAGTCGTGTTCAATGTAAAACGTTTTGATGTAAATTTTGTTATGAAATTAGTAGGGTTAAATGTAAAACATTTTTATTCAACACTTAAAAACCAAGTTATTCTATATTTTAACGTAAATTTTGTTCGGAAATGAGTCGTGACGATTGTAAATCTATACTTTATCACACCGCATATAGCACAGCCACACATGTTTTTTATATGTATTTTGAGTTTGACTATGGTTCGAAATAATTTTATTTGAAAAATAGTGGAGTAAAGTATAATACGTTTTCAATTTGAGTTAATTTATAGTTTAACGTAAATTAAGTCCGAAGACAAGTTGGATCAATTGTTAGTCTATTCTCCCGTACAATTTTGTTGCGTTGTTACATTCGTGTTTCGATATTTTAAATCATGATAAAAATTTTCGCGTAACTCGCGAATTGAAAAAATCTAGTTAGAGTTAAAAGACTATGGTAACGAGTAACCGTATCCTCGGCCCAAGGGATTATTGTCGGCTGCCCATCCCTCCTTCGCAAAAGACACCACCGCCCAATAATTGAAATAGACAAAAACATTTGAGTAGGATTTTATATATTACAAATAAAATCATATTAAAAGAAAATAGAAAAAACATTTAATCAATCTACGATTCACCTTGTCTTTAATATGCAAATTCAACACAGAAAAAAATATCATGACTTTTAAAAAGGAATTCCTGACTTCCACATCATCTTATGATAACTACCATACAAAAACAAAACTAACCCATAATAACATCTTTATCAGAAAATTAATGACGTGTCCTTTACGTTTATTCCATGCTAATGTTATCCAAGACGTGTCCTTTACGTCTATTTAATCATAGTGATCAAGTTTAAATAAAAAACATAACCAACCATGTTACATTTTTATTCCACTTTTTATAATATTAAATGTCGCCAAAATGACTTTTTTTAACATTCTTATGCAAGTTTCCCTAAAGTAAGCAGCAAAATTTCAAACCTTAGTGGTTAAGTGTGAGGTAGGAGATTTTGTTTCTCTTAAATGTTAAGTTTCAAACCTAAACATTAACGAATATTAATAACTTGATTATACTAACATCTAACCATGTTAAAATAAAAGTAGCAAAATTTCACACGAAACAGATCCCAACAGTTGCCGACCTCAATTCACGTGTCCACTTTCCCAAGAAAGCCCAAGGGCACTTTCGTAATTAACATACGATGTGCGATTCCGTGGGGGATAAGTTTTCTTCACTGTAACCGACTCACCACCTTCATAAAAACCGATGGTCGTAGCCACCAGTTTCCGCCGCCCCTGTGTCTCTGTATTTTTCAAATCGGATGCAGTCGGTCGATTATTTCTATCTGTTGGCGGCCTGCCTATGATAACTTATATGCATTTATAAACCGATTCTTCTAAGGATTGACTCACAAAGTTTCTTGATGTACACGAAGACATTATCACATACATCTATACCTCATTGTTGCTTTCTGTAGGTTTTATAGAACTGGTTGGGTGTTTTTTTGTTGATTTGGTGGCTGTTGGATGTATTTTGGAATCATAGAGGTATATATTCATCTTTTTGATTGATCTGTGGCGGTGTATATACGCAGCGTTTTGTTCAAGCGAACAATTTGGTTTCTCAGATTGGGGATTGTTTGATTCGGATGCTACAGTTGTGTTGGTTGTGATTCATACTTTGGTTACATACATTAGATTTGCGAATTCCGATTTGGTTAGTTCGGTGGTGTTTAACAATGGCACGATTGTTTCCGGTGGCTGTTGATCGGAGAATGATAGACGCTGGTGAAGAGATTTCGTCTAGTTTCGGAGGTGAAGGTGTTGTTTACGCTCCTGTTATCGAACGCTCTGTTTCTGGAGACGTGTTAGAAGACGATGACGATTCAACAGTTTCTGATTGCGAGAGTGTGATATCTGGAAGCGGAAACGTCGATCACGTCGAGAACGATTCGATTGAAATCAACGGGTTGGTTCGATTGGATGAGAGTGACAAATTGCATGGGATTATCGGGAAGAAGTTCGTATCTAGGTTGAGTGATATTGGGATAAGTGTTCAAGTTCAGTATATACACAGGAATATGTTCAATGCTAGTGCAATCGCTCAAGCTAGGGTTAGTAGCTTTCAGATTTACACAAAAGCTGTGGAGAAAAGAAACGATGGTGATGCTAACATCAAGTATGCTTGGTTTGGTGCTTCAAAGGATCAAATCAACAATATTATTTTGCACGGATTTGGCTATGATAATATTCAGAAGAATGATTTTGGTGATCATGGAGTTGTTCTTTCTGCAGATCATTCTCCCCTTGAAAGGTCAGTTAATCTTTATTCATTTTCTTCATGATTAGTTTAGTTAATCTTAATTCATTCATGTTTAAATTTACTTGATGTTAATTCATGTTCTCCATACTTCATTCTACTCTGATTATGTGTATTTTTTGATGATTCTATAGCTAAATAGCCTTAGCAATAGGTTTTGATCTTGGTTTTTTGTTTACTATATCAGAATGTATTATTATGATAAATTGATAATGATTCCATAATATTAACAGTGTGCAGTCTGCAATTGCTGATGAAGATGGAATCAAACACATTCTTCTTTGCCGCGTGTTGTTGGGCAAAACCGAGCTTGTTAACCGTGGCTCGATGCAATCCCATCCTAGTTCTGAGGATTTCCAGTCGGGTGTCGATGACTTGGTGTCCCCAAAGAAGTATATCGTGTGGAGTAGTCAGATGAACACTCATATATTACCCGAATTCGTCATAAGTTTCAAGACTCTAACGAACATTAACAGTAAGTCATATCAAGAATCTCTTGTAAGGATCAACGAATTTCATCGTGTCAGTAAGTGGTTCCAATTGATTATACACGCGGTTAAATATGATCCAGGTCATAAACAAGATGGAGTTCATCTTAAGAGACCGGTTTCCCCTTGGATCCCAATTCCAGATCTCATTGCAGCACTGTCAAAGGTTTTGCCACCTAAAGCTATCAAGGAGATGACACAAATTCGTCGAAGCTACATTGTAAGTGCCAACAAATACCTTTTTGCATCCTTAAATCTTGGTTTCAGTTTCTTGATCCTAATGGTTTCGGTTTTGGGTTAACAGGAGCATAAGATCTCTAGACGTGATATGATTCGGGGAATTAGACAAATCACCGGCGATAGGATGCTGCTAATGGTTCTCAAGAATTTCACCGAGAAGGTTAGTGATTCATTTTCTTGTAGTTAAAGATTTTACCTTGTTGAATTGTGATAAAGAATATAGGGTATGCTTAAATGTAATAATATCTTAATACTAAAATTGATCTGATATAAGAACACAACCAAAATGGGGCTACATGTAACTATCTTTAGAGAACCATCAGTATATTTATACTACACAGGAAACAGGATGATGATTATGATGATGATCTTTGTTATTGATTTTGCAGAGGCGATGTGATGGGTTCAGGTGAAGAATGGAGGTTGCATATAATACCGGTATGAACAGAAAGAAAGAAGATTTGAGGGAAATATGATTGTTTTGCAGGTGGAAACCAAAAAGGAAGAAGTGTTGGATAATGTTAGGCCACAGTTTTACATTGACACACTGACGTTTGTACCTCGAATAATTTCAATTGTAGAAACTGATATCGATTTTATACTTCATATGGAATTCTCAATAGCTTTCGTTTGTTGTTTCAAATATGGTGTTTCATTATCATTATTTTATTTTAAACAAATCAGTTAACATGCATTATTGCATTATATCATTTATTTAAACATAATATCTATGTGTGATAATCTCACCTTATTCTTGAAGTTTGCAAATGAATAAACAGTAAATCGATGCATTCTAATCGACATAACTCCAATACACGAAATTACATATATGTATGTATGTTATGTATGTGTATGTTATGTATGTGTGTATGTAAGGGCTCTTGCTTTCATTTTAAAAGTAATAGCAATAATATACGTGCCATGTGTGTATATTAACATAACTATTAGTAGGAATAAGCAATAATGTTTGTTTAGAATTGAAGTAAGAGTTGTCTTATGGGTGGGATATATGATTGGATCAAGATATTTGTTTGAGCCGGAGATATGATTGGCAACCTAAGTTTATCGTCTTCTATGAACTTTTTGATTGAAATCTTTCTTATAGATATGATTGACAACCTAAGTTTATCAACCTAAGTTTATCGTTTTCTATGAACTTTTTGATTGAAATCTTTCTTATTAAGGCTTTGATGTTTGGTTTCGGATTGTTAGCCTGATATAAGTTGGGTTTGATTTGTATGAAATTTGACTTTGTATGGTAATGAATTAGAAGGCGACTTTCAGGACCATTATCCCATGTCAACCATCATACATTGCAGAACAAAACTAGAATTATGGGTTTGATTTTTATGAAATTTTAGCGTCAACCTAGTTTATTAAAATTGTTAATTTTTTTTAACATATTCAGTTTAGCTATTATACATTTTTTCATGACATGAAAACCATCAATAAATGGACATGCCGAGCACGTTTGCACCGTTTTGGCACAAAACTTATAGCACTATGCTCCAGGTTGCTGGCGTGACATCAATTGGCGCAAAAGTTAAGTGAGATCTACGCTCATTACGCAAACATGGTTTTATGTTAAGTGCCAAAAACTACAAATTGAATTCACTTAAAAGTAGTACAATAGTCAGCCCGATTTGAGAGGAACAAGTTTCCAAAGCAAAACACTGATAATTAAACAAATACCCAACCCAAAAACAAAAAGAACAAGCAACTAAATATCATACTAATTGAGCAATTACTGAACTGCTCATAACTCCAGTAAGCATGTATTTTAAACTATTTTGACAGAGGTTGAATGGGTCACAATTGGACCGAAAAAGCATTGGATTTGCCCACCAGGCCATCTGGACTGACCTAACCCTTTGGATCCTCAACACATTACTTGAAAAGATATGGGCCCATTTGCACAAGAGTGGCCCTTTGATGTAAAAAAAACACACACACTCTCATGATAAATGATTTGTTTTAATTGGAATATTATGTATTGAATAGATGTAATTATATTTGATGGTCGTAATAATGACTTAAGAAAGCCAATAAAATAAGTAAGATGAGTGAATTATGTAAACCCTACGTAAGTAATTGCTTATTGATGATCGGATAAGTACATCATTCAAGACAAACCAATAAAACACCACCTTAGCCTGTATATTTAAGATTTACACGCTTGTAGATTTTACAGGAGTGTCTCCTCTTGTTGCATTTTGAGACAATGATTTTGTTACGGGGCATGCTACGCTAAAAGCAAAATCAGAAAAAATTGCTAAACATGAAAAAATTTGTTTAGAGAATCAACACGTGTTTATCCTTTTTGTATTTGATACGTTTGGTTTTGAACAAGGTTCAAAAGGTCGTTCAGAAGATCGTTCATAGTAATTTGTTAGCTTTTAAGTCTCAAAACTTTGTTTTTAAAAAAATTGGGGTTCCTATTCAAAAGGAGATCGCGGCGCAACTTGTTGCTCGTTTACTTGCTACTTTATTGTAAACCTTTTATTTGAAGCGAATATTTATCGAAAAAAAAAAAAACACTACAAAAAAAAATTAGAAACACATAACTTGTTATTAAGGCGTCTAAGACATTTCTAAAAGTTAAAAGAGAAAAAAACATTTATTTGATTTGTCAAAGATTCAAAGGTTATAGCGTAATTGCTTTCATTTTAATTCTACATCCGAAATAATTTATGATGCGTTATGTGTAGTAGAGCTCGAACTCTATCCGTTTAAAGATTTACCCCTTGACGCATATACCCAAGTGGCCAAGTCCATTATCTTAACAAATATTACGATGCGTGTAATTTTCTCAACCAAAAGATTATGATTTCTAATTGTATATCGAGATTAAATAATTTTAGCTTTAAAATTCTAGGTGTTAGCTGAAAAACAAAATCACAGTATATATTGTCGGCCCGATAAAAAGCCTTAGTTTGGCACTTGACACACAAGTAACTTCCCCTCGAATACATTTGAATCACACACTCACTCTCCAAAATAAACTCAAAACTCCTGAATTTCATCTCCGGTGACACCATGCACTCCGGTACACTTACCGGTGTATCACCAAGCTTCACCACCTATTCTTCCAACTACCTCGCGGATGTTGCCGCTAGGGTTATCGAAGAATTTCGCCACGAAAACGCAAGCGAATATGATGATATCTTCAATTTCAACGATTATGATGAAAAGGTTGATAGTATTATTCATCCGGAAAAAACGAAGGATGAGGATGATTGTAATCATGATAATGATGATGATGATGAGTTTGAGTTTGCTGTTGTTTGCACCGACGTGAATTCCTCTTCGAATTCAGCTGATGAGATCGTCTCTCAAGGTCATATGTTACCTAGGTATCCTCTATTTGATCGGAGTTTGTTGTTAGACGTCGATCCTAATCTGATCACCGTCGTTAACGACACGGCGGAGAACGACGGTAAACCGTCGTCTCTGGCGGTGCGTCTTCCTCTGCGGAAGCTTTTCAGCGAAGATCGCGATTTCGGTTCTTCGTCATCATCAGACGCCGACGATCTCGACGGAATTACTCCGGGTACCTACTGCGTGTGGAAGCCGAAGACGGAGTCACCGGAAAGGTGTAAGAAGAGCAATTCCACCGGCGATTCGTCACGCCGGTGGAAGTTTCTCGACATTCTGTACCGGAGCAACAGCGACGGTAAGGTTTCTCCGTTTCTGTTGTTTAAACCTTTAATTGCGACGAAGAAGAAGACGAACAACGAAACGGTGAAGAATGATCCGGCGAATAAAGCGGGAAACAGAGCTCACCGGCGACAATCGTACCTACCGTCGGGACAAACTCTCGTCGGTGCATTTACGACGGTTAGTCGATCCAACCGGAGTTTACATCCCTTCTAAATCTATTGAATAGCTTTGGTCTTTAGGGTTTAAATTTATGAAATTAAACATCATGAGTGATCATCTGTGCATACAAATCAATGAATTCTCTGTTATTTTGAGTATTTTGTTTCCCGGCGAGTGACGTCATCGCCGTGTAGATACTTTAGTGTTATTATTTTGTGATGGTGGAATAATGGATCAATAATGAGACAGCTTTTGGAAAAGTAAAAGGGGGCAAATTGTAAAAAATGAAAAAGTTAAAGGGGAATAAAGAGAAAAGAGAAAAGAAATGGTGTGGTGACGGTTGAACATACGAAAAAATGAAAAAGTTAAAGGGGAATAAAGAGAAAAGAGAAAAGAAATGGTGTGGTGACGGTTGAACATACGAAAAGTGTGGGTGTGGGTTTGATCGATTGATCACACGTTGACGGTGTAACAAATTTACGATGGTTATGTGCGGTTTTCTTGTGATTATGTTTGCAATTACGTGTGACATTATGGATCGTCTTCATGTTTGATATTTTAAAAAAGTAGTATTGTTTGTTTTTAAATGATAACATTTGATTAGCTTATCAAGTTAATAGAAGAAGCATTTACTAGTTTGTTATTGGTTATTTTAATAAAGAAAATACGAGAAGAAAATAATTACACTTCAGAGTAAGATGACAATGAAACAATGACTAATAAGTAATATGAATGAGACGATAATTGTTGCGGAGTTCAAAACTCAAAAATGTGACGCCTAACAATAAGTCTTGTTATAGTAATAAACTAACAAACCCTATCAGCAGTTTGTGTAGCAATCGTAGATGAATCCGAATAATATGAGAGTCTTTTGTATCACTTTCAAATTAAAATAATTTGATGGTTCACTTGAAATTTTCAATCGGATAAAACTCACACTTAATCTTGAAAAACAAGTATAAAATCAATATGAATTCATGAACTAGTAGATATAACCAAGAAGAAGATTAGTCTTTTGACTATATTTTTTTTATTAATTTCAACTCGTCCTGTCAAGTAAAGCTTATAGATATATATAAATTAAGTATTATTTAGTCTCTTCAGTTACGATAGCATTGCTAACGTGTCTTACCGGTGATGCGTTGTCAACACGATACTAGTTATGTCGTGGCAACCGTAGCTCATGCCACAATAACTCTAAGTCGCTATAAAATTAAATTCGTCGCACTCGTTTCTTTACATGAAATTTTATCCATTGCAAATGATTCTCATCATAATTAAAATCTTCTTACTTTTGTATGGTTTTAAAATTTTAATTTATAAAAAGTCACTGGTACGATCCTCTATTAAATTGCCTCCATTATATTTGTCTATTATTAAAATAATAAAAACAGGCATAATTAATTATCTCTGTATTTGGAATGAGCAATGGCCAATAATTTCACACGGTCACCGTCATACATCAAAAGGAATATTTTAGTTGGGAACTTGTTGTCTAACAATTGATAAATTGCCATTCTCAGTTGTCAAAAGGGTTCATACGTCAACTTACATCTCAATATGCATTTGAAAAGAAAAAAAAAACTTACATCTCACTAAAGCTAAGACAATGATATATTTGTCCAATCAGATTTCATATTGTAGTTTCTAAAATAAATTTATACAAGATATCTGGTAAACTTACCGTCGATAGTTAGTTACTATTTATCATACGGTAAAGAAAGAAAATAATAACTAATAAACGGAAAAATAAAAATAAAAACAATCACTAGCATAGTTTAGTGGTAAAAGTTTACTTCTCTCGTATTTGAGGTAATGTGTTCAAGCCTTACCTTAAGCATGTGAAGTAGATTTAATTTGGTGTAGGGTATAATTAGATTAGGGCTGTCTAAAAAAAGAAAAAAATTTAAAAATTCTATTAGAATAATAAAATTGTTGAAGTAGTGATGAAACTTCAAACACTTTTAGCATGAAGACTAGAGCACCCCATACGTATATAGAGATCCAGGAACGTGTTAGAAGAAAGGTAATTCCTTTTACTATTAATAACTAAATTCAATAGATCCAATTTACAAGCGTTGAAACCAAATTGACATGATTTATGTAAGGTGTAACAAACAAATATAATTTATGTTTTAATATATGATAATTTTAACCTTAATTTATATTAATCAGGTTTATCATGATATGCACCCGGGTAAACCCATTGGCGAAAGGCCACCCGCGCCCGCGAACACAGACAGCGCTGGTGACCCGACTCGCCCACCATTCCAAGGGAAACCCACCACCCAAAGGCCTACTGTGATAAAACCGTAAAACCCTTGGCCCACTTGAAGCATATTGCACCTAGTGAGACTCTAACCCATTGCAATGATATATTTGATAACCTTAATTAACAAGAAATCCAACCGAATGCAGATTAGTAATCATGTGATTAATTGTTTAACAAAATCAATGAACTAAGAATTTTATACCTTAAAAGCTAGCTTACTTTTTAGCCGAAAATCTTGGTCATCAACTATTCATGATTGAAAATCCTTACACAAATAGTCCTCCTCAGAGAGAAATCGTAAAAAGATTTGATATTAAAATATTTATCCAACATTTTTAAAATCTTAGACATATTCATGCTACATAACTAATAAGCATGAAACACAACCCAATATGATTAATAAAAATAAGCCTCTACTTAAAGTTTTCAACACTTTCATAAACCTTACATAAAAATAACAATATATATGTTACATATATAATACTTAAAAGTTAAAACCACTAGCATATCTATACAACAAACCTAATTATTTAATCCTAATACCAACTTAGTGAAAGCATACATTGCTGTTGAATGATGAATCTACAGCTTGATACCTAAGTGGGTATCAATGTATCATTAGTGGATGGGTTGGCCATTTTATACAATATATGGGCCCTTTTCACTTCATCTTTAGAATTACTGGCAGACCAGTTTCTATGGATGCAATTCATCTCAAGAGCTCCACAAATGGGTCGAGGACCAACACGGAAGTTATTTTAGATTTGATGGTTGTAAGTTGTAACCTAATATCAAGATTTATGAACTTAAATGATTTTGAATACACTCACGAACTTAAACGAGTCTATTAAATGTATAAATGGTAATAATATTTTTCATAAATAGTAGCACATAATGAATACTAGTATGTATAGAATTATGATAAAAACTAGCTATAGTAAACCCGTGTATTACACGGGTTTATAATAAACTATTTTGTTTCAAAACAAATCATATTCAAAATTAAAAAATTTCTTATTATAATATTTAATTTTAATTATTTTTGGTTTATAAAAAAATTACTTTTTAAAAACATTAATTTTAAAAAAGTTTGATGTTTTATAAAAATTTATTTTCTAGAAATAACATCAATAAAAGATTTTTTCTTAATTTATTAAAAAACTATCTTTATTCTAAAAAGGGTTAAATAATATTATTGATAATTAAGGTAATTATTTAATAGAAGAGAGAAGCGGGAAAATTTTGGTGAGATGAAATGTGATGCTGACACGTGTCACCCCAAGTTACTCTTTTATTATAGTAGAAAGATTCTAAATAATATATATTTTGTTATATATAAAATTATAATTATCAATATATAAAAGTAGTTATATATAATAAAATAATTAAATATTTAACTAAAAGAAAATAAGCCGAGATGAAGCTTGATCGGAATTATTTTTATATTGAACAAACAAAGCTCATGCTTAAGCGAATTAATGCTCGGCATGGCTCGTGCTTAAGCGAATTAATGCTCGGCATGACTTGTTTTACACCTCTAGCCTAGCTTCATGCACCCTATTATTTTAGTTTCCTTAATTGTTTTAAAATATACTAATAATCACTATATATTTGAAATGAACATAGATTATAATCTCATTTTTCGTTGTGAAATATTTCAGCCACCGTTCTATATTTCATATAATAATCACTTGTTATAAAACGTTAAAGACACTTGAAGGGTTTAAAATTCCCCGAAGTATCAGCAAAGTTATTTTTCTTCAAACGACAAGTATATTATATTCCTACTTTTAAACTAAATCCCATATTATAACTACCCAAAATAGAACATGAAACCTCCCCACAAATGATGCTCCTAGA
This sequence comes from Flaveria robusta, assembly GCA_025506415.1. Classification (NCBI taxonomy): domain Eukaryota; kingdom Viridiplantae; phylum Streptophyta; class Magnoliopsida; order Asterales; family Asteraceae; genus Flaveria; species Flaveria robusta. Next base: position 3,326,248 of record CM046469.1, read on the forward strand.
AGCAAAGTCTCTAACAACCCTAATGGTTGCTAGCGAAGTTATTGGTTATGTTATTAAGAAAGTAGGTTGTTCTATTAATAATAATTGTTAAAACTATAGGGTATACCCTACTTCTATGCCCGATCCGATTAGTCAAATGCACACTAGTCAAGCTTAGCATGCATTGGTCAACCCACTACCTCACTAACTCCTCCCCTTAATCAAGAGATAACTATGTTAGTGGGAGCTTCTCCCACTATAAATGCTACTCACTTCTGACCTCCAGAAAGACATGCATACATATCACTTAAGAGGTAAAAGGAGGTAAGATATTACTGCCATTTTACTCGCTATTCACATATGCATACTATGTAATATACTCTTAATGTGACCTCGACTTGACTTGAGCGTCGGAGTGTCCACAGGTTTTAAAGCTCGTGGACCTACTAATGAGTTTTTTTAATGATTGTAGAGATGAAGAACAAGTTTGCGACACAACGATATGGATCTGAACCGGAGGATATTCGCAACATACCCGTGAAGCATCTACCGAACCGCCCGTGTGACGGTATTTGTTTCAACTATCACCATGTATTAAATTCAAATAATTTTGAACACCTTTTAAGAATTTGTTGCTAGGCCTCGGATAGTCGGATCTAGCATCTTTACAAGCTTCGTGGGCTAATAATTGAGATCCGTGGTGTCGGCCCATTAAGGTTGGGTTTTCTTTTTAAATCGATAACGTTGGCTGTAGGGTTTTCTTTTTAAGGAATAATATAGTTTAATTTTTGGTTGCAGATATTTCACATGTCTGGTTTTGTAAAATATAGCGAAGTAGTATCCTCGATTATGTATTTGTTAGCATGCTTTATTTTAATGTCTCTTTTATATTCTATAGATTGCGCTTGTATTTAAGAAATATATAAATTACAGAATACACAAAAGTATAATTGATGAACCTTGTGATAGTTGCTAAATGACCGAATGGGAAAAATGTAAAATGACGACTGGATTTAAACAAGAGAAAATGTATTTTCTTCAAAAGAATGCTATAACCTAAGAAGACATTCCGCGATAAAATACCTCTCCTCCATCTAAATATAATTGGTTAATTTTATAAGATGTATATATAAGTGATTAATAAAAATAGATCAGATGATTATTTTAAAAGATAAATAAAAAACAATTTTCTGAATTTCATTTCCTATTTCAGTTTGAAATACTCTTCCAAACATGGGAAAATGCATTTATTAAAACAAAAACAGAATTTCAATTTCAATTTCAATCTAGCACCCAAACACCTTCATCCAATGTCTTTTTCTTCATCTTCATACGAGTGCCGGAGTTGCACCCGACATTGAAGGCTTCAGGCTGGCGGCGTACTCACGGGCCCACAAATCATAATGTACGATCTCCTCGAGAGAAGGTGCCGCCACCAGTTCGTCTCGATGTTTCTCACAAGTTAATTCCACAACCTTGAATATGTCCAAGTAGCTAATCCTAAAACACCAACAAACCATAATATTAGTTACCACTAATGTTCAATCATATAGCTTACTACTTGATGTTTTAAACAACTTACTTTTCATCAATGAACATTTCAACCGCCTTCTCGTTAGCGGCACTAAGAACTCCGGTCATTGTGCCACCAGCTCGACCCGCAGCATAAGCCAAATCCATTGATGGGTATTTCACATTGTCTGGAGCTTTAAATGTCAATGATCCCAACCTGTATCGCGGATCAAATAAAAAAACTAAAATGAGAATTGCAGACAACATGTTTTATTTTCTATCGTCTTTCTAAACGTGTTTCATACTTGCAGAGATCAAGTCGGGGCCATGTGATCTCGGAGCATGGTATTCTATCGGGCCATGATAGCGTATATAAAATAGGCAAGCGCATATCGGGCCATCCTAATTGGGCTAGAACAGATGAATCCTGAAATATAACAATCCAAATAAAACAGGTCAACATGGTTTACCAAAAGTGTTATAACTAGTTATCAAAGATATATTAGTTTACCTGTGTCTCTACCATGGAATGTATGATAGATTGAGGGTGAATAACGATATCAATATGGTCGTAATCTGACCCATAAAGATAATGGGCTTCAATAACTTCTAAGCCCTACAAAATGAACATGATTCATATTGCTGATATATAAGTATGTAACAGTTTTAATCGACGGACTCAGATAGTTTTTAGAAAGCAAGATTACCTTGTTGAAAAGTGTAGCCGAATCCACGGTGATCTTTTTCCCCATGCTCCAGTTTGGATGCTTTAAGGCATCGGCTACTTTAACGTCTTTTAGTTTTTCAACAGGCCAGTCCCTAACACCAACACAAACAAAAACCAAGATTAACATGAGGATTAAACATATAATCAATTCCATTAGATGATAAATCTGTAACAAAAACCAAGATTAACATGAGGATTAAACAAAAATCATTTTTGCCCATGGATTTGCTTTTGGTTGCCCGGGTGATAACTTTCCAGGGAGATCACTCATCCCTGGATTGCTGTCACCGAAGCATGATTAACTGTGGAATTTCCTCTTATCCACAGCCAACACGCCCAAAACGCGTTGGTAATATTAGAGGCGGGACATTACTTATGAATTAAGAATCTCTCCTGTCCACAGCCGATGTAGGATTTGTCTAGGGTGTTACAAAACACAAAAGTTACTATACCTGAAAGCACCTCCGGAGGCAGTTAAGATTATACGCCTAAGAGCACCCTCAGGGAAGCCTTGTATACACTAAAAATAGAACATTTATATAAATCATCTTACAAAAAGAATAAACTTTAGTAAAGCTAAATTTCTTAGCGGTTTATTATACCTGAAATATAGCAGAATGTTCAGAATCCGCGGGAAGAATCTTAACATTATGCTTGTGTGCAAGAGGAAGAACAAAAGGACCACCAGCGATTAACGTTTCTTTATTTGCTAGAGCAATGTTTTTCCCTGCTTCAATAGCGGCAACTGTAGGCTAATAAACAAGACATTATGAAAATTAACCATCATTTTTAAGATTGGATACTATGTTATTTTGTATTTAATGATGTACACTATAGTGCAATTAGTTCCTCAAACACAAACGAAAGAATACGAGGAGGACGTACCTTTAGACCAGCGCAACCAACTATTCCTGTGACAACGGTAACACAATCCGGGTGGCGGGCAACCTATATTAGTTTACAAGAAGGCTCCTCTGAGTGGTCTAAATGATTTAATTAACATAATGATTAAAAATATTTAGAAACTAGTGGCTTACCTCAACAACACCTTCATCACCAGGAATGATTTCGGGCATGTAATCGGCACCAGCCAAAGCTTCTTTGAGTTCAACCACCGACGACTCGTTCTTGATTGAAACTAACTGTGGTTTGAATGCCTTGATCTGCAAAAGGGAAAAGAATGTTAACACTTTTTTACCTTAATTTTTAAGGGTGTTTTGTATTGTGTTGTCAAAGTGTGATTATATGACATAGATTAATAAAAATTAGATAAGTGTTTGGATGTGCTTTTACTTGTTTGAAGTTGTGATAAGTGATAGCCAAATAATCAACTGTTTGGGTGTTTGGTAAATACAGATAATTTAAGGATTTACATGTAAAATGACCCCTAATAACACATAATCAATGTTTATTTTGGCTTTTTTTGTGTGGTCAACTGTTTTTTTTGGTGATTCCCCTTAATCAGAATCATTTTTGTTGGGTGTACTCCTAAACCAATTATTTGACCCCTAACATAACCATATTATCAAAGACTTGTAAACACAAGAATCATACAATAACTTTCAAAATGAAATGTAAACACCACTATATCCTTCATATATTAACATATGAATCCAACATAACCCTCAATCCATAGACATAATTCAAATTAATCTTGTTCACATATCGAAATAATAAGGTTACACCATTCGATTAAGTCACCTGATCAGCAAGAAGTGTGACATTCGATCCAGCAGCAAGTGCCACAACTTTGAATTTATCTGGATTTTCAGCAACAATATCCAGTGTCTGCACATCAAGAACATGAGATAACATAACATGATAACATCATCAATAAACACAAACCAAAAAGTTCAAATATACCTGAGTTCCAATGGACCCAGTGGATCCAATGATTGAAATGGGCTTAGGCCCATCCCAGTTCTTCTTCTCCGGCGGAACAAGCGCCGTCCCCGGCCACGCCGGAGGCGGTGGCACCGCCGCGGCCGTACACCGGATCCCCTTTCTGAACGGTAACTTACTGTCATTTCTCTTTAAAGAAAACCCACCTACCAAAATGCATAAATTAACAAGCAGATAACAAGAAAACATCAAATAATCAAGGGATTTGTTAGAAAGTTGGAATCTTGAGTGATGAAAACAACACCTTGAAGCTTGAGAAGGTGGCTATTGGGTTTGGAGGTGTCCAAGAAAGAGTTTACCCTGATTTCTGTTGGAGAAAGGGTGTTTAAAGACGTCATTTTTGTTTGAAATTTTGACAGATTTCAGAAGTTGAAGATAATCTTGATGCAAAGGGAATAATACTCTTAGCAGAAAGAGAATGCTGAAGAGATTGAAAAGTTACGTGTTATTTGTTGATGTTTTAGGGGAAATAGACTATGTGGGATTTAGTCTTAGAAAGGATGTAATAAAGAGTTGTAGTATCTGAGTTGGATAGAAGAAGGAGGGGAGTGAGCGAATGGGGTGGACCGGTGGTGTGGTGTTATAAATGGATATTATTATTACACTTATTGTCCCTAAAGGTTGGCTTTAGTTGTAGTAACTGTCTTTTTAGTCTATTCAAAATATGTGTTTGTCTTATTTCCTCTTAAATTTATCACACGTCTCACTTTTTCTTAAGCTTATGTTGGATTGATTTCTGGTAAATTATTTTAGGAGGTTAAGACGAAGTAAAATCCAAATGACTTTTTGATCAAATGTCAACATTATAAACAGTTGCAAATCTAGGATTTAGGATTTGCTTTTAATACTTACCGTAGTGGAGCAATTTTAATAATTTGGTGGCTAGGCCAAGGGCGCCAAGCCCACTACATGCATATTAAAAGTGATGCTTTTTTCTTTTTACGCCATTATGGTAACGGCGTTATTCTGTTCTTATATATATAATAAATATAATAAATAATAAGAATATCAATATTGTTTTCATCCGTACGTTTTCTCCATCCTTTTGAATTTACTATATAATTACTTCATTTTAGACTCATTCCACACAAATTAAAGGTTAAAATCACACCTTCATCTATCTCTCTCTTTATCTTTTTGTAAATATGAATCAACTATCCAACGACTTAGATGCTTGGGAGGTAGATGAGGTGGTAATTATTGAGTGTGTTCGAGTGAGGGTAAAACTTTTAGTCGAGCACGTTCAAACGTCACGTCCGGAACCACGTAGACGATGACCACCACTAGAACGGGGACGTGAGGAGGCGCATAACCGTCTGATGCACCGGCGAAGCTTAATAGGGGCCAGGGCCCCCCCCCCCCTCTTTTTTCCATCAGTAGTGTTAATTTTTTGGCTTGGTAGTGTAAATTTTCAGTCCGGTAGTGGAAATTTTTTAATAAATCTAGACTTCGCCCCCCCTAAAATAGTTTGCTTTCGCCCCCGCCCCCCCTAAGCTGTGGTTCAAGCTCCGTCACTGTTCTGATGCAAGATTATTTTATTGAAAGACCTTTGTATGATAAAGTTACTTTCCGACGTCCTTTTCGTATGAGTCGTCAACTATTTTTACGAATCGTCGGTGATTTAGAGCGCGAGTTTTCATATTTTCAACAAAGGCAAGACGCTAGAAATAAGTTAGGATTAAAGCATGGAGTTACTGAGGAAGTCGACAAAGTGGCATCTAGTTCCTCCGCCAAGGTTCGTGGATCAACTAAAGAGCGAAAACATCTAGCACCAACGAAGCAAACTCTTCTCAAGATTACTCAGATGTTCGTTCCCAAATAAATTTAAACGACACCGACAACGAGCTTGATTTTGATCTCCACAAAGAACTAGTTCGCCCGATTGGTAGAGATAAAGCAAAAACAAAGACTAAGGCACAATCCTTATCGTCCAACTCGACTACAATAAATCCCGAGATAATATCTCACATACAAAGCTTGGATTCTAAAATCGACCGTTTACTCGGGTTTAGAAAGGAACAACAAATCAATATAGATTTTACTTTTCTTGAAAAAGACTTATCTAATTTACCACCGGAAGATCGTGCTATTTTCGAGCGAAGGGAGAATGAAATCCGTGCCAAGTATCGTGTC